>CM029614.1:12054279-12654279 GCA_017311315.1 Dendrocalamus latiflorus | reverse complement strand
TGTGGATGCACTGAAGAGGCCCCTTTTAGGGGAGCAGCATCTATCCGAGTGCACAATGCAGGCACAATGCCGCACCAGCACCACATATATACCCCATCAGTGGGGGAGCCAACCGGCAGAAGTCCAACCGGCAGGAGTCCAACCGGCGGAGGAGCGTCGCAGCATCGTACCACCACGATGCTTCAAGACCTGCGCCGCGCCAAGCATGTTTCGCCACGTGGACGGCCAGAAGAAGGAACGTCGCAACGTGGTATGGCCACGACCCCTCAAGTCTCGCACCGCGTCAACCAAGCCTCGCCAGGCAGGCTGGCAGTCGCTTATCGTCAAGGGCACTCGACGCCGGAGTACTTGACGCGCGCGCGACGACTTAGGGGCCCGCTCCACCTACATATGTCGACGCATCTGACTCCACCAACACCTCCAATCTAGCCCGAGCAACCACCGACCCCGCCAAATCGGAGGCGACTTCGACCTCCAATCCGCCCCCTACGTCGACGTCGGCTCTCGGTCGTGATGCCAACCTCGACTTCGACCTTCGCCCCGGACGGCAACCCCGACCCCGCCACAGTAGGACTATGTGGATGACGAAGACTTCGCCAAGCCGCCCGGTGCCATACCTTCGCGACAGGGCGAACACTACACTTCGACAAACGTTGAAAAAGCTCACAGGCCGCAGGGACGGAGGGGGCCAAAGGGCTCGGCAACATGGCTTCGGCCCATGAAGCCCTTCACCATGAGAGGCTCCTGTTGTAGGGGTGGCCCCCACCTAAGCCCAGCAGGCCTGTCAGAGGAATGTAAGGCCCAAAATAGGATATGTATAATGACATGAATACCCCTGAGGGGAGTACTCAGATGTGAGGGTATAATTGTAAAAGTACTCCCCATGTGGATGTATATATACAACACAGGCCATGGGGAGAACAGAGAAGCCATTGCTCACCTAACTCTCCACTACCATACTCTCTCTGTTTGGTTTGTAACCACAACAGTTGGCGCTGTCTGTGGGAGGACAAGAGCAAGCCTCCAAATCCGAAGGAGGATGGCACCAAAGAAAGCTTCACCATCGGCGAAGAAGAAGAAGAAGGCAGAAGCGGCGAAATGGTAAGAGTAGGCAGAGGTGGTAGCATCTTGGCCCAAAGAGTGGGCGGGGTGTTACAGTTGGTATCAGAGTGAGCGTTAGGTCCGTGATAAAGAAATGTGACAGCTTAGGTTAATTATTCAACAAAAATTTGACTTAGGCCTAATAATTAATTAAAATTGACACACTGGTGCACCATAGGATGGGAAAGGGGTCTTACGTTGTATTTACGCTTTCGCTAGCTTTGTCGATGATTTGTGTTGTTGAGATGAATGTTTGTGGGCTAGTTATGTGATTGGCTGTCTGTCGTGGACAGATATGCCGAGAGGTAAGGGACCTGTCAGGATCCCCACCAAGGTGCTCCACATCACTACTCACAAGTCCCCCTGTGGTGAAGGTATTGTACTATCTAATTTCTATGCTATTGCAATATTATCTTTTGGCTTTGACCAATTGATTGATAAATAGTCTAAGTTACGGTCAAGTGACTAGATAGGATGGAATGTGTTATTCCATTGATCATTTGTCTCTTGTTACTTCACACAACAACTTTTGGATATATGAATGGGTTGTTGTTTTGATTGGTAGGATTTATGAAAGTTTGTACATGTTGTTTGTGCAGCATGAGTAGATCACTGATTTTTAGTTGTCAATAGTTTTTTTTGTTTGAAGTCAATACCAGTTAGTTCTACCTTGTTTCTAAAACATACAAAAATTAATGCCTTGAGATAGGTTGAATCTTGATTGATAATGTGTATTTGCACCCATTTTCTTTGTATGTAAATTGCATCATCATTATACTTCTTTGTTACTGCCCTGGTTTGTGCTTTTTAGTTGTCCATGTCAGATTGTAACCTGATTTTACTCTTTATGTTATTTCTAGTATGAACAATTGTATATTAACTATTACTACTGTAGATCTTTATGTTTTGTACTGCAAAATATTTTTACAACTTCGAACACCTATTCCAAAATTCCTGCGTCCGCCACTGCCTGCGTAACTAATTAAATAAATGTAAACTCGACGCTGCAATGCGGAATCACATATCAAAGTAGCAATGGTACTTTTGGCTGCATCACAATGTGGCAAAACAACATAGCCATGCCACCACAAGTCATCTGTGATAATTACAATATAGACGATTTTTCAAAAAAACTGCCTATGATATATCAAGTATCACATACGGTTCTTTATTATAGCCGTCTGTGATATATCAAGTATCACAAACGGTTTTTAGAAAAAAAATCATCTGTAATATATCAAGTATCAAAAACGTCTAATACCAAAAACTATATGTGATATGTCATATATCACAGACAGTTCTCGGACATAGCCGTTTGTGATATCTCAGATATCATAGATGGCTAATACTAAAAATCGTCTGTGACAGCTATTTAAATACCTATATTATTTCCTGTTTTCGGCTAGCCTTACGAAATGCTAGCCATGCCCTCTGAAAACAAGCAAACAGATCACATATATAGCACACCACAATTATTATACAGATCTGAACTAAATTATGTACATTTGAATGAATTATTTGATTAAGCACCATTAAGTGGCCGGCGCTATTGTTGTCTTCCCTTCATTTGCAGTGGCCGACGCTAACTTTTTAGAATCACTTATGTTGTTCAGCACCTATGTTGCTATGGGAGGGAGAATAAGGAATCGAGTGTCACACTACAATACAGGACACGATGTTTGGTACCTGCTACAACACAATAATCCTATGTATGTAATTCTATTTTTGCAGTGCCACTAGCAGCTACAAGGTAATGTATGTGCATTCTACATTTGCTGCCATAGGCAAAAAATCATATGCGTGAAGAGGAATAATCCAGAGGTTTGTCAATTGCCATCAATATATATGTGTGTGTGTGCGTGCGCACGCTTATGACTTTACTTCTCCGAGTGATAGGACATGAGAATCGACTCAAGTGCATTCGATCTTGATGAACTCTCTGAAATTCGAGGATAGCTCTCCAATTTCTTAATGGCGGAGGTCATTCATCCGAAAGGAGAGTTCAACCCCGACAACAATAATTAAGATATTCAAACATTTCATTCAATTGTAATTCATTCAATTGCGCTTCATCAAATAATTTATTAAGTTATAATTTATTCAATTATAATTCATTTATGATATCTGTGTAATGATTATCATGTGCTATAAGATACGCAATTATCTGTGATTTACTTGCTTGTTTTCAAAGGGTATAGCTAGCATTTCCTGAGCTAGCCAAAAAAATAGAAAATCTTTTAACTATTCAAAGAGCTATCATAGGCGGTTTATAACACAAAACCGCTTGTGACATGCCAGCTTTCACAGACGGTTATGTTTAAGAACCGTCTACGATATCTGATATACCATAGAGGTTGTTTTGAAAAATCGTCTGTGTTGTGATTTACCACAGAAGGCTTTCAAACTTGTAATACCACCTATTATCACAGCAGACACAATAAATCAGACAGTTCAGAAATCGTTTCGTGGCCAGGGTTTAGAACCATCTATGATGATTCTTTATATGGTAGTGGTTATGAAAAACCTGAAACATTATGAAAATGTGGATTGATATGACAAACTTAAAGATCGTGAACATGTAGTTTGGTAGTGACTATCGAGCTTAGCTCAAAATGGGAACCAGTTTGAAGAGTCAGAAGGAAGATTGAGGAGGTCAACAGCTAGACGTTTTACAAGGATGAAAAGTAGGCGGCATGCGTACTTAGCAATAGTGCTGCACTTAAGTACCATCACATCTTGTCTAAAAAAAGTACCATTACAACTGCACAACGAACTGACTTCAAGATCCTCTAAACCAGAGTTCCTGTTTTACTTGGGCCATGCAAATTGCTCTATTTCTATGAGTTCATAGTTGAACCATGCTAAAATAACTGAGAATTCAACAGCAGCGCACAACGGTGCGTTGGATCGGATGGATGGCAAGCTGATCCAGCTTGGATTTTTTGCGACAACTATTCTCCCATATGGGCGTACGGACTAAGTGGTTGTTTGGTTTGTGTTCCTGATCGACATGCCATACCAAAATTTGGCCGCGACCAAAACTGGGCATTACCAAAATATTGACAAAGTAGAAGCGTTTGGATTACAATCATGCCAAAATTTCATTTGAAGCCAAATAGATAGCAACAAAGTGAAATTTTTCTTCGGTAATAGAATTGTGTCAATGTATTCGTTCTATTTTGGGCAAAATAATTAATTTGCTTATGCAATAAATTTTCAAAATTGGGAATAATTCGAAATCCCACCAGGAGATATTCTAGTTATAAATAAATGATTTAAATCAGTTTTGGAGTGTTATTTAAAATTTGGAGGTACATTTATAGCTTATACTTGTGACTATAAAATGTCATGAAAACCGAGACGTACTTTGAAGTGTCACCAAAATTTCTGCGCTGTTCATCTAGTGTCACTACTTTGCGACGCGCATCCCTGCCTTTGCTATGGGGCCCTATAGCGCAGCGTGAATTTGGAATTTGGATGTGAGGAGTAAAGGCAATACTGTAGCCAAGGGTAAACAGGTAAAGGAAGCTATTTTTTTTGTAGTAGTACTGTACCATGGGCTCTAGCAGATGATCTGGGATGTTCACCTGGGATCAAACGGCCAGGATAGGCCGAATCGCACCCTCTACAGTGCCAAAGGTCATGGAATTTGCTGGTGACGCTTAAAGGGTCTCCATATAATAATCAAGTTAAAGCAGTTTTGGTGTTAAATAACTCTTGGATCTATCTTGTTTTGCACAGTGGCTGAAAAGAAGTTAAATTTTATTATAATAGGAAGGGTTTAGGTAAAAGTATTCTTAATACTCTTCACTTTGTAGTTTTGATAGCTGATGTTTTCACTAAAATGCTAAGCAGTGCTGTTCAGGCATCTAGGGTTTGTTCCCCTAACTGGTAAGGTTTCCAATATACTGGTAACAATTTGTTTTTTTTTGACATTGCCAAAAAAATGTGAAATGAATCTTTTATAACTTTGGGTTCATTTTTGGTACTCTGCCAGCAGAATTAGTGTACAAATCTTTTCTTTCCTTGTATATCTTAAAAAATTGAAAAGAGTAGTTATCCATTGTACACACAAGCTATATTGTAATATTAAAAATACTCAGCAGTCCAAAGAAATTAAAGAGAAACATAACACAAATTAAGAAGCAGTCGGTCAAAGGAAGTGAAACCAGTCCAGAATGACAAATGAAAAGGCCCCCTTCCTCATTTTAAGACCTCTACTGAACAAATGCAGGTCGGATAATGATAATTAACAAATATTGGCTCTGTCAAGAAAACACATAATGAGTAAATAATTTCTGTAAAAAGAAGGACAAACGCAAGTCGTCCTCCCATATCCATCCATTAGGCTCTGCATGCCGTGCCATCTTATGCATGCATGTGTACGCGCCATGCATGCCTCAGATCATGTTGGCCAGTGCCATGCAGTTGTTGGCCATCTGGTTTAGCGCCGTGTCGAACTTCTCCATGGGGTTTTTGATCCCGGCCTGCTTGAACGGCCGGTCGCACGACTCGAAGTCCTGCACGGCGAGCTGCAGCATGATCTTCGCCGTGGCCTTGTCCTTGAAGGTGATGGCCCGCTGCGCCGCGCCGATGGTGTCCTGTGTGTTCATGTACATGGTGTCGCAGAAGCTCAGCGCCTGCGTCTGCGCTGGGGGCGCTGTGCGGGACACCGTAGAAACGTGCTTCCGCGCCTGCGCCGTCCGCTTGGCGAACGCGTCCACCTGCATGTTAAGCACGGCTAGGTTGTCGATAATCGCGTACTTGGACGCGTGCCGCCCGGCCGTGGCCTTGCACACGTCCGGGAAAGGGGTGCGCGCGCATATGCCGGCGACCTGTGGGGGGACGGCCCTGCCCTTCGCCGAGGCCTGCGTGAGGAAGCCGGCGGACAGCAACGCAGCCGCGGCAAGAACGATGAGCTGTGCATATGCTGGCCCCATGGTTTATTCTGTTAGGTTTCTTGGTGGTGGTGGGTAGCAATATATCGAGCGGCGCAGGAGGGCAAGGAGAGGGTGGTGAAATGGGAGAGATGGGAGGGGCTCTTATAGGGGCGTGTCAGCCTCGGAAATGGCGGTTGTCCTCTGGCTTTGCAGCTGACATTGTCCATTGGTTTTGTTTAGTTTACTGGGTCCTCCACGTTTGTGGGATGTGTTGACAGAATTTGTGGAGTGCTGGAAATAGATTCATTAATTTTGTGATGCACACCTTCTGTTGCGGTGGTAACCACCAAACACCGGTGGTTTTCAAACTTACCGGACCCCTACAACCCCCATTAGTTTTCATACCGGCCAAATTCTACCGGTGGGGCCTACATTTTCATATAAATATCATCTCAATGCAAATCTAGCTAGTTCATATCTATGATTCTCCAAATCTTTTTCTCAAAAATTTGAGATTTTCCACAAAATTCAAATTTCATTACAATTTTTCGGCCAAAATTTTCCGTTAACCGGTCATACCGGAATTACTGGATCCCGATAAAATTTTTTGACCGGTAATAAGAACTCTGGTTATGGTTTACCGATTTGCCGTATATGTATTATGAATTTGTTTGTCTATTTATCAAGTGACTGAATTATATATAATTACTTTTCTTAACCATTGGATAAAGATTTAACCATCTCGTCACTCCATCACATTCTATATATATAGACCCACGCCCTGACCCCTAGGAGAAAGAAATATTAATATTCTAACCTAGACAAAAAAAACATAAATTTACGTTTTGTGCTACACATACAAAGACAAAACATTTCTCACTTAGACAAAAATTAACTAAACCTACATAAACCCTACAAATAAAAGACAAATAGAACAAAAAAAATTGAATTAAAGCTTTGCTAAACTTGCCCATTACTTAGAACTACATTTTTCTACTTTGTACTAATGCAATCTTAGGTGACTAAGTGATAGAAAATTAGCAAAACAGATATATACACACACGCATAGACACACACTATTCTGTGCCTAAGCGTAGAATAAGTTATTCTACGTTCCACCACCTTCCGTGGGTCAAAACCCACATCCCACCTCTTTCAACCCCTATGTCACTCTCTACCCACCTTTTTCGCACTCAGGCAATGCAGTAATTGACTCGCTTAGGTAGAGTAATCCGAACTTTCGGTGCAGTAATAACTTTTTATGGAGTTAAAATATATTCATCATAGATCTCTTTTTGTTTAAGACATTTTCCTAGCAAATGCTTCAAATGGATTACAAATAGGATAAATGATTTAGCAGATTTCGTCATTCAAAGTTTGCAATTAACCCCCCATGTTTCTCTCTACGCCTATCCCTTTGCGCTCCGTATGGTAGTAAATCTCCGATAAAGACACAGTAAAGACATAAGGAGTGTAGTAATAATAAGCGTGATAGTGTCTATCTTTGTAAAAGGATAGTAAATGAACAAGAAGATCACAGTAATTTCCTTAAAAGAGGCACAATAAAGGTAATAGTAAATATCTTGTAATGGTGCTGTAAACATAGAAGGAGATTGCAGTAAATCTCCCATATTCTCCCTCACTAATTAAGCCATCCTTCCACATCCTTTTGCTTTAGCTCGCCACTCATGTTCATTCCCACAAGAACCTAAGCCTTTCGTCCTTTGGTTCACCAAGAACATGAGGCCTTTTCCACTTACAGAATGGGTGAGCAAGCCTTCGCACCACCCCATCTCTAGTGAGCTTCACCATTTCCTTTCCACATCATCTTGTGTTCCTTTCCACCATAAGCAAAACCCCTCAAGTTATTGCTCCTTTCGTGCAATATAGTATCGAATCCCCATTATCTTCCTTAACTCCATCCAAAACAACTGACAATCGCTTTTGTTTCTCTGGTGAGCTTCTTGAGTATCCAAGAGACTAACCCATACCTTCTTGCTAGCTATGGTTGTTCGAGGGAGCCTGCCGCCATGGACCTTCTCTATGCTGCCACTTGCCATCATCGCCAAGCCACCTCAATACCTCTGTGCCATTGCCAAGCCCTATAGTGTGCTCCTATTAGCCCCCTCTTGCTTTCCCACTCCTTAGTTTTGAAGCTTATCGCATGTAGTCAAGCTTTCCCCATTGCCACCCATGGCACCACCGTGGAGATCGTCGTTGCCACCACTCCAATGATAATTTGTCCCTAGGCTACACCCCTTTGTGTCTCAATCATCCTCAAGGCCTCTCTCTGTGTCCTAAACATTGACGCCACTCAACCTCGTCGTCGGTGACATGCAAGGTCTCCTTGGTGCAAGTCGTCACATCAGAGACCTCCGCCTTGCTTCCCTCTTTCCATTTTTCTGTTCATCCTCGCCACCTTGCACCTACCTTGTCGTCAATGAGCATGACAACATGTTCGGCCGTGGTCACTATCAACCTACTCTATTCTCTCTCTCTGCCAGGTGGGGCCTACCTATCAGGTGGCCCTAACAACGTGCCTAAACAAGTTTAGTGCCAAGCAACCATTGATGTGTGGGCTCGATTCTTTTAAATCATTTTAAAAATTTGAAAATAATGAGGACGCCATTAGTTCATTCATAGTATGTTTTAAGTTAGCACATTTCATAAATATGCTTTCGATGTCACCTCTCTACATAGTGCTTTCTCTTTTCTTTTTTTTCTCTCCCCGTAAAACTTTGAATGCCCATAACTTTTGCGTCTAAACTCTAAATTGAGTGAAACTTGTTTATAATTTTTATAAAATGATGAACGTTCATAATCTATAAAATATTTGTATTTCCCTTTGTTCGAATTTATTTTGCTTTTATTTGTTTTATTTGGTGTTGTAGGGGTGGCCCCCACCTAAGCCAAACAGGCCTATTAGAAGGTTGTAAGGCCCAAAATGGGACATGTGTAATGACATAAGTGCCCCGAAGGGGGATACTCAAATGTAAGGGTACTATTGTAAAAACACTCCCCAAGAGGGTATATAGTACAATACCAGCTATGGGGGGAACCCTAAGCATTTGCTCACCTAACTCTCCACTACCATACCTCTCTCTCTCTCTCTTTGTTCGAATTTATTTTGCTTTTATTTGTTTTATTTGGCTTTTATTGATAGAGAGTTAACGTACTAAAAATGCTTTGAGATTGATCCAAACCAAGAGATAGGTGTTCTAGAGCAAGGCAAGCACCCCCTTTGACTATTTTAATCCCATATTTCACTGCTATGTATGTTGTGTTTCAAAATTATTATGAATGTGTGTAATTTTAGTAAAATCACTATGTTGGTAAGTTGGTAGTTATATCCAATTATTGTATTAACTCTGCCGTGATAAATAGATGCCCTCATTGTTGTCACCATAGTACTGATATCTACTACATAAATTGATGCCCTCACTGTTGTCACCATAGTATTGCTATCCGCTACTTGTATATTTAGTTGTAGAATTTGTAGATGAAGTGAATAATTGATGCTTAGTCATGATCATATCAATACTAGTTATGCTAGGTTGGAAATTCTTCAATTGTTCAAAATGTAAAACACTTATATTTGGTCTAGAGATGGTACCTCTGTTATTTTGGATAATAAGTAAAAATTAAAATATATTTTAGGCTTAGGCGAGTGGTTGTAGAGATTGGTACAATTGCACGAGTTTTTGGTTTGTGGTTGTCTCATCCTGGTCATCAAGGAATGATCTATTGTGTCATAGACCCAAGTATTCTCGTACAACCATGTATGCTTCTATGGAGAGGCCTTACATAATAAGTTATGATGTTCTAGCAACTCAACCACAAGTGGTAGATTGTAGGTGATTTTGGACTAGTGCGGGCATAGAGGTCCATCCATGTTCTAGGGGCCTTGTTGGTTCAAGCAAAGTTTACCAATATATTATATGAGTCTTAGGATGTTAGAGGGCACTCCACATCTTAGGAAGTTATCATAGCACGATTGTTGTTAGGACCAGTAATGTAAAAGCTTTGTCATGACTCTCAAATCGGTACCTATGGTATCGCATGACATATATAACATGGTAGGATATTTATATCGTGTGGGTAAAGTTGTACAACCACTATAGAGTGTAAATCTATTTGAGTCGTGTCCTCGGTTATGGACATCACTTGGCCATATCCCACAATAAGTAGCTTTGTGTTTTGTAAAATGGATTAGGGAATGTATGGATGAGAAATCCATGCCTCTGGTTTAAATATGTCACTTATGCTTTAATATTATTCGCTTATCAAATTCAAATAACCTTACAACTTTCGATCATAATCTAGTGCTCATTATTACAAATGAAAGATTGCTTCGTGCAAAAATAGAAAAACTTAATAGGATAGCCATCTCTTCTGACATAGCCTTGCATGCTATATAATCTTTGTTATAAAGTCTTGTAGAGTATGATTTTATACTCATAATTGTTTGTTGACCACTACAAGAGCAAGAAGAAAGTGATCCCTCGGTCGAGTACTTTCACGCTGCAAGGTTCAGGCGATGATGGCGCCAACTTTACGGTTTAATCCCAGTCAGTTGCCTATGGTTGGGCTGAGGCATACTAGCTTGATTTTGTTGCCTCATTATCTTTATTTCCATTGCAAACCTTTATCATGTGAACCATTTGGCCAGTCGGTCCTTTGTTGTGAAACTAGTCGTGTATGACTTAATTTTGGTAGTTAGATATATCATGCTACTCATTTTTAATTATTTGTGTATGGATATGATATAAATGTTATTGTACACGTGTGCTAGCCACTGATCATGGGATTAGTATGGTAAACACACGCGGATTTGGAATGCAAATTCTGGGTCCTGACAGTACTGTTGATGATATAATATTTCCCTATATTTGTTTATTTATGTGCTACATCTCAACTAATCGTGTAACATCCCAAAATTTTTGCTTTGTAATATTTATTTTAAATTAAGTATTTCAATGTTTTGGAGTTTATTTGGAGTTCTTGCAATATTCAAATCTAATCCAAAAATTCAAATTCAAATATTCATTTGAATTTCCCTCAAACCATTTATATGCCAAAGCCCATCCCCTTTCTCCCTAGGGTGAACCCACCTTGGCCCAGCTAGCCCAACTACTCTCTCTCCCCCTCCCTACCTCTGCTCTACTTCATTGCACCGAGTTCGTATCATGCGCGTAAGCCTCACTGGTGCCACCCTGCATGGCTACGTCATCCTAACCAAGCCGCCCCCATGTGCCCTCAATTTAGAAAATGCTCACATTGTAGCTACCATCATCACCATCAATTAAGTAGCTGCATACGTTCGTGCTCACGTGCATTGAAGGACCGAGCAAAATCATAGCTGCCTATCCTATCGAGCCTACATTGTCTCTTTTGCCCCTCTCTTTCTATAAATGGAGCATCAGGATCCCTTCAACCTCTTCCAACTACCGCCGAAACCCCTTGCCCTCCCATGTATTCGTTGCCATTGCACGTGGTCATCTTCCTAGGAGCCGACCATCGCCTATCGACCCGACTTGCTACTCCAGTGGTTTTCTTTGGATTCTTCTCACATGAAATTATGTTCTTGGACACCATGAGTATTTCCCCTCATTAAATTTCACTTCTCTCATGGTTCTTCACTGGGATTTCATTGTCTTCCCTATCACCATACAAGCCACCATTGTCGTCGATCTCATTGCCCTCGGTGAGCTTTTTTCAAATTCCTTACGCCCGTAGCTTCTCCACCATGTACCCTATCTTATCAACTCACCAATTTGGTCATCACCTCACTGGCACCATCGTTGTCACCCCACCATCTCCTACCATGTCTGCCAGCACTAACCCTACTAGAGGACTACCCTTTCCTTCTCTATGCTCGTGTGTGCACTATTTCTCAGAAGGCACTACTGGAGCACTGCAGCCACCCCCCGCACCATGGCTACCCCCCCCCCCCCAACGCTACCAATAGTACCACTGCACTCCTCTACCCACAATGCCACCTCCCATAGCTTCCCCAAGGTCATGTCGACCCATTTTGAAGGTCTCCCACGCTCCCACGTAGCTGCTCATCATCGCTAGTGCCAACTAGATCCTACAACACCCACTCCTCTGTTAACTCCTCTCTGTTCTCTCTCTATCTCTCTGAACCTTGGGCTCCACTCATCAGTTCTCCCAAAAATAAAAATAAACCATTCTGTTCACTTCTTTGTATGGCATGTGGATCCTTCTCTTAGTTTATTTTACTTAAGCAGTTAATTTCCACCGTTAGACTGACACAAGGACCCCATATATGAATCTTTGATATTTTATATATTTTTAATCCAAATGGAATATTCTAGTGAATACTCACCTTTCTCTCTCAATTTTGAGAATTTATCTTTTCGGCAAATTTTAGGTAGCATGTTCTCTTCTGTCCTAACTCTAACTCAAGTCTTTTCAGTTCCTAAATTGATTTAAAATCATCATCTATCTCCCAACATTAATATTATTGTTTTATTTTTTTTATTTTTCTTTCTTATTTCTTTGTTCTTGTTTTGCATGTTTAGATGTTGATGTCATTGACATGAGTTTGGAGCAACCAAAAGAAGCATCACCTACCACCAACGAATGCAAGTCTTCCTTGACCATGTTGTACCTATTGTTTTCAAAATTTTATTTTTATATTGTTTAAAACTAGTATGCGTGGCTATGTGCATAAACTGTTAAATTCACTGTTTAGGAATGATAGTTAATCCCGCTTGAAATTCACATCCTTGATATTGACATTCACACAAGTAGTAGATTGGATACCCAAGAGGGGGGTGAATTCAGATTCTTTTTCACAAAGGCTAAATTAAAAACTTAATCTTTTCTATCCCAACCAAAGTGCCTAGGCCTTCTAGTGAAGTTAGTAACCTAGTTCCAACCCTACATGTCTAGTGAGCTAGGAAATGAATTACAATAGACAAGGAACACAACCAATTTTTTTACCAAGCTCTTGGAGATTCAGCAATCTCCCTTGCTCCTCATTGGAGCACTCTCGCAAAAGTATCGCTCTAACTTGATGACGCAAAGGAATCAAGCTATCCAGTCATGGTAGTCATTCTCCACTCTGAATTGGTGGACTCCCTACCTTCACAAGCCTCTCAGTGCCTACCACAAGCTCCTCTAAGGAAGGTCATCGAGCCATTGCCTCCAAGTCATCTAGGAGACGTCGATCTCCAAGAGTAGTGAGCCCAAGACAGTCACTTGAACCTAGCTAAAACAAGTAACTAAGAGTGATGCACACACTAGGCTTATCTACTCTCTCTCTCTATAAATCTTCAATCAAAGCTCTTCAATGACCCTTGTACTCCCCTATGTGTTTGTTGTATCTTTGGAGTCGCAAGAGTGCTATAATGGATGCCTGGAACCTCCTTAAATGGACTATCCGTTTGACACATTTTTGAAAAAGTTAAAGCAAACCCAGATAATCTGCCTAGACCTGGATCATCTATTTTAGTTCATTTTATCCTAGTTCTAGCAGTCTCTTTTTCGAACAGTGCACATACCAGGATCATCCAGCCCAACTCAAATTATCCGGCTTACTGTGATCTTTCTCCTATCTTGTATGATCCACCTAGTACAAACATTGCATTTTCAATCCACATGACCAATGATCCACCTCAGTGATCTAGCTCAACCTAGATCATCCGCCTTGCTAGGAAATCCATTTGGAAACGCGCTGTTCTAATGACCTGCCTGGACCCAGATCATCCGCTTGACACTTAGCAAAACTTGGAACTTCTCTGGACCAATGTTCTAGGTCAATGATCCACCCTGACCCAGATTATCCCTCTCCATTGAAAATTACAAATGACTACCCTAGAACTCTTGGGATCAATGATCTGCCTCACTACTCTGGGTGGCACAGATTATCCGCCTCTACTAAAAAATGAATAAGCACAGTAAAAATCTTCTCAATGTGAATTATTTGCCCCTATGCTCCGCCTGACCTAGATAATTCACTTCTAGTATTTTTTTTAGACTTAGCTCAAATTTGATCCAAACTTTGACATTTCTACAAATAAAATATGATTCTTGAAACTCTTCATCTAGAATCAAATTAATAGGACTTAGGGTGCCTTTGGTTGAGCTTTTGGGAGCTGCTTTTGCTTCCAAAAAGCCAAAAGCCAACCAAAGGGGTGGAAACCAGAAGCTGCTTTTTCAGAAGCAGCTACTTTTGGGTAGTACAGTTTTGAAAGCACCTTGGACCCTGCTTTTGGCTTTCTGCTTTTTGAAATGGTGAAAATAGAGAGCTGTTTCACAGTTGTTTCAAGGAAAATAGAGATAGGAGGTAAGTTTTATACTTATTTGAACCAAACAGCTTACAGCTTTTCCACAGCCCACAACCTACAGCAGATTTTCCACAGCCCACAGCTCACAGCAGCTTTTTCAGAAGCCACAGCTCAACCAAACACACCCTTAGTGTGTATCACATCTACCTACCTATCCTAACCAAGCTCCAACTACTAGCCATGAACCCCCCCCCCCCCCCCCGAAAAGTACAACCAAAGAAAAATAAGAAACCTCAACTAGAAGCTCAAAGGAGTTGAGAGACCCAAAGTATCCATACAAGCCACATGGTCTCTCCCTCACATCCACAACCTATAACTCAAACACAAGAACAACTGGTGTCCTAGTACTGGGGTAAGTGATGAGGACATCACTTCTATTGATATGAACACCCCTCTTACTGCTTCCATGAATGATGGGCAAGGTCCAATCACTCGGGCACGTGCTCGTCAACTCAACTATCAGGTAAACTCGTTTTTAGGAGTCAATAATATTTCCGCTGAGCATTCGATACTTCCTAAGACTTGTGATGTTCTTGTCCTTAGGAACCATGGAGAAGAACCACGCGAGCTCAAGTGTAGAAGTGGAACCGTCAAGCGCAAGCCAACTCATATTCGCGAGTTCGACTCAGATTCGGACTGCTGGACAGCGCCTACTTCAAATGACCATAACTTTTGATCTAGAAGGTTTCTCGGGGCCCGTGAGTACTCGTTGGAAAGATCTTGGAGTCTACTTTCAGATGAATCTGGTCTCACCTCGAAATTCCATCCGAGCCGATCAGAAACTGCAAAACAAGTGGCGTTACTTTTCCAGTCCGAGTCAAAGTGGGCCTTGGGCCTTGTAATCACACTTAGACTATTTGGGCCTGCACTAATCATGGGTGTACTGTTCACGTGAACAGTACCCGTGAATAGTACCACATCCCCTTTTGTTAGATAAGTGCGGCCTCCCCCACTCCTATTTAAGGAGGTCGCACCCCTTTAGTTTTCCTCGGGTTTTTCTTAAGAGTTTATTCTGCTTAGCAGTTTCGCCGCATGTTCGGTTTGAGAAACCCCAACTTGTGAACTTAAACATTATTCGCAATTTCAGATTGCATCTTTTACTCTCTTGCTTGTGTTCTCGATTCGCTTGCAGGAGATAGCCTTCTTGGCGAGGTCAATCGTGTTCGGCACGGTTGATAACCAACGGGGCAGTGGTGTAGTGATTGCGAGGGGTTCGATCTGTTTTGGTCGGAGCCTTTTGGATCATCAACGTCGAGATCTCCACAATCGACTTATCAGTACCTCTCGGAAGATCGGGCCATCGTCACATCAGTTGGTATCAGAGCAACGGTTGCCCGTGAGGTAATTCTTGTATCCCTAGTTAGTAGATTGGTTTTTTATTTCCTATAGTCCAGAAAAAAAATTGCCCCACAAAAAGAGTTAATTTCCGCTGTCCAAACCCCGTTGTGCCTTTCAATCTGTTAGTTTTGGTTTGCTAAATTGAATTTGTGTCCGTCATAGTATTGTCTAGTTGTTGGTCATATCTTTGTTCCATTGAAAATCCAAACAAAAAAAAATTCCCCACCCCAAACCCTAATTTCCAATTTCGGCTGATTTTTCCTTCCTCTGCAGCCGCCACCAAAAACATCATATCTTTTGATTCCGAGATTATTTTTGAGTGGGACCACCGCCATTAGATTCAAAAATTTCTTATCCATCTATCTGTAAAATTTCACGTCATTCCAGCCAGGCAGTTAAGAGATATGTGCGGTGAAAGTTGACCCAATTATCTGTTCTGAATCTGCAACAGTCAGCAGTTGTGATTTTTGTGCGAATTTCTGTGTTGGGATTCAGAAGTTGGCCCCAAAACAAAATCTGTAGAAAAAGCCGTCAGAAAACAGTAAAAAAAGAATCAGTGAAAAAGAGGCATCTGACAAAAAGTTACGGCCGAATTACCAACGTGCTGTCCAGTGGATAGAAATCTGAAGTTTTCAGTTTTGGGTCAATCATTGTGTTCTTCAATTCCAGATTGAATTGGATTGAATTATCTTGTATTTACCACTCCTACACTTTGCCATACACTTATTCTTAGCCTTCTTCCATCCTTGGTTGATCAGCAACATAGGCTAAGTGCTAGATACGAACTATAATTCAATTCTATGCAATTCTGAAATGAACTGATTGTTCTCCATTGCTACCATATTGTGCCTTCCAAGCTACACCTACTCTTGATCAGAACAGGTTCCCTCTTGCAATCATACCCACGCTCGACACGGTGTCACGAACCAGCCACCGGTTGTACCACCTGCTACATTGGTAAGAACACTTGTAAGAGTGTGATAAGACGCTTAAGAGTGTGTGATTCTACTTCTCGCCACCTAGTAGTTGATAGGGATAATACCTTTGTGTTGTCTTTTGTTTGCTACTAACCATGGCAGGTGAGACGTCTGATGCGCAAGAGTGTGTTTTAAAGGGAGAGCTCATGACGCTTTTGGATGAACAACGCGCTGCCATTACTGATGACATCGATAGGAAGATGGATACAATGCAACTTTCCATCAATGAGAGCATTGCAACACTCACTACACGCCTTGAAAGAATGGTGAATCGGCCACCAAACAATGGAGGCCAAGATCATGAGGAGGGAGATGATAATGAGAGACAAAACCGTGACGCCGGTGCTGCACGGCCACGACACCATCCTCATCAGAACCGTCATGGTATGGGAGGTAACAATAATTTTCAGTATCACAATGCTCATGTTCATGATGACCCGTTTGCTAAAGTTAAATTTTCCATACCATCTTTTGCGGGTACCTATGATGCTGAAACTTATCTAGATTGGGAGATGACAGTTGAACAAAAATTTAATACCCATCTAGTTCTTGAAGTGCATAGAGTCAGACAAGCTACTAGTGAATTTAAAGATTTTGCTATCATTTGGTGGACTCAAGTAGTTAATTCTGGCTTAGCCCCTGATACATGGGATAGATTGAAGGTAGCTATGCGTGCTAGATTTGTTCCTCCTGCTTTTAAACGTGAAATGCGTAAGAAATTGCAGCGCTTAGACCAAGGTAATAGATCTGTTGAGGAATATTATCAAGAACTGCAAATAGGCATGCTGCGTTGTAATGTTGAAGAGGATGAGGAAGATAAGATGGCTCATTTTTATGGGGGATTAAGGCGTGAAATTCAGGACATAATTGATTACAAAGAGTATAATGATATCAATAGATTGTTCCAGCTTGCTTGTTTGGCAGAGAAAGAATTGCAGGGTAGACAACAAAGGACAAGGAGCAATTTTGGAGGTACGTCTACATCGAGACCAACACAGGAGCAACCCAAGACAGCCCCACCTCCTGTTTTTCGAGCTGCTGCCCCCTCTGTGAGTAGGGCGCGTTCAGCAGCACTGCCACCACCATCACGAGCACTCGAGGCGAGCAAATCTACTAGTGTGCAAGCACCAGCAAAGAGCTCTTCATCGGTTGCTTCCACGGGCCGTACGACGGGCATTGTGTGCCACCGTTGTAAAGGGATGGGCCACGTCATGAGAGATTGCCCAAGTCAGCGGGCGTACATTGAGACAGAAGATGGTGGTTATGTAAGTGCTAGTGATGTTGAGGATGAATATGCTCTTGCAGCTAACCTTGCAGGTGATGATGATGATCATGAGACAGATAGTGATGGTGAGGAGATTTTAGGTGCCGCTGCTACGGCGAGTTATAGAACCATAATTGTGCAGCGAGTACTGAGCACTCAAAGAGAGCAAGAGGAGAAGCTACAACGTCATAATTTGTTTCAGATGTTCCTCATCGTCAAGGATTGCCGTGTTCGTGTTATAATTGATAGCGGGAGCTGCAATAACTTGGTGGATTCAGGATTGGTCAAGAAGCTTGGCTTGACCACACGTGCGCATCCTCACCCATACCACATTCAGTGGTTCAACAACAGCGGTAAGGTGAAGGTAACACAATCTGCGAGAGTGCAATTTTCCATTGGTTCCTATCATGATGTTGCTGATTTCGATGTAGTACCTATGCAAGCATGCTCACTTTTATTAGGTCGCCCATGGGAATTTGATACCGATGCAACTCATCATGGTAGAAGTAATAAATACTCTCTTGTGCACAAAGGAAAGAAAATAACTTTGCTACCTTTGACACCCACTGAAATTGCTAATTGTGATAAAGAGCTAGCTGAAAATAAGAAGAAAGAACTTGAACATGAATCTGAAAATCAGCAAGTAGTGAAGGATGTTTTCCCACCTAAGAAAGAGAGGTTGCCATCTAGTTCTAGGACCGAGGGAATTAAATTAAAGGGTTGTGTCATGCTTGCAACCAAATCTGATCTTGCTGAAATTTGTCATGATGAAATGCCATGCTATGCTTTGATATGCAAAAATGCTTTATTTTCACTTGATGATATATCTAGCTCTTTGCCGTCTGCTGTCACTAACCTTTTGCAGGAATTTGAGATTGTGTTTCCTACTGAGATACCCCCAGGGCTGCCACCAATTAGGGGTATTGAACATCAAATTGATTTGATTCCAGGAGCTTCCCTACCCAACCGTGCGCCATACCGAACCAACCCGGAGGAGACTAAGGAGATTGAGCGTCAAGTGCGAGACTTGCTTGACAAAGGGTACGTACGTGAGAGCCTTAGTCCATGTGCTGTTCCTGTACTTTTGGTTCCAAAGAAAGATGGGTCGTGGCGTATGTGTGTTGATTGTAGAGCTATTAATAATATTACCATTAGATACCGTCATCCTATTCCTAGGTTAGACGACATGCTTGATGAATTAAGTGGCTCTACAATGTTTTCTAAAGTTGACTTGCGTAGTGGATACCACCAAATTAGAATGAAACTTGGAGATGAATGGAAGACGGCATTTAAAACTAAGTTCGGGTTATATGAGTGGCTAGTGATGCCTTTTGGTTTAACTAATGCCCCTAGCACTTTCATGAGATTAATGAACGAGGTTTTACGTGCTTTCATTGGTAAGTTTGTGGTAGTTTACTTTGATGATATATTGATTTACAGCAAGTCACTAGATGAACATCTTGAACACTTACGTGCTGTTTTTGTTGCTTTGAGAGATGCACGTTTGTTTGGTAACCTCGAAAAGTGCACCTTTTGCACCGATCGAGTTTGTTTTCTTGGCTATGTTGTTACTCCGCAGGGAATTGAGGTTGATCAAGCCAAGATCATCGCTATCCAGAGTTGGCCGCCTCCTAAAACGGTCACACAAGTGCGGAGTTTTCTCGGGCTCGCTGGTTTCTATCGGCGTTTTGTTCGGGATTTCAGCACCCTCACTGCACCATTGAATGAACTTACAAAGAAGGGTGTTCCTTTTACTTGGGCCACCAATCATCAACAAGCTTTCGACACTCTCAAAGATAAGTTAACACATGCCCCTTTGCTTCAACTTCCTGATTTCAGCAAGACTTTTGAATTAGAATGTGATGCTAGTGGCATAGGTCTTGGGGGTGTGTTAATGCAAGAAGGAAAACCTGTTGCTTACTTTAGTGAAAAGTTAAGTGGTCCTAGTTTGAACTATTCTACCTATGATAAAGAATTATATGCTCTAGTTCGAACTTTGGAAACATGGCAGCATTATTTATGGCCCAAAGAGTTTGTAATACATTCTGATCATGAATCCTTGAAACATATTCGAAGTCAAACCAACCTGAACCGTAGACATGCTAAGTGGATTGAGTTTATTGAATCTTTTCCCTATGTCATTAAATATAAAAAGGGCAAAGAAAATGTGATAGCTGATGCGTTGTCTAGGAGATATACCATGCTTTCACAACTTGATTTCAAAATCTTTGGGTTAGAGACAATAAAGGAGCAATATGTGCATGATGCTGATTTTAAAGACGTGTTGCTAAATTGTCAAGAGGGAAAGGGTTGGAATAAATTTGTTGTGCATGATGGTTTCATATACCGTGCTGGCAAGCTATGCATTCCTGTTGGCTCCGTTCGTCTTTTGTTGTTACAGGAGGCGCATGGAGGAGGATTGATGGGCCACTTCGGCGTGAAGAAGACTGAGGACATTCTGTTCCACCATTTTTACTGGCCAAAGATGAGGCGTGACGTCGAACGCTTCATTTCTCGCTGCACCACGTGCCAAAAAGCTAAGTCACGACTTAATCCTCATGGTTTATACATGCCTCTTCCTGTTCCAAGCGTACCTTGGGAAGATATTTCTATGGACTTTGTTTTAGGGCTTCCTAAGACAAAGAAGGGGAGGGATAGTATTTTTGTTGTCGTGGATAGATTCTCTAAGATGGCTCATTTTATACCATGTCATAAAAGTGATGATGCTACACATGTTGCTGATTTGTTCTTTAAGGAAATTGTTCGCTTGCATGGTATTCCGAATACGATAGTTTCAGATCGTGATGCTAAATTTCTTAGTCATTTTTGGAGAACCTTGTGGGGAAAGTTGGGAACTAAACTGTTATTTTCCACTACCTGTCATCCCCAAACTGATGGACAAACTGAGGTAGTCAATAGAACATTGTCTACTATGCTTAGGGCTGTGCTTAAAAAGAACTTAAAAATGTGGGAGGAATGTTTGCCTCATGTGGAATTTGCTTATAATCGTTCGCTGCATTCTACCACGAAAAAATGCCCTTTTGAAATTGTTTATGGTTTCATACCTCGTGCACCTATCGACTTGTTGCCTCTTCCGGCTTCAGAAAAAGTAAATTGTGATGCGCAACAACGTGCTGATTTCATACGTAAGATGCATGAGACAACTAAAGAGAACATTGAGATTATGAATGCTAAATATAAAGTTGCTGGTAGTCAAGGACGCAAGCATATTACTTTTGAACCGGGTGATCTTGTGTGGTTACACTTGCGTAAAGAACGATTTCCTGAATTGAGAAAGTCTAAACTCATGCCTCGTGCAGATGGTCCTTTTAGAGTGCTTGAACGTATTAATGATAATGCATATAAGTTAGACTTGCCTGCAGATTTTGGGGTTAGCTCCACCTTTAACATTGCAGATTTGCGACCTTGCTTGGGCGTGGAAGATGAGCTTGAGTCGAGGACGACTCCAATTCAAGAAGGGGAGGATGATGAGGACATCACTTCTATTGATATGAACACCCCTCTTACTGCTTCCATGAATGATGGGCAAGGTCCAATCACTCGGGCACGTGCTCGTCAACTCAACTATCAGGTAAACTCGTTTTTAGGAGTCAATAATATTTCCGCTGAGCATTCGATACTTCCTAAGACTTGTGATTTTCTTGTCCTTAGGAACCATGGAGAAGAACCACGCGAGCTCAACTGTAGAAGTGGAACCGTCAAGCGCAAGCCAACTCATATTCGCGAGTTCGACTCAGATTCGGACAGCTGGACAGCGCCTACTTCAAATGACCATAACTTTTGATCTAGAAGGTTTCTCGGGGCCCGTGAGTACTCGTTGGAAAGATCTTGGAGTCTACTTTCAGATGAATCTGGTCTCACCTCGAAATTCCATCCGAGCCGATCAGAAACTGCAAAACAAGTGGCGTTACTTTTCCAGTCCGAGTCAAAGTGGGCCTTGGGCCTTGTAATCACACTTAGACTATTTGGGCCTGCACTAATCATGGGTGTACTGTTCACGTGAACAGTACCCGTGAATAGTACCACATCCCCTTTTGTTAGATAAGTGCGGCCTCCCCCACTCCTATTTAAGGAGGTCGCACCCCTTTAGTTTTCCTCGGGTTTTTCTTAAGAGTTTATTCTGCTTAGCAGTTTCGCCGCATGTTCGGTTTGAGGAACCCCAACTTGTGAACTTAAACATTATTCGCAATTTCAGATTGCATCTTTTACTCTCTTGCTTGTGTTCTCGATTCGCTTGCAGGAGATAGCCTTCTTGGCGAGGTCAATCGTGTTCGGCACGGTTGATAACCAACGGGGCAGTGGTGTAGTGATTGCGAGGGGTTCGATCTGTTTTGGTCGGAGCCTTTGGATCATCAACGTCGAGATCTCCACAATCGACTTATCAGTACCTCTCGGAAGATCGGGCCATCGTCACATCAGTAAGTGATATACAAGCATAGATCCAGTACTAAACCATATAACAAAAAGAGTAGCATAATAATCACAAATGATAAAGAACATATGAGAACACACCCCCACACAAGCTCTATCTAAACCTCACCAAATCATCTAGGACAACAAAGCCTAGTGCAAACCAATCTAGAAGAACCTTGTAGACTAACCAAAGTTCTCATGATTCTAGGCATAAGCACAATCTAAAACTACCAAGGATGTCATACAGACTATTTTCATGCCAAGATAGAAATAAATTACCTAATGATATACATACATCTCAATGGATCACCAACCATACACACATAGCAAAGGACAAGTAAAAGCCATAAAAACATATACTAGCATGGATACAAGTATACGCATGTACACATGAACCAAAAATGATAAACAGGTATAAACAAATGCAATATCATGATATAGAAGGCTATCCAAGATGTAATCAAACTCAAAATGTCCATAATCAAACACACATCATGTAGGCACATATCATGACAAACAAAAATCATAGAAAATACGCTAACATGTATAAATAATGGTGAATAGACATAAGGAGCAAGATGTAGGCAATAAAACAAGATAGATACAATAAAGCACAAAATCATGATGATACTTGACTCCAAATATACACAAGCAACAAGTAACTTATGCTCATTGTTGTAGGGGTGGCCCCCACCTAAGCCCAGCCGGCCTGTTAGGAGGCTGTAAGGCCCAAAATGGGCATGTGTAATGGCATAAATACCCTTGAGAGGGATACTCGGATGTAAGGGCAATATTGTAAAAGCACTCCCCATGGGGATATATATATATACGGTACAGGCCATGGGGAAACCCTAAACATTGCTCACCTAACTCTCCACTACCATACCTCTCTCTCTCTGTGTGTTTGGTCTGTAACCACAACAGTTGACGCCATCCGTGGGGAGGACACGAGCAAGCCTCAAGGTCCGAAGAAGGATGGCACCAAAGAAAGTTTCATCAGCAGCCAAGAAGAAAGCGGCCGCGACGGAGCCTCGCGTCAGCACCAGGGCTTCGGCGTCGACAACCGCAGGCGGGGACGGCAACGCAGCTGTGACAGCCATGACCGTCGGCGCCCACGGCACCACGGTCAACCCCGCTACTACCGCCACGATGGCCGACGCCACCAACGCCGCCGCGACGGTCGACCCCGCCACTGGCGCTGCGACGGCCAACACCGGCAGCGCCGACCAGGTGGTCGGGGGCGGTAGCGCCGGTGCCCAGGCTGGCACGGCCGCCGTCCCTGCACCCGGGGCGGGAGAGACAGGCGGCTTTGGCAGAAACGTTGGCCTCACCTCCAACCCCGAAGTTTACTGCGTTGGCGCATCGGGCAACCTGGGAGTGCAGACTGTCGTCCCCGTCGTCCCAACAAGGGTGACGGGTGCGTCGACCGCCTCGATTACACCAACGATGGAGAGCGCCCTGTTGGCAGCCATTGGCACGCTCCAACGGGAGCTGACAGATCTCCGCGGGCCGTGCGAGACATGCAAGAGGCTCGGAGTCAGCAGACCCCACCAGCAGTCGCGCTGGAGCCCACGCCGAAATGGGAGGACAGCCGGGATGCCCCCACATCCAGCCGCGTCCCGCTGCGACGCGTAGATTCGAAGTCCCCTCTGTCCGTGGGCCTGCAGCAAGCGGCATGGCCGGAGGACTTCAAGTCCCCCACCGCCATTGAGCCGTACAAGGGCGACACGGACCCCCGGGAGTTCGTGCGCGTCTACGAGACGGCCGTCGAAGCCGCAGGCGGAGACGACACCACGAAGGCGAAGGAACTCCCCCTCGCGCAGCAGGGAGTGGCGCTCTCTTGGTTTTTAACCATCGAGCCGAACTCCATCTATGCATGGGAGCAGGTCCGCGACCATTTGTAAAACAACTTTCAGGGGAACTATGTCGAGCGTGTCGACGCGGACCAGATCTTCGTTGTCAAGCAAAAGCCTTCGGAGAAGCACAGGGAATACTTCAAGTGCTTTTCGAAGGTCCGTTGCCAGGTCAAGGATGTCAATGAGACGACCGTCATCAACACGGCGATACAAGGCCTCTGCCCGGGGCCGATGGCCGAGTACAACGCCCGGAAGCCGATCAAAACAGTAACAAAACTCTTTGACAAGATGGAGGAGTACGCCCGGGCGGAGGAGGACGCACGGAGGCGCCAAGGCAAAGACTTCGACACCAACCAGGAGGACGAAGCAACGAAGAACGGAGACTCTCCGAAGGAAGGCTCTTCAAAGGGCAAACGGAAGCAGGACTTATCCAAGACGCGTTCGAAGGCAAGGATGCCCAGCGCAGAGACTCGTCGAGCGACAAGCCAAAGCGCGGCCAACAAAAGTCTCAACGAGGTCGTTACGTCTTTGATATCAAAGGCGGCTCTGAAGACAATGCCCCCGCCGGCCGTGGCAGTCGAGGCCGCTGGGGCCGAGGCCGGGGGCGCGGCCGGGGCCACGATGATAGGGCCCATGTGGAATATGACGACCAACACCGCGGCCAGTGGTGCGAGGTGCATGGCCGAGGCACTCACGACATGCAGACATGTACCTCCATCGTGGCACTCCGGCAGAGCGTTGCCAGGGACAGAGACCTCGAGGTGCGCCCGCCTGTCGTGGCCCACGTCCAGCATCCCCCGGAGAACCTCGTGCGGATCGAGGATCACGGGCTGCAGCCCCAGGAGGGCCCCTTACGGATTCAAGCCCACGTGTGGCAACCCCAAGAAGGCCTCTTGCAGCTCCAACCCCCGGAGGGAACCCCACGCCGTGTCATAAACGTTATCTCCGGGGGCTCATCGTTGGAGTTTGCCTCGGCGCGGCAGCAAAAGGCCTATGCACGGAGGCTGCACCACGTGGCAGTGTACCCAGCGTAGGCACCGCCGGATTGGGCGCAGCACGAGATCACCTTCACGTCCGCGGACACCGAAGGCATCGAGTTCCCTCACCAAGACCCCCGGTGATCCAGGTCGCTATTGCGGGATGCGACGTCAACCGTGTTTTGGTCGACGGGGGGAGCTTTGCAAATATTTTATTTGCAGCGGCCTTCGACCAGATGGGGATCCCTCGGAGTTGCCTAAGCCCCTCGGGAATCCCGTTGCAAGGATTTGGAGGCCAGCCGCTGAGGGCGATAGGCCAGATATGCTTGCAAATCTCCTTCGGTCGGGGCGACAATGTGAGGAGCGAGGATGCCACCTTTGACATCGTCGACATCCCGTACCCCTACAATGCCATACTAGGGCGGCCGACCCTCAATTCCTTCATGGCAGTCCCGCATCACGGCTTCCTGTGCATGAAGCTCCCAGGCCCGCGAAGCATCATCACCATCCATGGCAATCAAGACGTAGCCCAACACATAGAGCTGGGTGCCCGAAGCCCGCGTCACGAAGCTCACCAAAACTCCTAAAGTGAGTGGGACAACGCAAGGGTCCCCAATAGATCCAAGAGGTACCTCGTTCAGCCACCAGAGGCTCCCCAGGGTAACCTACCCCGCCGACTTTGCAACGGCATTCGTTGTTGTCTCAGCCCCCGAGCGGTTAGCGGTCAGTATCCTGCCTCTTGTACCCCGTCTTTTGTACTCACTCACCCGCGCAAACGGGAATTTAATAAAGTTCACCGTTTGCTAGAATATCTTTATTTCTCGCAAAACGCGCGAAGACTTGTCTCCGCGCGTACTCCGTGTGAGTATAAACAAAGACACGCGTTCGTATGCGCACTCTCCGTGAACAAAAACACGGGTATGAGTATAAACAACGACACGCGTTCGCGCGTGCACTCTCCGTGAACAAAGACACGGGTATGAGTATAAATAAAGACACGCGTTCGCGTGCGCACTCTCCGTGTACAAAGACGCGCGTTCGCGCGCGTACTCTCTGTGTACAAAGACACGGGTATGAGTATAAATAAAGACACGCGTTCGCGCGCGCACTCTCCATGAACAAAGACACGGGTATGAGTATAAACAAAGACACGCGTTCGCGCGCGCACTCTTCATGAACAAACACACGGGTATGAGTATAACCAAAGACACGCGTTCGCGCACGCACTTTCTGTGAACAAACACACGGGTATGAGTATAAACAAAGACACACGTTTGCGCGCACACTCTTTGTGTATAAAGACACGGCTATGAGTATAAACAAAGACACGCGTTCGCGTGCGCACTCTCCGTGTACAAAGACACGGGTATGAGTATAAACAAAGACACGTGTTCGCGCGTGCACTCTCCATGAACAAAGACACGGGTATGAGTATAAACAAAGACACGCGTTCGCGCGCGCACTCTCCGTGAACAAACACACGGGTATGAGTATAAACAAAGACACGCGTTCGCGCGCGCACTCTCTGTGAACAAACACAAGGGTATGAGTATAAACAAAGACACGCGTTCGCGCGCGCACTCTCTGTGTATAAAGACACGGCTATGAGTATAAACAAAGACACGCGTTCACGCACGCACTCTCCGTGTACAAAGACACGGCTATGAGTATAAACAAAGACACGCGTTCGCGCCCGCACTCTCCGTGTACAAAGACATGGGTATGAGTATAAACAAAGACAGTGTTCGCGCGCGCACTTTTCGTGAACAAAAACACGAGTATGAGTATAAACAAAGACACGCGTTCACGCACGCACTCTTTGTGTACAAAGACACGGGTATGAGTATAAACAAAGACACGCGTTCGCGCGCATACTCTCCGTGTACAAAGACACAGGTATGAGTATAAACAAAGACACGCGTTCGCGTGCGCACTCTCCGTGTACAAGACACGGGTATGAGTATAAACAAAGACACGCGTTCGCGTGCGCACTCTCTGTGACCAAAAACACAGGTATGAGTATAAACAAAGACGCGCGGTGGTCCGCCTCCGCACGCACTCTACGGAGTATAAATAAGATGTAGCGTCGAGGTCCGCCTCCGCACGCACTCTACGGAGTATAAATAAGACGTAGCGTCGAGGTCCGCCTCCGCACGCACTCTACAGAGTATAAATAAGACGTAGCGTCGAGGTCCGCCTCCGCACGCACTCTACGGAGTATAAATAAGACGTAGCGTCGAGATCTGCCTCCGCACGCACTCTACGGAGTATAAATAAGACGTAGCGTCGATGTCTACCTCCGCACGCACTCTACGGAGTATTAATAAGATGTAGCGTCGAGGTCTTCCTCCGCACACACTCTACGGAGTATAAATAAGACGTAGCGTCGAGGTCTTCCTCCGCACGCACTCTACGGAGTATAAATAAGACGTAACGTCGAGGTCTACCTCTGCGCACACTCTACGGAGTATTAATTAGACGTAGTGTCGAGGTCCGCCCCCGCACGCACTCTACGGAGTATAAGTAAGACGTAGCGTCGAGGTCCGCCTCCGCACGTACTCTACCGAGTATAAACAAGACGCGGGTATCTCCACGACGCATGGGCTCCATCCCCGTGCATACTCTACAGAGTATAAATAAGACGTGGTTGATGGTCCCACACACTTTATGGAGTACAAACAAGACACAGCAGAGGCTTCCCTCAGCGTGCACCCCACGGAATATCTATAAGACGCAGCAGAGGCTTGCCCCTGCGCGTACTCCGCGAAGCACCAATGAGGCGCAACAAAGGCGCGCCCCCACGCGCTTACCGTGGAACGCAAGTTTAGGCACGGGGCCATTGTCCTTGAGTGCACCCGCGCCCCCGTGCCACCACCTCGGTGGGTAGGGGACGGAGCGCTCGCGCGTCTACCTCGACTAGGCGCCAGCTCCGCTGCTGCCACCTCGAAGGGTAGGGGACGGAGCGCTCGCGCGTCTACCTCGACTAGGCGCTAGCTCCGTTGCCACCACCTCGATGGGTAGGGGATAGAGCGCTCGCGCGTCTACCTCGACTAGGCGCCAGCTACGCTGCCACCACCTCGAAGGGTAGGGGACGGAGCGCTCGCACATCTACCTCGACTAGGTGCCAGCTCCGCTGCCACCACCTCGAAGGGTAGGGGACGGAGCGCTCGCGCGTCTACCTCGACTAGGCGCCAGCTCCGTTGCCACCACCTCGATGGGTAAGGGACGGAGCGCTCGCACGTCTACCTCGACAAGGCGCCAGCTCCGCTGCCACCACCTCGAAGGGTACGGGACGGAGCACTCGCGCGTCTACCTCGACTAGATGCCAGCTCCCCTGCCACCACCTCGAAAGGTAGGGGACGGAGCGCTCGCGCGTCTACCTTGGCTAGCTGCCAGCCCCGCTCACAACACTTGGAAACGAGATGGAGCACGCGGAGGTCTACCTAGCATAAAGGTGAGCGCGGCAAGACAACACGGTCGTAGGTGACGGGGACGCAGGCGATACATCCCAACCAAAATCCCTCCTTTTTCCTATATTCGTCGGAAGATGTTTACAAGGAGGCGCAGTGAAGATAAAGTGTACAAGTGTCCGTGGATGTTCACAGCCGCTACTCGGTAGGCTCCTCCTTAATGCGCGTCCACGCCAAAACCTCGCCAGAAGGAGCGCGGGCCGTCCAGAAATCCAGTGACTCTTCGGCCCTCCACCAGCATCGAAGACGTCGTCAGGTCACAATGTCAGAAACTAGCAGCTTGTCCCTGTCAGGTAGCTGCTCGGGACACGGGGACACACTGGTCAGAACATGGGGGCAATCTCAGACTTTATTCATAAAAAAGGGCACAGGTACTACAACGCACACCAACACATGAGAACCCCGGTGTCACACCTATGGGTTCACGTCGCCCCCCGAGGCCTCGGCCCCACCTTCATCGCGCCGCGGGACTTCATCCAGCCATTGGCCGAGGTTCCCCTCGTTGTACATGCTCCGCCGTAGCTCGATCTTTGCGGCGGCCTCCCCGATATACTCCCAGATCCTCTCATGAAAAAACCGAACAACGCGACGAACAGCGCGCACGGCACCAGACATAACCCTGGCCCCAGCCGGCATCTCCAGTCAAGGGTCACCCAGCTCCTCAACATGCTGGCAGCCCCAGTGCCGCAGGAGTGCACATACCAGGCACGAGGTCACGTAGGAGCAGTGTTTGCCAAAGGTCGTCGCAGCGTTGCGGGCAAAGTTGGCGGCATCCCTGATCCGACGGAGCGTCCGCGGCAACTCCTCGGGCCCAAAGAAGAGGGGCGGCACCTCGGCAATCAGATCTTCAAGGGTGCCGTCCAAAGCCAGCATGGCATCCCACGCGACCACCGAGGCGTCGCCTAGGATCTGATCCCGCTCCTTAAGGGATGCCGCTAAGGGCCCGGATACTCACCCTTGTTTTCGAGACCTCCAGTGCGTCTTCAAGGCGCCCCGACCCATAGGTCCACAGCCACTGTTGATCCAAGTTTGCGGTCGCATTGTCCGCGACCCCCCGCCATGCTTCAAGCACCTCGGGCCGAGGGACAAAGTCCGCTAGGCTCCGCCGCGTAGCTTCCACGACAACAGCTTCAGAAGCACCGGGCGCCCAGCGGAAAGGACTGTCCCCGCCCCCAAGAGATTGTCCATGCCTCGGGAGGCGCGCCGCTGCGAGGGAGGGCGACAGTTAAAAGCCCGGCGAACGTGCTACAAAATCATGCAGGAAAGGTTACCTTCGGCATCAGCCGGTGGACTTCGCCGGAGTGCCCTCTCAGCCTTAGGAAAATTAGCAGGGACGCCAGCGCCTTCGGATGAAGCCGGCCTGGTGGGCCGGGAAGACTCGGTGTCGAAATCCAACACCACCAGGCCCCGGGCTCCAGCCGCCACAGCCCGGGAAGGAGCTGTGGAGACATGGGGCCTGGTGGCCTCGGTATCAGAGTCAGAGTCCCACAGGCTCCCGACCCTGGCCGCCACAGTGAACCCCCTCGCCGAGCGAGGGGGTGATCGTAGGAGTGGCCAATTCGCCTTGGGAGGAAAAGGTGTGGCCCCCGCCTCAGCAGCTGCCGCGGGCAGGGGCTCCACCCCAGAAGTGACCGCAGGCGGCAACTCCAACACTATAGCCGCCACGGATGAACACTCTGCCCCTGTAACCCCCGTGGGGGGCAGCCCCGCCTCGGTAGCCTGTGTGGGCAGGGGCTCCGTCCCAGGAACCTCCGGGGGCGGCAGCTCCGATACTATAGCCACCATGGGTGAAGACTCCACCCCAACGTCACCAGCAGATGTCAGTCCCAACTCATCGACCATCGCGGGCGACGAAGCTTCCCCCTCCCGATCGTCCGTGGCGTACTCCCGGCCACCGACACCGCCCAGAGACTCCTCTCCTTCGTCCTCTGTGCCTGTCTCCAGGTTCGAATCGGCATACTTCACCGAATCAGAATCGGTGTCCGCCACACTGACAGGAGCGATGGCAGCCGCTACGCCGGGCGCGGCTGCGGAAGTCCGATCCTTCCAACGAGATGGCGGTTTTTTCCCTTTGGCACCGTCATCCCGATGCCTCGATTGGCTCGGGGCGGGGGGTGCACTCCGGCACTTCAATGCCCAGGGCCTCGCACACACGGTTTATCCGCCCCAGCCCCGCCTCCGCGGTCGCCGCCGTGCAGAGGTCGTGCTCCCTGCCTGTATACGGCCCGAGGAACACGCCTGCCGCACGCTCCGCGCCCTCCAGGAGAACCCCTGCAGGCAGTAAGAGGCGAAGTTTAAGGACAGCTCGGCACGAAGAAATGGAAAGGCAAGGCTGTAACAAGACTTACGGGGATCAGCGAGTGCCGGCACTGAAGATACGGAGGGGCGGACATTGTCGCGCCGAACACTGCTAGATGGGAGGCACCACCCATCAGTGAGCGGTGCCACGCCATACATCATGAACTCCTCAGTGAGATCCCGCATGTTGAAGCGGCACGCGATCTCCACGAGCCTCCGCACCCTCCGCTTGTCCTTGTCATCGAGTGGCGCGCTAGGCGTGGGATTGAATACAACTGGCCGCCCCGAGCAAGCGAGGCCACTCCCGTTCACCACGCGGTGGTAGAACCACTGTTTCATCCAGTTCGACTCCTACTTCGCCCGAGTCGAGTTGGCGGGGAAAATCTTTCCGCACGACGCCCGCAGGACAAAGTTGACGCTGCCAAAGTTGGAATACGTCCCGCCCTTTCGCCCCTTCGGCTGGCATCGCGCGTCGTGAAAAACGCGAATAGAGACACGTTGGGCCAGCACGCCTCTGTATGCAGGGCCCAGCTATACACGGCTAAGCGGGCTATCGCATTCGGAGTCAGTTGCGCCAGCTCAAGCCCAAAGGTCCGTAGAACGGAACCAAAGATCCTGGCGGCCGGGATGCGGAGCCCAGCTTCGAAGTAAGCCACAAAAACAATAGCCACCGACTCCCTAGGATGCGGTTCTACTTCGTCGCTGCCGGGCAGTCACACCTCCCGGCGATCCAGCAGCTTCCCCTTGCGCAGCAGCGTGCGGATCGTCTCTTCCGTCGCCAGCGTCGGACCCAGGACGCAAGAGCACGGACCCGTCATCCTCTCCGTCGCCACCCACCGCTTCTCTAGCATCAACGAATCGCGCCCCTCGAGCGTATACGTCACCTCGATTGGCGACGGTCGTCAGAAGAATGCGCCCTCGCCGGCTCGCTGACCACTTCCTTCGCCGAGCGCCATCTTTCTTCATAAGCGAGACGACGACGAGAGCAGCGCGGCCACAGAGGAGATAAAGAAATGCGGCGCGGGAGGAAGGACCAGAAGAAACGCGAAGGAGAGAGTGCATGTTGCGCCACTGGGGGAATTTAAAGCCCCTTCATCTCCCGCACCACCGGTAAGTGTAACCGGCGGGAGACGAACCATTTGTCTCCCCACGATCGAAGCCGAAGCGGCGTAACCACCCACGCGCGTCGTGCCCTGTCAAAAACTGACGCACGACCGCAGTCGTGCGCTGGCCTGATAGCGCACGACGTGCTAACCACATTTTGCCACGCGTCTGTGCCTTTGGGAGTGAAGGCACATCGCGCAACGTGGCGCATCCCCTACCACTTGTCGACACGACTCCCGGGGCCATCACTGCAGTCAACCCCAATCGTAACCTTGGCATGATCCCCGCCTCCGTAAGGAGACCCCGGATCCGAATCCGGTTACGTCCTCGCCAAAAGGCACCTCGCCATGTCCCCGCAAGCCTACAAGACAAGCTCGGGGACCGCCTCAACTTCGCTCACGTGGGTCGACTGCGGCACCTACTCCGGCCCACACTTGCGGAGTCCGGGTGCAAGGTCGGCTTCGCCCTCGCGAGTCGCCCCAGGCCGTCGAAGCCCAGGCGTGTGCGATCACCGGCCAAGGCGACCCTCAGACCTCTGGCCCGCGTGCAGACTCCGGAACAGTAAACACCACCGGCGAACACCTCGGCCTCGAAGTTCACGAGACAACCCTACAACCCAAACCAGCAGGTCTTCAATCGCCCGCGCTCCCCACGATCGGGGAACATGGTGGAGGGTTTACAAGTTCAGACTCATTCTCATAAATGGGCCTCCCTCAGTTCATCAACATTCTCTAATACTCACGCCAAGTGGTGTAATCAGAGAACGCAGATGAACTCAAAGTAGGCCTACTCACGAGAACAGGTCAAATCTTGTCGTCACATGCAGGAGCGCGACCGCCGACTTGTAGCAAGCTGTGACTTGATCTCATGAATAGGCCGCCTTCTGTTCATCAACGCTCGCTGATATTAGTGTCAGTAGACGCAATCATCAAACGTAGATGAACAGAAGTAGGCCTACTTATGAGAAGGTAAACGCTCGCAGGAGCAAGACGAACAACCAGGGATGCGAGAAGAACAAGCCATGACACCGACGTATTTATACCCGTGCTCGTCCAGCGAAGAGTTGCCAGGCAGGCGGACAGTCAACTGGCGCCATTCCAATCAATGAAACAGCCACCGGCGAACGCTTGGCGGTTTGGCTCCCAATAATAGAGGGACACAACTGCTGGCAGGCAAGAAGGCGCGAACGACAGCCGCCTGACGGCGCGTGACGCGCCAATACAGTCGGGCTGCGTGTCAATATTATTTCACAACTCAAACACAGAGGCAGCCTATTCCCGAGACCAAGATCATCCCGGCCGTACGCGGCCGCGGCAATACGAGAGGTGGCGCAAGAAGACGACTCATATATGCTCACGGCGCTCCAGGCCGGCGCGAAGCACAACCAGCGAAAGCCCCAAAGGCGGAAGCGTAACCAACAGGTGCGTAGCCAACGAGAAATGCCGCGACGCGGCAAGAGCGTCCCGCCGAAGTCCAGGCGCATCGCTCGACCCCTCGCTAGACTTCCCGGCGTTTCGCATGCGGCAGCCCTGCCTACTTCGAGCCAAAGGGTGTCCGGGGCTCGGGCCTGTCATCGTCGTGGCGTCAACTTCACACAAGAGACGGTCTCGTCGGGGGCCTCGACCCGTCCACACCTGCACTGCGTCTCCGCCTCAGCTCCGACTTCGCCCCCGTCACTGAAGGACCCCACGGGCAAAGACGCCCTTGGCAACCCGCCCAACGTCATATCCTCGCCACGGGGCGAACACTATACCAAGCAATCAGGATCGACCAGGCATTATGAAAATTCACAGGCCCGCAAGTACGGAGGGGGCCAAATGGCTCAGCAACATGGCGTCGGCCCGTGAAGCTCTTCACCATGAGAGGCTCCTGTTGTAGGGGTGGCCCCCACCTAAGCACAGCCGGCCTGTTAGGAGGCTGTAAGGCCCAAAATGGGCATGTGTAATGGCATAAATACCCTTAAGAGAGGTACTCGGATGTAAGGGCAATATTGTAAAAGCACTCCTCATGGGGATATATATACGATACAGGCCATGGGGAAACCCTAAGCATTGCTCACCTAACTCTCCACTACCATACCTCTCTCTCTGTTTGGTCTGTAACCACAACACTCATGAAGTCAAGTCAAAACTTAAGCATCCAACAAACTAATGCATATAACATAACACATGGATACCTAGGCAAAAGACTGACCAAAGCATGCTACTATATCATCAAGGAAAATACATGCACAAGGGTTCAAGATTAGGCTCATATATCCACAAAACATGAATAATTAGCCAACTCATGGATATACAAGCAAAATACACATAAAGATATGACAAGAATGTAGTAAAACATGCCAATACGATACAAGTGAGCATATGGATAAGCACAATATGCCAAATATGATCAAACATGAATATAGCAGCATGAACATATATGTAGCTCATCAAGTAGGTGGAAATGCCAAAAAGTAAAAGTACATACCTCTTGGAGGCCATCAAAAGGGGGTGAAGGACCATCAAGAGTTCCAATCACATGATAAAGAAAAAGACCAAAACCCGATTAAGCACATGTTCTTCTTCCCATGTTCCAAAACATACACACAAAAAGAACAAGGTGTCCGAGTCTTGGATTCTAAAGGGTTAGTAAGCAAGTACGTAGGAACCCAAAATTTGGATGCACCATCACTAGAAGTATGGGAGTTAGCATGATACAATGAATGGTTCATACAAGAAAATCCAATTTTATAGGCACATCATGAGTGGACAACTCGATGAAGAGAACAAGTGACTTGATTGAAAACACCAAGATGAGAACCAACAGTAGCACCAAAATAACTCACAACTCCTCCTTACCATGGGTGTACCTCTCGATGGGGAGAACAAGGTCCACCACTTAAGAAATGGCAAAAATCATTCCTTAGAACAGCACGCGGACTAAAATCAACGATATAAGAACTATGTCCATGATACTGGATGACGCCACTAAAAAAGTGACAAAGAACCCATAAGCCAAGTTAGCCATCATGTTATGCTCCCAAGTGAACACGTCATGAGAAAGACTATATCCACCCGGAGACTTAGAAGCACAGGCTCGATGCCTGTGTTTGGCATGCCATAAGCATAATTCCACTCTATGCACATCCTTCTCACAAAACAAGCAATGATACAAAGGTCTACTAGGAGACTCAGTCCATGAGGACACAACATCAACAAGGCTCACAGAAGAAGTCCTCTAGTCGAGATAGAAGAACCACATGACATAGATCCAGAATCCCGCTAAAAATCCGAGAAAAGAGACAAGTCACCTCAGGGCCAGTCACACTGCCATTGATTGGCCGGTCTAACCGCAGGGGTAATAGCAGCATGATCGCTCCATTGGGTCCAAACCCAAAAACAGCAAAGCTATCACTATGCTTCAGCTTCCAAAATCAAGGTTTCATGCTCTACACTTGGTTTTTCATGTCATCAGCAATACTACGAACACCAAGAGACTTAGAAGCATAATCTTGACGGCACACTTGACGCTTATAGTTGGCACAGTGAAAGCAAAATTCAGCTTTGTGCCTATCTTTCTTGCAGTAGGTGCAATGATACTTAATTTTGCATGAATCAATACCAAATGAAGTAGAAGCACCATCATTGCTAGAAATCCCTTGAACAATACTAGAAGAGCTAACAAGAGTTGTACTAGCTAACAAGAGCATGTAAAGTTATGACATAAGTGCTAACAACAATAGCACCATGCTCACTACTAGGAAGACCCAAGCCAAATGCAAGTAGGTGAGTAAGTCACAAGATTCAGTGCTTCTATCATCACGCTCTCTCCTCAAAGCATTTACACCATCTTTCAAACAAAGACAATATATGCAAGAGATGAAAAATGCAAGTAAATAATGAATTGGATCAACATGAAGAATATAGCCAGTACGCTACAAAACAAGAGAAGTTAGGCTATCAACATGAGAAACACTTCAGGCTACACAAAAATCATGAACAGAAGCACTTGGCTCACTAAACCCAGCCTTAGCAAACTCAAGCTCCTCTACACATATGCGGTGAGTCAATTCTAATTTCTCATTTTTGGATTTTAAGCATACAAGAGAAGCATTCGAATTTCAACATCCACATGTAAAGACTCACAACCTACACATGGTAAGTAAGATTTCGACCTAGCACAATCAACATCAAACAATATAGCATTCTTATCATCTAGGTATCTCACATAATTCCCAAGAGCAAGCATGTTCATCTTGGACAAGGCCAAGGTCACATGAGGTTTTATCTTACTATTGATGAGTCGAAGCTCACCTTGGTTGTCAATATCATAATCATCATCATCCTTGGACTCCAAAACTTTCTTCTCCTTAGGACTTGAGCAACCCAAGGTAAAGAATATACCACAAAGCTCACACTTGTGGTTTCTTGGAAATAAAATTACTCTCTAGTTGATCTCAAGCCTCTTGTCACAAAGGACATTATTGGCAAAAACATACTGGCAAGATGCAAAGAAGAGCTCACAAGTTTTACTACTAGTTGCCATGCTCATGATCGATTAAAATTAAACAAAGAGCAAACATAGCTCTAATACCAATTATAGGATCGAGTATAGCGACTAGAGATAGGTAAATAGGAGCCCAAAAATTTCCCTTAAGTATTCATCTATCCTTTGCTCCAACAGCTACAGAGCTATGAAGATTAGGATAGAAACCCTACTCAAGACCCAGGGAATCAAGGAACTGGATCACTGTAAAGAAATAGCTGGTGTGGTACTACCGCTGTCGAACTTGTGGTACTGCCACGACTAGTCGAAAGCCAAAGTGGTCAGAATATGACTCAAGTGGTCGATGACCCATGAGCAGTCGAAAATAAACGTGGTCGAAAATTAACATGGTTTAAAACCAATATAGTTGATGACCAGTGAGTGGTTAAAAAACCAACGTGGTCGAACACCAATGAGTAGTCAAAAACCAATATGGTCAATGACCAGTGAGCGATCGAAAACCAACGTGGTCGATGACCAGTGAGCGGTCAAAAAACCAACGTTGTTAGAAACCAACGTGGTCAAAAACCAACATGGTTGATGACCAGTGAGTGGTCGAAAAACTAACGTGGTCCAAAACCAATGGGTAGTCAAAAACCAATGTGGTCGATGACCAGTGAGTAGTCAAAAAACCAACGTGTGGTCCAAAACCTGAGTGGAAATATGACTAGTGTGGTCGATGACCACTGAGTGGTCGAAAACCAAAGTGGTCACAACATAATTCGAGTAGTCGATGACTAGTGAGTAGTCGAAAACCAAGGTGGTCGCAACAAGTTGAAACACAACAAGTGTGGTCGACGACCAGTGAGTGGTTGAAAACCAAGGTGGTCAAAGCAAGTCGAAATATGACTAGTGTGGCCGACGACCAGTGAGCGATCAAAAACCAAAGTGGTCAAAGCAAGTCAAAATACGACCAGAAAAATCAGGGGATGAAGAAAAACTTCAACACTATTTCCTGAACAAAAAATCTATATAACTTTTCATTCGTAGATCTACATGACATGAAAATTTACAAAAATCTTCTCTAGAATATTATGAAACTATTATAACAAATGATCATGAAAAATATTACCAAAGTTGAGACCTTTTCTCAGCTTTAAGATGGATTCCACCAAAACCAATCAAAAAAACCTAAATCGGTGAATACGACTTGCTCATGGGTGAATGATGGCCAAGATAGCTCTAGATGTATTCCCACATGTCATAAGATAGCTCTAGATGTATTCCCACATGTCATATCAAGTTAGAATATTGACAAAATCAAGCCAAAAACCTGTAGATCGAGAAATCACCTAACAAATCAAATGTGCAAAAATAGAGTTTCTTTATGACCTTTCTACCAAAAAGCCTGGATGGGTGAAGATAGATTTTCTAAGATTATCTCCATCTCTTATATGTACTTGGCACCAGAAAAGCTCAAAAGAAGAAAAATCCAAGCAAAAAAGCCAAGAAAATCAAAAACACATGAGGTAATTCATAGCACAACTCCCTTGGGCAAAGTTTGGATGTTCACTTCACCTGGAGAGGTATGTTTTATAGCCAATCCCTCAAGATAGCAAACTCTGAGACTAGAGTGCACACACAGCATTCCAACACAAGGAAACCCTAACCCTAATCATTCAAATCTATCACCCATAGGAGGGAGAAAGCACTAGCAGGAACAATGACTTAGCCAAAATTCTCAAACCCTAGCTCTTACCTCTCCAAATCCTCAAACCCTAGCTCTTGCCTCTCCTTCCCTTATATAGCCTCACAACCTAAAACAAAACCTAATAGATCCACCTATTAGGCTAAACCAGAGATAACCCATTAACCCCACCAAACACAGGGTCTTACTCTCTCATGCACGCTTCTCAAAGCGGCTTACAATCATTACCCATTAGTGAATCAACACTTGATATACTTCACATTTTCAACACATACAAGACCTAAATTACTTAGGCCAACACCACAGTTTCACATACACCACCACTTTTTTTTGTATTGGACAATTTACCAAAGTACCCCTCTACCGTTTTTCACGAAGCTTCCCGGTTCCTTTACTACGAAGCATCGCCTATGTTTTGCCATCTTCCATGTGACCCCAATGACTTACCGCCAAGCCTCTCACACATTTGGATCTCACCAAACCGTCTTCGCTTGCAAATGACCCAAGTCACTTAGCACACCACATGCTTTTCCTCGTGCATGATGACCCTCGGGCTTCCTTGACTGCACAGGACCTCGGCTCCTCCCTAAGCCTAGTCCCGGTCTACCTTGCTGTTGCCCATCATGTCCACCACTGGTAGCTCCCACTCCAATTACTCGTCGTCCTGGCTTATAGCTACCCCATGAGCCTCAGACATCTTCGGTGTCTCCCTAACCGTTCTCGACCTCAGCATCACCCCATGCGTAGTCCTGGTCCTCCTAGGCCTCACAATAACCTAGCTCCGAAGACTTATAACCAACAACAACAAGCAAACCGTCACGTAGCTCTGCACAATACACAAAGTTATCAAATGACATAATTAATCCACACAATACACAATGCAAAATGCATACAATCAAACCATTGATCCTAAACCTAGGACCAAATATTAAACCCCTGTGCACACATAAAACGTTCTACGTCAGACCACACTCATCTCACAACTCAAAAATCCCAAAGCTCAAAACCAACCAAGCTGGAACCTCAATAGACGGTCAGACCGATTTAACCAGCCGGTCAGACTACTGCCACTAAGACTTGCCATGCACTGGCAGGGCAGGCCACTGGCCGGTCTAACACGAGTACTCAAGATACTCGAAAGATACAAGAATTGAAGCACTCGAAGTCTACGAGTACTGATCGTGAGGCTTGCGGCGACCGATTGCAAAGCCTACAACTACAACAACAGATCGCAAAGTCTATGGCGATCGATCACAAAGTCTGTAACTTCTGATTAACAACTAGGCATTGTAACTTTCGAGTATCGACCGGATACTGTAGCTATCGACCATCGACTAAGCATTGTAGCTTTCGACAATCCGTGGTTGTTCTGCCATGCTCGTCCTGCTGTGGTCGATCTGACGCTCGTATTGACCAACACAAGCCATTCGGGCTATCGACTACTGATCGTGGTCCATGTCTCCGACTACCTGATGAGGACATCGATAGTAATGCCAAAGCTAGTAATGAGACTTCAATAACAGGACCAATAACAAGAGCACGAGCCAAGAAACTACAATCTCAGGTGAACCTACTCCTTAATGAATATGTCATTAATTTTAATGAGAATTTTATACTACCTAAAAACAATGTTTTACTTGTGCTCAGGTTTGAAGAGTCAGCGATGGATGGAGATCAAGGATATGTGGCCGTCATCCAAGGAAGCACAAGTCCACGGCATGAACAATGATCAGTCCATGAAAAGTGCCACGCATGAACAGTACGCGCTACAGTATCCAGCCCGTGAACAGTTCTGCGCTACAGTACCGGGCCGTGAACAGTACCGCGCTACAGTAGCTTGCACGCGGATAGTACCACATGGAAAATTTAGTGTTGAATAGCCTTAGGCTGAGACTATATATTGAGGGGTAGATCCCCATTGTAGAGGGGAACCACTTTTGATAATAGATTATACTCTTGTTCTTTCTGTTGGCCGAACCAACTTGAGGGAATTGGGAGTTCGTTGAAATCAAGATCGTTCAAGCTTTTCGCTGGGAATTGGGAGAGCGATAGAACTTCATCGGTGGTCGTGAAGTTCAACACGTGTGATTGGGCGAATTATAGAGTGCTAACTCTTGCATTGGCAACGGGAGATCACTACGGTTCATCGACTCATTGTAAGTATCCAGTTCCTACGTCGAGAAGATCGGGCGACCCCGTATCATCTTGGTATCAGAGCGCAGTTTACTCAGTAGGATTATTTACCCTTGCTTTTACATTGATTTACTTGTGTTCCTATAGTCCATTGAAACCGAAAATTGCCACAAAAAAATCCGAACCTTTAGATTAATCTGTTATTTCCCGTGAGTTTTATTAGGTTTTAGTCCATTAGAATTTTTGTTTAAGTGCTGATCACCGTGTTCCTTTGCGTCGCTTGATCATTGTGTTATTTCCTTTGTTTCGCCTAAAAAAACAAATCCGATCGCAACAGTGCGTGAACAGTACCGTAAAAAGTACTGCTACAGTGCCGTGAACAGTACTGCGTCATTACCAAAAAATCCGTTCATCTTTGAGACTAGTCTTTGATAATTGCATTAAGGGCTGCTCTTGGCATTAATCTATATTTGCTGAAATTTCCAGTAATTGTGCAAAGAAACGCTAAACATTAGTGTCAACCACAAGTACAAAAAAAAAGAAAGAAGAAGAAGAGCCTAAAAAAAGAGTGTTGGCCAAATTGGGGTTAGCTAATTCTACTATATAATTTTAGCTTGTGTATATAATTTCTTTGAGCAATCTTGTGCCCTCAATTCTTGTTTTTGCAATTGACTAGCATCTCTCCTAGTACTTGGTGCAAAAGAGCTATTTCATCATTAGTTTCAGATTGCTTCCAACTAGCTCATTCCATTGTTTGCACCAAGTCACATTGATCTTTACGTGTGCGTTCATATACTTCACTTAAACCTTTTTGGATCAGCACTTAGGCAAAGTTTCTAGCTTGGATTATTACTTAATCTTACAACATCGTGCAAATTCAGATTGAGTAGGAAAAACACTGTCATACCAAGCTCCACCATATAACCGTTGTTGTGCAAGTAGTGAACACTCTTGAATTCGCTTAATCATCACGTTGTTGTTGTCACTTCTACCAGGTGTAAGTTTATTGGCCTTAATTCACTTCGGAAGGGTAAGAACTTTACTTGGAGCGAGAACATAGTGAGATTGAGTGATTTCCATTATTATACACCTACTTGTTTCTTGCATAACTAACCATGTCAGGTGGAGAACACCATGATAAGAGTGGTGGGACAAATGAAACTCAGGCATTCGTCAAGCAACATCAATTTGAGGCACTCCGCGAACACTTTCAACGTGAGCTACACCAAGGGCTCGATCAACTCCATGAGAAACATGATGCTTTTGCTGATCAAATTGCAAGGGATATGCAAAATATGGAGATACAAACTGATGAAAATGTGCGCCAATTGCGGGAGGACATTGGAGCCCTCACTACGTTCATACAAGCTCGCAATGGTGGCGATGAAGCAAGTGTTCAAGGAGGAGAAGCTGCTGCACATATACCTCCTGCACCGCAACACCGAGTGGCGGCCAATGTGGTGTGTTCACCACAGTTAGGAGGACGAGGAGGAGCCCATGGGGGGCGTGGCCAGGGTCTAGGTGGAGGCTGTGGTGGGCGTGGTGGTGCTGCTCATGCGATGGAAGAGGATGGTGATTTTGCTTTGCATTACAATGACCATTATCGTTGTCCACGCAATGAAGATGATGGATTGGGCAAGCTCAAGTTTTCCATGCCCAAGTTTGTAGGTGGGACTGATCCCGAGGAGTATCTCACTTGGGAACTGAAGGTTGACAAAATATTTCGTATGCATCACCATACGGATGAGAGAAAGATACAGTTGGCATCACTTGAGTTTGAAGGTTATGCTTTGGATTGGTGGGAACAAGTCATTACTCAAAGAGCTGAGAATGGAGAAAACCCTACTGCAACATGGCAAGAGATGAAGCGGGAAATGAGAGCTCGTTTTGTTCCTCGCCATTACAAGCGTGATCTATTTGATAAATTGCAGAATATGAAGCAGGGAGCACATTCTGTGGAGGAGTACTACAAGGAGATGGAGCTAGCTGTGATTCAAGCCAAGGTTCAAGAACAAGAAGAGCAAACCATAGCACGCTTTCTCTCAGGTTTGAACCATCAAGTCAAAAGAATTGTCAATTTTTAGCCTTATAACAATCTTTATGAGTTAGTGCATCAAGCTACAAAGGCAAAACGACAATTGCAAGAGGATGCTAAGTTTGCAAGATCAACGTCCTTTGCTGCCCGTACACCGTCCAGCGGAGGAAGATATGGTTCCAAATCACAAATAAGCCAAAGAATAGCTCCAAGTGGTGGATCAATCTTTCGCCCATCATCTAGCAAGAAGGAAGAAGCGACTCCAAGTGCAAGGAAGCCATCAAATCCAGCAGCTAGTGGTTCCTCTTCTGTGGGTACTACAGCGAAGAGTAGCGGCATACAATGCTTCAAATGCCTTGGTCGTGGTCATATGCAAAAGGATTGCCCAAATAACAAGACGATGTTGATATTAAAGAATGGGGAATATGATTCTGCAAGTGAAGAAGAGAATGATCACCATGCTGATTTGGGGACATATGATGATGCACATGGGGAGGAGCAAGACATAGAGTATTGTGATCCCGGTATTGGTCCTGTACTTGTGTGTGCGCCGACAGTGTTGAGTATGCAACCAAAACCTTCCCATGAACAGTACTGCAATTTATTCCATACAAGAGCTCAAGTTAGCAAGGATGGCAAATTTTGTAAGGTAATCATTGATGGTGGGAGTTGTCATAATTTGGCTAGCAAGGAGCTTTGCAATAAACTTGGTTTAAAGTACAAGAAACATCCACATCCATATCAGATCCAGTGGTTGCATGAGAGAGGTTCATTGAGTGTGGGATACACCGTGGATGTTGAATTTGAAATTGGCACTTATCGTGATACGGTGGAGTGTGATGTGGTGCCTATGGATGTATGTCACTTGCTACTAGGAAGGCCATGGCAATATGATCGTGCTGTGCTTCATGACGGAAGAACTAATCAATATAAGTTTTGGTGGAACAACAAACAAGTGGTGCTGCGACCGTTGACTCCTTCTCAAATTGTAAATGATAATGTACAAAAAATTGAAGTGCAAGTTGAGAGTGAGAAAGGGAGAGAACAAAAGAGTGTGATTCCACAAAAGGTGAGCAAGAGCCACAAACCAAACCCGAGAGGTAAAGGCAAGACTGAGGGAGAGAAAAACTTAGTCATGATAGCCACCAAATCTGATCTAAGAGAGATGAAAGATGATCCCGCTTTGATGCACCTTGTATTGCTGTACAAGGATGCATTGCTTTCTACTAATGATTTAACATCTCTTCCTAGAGCTGTTTCTCAAGTTTTGCAGGCTTTTGACGACGTGTTTCCAGAGGAGGTGCCCGCTGGTCTACCGCCTATTCGAGGTATTGAGCATCAAATTAACTTAGTCCTGGGAGCCCCTCTTCCCAACCGGCTGTCGTACCGCACAAATATAGAAGAAACAAAGGAGATTCAGTGCCAAGTGCAAGCACTTTTGGACAAGGGGTACGTACGCGAGAGTCTTAGTCCTTGTGCCGTTCCTGTTATTCTTGTTCCTAAGAAAGATGGTACTTGGAGAATGTGCATAGACTGTAGAGCTATTAACAACATAGTTGTTCGCTATCGTCATCCTATTCCTAGGTTAGATGATATGCTTGATGAGTTAAGTGGTTCTACTATCTTTTCTAAGATTGACTTGCGAAGTGGCTACCATCAAATAAGAATGAAACATGGTGATGAATGGAAAACTGCTTTTAAAACGAAATTTGGCTTGTATGAATGGTTAGTGATGCCTATTGGATTGTACAATGCTCCTAGTACATTCATGCGCTTAATGAACCATGTTTTGAGACACTTCATTGGAAAATTTGTGGTAGTTTACTTTTATGATATTCTGATATATAGCCGCTGTTTGGATGATCATGTTGAACACATCAAACAAGTGCTAGAAGTGCTTAGGAAAGAATGCTTGTATGCCAATCTTGAGAAGTGTACTTTTTGCACTAGTAAGGTTGTGTTTCTAGGCTATGTTGTTTCATCTCATGGCATTGAAGTGGATGAATCTAAAATTGAAGCTATTAGAAATTGGCCAATTCCTGTGAATGTTAGTCAAATTCGTAGCTTCCATGGGCTTGCTAGTTTCTATCGGCGATTTGTGAAAGATTTTAGCACCATTGCTGCCCCATTAAATGAATTAACTAAAAAAGGATGATTTTTGAGTGGGGAGAAAAACAAGACAAAGCTTTTGCTAAATTGAAGAAATGTTTGATTGAAGCACCATTGCTTGCTTTACCTAATTTCACAAAAACTTTTGAGATTGAATGTGATGCTAGTGGAATAGATATTGGTGGTGTTTTGATGCAAGAAAGAAAACCTGTTGCATATTTCAGTGAGAAACTTCATGGTGCACAATTGAATTATCATGTTTATGATAAAGAACTATATGCTCTTGTGCGTGTGTTGGAAACTTGGCAATGTTATCTTTGGCCTAAGGAATTCATAATACATTCTGATCATGAATCTTTGAAATACTTAAAGGGCCAAGCAAAATTGAATCGTAGACATGCTAAGTGGGTAGAATTCATTGAGACCTTTTCATACATTGTCAAATATAAGAAAGGCAAAGAGAATGTGGTAGCTGATACATTGTCTAGGAAACATGTGCTTTTAACTCAGTTGGAGGTAAAGGTACCATGGTTGGAAAGTTTGAAAGATTTATATGCTTCCGATCATGAATTTGCAGCACCATATTCTAATTGCAAAGATGGGAAAGGGTGGGATAAGTTTCACATTCATGATGGTTTTCTCTTTCGCATGAATAAGCTATGTGTTCCGGATTCCTCTGTGCATTTGTTATTGTTGCAAGAATCTCATGCAGGAGGATTGATGGGGCATTTTGGGAGGGAGAAGACTTACATGATGTTGGTTGATCACTTCTATTGGCCAAAGATGAGGCGAGACATCGAGATGTTTGTTCAAAGATGCATCACATGCCATAAGGCGAAGTCAAAACTCAATCCACATGGTTTGTATACTCCACTTCCTGTTCCTATTGCTCCTTGGGAAGATATTAGCATGGATTTTGTGTTAGGACTGCCTAGGACCAAGATGGGGAGGGATTCAGTCTTTGTTGTTGTGGATCGGTTCTCTAAAATGGCACATTTTATTCCCTGTCATAAGAGCGACGATGCGTCGCATGTAGCTGACTTGTTTTTCAGGGAGATTGTGAGATTGCATGGAATGCCAAGAACCATTGTTTCATATCGCGACGTCAAGTTCATGAGTTACTTTTGGAAGACTTTGTGGGCCAAGCTTGGGACAAAGTTGTTGTTTTCAACGACTTGTCACCCACAAACAGATGGGCAAACGGAGGTGGTGAACCGCACACTTTCAACGCTGTTACGTACCATGATAAAGAAAAACTTGAAAGAGTGGTAAGATTGTCTACCACATGTGGAGTTTGCATATTACAGAGCGGTACATTCTACAACTCAATTGAGTCCATTCGAGGTGGTGTACGGATTCAAACCAATTACGCCTCTCGATTTACTTCCACTTCCACTACAAGAACGTGCAAATATGGAGGCTTCTAAACGTGCTGATTTTGTGAAAAAGCTTCATGCCACAATTAAAGAGGTAATTGAAAAGAAGGTACATGCTTATGCTTCCAAAGCTAACAAATCTAGAAAGAATATGCTTTTTGAACTAGGTGATTTAGTGTGGGTACACCTTTGCAAAGATCGCTTTCCGCAAAAGCGTAGATCCAAATTGATGCCCCGTGGTGATGGACCTTTTAAAGTTCTTGCCAAGATCAATGACAATGCATACAAGATTGAGCTTCCCAGTGATGACTATGGGGTAAGTTCTACATTTAATGTTGCTGATTTATCACCTTTCTTTGGACAAGATTGTACAGAGTCGAGGTCGACTTATTTTCAAGAGGGGGAGGATGATGAGGACATCGATAGTAATGCCAAAGCTAGTAATGAGACTTCAATAACAGGACCAATAACAAGAGCATGAGCCAAGAAACTACAATCTCAGGTGAACCTGCTCCTTAATGAATATGTCAATAATTTTAATGAGAATTTTATACTACCTAAAAACAATATTTTACTTGTGCTCAGGTTTGAAGAGTCAGCGATGGATGCAGATCAAGGATATGTGGCCGTCATCCAAGGAAGCACAAGTCCACGGCATGAACAATGATCGGCCATGAATAGTGCCACGCATGAACAGTACGCGCTACAGTATCCAGCCCATGAACAGTTCCGCGCTACAGTACCAGGTCGTGAACAGTACCGCGCTACAGTACCAGGTCCGTGAACAATACCGCGCTACAGTATCTTGCGCGCGGATAGTACCACATGGAAAATTTAGTGTTGAATAGCCTTAGGCTGAGACTATATATTGAGGGGTAGACCCCCATTGTAGAGGGGAACCACTTTTGATAATAGATTATACTCTTGTTCTTTCTGTTGGCCGAACCAACTTGAGGGAATTGGGAGTTCGTTGAAATCAAGATCGTTCAACCTTTTCGCTGGGAATTGGGAGCGCGATAGAACTTCATCGGTGGTCGTGAAGTTCAACACGTGTGATTGGGCGAATTATAGAGTGCTAACTCTTGCATTGGTAACCTGAATATTCTAGCAAACAACCTAACCAAAATGTAGTCTTTTGCAAATTCAAATAACCACTTCAGAAACATTGCAATAGTCCATCACAACATTAGTCAGGACCTTCTCACACAGTCCTTCAAATCCTCATCAGAGGAGGAAAGAACCTACTACTCACTAACTCCCTCTTTTAAGTAGTATATATATACATATATATACATATACATATAGGCACAGAGTAGGATCCTTTCCTATTGTTTCTCCTCAAAAAAAACCGTGGAGAATTAAGGTATTGGTGTTTGTCCTCTTGGTATTTTTTTTGAAATTTGTACTTGTTCATGTGTTCTGGAGAATGAAGAATTTAGTGCTTGTTCATGTGATCTGGACTACTACATACCACCGTATACAAAGCTGGTGGGATTCGCCGCCCCTCGCCCCGTCCACGTCGCCACCGGCGGGCCCCCAGCGCTCCGTCGCCCGCCGCGTGCCCGCGGGAATTCTCGTACGGCCGGGTGGGTTTTTTTGCGATAAGGTCCCTGCGCTTTCCGGTAATTGCGTTTACGCCCCTGGTTCTCGCAGAAAGGTCCCTGGATTCTTGCAGAAAAGACCCTATGCAATTTTTTTGCTGGGTAGCAGCCCGCGGTTTTGTGTAGGATGGTTTTTGAGCGTGACGGATTTCGCCAGGGAGTTAGTTTCGGTTTTCCCTGCGTGTGTTGCGTCCATGTTGTGGTTTTGGTTTCTATCTCTGCGATAGGCGCGCCGCCGGATCGATCGAGGGAGGCACAGCGAGGAGGGAGAGACAGATCAAGGAGCGGCCGGGGGCGACATCAAGGAGTGCACGTTAGAGCTGGAGCCGGAGAGCTTCATCCGCGGCGCCGTCCAGCAGAAGCCCGGGGGGCACGCCGGCCTTCACGCTTTATTAAGCCGACTAATGGTATGCTCTGGGTTTCTCCGCTCCTCCGCCTTCGCCTCTCCAACCGCCGCTCCGGTAAGCCCTTCGAAAACCCTCCTCTTCACGCGCCGCCGGATCGATCGAGGGAGGCACAGCGAGGAGGGAGAGAGAGATCAAGGAGCGGCCGGGGGCGACATCAAGGAGTGAACGTTAGAGCTGGACCCGGAGAGCTTCATCCGCGGCGCCGTCCAGCAGAAGCCCGGGGGGCACGCCGGCCTTCACGCTTTATTAAGCCGACTAATGGTATGCTCTGGGTTTCTCCGCTCCTCCGCCTTCGCCTCTCCAACCGCCGCTCCGGTAAGCCCTTGGAAAACCCTCCTCTTCACGCGCGACCGGCGCCACCTCTCTGCCCACCGCTCTTCCCCTTCTTATCACGCCGGTGCCTACTCCTCTCCACTCTCCATCTCGCCGGTTCTGGTCGCTCTACCTTCCCACCATCTCCATCGAACGGCGTGGGCCGTCCTAGCAAAACGAGAGCACCAGCACCACAGGAGGAGACAGAGAAAGGAAAAGAAGAAGAGGGATGCTCGGCTCCCCGCCTCCCTCCCCGATCCGCTCAAAGACTGGCTCTCAGCGCCCCCCTCTGTGTGACCTACGGTCTTCCATCCAAAATATTGATGCTTTACAGTGGTTCGATTGTTAGAGTTCAGATTCCTTATTGAGTTATGTTCTTTTTGTCTAACTGAAAGCTTCAAAACTTCTAATGATATATATGCAGTTTGATTTGGGTATTTAGTCGCAGCTGGTTGCTTATTTATTTTGTAGGCTTGTATATTTGTTATATTACAGTAATTGCTTTTATTATTGTCTGTTCTGCAGTCTTCTATCCAAGACATTGCTGCTTTACATTGGTTCCGCTATGTCAGAATTCAGGCCTTCTTGAGGTATGCTTTTTCCCCGCTGTAACTGAAAGCTTGAAAACTTCTAACGATATTCAGTTTGTGTTTGTGGAATATCGACTTACGGCTGGAGGGGGGTTCAAGCTCCATCAAATGTGAGCTCTTTTCATAAGCCCAGCCAAGGATTACATCCTTCCATCCATGATTGGGGGGGTTCTCGGTCGCTCGCCCCTGCCACGTAGTGCCTGTGCGTTGCTGGTTCGACGCATGTTCGTGGGCAGGTTCGTTCGTTCGGGCGCTGCTTTGCTTTCGGCTCGTTCCACTACCTCGTTTCACCGCTTTGGTCCGCTGGTTAGCGCCGCGTGGCCTGCAGCCGTTGAGCCCGTTTGGTTTTGCGCGTTTCGTGGAAAGCTTCGAGAACAAAGGTGATGGGCATCTGTTTGTGGAATATCGCCTTAAGGCTAGAGGAGGGGTTCAGACTCCATCAACTGTGGGCTCTATTCATGCGCCCAGGCGAGGATTAGAATTTTTTTAGCACGATGTGCCATATTTCAAGGTAATATCCCCTCCATCCATGATTGCGCTCCCTTATGCACGGTAATTTTTTTGACTTAGTCTCTTACCTTTTCTACGTACTATTCTTTACAGGCATACCTAATTTGTTTAGTATAGGTTCCTTTCTCCAGATGAGCCAAGGGCAGAACAATTATGGGTCAACATTTTGCGCAAGTTGGGAGCTATCGGTTATTTGTGTATTGCGGAAATTATTTGGAACATTCTCTCCGTTGTTTGTCTGAAAATATTGTATGAAAAGGACAACACACTGTTGGGGATCAATGTGTATGTTGCTACATGCTTCCAAGAGCTATCTATCTGCCATGTTTTTGGACATATTTCAGGGTAATACCCCCTCCATCCATGATTGAGCTTCCCCTGTAGAACTCAAGTTTTATAACAGACGGCTATACAGTGCTTTGGCTGAATGTGTCGTCATCCGTTTCAGTTGTGTTAAGATCAGTTTGCATTCGATCAGGATTTACCTTGTCTTAGCTTTATTGCAAAACAAGCATCATATTACATTGGTTGCTTTATAGTTAAAGCTGTACTTTTTCCTTCTTGGTTTATCAGGTGTTCAATTGCTTCGACAGGGGCCAAACATCGCATGCCTCTGCATATTGCCTACTTCTACGATAAAAATGAAAGAGAAACTTCTTCTTTAGTTCAGAAGGCAAACAAAAGTTTTCATGGAGATCTTCCATCGGATATTCATCCAATATGTCGATATTAGTACATGTATTAAAGCTGTCATATTCATCAGGTATGATGTTACTAATGTACATAAGAAATTCTTATGTTTAGTGCCATCCTCCTAGGCATAGTTATGTATATTTCTATTTCATAGAATGTCTGGAAAGACCATGTTAGTTCATTTAGATCTCCTATCAACAGGTGTCTATTTACTTGCGATATCATATTATATAACATGGTTCTCACGGCGGAATTGGCGACCAGAGCGAGTGAGGACAGGTAATTGCCTTGTCTTAGTTGATGATAATCGATATTGTTTATACAAAGTGCAGTCTGGTTATTTCTACCTGAGTTATTCTTATTGAATTACAGAAGTTTCTCCTTCTAGGTTTTATTATTATAGTAGTTCATTTACTTCTCTTTTTAGCTTAGATTATAATACTTCTTTTACTTCTCTTTCTAGCTTAGATTATAGTAGTTCTCTTATTTCTCCCCTTTTCTAGATAGCTGTTCGCGCTTTGCGGGTAGGGGTGGAAAAAAAGCTCGTTAGTGGGCTCGTTGGCTCGGTTCAAAATTGTTTCAATTATACTTGTTAATTGGTTAAACATTAAAATGAGTTGATTTCAAATGAATTTGAATTTTGCTCAAGCTCGGCTCGGCTCGGCTCGTTAGCTCGTTTCTAAAAATACTTTCAAATTATCCGTAAAATGATATTAAATCAAAATATACCAATTTTAGAAAAAGCTCGATAAGACGAGCAGTTGGCTCGATATCCACCCCTATTTGCGGGGTGCACTGCTCAGACTTTTTCAGGCCATATTCATACGTGCTGCTGCCACTCAACAGACAACGAACTGTTTTCACAGCAGATTCCACAGGTGCTTTCTCTGAGACTCCTATGTGCTGCTAAGCAGATTCACTGCGAAGATAGTATAAATATGTATAACTAACCTTATAGAATTGATTATCAATTGCCTTGTAAGTATTACACTGAACTGCCGAAGCATTACATTGCTTAAACTTTCTTTTGTGCATCGTGTTTACATGTTTTTTTATTATAGTACTAGAGATACAGCATGTTTGTGTACTAATCCGAATCAATTATTTCCTTAGTATCTATGAATGGTCGTTTGTCTACTCTCAAATTGTAGAATGATATGCTGATCAGCCAGCCTTCTCACGTTTATGTTCATGTTTATTCGTCTTACGCTATGAATGCTCAGTGATTTTTCTCTCCAAATCTTCTTCCAGCTAGGTGCGTTGTTTTAAAACCTTTTTCCATCATTCTAATTACCGCATGAACTAATACGAAAACTCTGCAGAGTTTAATTACGATGACATGCGTGGTCTCCTCTCCGCTCGCCGCGTGCGTACGCACCCGTTGACCGGCCGCGCTCTCTTTGACTGGGTGGGCCCGCGTGGTTTCGTCTACCTGGCTACCGCTTCGGGCGACGCGTGCGCCCCCCCCCCGGCCCTATGCGTTTGGCGCCTCGTTTCTACCGTTTCGGGCGACGCGTGTGACCATCACGGTGCATTAAGCTCGACGGTTCGTCTCTGCGGTTCGGGATGCTTCCTGTCCTCGTGGACTTCACCAGGTAGTTTGTTCCCATTTTAGTGTCGGTAATACGTCCGTGTCTTGCACCGTTTGGATTTCCTGACATTTTTAGCTTCGTTATTTTCCGATCGGCTCTTTTGCTTTCTTCGTGCTGATTTGCTTCCTCTGCCTCTAAATCGCGCTATTTGGGTTGCTGGTCATCCGCTGCCTAGGTTTTCCTATTTATATTTTACTATTACAAGACGCCTCTTGTTAGCATTATTTACTTTGCTCCTTTTTCCTATTGATTATTACTGATGCAGCCGTCGCTTATCCAATAATTCCTTCTTTTAACCCATTTCCTTTGGCTCTTGTTATTATTATTATTATTACGTTTTTTACCCTCACTCTTAACATAGATACCTTGTGCATACTACCGTATACAAAGCTGGTGGGATTACCTACCATCCTCTCTGTTTGGTTCTTCCTCCTCATTCTTTCGCATACCAACTAACAATCATTTCTGTGATAATCTTCCCTTTTGGCCTACACTCCCTTTGTAGATTCTTCCTCTGTTTATACATAGAAATAATTCTTTTTATAACTCTTTCCTGCTATTCCTAGATTTCCATATTTCTATTTTACTACTGTAACAGACCACTTGTTATCGTTACTTGCTTCCTTCATTTTCGCTATTCCTTCCTATTGATACGTAAAACCGCTTATTATGCAATACAACCTCATTGCGTAAACCGCTACTATCAGTTAAATCGCTCTCTCACGCCGTTCGTACTCGGTATTCTAGCTGCCAGTACCCGAATAGTGATATGATAATTCCTTCTTTTTATATATTTTTCTCTTTTAAACTACACACCCTTTATAAATTGTCCCTCTGCTTATATATATACAAATAGTGCTCTCTATAATGTGTTGTTACCCTTCTTGGCTTTCCCTATTTCTGTTTTACTATTATAATACGCCTCTTGTTATCATTGTTTGGTTCGTTTGTTTTACCTGTTACTCACTGTCGATACTTATCACTGCACTTTTGGTGATGCAGCATTATTGCGAAAATGAGTGTTCTAGATTAAATCACTCCTTTGCAGCATTCACACTCGCTATTCTATCTACCAATTATCGATCGCTTATCTGGTAATTAATTCTTTTACTTGGTTTCCTCATTTAGAGTATCCTACCTTTATACACGATTCTTTTGTTTATACGAGCAAATAGTCTTATCTACAATCTTTTCTTACCCTTCCAATCTTTCCTTATTTCTATTTAATTATTATAATACGTATCTTATTATCCTTGTTTATATTGTTTTTTCTGGCATGCACAGTTATTACGTACATAGGTGCTCTAAATCAGTTCATTCTTTCACATTCTTAGCATTAACTGCGTTGTCCGCATATTAAGAGTCACAATTTTGCTGATTGCTCACAGTTCATGATTAGTGCTACTCTTTGTAAAATGAAACATCGTTGCGTCTATAAATATTGCCGATTATCTCGCCATTGCATAGTATTGATGCTAATTATGTTTTCTGCCTATTAAGAATCACCTAGCTAATCATTCCCCCTTTTAGTTTATGCTGCTCTATGAATTCTTATTCCATTCGTGCATAGAAATATTTATTTTTTTCCCTTTTGATAATCTTAGTAAATTTCCCTGTCTGTCTAAATACTTTACTTCTAAAGCAATCTAACCTCATAATATCATTCTTAAACAGATGGTTCATATAGTGCACTCAAAACCAGAAGAGCTCCCAGGTTTTCCCACACATCTATGGAAAATGCAACAATACCTTGGAGCTACCAAACAACACAGACCTGTTTTCCACTCAATCACTCAGTATATAAACAGCCAAAGATACGAGTGGAAAACATGGGTGACATTACAGCCATTGCCAATCCGTCCAGATGAACGGCAACAGTTCTACGCCAACAGAATCCAGGAAAAAGATGTTGTACAGGACGCTGCAAGGAAAGCAGTTCACTATCTCCGCCATTATTATCACGAGGAATTCAGCGGATCCCCATATGATATCATTCCGCAAACAACAGATCGGAGAATATATTTTCCTATCCAAGAACCTGCACAGTACGCTGATCTACGCCTCAGAGTGGCATCCCAGTACATAACTTACCAAGAGGAATTATATTCAAGAACGCTAGATGAAAATGAAGATCTGCACTATGAACTTTACATAGCTCAGCAGAAAGTCCAGCAGCTTACACAAGATCTTCAACGCTTTCATACGATCGAAGCAGGCGAAATCTCGGCTACTGGAGAATCACCCAGTATTCCTAATGCTGGATGGCAGCAGCACCAGCACCGCACAAGACCAACCGCCCGCCAATATCGGAGTAGATTCCATTCATCTGCGTTCGCCATGCCGCTGCGCCCACCACGAGGCTCTAACAATTAGATGGAACAGACTATGAATCATCATTTTTCTTTTGTATATGTTTGCTAGCTAAACCCGGTCCGTACTAGCTACGGTAACTGCCATCTTAAGATTGGTGCCTTCTTATCCTACCATACCAACGCTATCTTGTTTGTGCTGTTTCGCTGATCGCCAGCTTCTTCTCATCCCATATTATTACGCTCGCAGCAGCTGCCTCAATAATTACACAGCGGATCACAGCTCTGCATGCAAAAGTTCAACTCCTTAAAATAACAAAAACAGCACACAAACATGGTGCTCAACAATTACTTTCGCCCAACTTTTGAAACTTTACATTGTACAGACATCCACTCACTATGCTACCTTCAATCAAAAATAGTCGCTCTTCACAAATTTACAAATAGTCAGCAATCACAGTATCACCAAAATCCTATGCTAAAATGTTTAATGCCATATAGGCTCTAACCACTTTCAACCACACGTTAACTGTCATTGTATTTTTTGTTATGCTTATTAATATATATTCAAATATACTGCACTATATATTTCTAAAAAATAAAACCATACTGGTTTCTAACACAAAAACTATTAGTATTTATCCATTATAGGTTACCAAATCCACTGACTTAGCACATATAAATAAAATACGTAAGACCTTTCATTTTTCGATATTTGAAAGCATATCATACTTTGTACAAATAATTTATATACCTTACGTATTTTAGGTTTACCCAAACATAACGTTTTTATTTCCAACTATTAACACCGTATATCTTTGCTCCTTTAAAACCCCCAGCTTGACCAAAATTATGTATTATTTATTGAATTACACCGAACTATTTTGAAGATTATATATGGTTTCTTATTTAGTTACAAATTAGCCCATACAGCTCACCTTATTTTAATTAAAACCTTTGCTTTTTCCTAAATTACACACGCATCCTATTTTTTTTAAAAGCTTCCCGCAAATAACTGCCCCTTTCATTTTAATTCACATACTGATTAGCATAGTGTGTCGCTTCGCGTGCACTTTTAGTGTTTAAAATTACACCCCATGGAGTTCCTGAACGCTCAAGCCACCCACGTGTCGCTTTACACGGGAAAACACACAATCATTTTGCGATTACATTTAATTCCCCAGTTTTCACAAAATAGTCCCTGAATTTTTGCGAAAAAAAAACTATGCATATTTTTTGCTAGATAAGGACCCATAGTTTCCCGTAAACACAAACAACCTCTTATTCCTTAAAAAAAGGCTCTAAGTTCTTTGCCAAAAAAACAATACTTTCCTTTTATTGTGAAAAAGCCATCGGATTTTACCGAAAAAACGCTTACGTTTTTTTCCTACGAATTTCCATCTCTTTTACTTCAGCCTACATAGTGGCTGGCGTGGCGTGGCGCCACGCCCGCGTAGCTAGTTCATTACATTTTATGCTTATTTGTGCTTCTTCTCTTCATGCTGAGGCATGGCCTATTTATGTTGTTCACAGCCTATTTATGTTGGTCATGTGGCGCTGACCAAGAATTCAATAACCTTGTTACATAATTTAGTGTGCGTCATCTGGCCAACTTGTTCGGTAGTTTAGTGCTTGTCATGCGGCAAAATTGTGTTGGTGGAAAAAAAATAGCGCCAAAAATGGCACTGTATGTAATCACTTCAGTGGCTAGGAGAGAATCAGGTTATCAAAAAGGACAATATAGTCTTTTCCTCGACTTAACGGCAGGGTTTAGAGGGAGAGATGGCGATGGTTTAGAGTGAAGAAAAATGGAAACCTAGCGGTATTGATGCAATAAGAGAGAGATAGTTTTAATGGGATAGAATGGATTTTCTCAATTACTCGCTCCATCAAGTTTATAGTGTGTATTTTTTTAAGTGGTCTTGTCTATAAATATAGAATGTATTTTATATTGTAATATAAAATTAGTGTAATGTTTCTTTTATACCTCTAATAAATATGCATTTTTATTTGCTATTATTTACATACATTGAATATAATATTTAGAGACAATACTTATGGATAATTAATCATTTTTACTTTTTTTGATCTATGTGCCAATAGAAAACATTGTATAAACTTGGATGGAGTAATAGTGAAGACGGTGCTAACAAGAAACTAACGAGGAAAAGCAATAAGCACGACGGCCTTGTCCTATGTTAGGTGCTGCATCGGGTACTACCCTGTGTGTTAAAAACTTGATTAGAAGAAAACGTATACATCACAAACAAACGTAAAGAACATAGGAGAATTTCTGAATTTCTCTATTCTCTTATTTGCTCCCCTTTTTTCTTGCTTTTCCTTTCTTACAAAATTGGCTACAAACCTCCTCAATATATATGCTAATAATCTCCTACTAGCATATGTATTCGAAATTCAAGTTGGACACAACTTCAACTTGAGTTACACACAAAGACGAACTCTACTACGTCTTGGACTCTAAGTCAAGATTATTTCTAACAATCTCCCCCCTTAATTTTGACTTGACATACTCTAGTTTTAGTCTCAATGCATTATAAACTACCAGCCACGCCTCCACATGAAGCGTTCTAGATGCAAGTTACATGTACGAACTTAACTCAACTGGTACGGGTCCATCCAGATGTAAAGATTCTAAAACATTGAGGCAGTTGGACTCAGCTATGACTTACTAAACTTATACTTGACACAAAACGATGACACATCTCCTCTACCTTGCTACGTTGCTTCAGGACGGCTACGTTGCTTTGCTTCTCTCGGCTCTGACTTTTGCTGCTCCAGCTGTACAACGCACGCGCGAAGGCCTTAGGAGCACTGCTCTGATACCACTTGTTAACTTCTTTCAGGAGAAAACGCACACATCGCAAATAAACGGAGAGAACACAGGAGAATTTCTACATTTCTCCATTCTCTTATTTGCTCCTCTTTTTCTTGCTTTTCTTTTCTTTTTACAAAATTGGCTACAAGCCTCCTCAATATATATATACTAATAATCTCCTACTAGCATACGTATTCGAACTTCAAGTTGGACACAACTTCAATTTGAATTACACACAGGAACAGACTCTACTACACCTTGGACTCTAAGTCAAGATTATTTTTAACATTGTGCCTATTGCCGACGTTATTGAGAGGGGTGGGAATTCGAAGAGCTGCTGACATGCGACCATGCGAGTCGACAGACAAATTGATATGCTCTGTAATCCGTGGTGTGCTTGGCTCGTGCACGCCATGGCTGCCATCCAATTTATATGCTCTCTAATTCAGAAAAAGCGTAGATCAAAGAAGCATCTAAAATGATTAGCAAGAGAGGCTATCAAATTAGCAATCGTGGTCGATACAACCAAACACAAAGGACTCGTATGCTTTGTAAACTAGAAAAGCTAGAGAGAAAACATATTACCAGCCAATATGCTTTTCCCTCTAACAAGCGTAATACTAATCTTAAAATAAATAAAGAAATAAATACCATCTATTCACTATTTATTATTTTAAAAAATATACAGACCACTATTAAGAAAAATGTAGAAGCACCTCCCCCACCAGTCACAGCCACATCCTTAGCTCATGAAGTAGCGCCGTCCCATCTCCAGTGCTCATTCGTTGTGATACCACTCAATTCTCACATGGATGCCATATGTTAGCCACTAGGGGTGGAAACAAGCCAAGCTCGACAAAGCTCGACTAAGTATGCGGCTATAACACCTTGGCTCAACTAAAGTCCAAGATGTCATTTACAATCACTACCACTACAAATTCAAACCATTAAGCAGGTATTAATGTCACATAGATATCAAGAACAACAATCCATATGAAACTAAATATAAATTTTAGCAATATGATAAATCATAAATTTAACTTAATCCGAACCAAACAATTACCAGAAACATCATAAATAAGACTGAACTAAGTAACATAACACCTAACAATAGAAATTAAGGGAAACTATAAATTAACCAATTATTAAAAAGAATGAAACTAAACTGTTCATAACCAAAAGTGATATAATGCTAGGTGAAATGAAGAGATAATAAGTGCAAATATCTATAAGCTACTCTCTCCCATGTATGGCACCTTCAATGCTTACCTAAAACAATAAATAAAGCAAAATTAAGTCCACGACTCAGCATGCATAAAACAAAATAATAAACAAGGTAAGCATCATTTTAACATATCATATTAATTAATCAGTATCTCATCATCACATGCTCATTATAATCAAGTTCTATATACATGTATCTTTTCCATGAATGCAATACTCAAGACTCAAACTCCTCTTCTGCATATACCGGTATGCCTGAGTGTTCACCCATCGATGACACATTCTTGCCCTGTACTTTTTCATACTAGGTCGCCTTGTCCTTTTTCATAAAGAGTCACAACTTCGACTCTCACCCTGTCCTTTTTATATAGAGTCCCACATCCACTCTCACACTCTCAGAGTGCCTACCAAGTAGGTATTTGCAACATTAATACTCACATGCAATGCAATAATTATCTTTTTTCATTAGTTAATCAATAACATTAATTAATTGTGATAATCATCAATGTAACCATAAACATATGAGCAGTTTAAGCATTAATCAATTGTGATAATCATCAATGTAACCATAAACATATGAGCAACTTAAGAACAAGTATTATCATACGAATCATCATGGCAAGTAATTGCATAAACAAATAATAAGCTTAGACACTTTAACACTATTCTGCCATGCACTTGTCTTTTTCTTAATTGCACCGACCGGAAGGATTTGAAGGTAACAACATACCCGAAGCTACTCCTTCTACAGGAAATATTCACTCTCAAAATCAGCCACAACAGTACAAGACATCAATCCATCAACAATGCTTCTACACGCTTTCCAAAACCATATTTTTTTCTCTCTTTACCGGACAGCCCCCTCGCTATATTGGTATTCAAAAATATCATAACTCTTAATTTCCATATCGTAAAATAGTAAACCATACCTATTCTGGAATTCCTACATTTTCTTAGTTGGCCAAATCTTCAAATTAAATCATCTAAATCCCCGTTTCTAACCCATAAGACATCTATCATCTTCTGGATAGCAGCACTTAAAAATTTTACATCTTTTAAACTAGACATGTAAATATATTAAACAATGAGACACTTTTGAAATATACAGGAAATTTTCTATCACTTAATAGTTATTCCTAAAATTTAATTCTGGTATTAAGTTGGTCAAATTAACATCTTTCCACGACTAATTGCGTCTAGCAGCAACCTAGTACCAGATAGCAGCCTCCCAAAATTCATATCTTCTAATCTACTTATCTAAAAATTGTGTTCCTAGACTCTCTGGAAAACTTAGAAAATTACCTATAATGTTTATGTTCACCAAATTCCCAGATTAACTTATGTACTATTTTTAATCTACTAATTGCTATATAATGTCAACACACGTCAAACTCTATTGGACAGCAGAACTATAAAATTCATATCTCACAATCTATACATCGGATAATATGAATAAAAATTCTACCGAAAGTTATCGAAATTCTCTACAACTCTCTAGTAGATGAAATTTCTAGATTATGTCTCTACACTATCTGTAAAAATAGTACAACAATATCACATACCAAACTAATCTAATACCCAATTTTCTCCCCATGAGCAAAAGCCATCTGCCTCTAATCTAGAGACTATCCTCTTAACTAAGAATAAGCAACAGAAGTAACTTAAGCCATTACTCACATCCTAATTGTTTACTATTCAAAACCGGTAGAACCAGTGCAAGGTATGAAAACTTGTACCACTTCTAGTCAGCACTGTAGCGCACTGTAGAGTTCCTGTAGCGACATGTATGCTGCACTGTTCCTGGCAGTGCACTTGCATCCAACTCATGTAGCTCCATTCCCACTTCTAGTCGCTGCCCAATTTCTTTCGGTTGGCACTGTGCAAAAGCACCACAAACCAATACAAAGCAATGAAACAGAATAACTAGTTACCACACGTTTCCTCCAATCCTCTCTCTGTTCTTTCCCTTGCTCCGCTGCTCCTTTCCCCGTGTCTCCCCTCAGAGCAGGTACAATAAAGCTTAGTCAGCAGGCTATAGCAAATATAATATCAACCAAATCTTACGTGGCAGAGAGAGAAAAGAAGAGAGAGAAGGAAGCTGGCTACTAAATTACAGTTAGCTATAGCACGTAAAAATATGCATTTCATTCTCTTACACGTGGGGCCAAATAGTTATTGTAATAGCTACCTTATTGTATGAACTATTTTTTTGAAGGCTATAGATGAAATGGACAAATGTTATAGCCATTAGTTGGCTATACTATTGTACTTGCTCTCACAGCACCAGGCGGCCACTCGGCACAAGCAGTGGCGGACCCAGAGAATTTGACGAGCCTGGGCAACAGCAGCGGCGCGGAGCTACGGCAGCCGGTGGCCGGTGCAGGCGGTGCTCCGGCACAGCTTGCGGATATGTAGTGGATGTTAGCCGAAAGTCCACACTGATGCACACAGGAAACAAAACTCGCACTGCACTCTGCACTTTGTGTTTTCGGGAGATAAACAGTAACTGAAGAATGCAGGATACTTCAGAGAAGCAAGGAAATGTATTGAACTGTTAAAAGCAATGTGTTACAGAGTATGAGCGAATTGAGCACAGTTATTCTGGGTTATCTTCCCATATAAAGTGCAGAAAGAAAACTGAATACATGCATTGAACTATTCTAATGCTTATGATCCAAAAAACTCGGTCTGCTATGCTGAACTGAAAATGCTCAGCTGAACTGAAACTACTCAGTCTACATGCTCCTAATCTTACGCATATAGCCCTGAAAAACATGTCTTCCCAGACTTAGCAAACAAGCACATGAATTAGTCAACAGTGGAGCCCGGGCAGGGGCCCAGGGTCGCCGGGCCCTGGGTCCGCCCCTGGGCACAAGACGTGATGGCGCCACAGTCCGGAGCTGTTGCCACCACACAGCCCACGCACGGAGACGCCAGGAGTTCCTCACATGGCGGCAGTCGGCCAAAAACAACCAGACGGCAGCGGCTGCCCCCCATGACCGAACCCTCCATGCACGCGTCGCACGATGGCCGACCAGCGAAGCGGCGGTTCCTCCACCAGCATGAGGCGGCCGTGAGTAGGTTCTGGCGACGGCGCCAGGGAGAAAAATAGAGAACGGCTAGGGTTTACTAATTTCTGGCTTTGGCTTATCTTTATCCCTACACTTCCTTTCATCACGGGAACAGATAGACTAGAACCCCAACTTCCCCCACGTACAACTCATTCTCCGAAATGGACCTCTAAAATAATCCACAATATCCCGTTCCCCGCACTCCTTTTTCTTTAATCGCACACAAGTCCTCAAGAATTAATTTCAGGATATTACATGGCTCGGCTTGTTTAGTAAATGAGCCAGAAACCATGCTCGGCTTGGCCAGCTCGTGTGCCGGCTTGGTGTAGTTCTTCAGGCCTTTTGCAGATGAACAAATTGCAGATGAACAAGCATAGCTCGTGAGCCGGCTTGCCATAGCATCAATCGGAAGTTATTTTCTTGCAGAAACATCCAGCCACAAGACTTTCCTAAGATTGGTGTTTCAAATTTGGCCAAAGAAACTAGAATAACTAAAACACCTCTAAGGAAAGAACTATTAAACAAACATATTTTAGCTTTTCTTCAATTTTCAATATAGTGTGACAATTTTGATTCTGCACTGCATAGACACTTTCCACATTTTAAAAATAAGTACCTATTTCTGAACTTGCTGGTTGATAATAAATAGACACTTACCAACAATATGTTAGCACCACTTTCACTCCATGTTGCTATTCAAAAGGTTGACTTTCTCTCTTCCAGTAATTTCATAACCTGCCAGTTGGATGATCATATGCCAAACAGACGCATAGGGAAGTCAAATGTTAATGAGGAAAGGCACCAAACCAAAAAAATATAAAGTCAATAGCTTCAGAAGAAAAAAATATTGATATATCATATACACATTAAACAAAAGCCACATGTGCAATCAACAGAACTGCAACCTAAGTTTGAACCATCCAGAGTAGACATACAACTCATTTGGTGATATTACCTATTTTCCCATGACCAATGTCAACTGTATAGCTTGAAATGTGTCCAATAGCATAAAGTGATAATACAGCCTGTTCAGAGTCATAAAATCCTGATACATTGAATTTTTCAAACATAAGTTGCACCAATTGCTCCCGAAAAGCCTGCACATAGCATAAAAACAGAAGGGGCAAATTAAAATCAATGCAAAACAACAAAAAAGATTGGTAAAGCAATGCATTTTGCACACTTGAAATAATGGACAATGTCAAATGGAAAAGGCAGCAACTAGTGAGAGGGATAGTGTATTACAGCTTCAGAATGATGAAAACCTACTTTCTAGTAAGATGTAACAGAGAACCAAGACAGCACGAGGATTTGCACTAAATTTCACAATGGATATGGTGCACCACAGAAACCATAGGGGTACATCGTCTCAGCTCAGATAAGAAAAACCCAACCATATTCGATCACATAGCGTTTAATTGACTATGCACGCGCATTACCAATATAACAAATGGATTTACCTCTCGTAATCTGGAACATGTACCACATGGCCCTATAATTCAGAGTTTAAAGATGTAAGCCCATACAAGAGCACGTAGAGGGATAACTAATGTCATTTAGGCTGATGGAATACATATGCTATCATGTGCACTAGGCTGTTTGGTCAAGACTCAAAACCACACCACCCAGACCCATTTAATCATGAAACCCAGCAAAATTGAACCCTCATTTCTAATCCAAGACATTGAAACCCAGCCTTGTAGCCCCCACCTACCAGCTCTAATACAATTTGGACCAAGGTAGCAGAAACCCAAGGTGTACTACACACAACATATAAACAAGGTTAAATCAAGCACGAAATGCATCACCATGGGCGTGAAGAGTGGCTCGGTGAAGAGGATCTGGCCCTCGTCCCCAATCTCCCACCCGGTGTTCCTATACAGGACATAGTTGAGAAGGTCCTCCATGGTGTCCCAGTCCTTGATGAAGCCACGAAACACCGGCAGCACCACCTCCTCCGCCACCGTGCCATAGCCAGCTAATTGTCCTCGACCTCCCACTTCATCTTCGAGGGCATCACTTGACCATCCCAAAAAAACAGAACACCAAAAAATCGCGAAAACATCACCAAATTTCGTGCGCACAGAGAGGACGGGAGATCTGGTTGCTCACCAGCTCGGCGGCATGGTCGGGAGCGGTGATGCCGGCCATGAGCAGCTTGGAGCCCGAGTCAACGACCACCGCTTCCATGGCCAGCGGTGGGAGTGGGGGGAACCCTACGCTGCAGCCTAATCCTAGCCAACAAGGGGGGCAACGACCATGGGCTAGGAGAAGGGGTACGGCCACGGGCTAGGAGAAGGGGGTTGGCCATGGGAGGGGAGAAGGGGGCTGGCGGTGGCCGAGGAGAAAGTGGGCGGTGGCGGGCGGGAGAAAGCGGGCGGCGGTGGGCAGGTGTTCCGCCTCCCAGTGAATTCGCTCCGTCTGCAAAGACAGCGAGATCTCAAAATTCCTGCACACACGAGCACAGAGTATACACTGGAAGAGAAGCTTAGCCCCTCCTCCCCTGATTTAGGGAGAGAGTGAGTGGATCTGGCGGTGGTGAGTGATGGGCGGGCAGGGCAAGAAGTGGCAGGCTGGTGGCGCTAGTGGCGGGGCGGGGCGGAGCAGATGCATGGAGCGGCGCCGGCGGCGGTAGTGGCGGGCGAGGAATCAGTGGGTTCCTAGTGTTGGGTGGGCAGGCGGCGAGGGCTCTGTAGAAGATGGGGAGGGCGCAGCGAGGGCGGTGGATGTGGAGCGACGGCGACGGAGGGAGTGGAGGGCAGGGAGAATGCGCGGCGAGAGAGAGGAGGTGACTAGGTGAGCGTGGCAGGGAGAATGCGGGGCGAGAGAGGAAGGTGCGCGTGGCGTCGTGGGGAGCGGTTGTGAGGAGCTTCGCGTGTGGAGGCGATTGAGACCGGTAAGGGAGAATGGGTGGCAGTGATGGATGAGGATGGATGGCCATAATTGATGAGAGAATGAACCCTACTGCAACCAATTCAAACTTTTAATAGTAAAGATTTTAGCTCTCCTAACCACACGGCCAACCACACCATTCTTCCAGAACGGCAAGCCCCAAATTAATTGGCACACAACACAGCCGTTCCCGCCAAACGCTCCCACACGGCCGTCTTCAACGGCCGCTCGTCCGTTGGTCAAGCTCACCTGGCCCCTTATTTCCCCAAACAAACGTCCCCTTCCAGGAGGAGATCGCAGAGGCACACACACCTCTGTTCTTCTCCCTCCCCTCCCATCTTCCTCCCGAACCAATCACCTCACCACCACATGGCCTAACTGACCACTCCTCTCCTCACGTCAGCATTGGTAAAGCTGTCGCGGGTGATTGGCACGGACGGGAATGGCGGCCCGCCACGGTTTCTTGCTCGCTGTCGTCTTCGTGGTCGGGGTTGTGGTGTGCGCTAGCGCGGAGAAGTACAAGCCAACGGAGTCCATACTGGTGAACTGCGGGTCGGCGAAGGAGGACCAGGACGCCGACGGGAGGAAATGGGTGAGTGACCAGGACAGCAAGTGGCTCATCGACAGCGGGAAGTCGTCGATCATGGCGAATGCCAACTTCCAGGACCCGTTGCTTCCGTCGCCGGTGCCATACATGTCAGCGCGGGTGTTCACCAAGGAGGCAGTGTACAACTTCCCCGTCGGGGAGGACCGGCACTGGGTGAGGCTCCACTTCTACCCGGCGGCCTACCACGGCGTCCCCGCCGAGAACTTCTTCTTCTCGGTGTCCACCTCCACCGGCATCACGCTGCTACGCAACTTCAGCGTGTACATTACCGCCAAGGCGCTCAGCCAGGCGTACATCGTCAGGGAGTTCACGCTTCCGCCATCAACAAGCGGTTCACTGTCGCTCACCTTCACGCCGGCCGCCATGAACAACGCGTCCTATGCCTTCGTCAACGGCATCGAGATCGTCTCCATGCCAAATATCTTCACCGACTCACCTCAGATGGTTGAGTTGGCCACATCGATCGACATTGCAGAAAAAAGCCTGCAGACCATGTACCGGCTCAACGTCGGCGGGTCATACATCGCTCTGGCAAACGACTCCGGGCTTTCGCGCGAGTGGTACGACGACACGCCGTACATCTATGGCGCCGCCGCAGGGGTGTCCATGAAGGCCGATGACAAGTTCAAGATCAACTACCCAAGCACCGAGGCGGAGTACGCCGCGCCTGCGAGCGTCTACCTCACCAGCCGGTCTATGGGCCCTAAACCTGAAGTGAACAGGAACTATAAGCTGACATGGGTGTTCGAGGTAGACGGCAAGTTCACCTACATCGTTAGGCTCCACTTCTGCGAGCTGGTGGACAGCAAGGTGAACCAGCGCGTGTTCGACATCTCCATCAACAACAAAACAGCGCAGTCGAACGCCGACGTCATCGCGTGGGCAAAGCAGGGCGTGCCAGTGTACAAGGACTACGCGGTGAACATGCCCGACGGTCCCGGCGACAAGATTCTGTGGGTCCAACTGTACCCTGGGTCAAACGACTCACAGTACGCTGACGCTCTACTCAATGGCCTCGAGATCTTCAAGATGAGCGACAGCTCCGGCAACCTGGCCGGGCCAAACCCAGACCTGTCCAAAATGCTCGCCGACGCGGAGTTGGAGGTGGCGCAGGGGAAGTTCAAGTCCAAGCCGAGCAACATCAAGGACACCGTAATCGGCGGGGCGGCGGGCGGGGCGGCCGCGTTTGGGATCGTCGCGGCCATCTGCGTTGTGGCATATCAAACGAAGAAGAGGAGGACGCTCAGTAGCACCGCGTCGCACTCGTCCGGTTGGCTGCCAGTGTACGGCGGCAACTCGCACACGAGCGCCAGCAAGTCGTCCGGTGGCAAGAGCGCGGCCCTCAACCCAAACATCACGGCCATGTGCCGGCACTTCTCTTTCGCGGAGATCAAGTCGGCGACAAAGAACTTCGACGAGTCGCTGGTGATCGGTGTGGGCGGGTTCGGGAAGGTGTACCGGGGCGTGGTCGACGGCGACACCAAGGTGGCAATCAAGCGGAGCAACCCATCGTCGGAGCAGGGCGTGCTGGAGTTCCAGACGGAGATCGAGATGCTCTCCAAGCTCCGGCACAAGCACCTTGTTTCGCTCATCGGCTGCTGCGAGGACGACGGCGAGATGATCCTGGTGTACGACTACATGGCGCACGGCACGCTCCGGGAACACCTGTACAAGGGCGGCAAGCCGCCTCTGTCGTGGAAGCAACGCCTCGAGATCACCATCGGCGCCGCGCGAGGGCTGCACTACCTCCACACCGGCGCCAAGTACACCATCATCCACCGCGACGTCAAGACGACCAACATCCTCGTTGATGAGAAATGGGTCGCCAAGGTCTCCGACTTCGGCCTCTCCAAGACCGGTCCGACGGCCATGAACCAGACTCACGTCAGCACCATGGTGAAGGGCAGCTTCGGCTACCTCGATCCGGAGTACTTCCGGCGGCAGCAGCTCACGGAGAAATCCGACGTCTACTCGTTCGGCGTCGTGCTCTTCGAGGTGCTCTGCGCGCGGCCGGCGCTGAACCCGAGCCTACCGAGGGAGCAGGTCAGCCTCGCCGACCACGCCATGAGCTGCCAGAGGAAGGGAACCCTGCAGGACATCGTCGACCCGTTATTGAAAGGAAAGATCGCGCCGGACTGCCTGAAGAAGTTCGCTGAGACGGCGGAGAAGTGCCTGGCGGACCACGGCGTGGACCGGCCGTCCATGGGCGACGTGCTGTGGAACCTCGAGTTCGCTCTGCAGATGCAGGAGACCTTCGAGAACGGTGGGAAGCCTGAGGGCGAGGACAGCGTGGGCAGCAGCAGCACCATCTCCGCGGCGGACAGCATGGCCGCCAATGCCGCCGCCCTCGAGCTGATCAGCGAGGACATGGACGAGGAGGACATCGCCAACAGCGTTGTGTTCTCGCAGCTCGTCCACCCAACCGGCCGGTGATAAGGGTCTTCTGTGGGGGACGGATGGCGAAATGGATCGTGCATATTTTTTTGTTGTCGATTGGAATTAACTGATTGTTGTTCATATGTACATCAGATCATAATATGTGTATGTGTGTTGCATTGTTGATTTACTCTTTGATTCTGTTCTATTTGTTGCACACCGGTTGGGCTGTCAAAAAAGAGAGAGAAAATTCAATCGGTAGCTGAGATCACGGGAATTCTGTAAAAACAAAACCTGAACATGTCCAGTGCATGGAGGCTTGGATCAGATTCACAATGAGACTAAGTTTGAGCAACCCACATTCCTATCTGCAATCTTTGGAAAGCTTGAAATGGAATTTAATAGGAAAGCGAAGAGAGGAACATGCATGCATCCGGAGGTCAAGTGTCTAACAGTCTATTAAAATGTGTTCCCTCGCAAAAAAAAAAGAAAAAAGAAAAAAAGAAATGTGTTGCTTTGTCTCAGTTAAACAAGGTAAAACTCTTGGTGATACCTAAGTGCCCTATGCTTTCCATACATACTTGCTCTTGCTTTTACTTTGCCAAGACTGCCTAGTGGATACTGGTGGATACTGTCCACTAAATGTTCAGAGCATCTCACATCAGATCGAGGTCGTCGAATCAGGTCCCATGGCAAAGCAGTAAGTTAGGCCCTGTTTGGCACAGCTCTAGCTCCGAGATCTATGCTGGATCTGTAGTTTGTTGACTAAATTAAAGTGATTTAAATATTTTTATTTAATACATAATATAAATGAAATGAGTCATGTAAATGCACTTAACATGCCTGCAACTCTAGATCCAGAATTTCCTAGAGCTACAGATGACCAGCTCTAGGAAATCTACAGATTTCCTAGAGCTAGAGCTAGAGCTCTGCCAAACGGGGCCTTAGTTCGATATGTCCTTACAGCAAGTTAGTTCGATATTTCTTTCTTTGTTCCCCACACAAGGTAAATAGCAGTTGAGGCATCAAAACATGCTTCTTCTCATGTATGTAATATGCTACTTATTCAGTACGTGTGCTTCTAAACGTAATATTGTTCTTGCAATCAGGGCCGGTCCTGGGATTTTAAAGACCCGGGACGAAACTAGAAATAGGGGCCCTAGTATAAATATCTAAATATAAATCCACACACACACACACACACACACACACACACACACACACACACACACACAATATATATATATATATATATATATATATATATATATATATATATATATATATATATATATATATATATAATTTTACCAACAAACACTTAAAATGTGTTATGTATTAAAGAAAAATTCATATCAAAGAGTTCATATATATTACCTTAAAAATTTCTTCTAACATTTCTAGATGCGAAGTCATTAATGATGGTATTGATATCAATCTCATCCAAAAATTTCTTCTCAATACATAAAGTTGCCAAACCGTTTAACCACTCTTGAGACATTGTTGACCTTAAATGATTCTTCAACAATTTCAACTTTGAAAAGTTTCTTTCAGCTAATGCCACAGTCACAGGCATAGTAAATAAAATCCGATAAGCAATAGAAATATTAGGATAACAATCTGCTTCTCTGACAAACTCAAAGATCTCCATAGCAGACATTGGTTTATCTGATAAAGTCAATTGCATAACACTTAACCCGGAAATTAGATCATTTAACTCAACATCAGATGAACCATCTAGAGAGAAAGTTTCTGCAAATTTTGTACAACATTCTTTTAATTTAGTTCGATCCAATGACTTCAATGTTGTTGAACTCATTAAAAATCCAAATATACTTCCGAATGTTTAGAGTTCTTGAAATCTACTTTTCAATGAATTGATTGCCATATCAACCATAACAAAAAAAATAATTAACTTCAAATTCCTTCTCAGCTTGCAAAACTGCTTCATCACAATCAATTTCATCAAACTGTTTCTTCCTAAGAACACACCGCTTAACTGGAAATGATGGCTCTACATTCATTTGAGCTGCAATATCTTTGGCAATGATCATACTCAAAGCAAACCTTTCATTCTTTATATAAGTATTAAAGTATTTAACCATACCTTCTATTTGTTACATATATATACTCTACATAGTATATGGGGGCCCCTGGATTTTGGGGGCCCGGGGCGGCCGCCCCTCCCCCCCTCAAGGCCGGCCCTGCTTGCAATCTACAAACAGTTTCAGCGTCAATATTGACTTCTGATCTTCGCGTAACCTGGTTATACAAATGAAGCTCCTACTGACCGCTTAGTGTTTTCAAAAGTGGCATGAAATGCAGTCACTGTTACACTTGTTGACGACTCAATATTGGCAACCTGTGCAAATACTGAATACTCCCTCTGGGAATTGCGGGTAGCCTCCGCGGCCACATCAGTGATTTTGCGAAAAGCAATTTCAATTTTTCAAAATTACATACAGGTCCTCAATTTTTCATAAAGACCAGCATATCAGCGTTTTTTTTAAAAAAACCTCTTTTTTCAAATTACGTATTTCAAATTACATATAGGTTCTTAATTTTTCAAGGAAGCCCTCCTTTTACGTGATTAATCCCTGCGCTTTTTCGAAATTAAATACCGGTCCTCCATTTTCAGAAAAGTCCTTCACTTTCTTGGAAAATACGTACGGGTCTTTGATTTTTTCAGAAAAGACCCCTACAAATTGTTGGTTCTTTTACTTCGGTCTACATGGTAGATCGCGTGGCATGATGGCGTGCTTTTGCAACTAGCATATATGATCATTGTTTGGCTGACAAAGCAACGTTGGTACTTCATCACAAAAAAACTGCCGGTACTGTGGTGGAGACTTTGGCAAGAAATATACTGTATGCTCCTTCGTTTTGTTGTGTATCTATTATTTCTTTCTTTATTGGCGTGTGATTGTATCAACCTGAAGTGTCATGTAAGTGCCGCCTCAAAAAAAAGAGTAACGGTAGTAATCATTTTGACAAGATAATCTTGTGAATGACAAATAGATTCTCTACATGGAGCACGGGAGCCGATGCAGCTGGTGCCCGTGCGGACTCACCTGCCATGATACACAGCCACGATCGGCAATCTCGTAGCGCTACATAGACATAGGAGTTAGACCGGGCTTCTCTGAGCCAGTCCGAGACCTGGCCAACTCAACACAGCCCAAGCATGACACAAGCCAACACGTGGCGGGAAAGGCTAACACGACACAAACGGAGGGCTAGACCGGGCCTAGAAAACTGGGCTATTGGATGGCCTGAGCTGGTGATCAGGACATCCCTTCCATGGATACAACTCAGCCACAGCAAGTGTTACAAGGACCACTCACTCGAGCTCGTGCTCGTCAACTTAATTACGAGGTGAATTCATTCCTAGGTTCATATATTACTGAGAATAGACCGCTACCTAATGCAAGTGATTTAATTGTGCTTAGGAACCTGGGAAAGGATGAAGGAGAGAGACGTGGAGTCATGGACATGCCTGGATGGAATAATGGAGTTCACCACGTCACTTTGGGGCCAAGCCAAACAAGAATTCGAGTTGGACACGTTCTGGAATCAGATTCGGACTGCTGCGATTGTACCAAGTTCAAACGGGCATAACTTCCTCATACGGACTCCGATTGGGACGTTCTTGTACTTCATGGAAATCTTAGGAAGTCTATTTTCCAACAGATCCGACCTCATCTTCAAATTCCATCTGAGCCGGCCGCAGTCATCAAAAGACTCCACATTGGTTTCTGAGTCCGAGTCAAAAAGGGTGCTGCGCCACCTCCACTTGGGCCCATGGGCCTTGTAACCCTAGGGCGTGCCCTTGGACGCCTCCTGGTCGTTCTCCCTATAAAGGAGCCGCCGCCTCCGTTGCTAAGACTTGGATTTCGTTGAGTTTAGGTTTAGCCATTGTGCAAACTTTGTTCTTCAGTTGTGTCGGACGACCACCTGTCAAGACAGCTTCGAGATCCCATCTTTGTTATTCGCACTACAATTTATGCTTCATTCATATTTGCAATATCAGATTGCCTTCGTCTTATTCTTGCTAGTTCTTCGATTGTTCGCAGGGATTGAACTTCGTGTTCAGGTTGATCATGCCTCCAGCGTGGTCAATAACACTTCGGAGTTGGTTCAGCGATTGCTAAGGCGCAAGCATCGTCGTACGGTTGTAGTCGGATCGTGAGAGTCGCCTCCACCAAAATCGATAGTTATTAATCTCATCGAAAAGATCGGGCACCTCGTCTCCATCAGCTGGTCCGGTATATCATGTTATGCTCAGACCGGCCTGGCACAGCGGTGCGGCTACAGGTACACCAAAAGCTATTAGCTCCCCAAGAGAGTCACCTCAGCCCCACACCACCCACCAAGAGCACGCACACACACAACACAAAGCCTTCCCTTCTATCCACGACCCATTGCACTTCCCTTATGAGGCAGAGCAACCCACCCATCCGCAACGACGTACCACCGCGGCAACGACAGGTTTACTCTCTGAACTCTGGAAGCTAAGCAGGAAAAACTCAACTGGAAAAGGAAGTCTTTCTTGGGTCCTTTCCTATGGTATTATTAGATCAAGCAAGAAAGTGATGTGACCACGCCACCAACACATACGACTATAGCGCCCAATATCAAGATTGAACTAAAGGTGAATTCGTTTCTTCAGTTTCAACATATTTTAAACGAGAATATGATGCTACCTAATGATGAAAATATATATTTTTGTAGTACCACATCACTTTTGCACCAATTCAAGCAAGAGTTCAACTTGGACACGTTTTGGAATCCAATTTGGCCTCCAGATCAGTTCGGATTCAGCTTGACGGACCAACTTCAAATGTGCATAACTTTCACATACGGAGTCCGTTTGAAGCCCACGAGTACTCGATGGAAAGCTTTTCTCGTCCTCTTTCCAATGGATCTGGCCTCATTTCCAAATTCTTACTGTGATTGCCGCAATCAATCAAAGAAGGTGCTACATCACCTGTTTAGGTCAAATTAGGCCTTGTAATGTTTGGGCCCAAAGGGAAGGTGCCCCCTCCTAGGCCCATACTGTTCACGGGATTACTGTTCATGTGAACAGTACCATGAATAGTACCACCCCTTTTTCCGTAGTTTTGTGCAGCTTTCCCACCCCTATTTAAGGAGGCTGCACCCTTCTAGTTTTCTTGGATTTCATTTGCTTAGTTTTCCCATGATGAAAACTTTTGTTCTTCGCTTGTGTCGGCTAGACCAATCGTAAAGAACCTCTACGAAATCATACCTTTTGAGCTCAATATAAATATTTGCAATTTCAGATTGCTTGTTATCTTGTTCTTGCGTGTTCTTCGGTTGCATGCAGGAATAGACCTTCGTGGTCAGGTCAACCGCGTTCTTAGCACGGTTGATAACACTTTGGGGTTGGTTCAGCGATTGCTAAGGTGCAAGCGATGTCGTACAGTTATAGTCGGATCGCAAGAGTCATCTCCACCAAAATCGATAGTTATCAACATATCAGAAGATCGGGACCCCATCGCCTCATCAGTTGGTATCAGAGCTTCAGTTGACCGGTAGGAATTTCTTGTATCCCTAGTTAGTAGATTGGTTTTTTATTTCCTATAATCCAGAAAAATTGCCCCACAAAAAGAGTTAATTTCCGCTGTCCAAACCCCGTTGTGCCTTTCAATCTGTTAGTTTGGGTTTGTTAAATTGAATTTGTGTCCGTCTTAGCATTGTCTAGTTGCTGGTCATATCTTTGTTCCATTAAAAAATCCAAAGAAAAAAATCCCCACCCCAAACCCAAATTCCAATTCGGCTGATTTTTCCTTTCTCTGCAGCCGCCACCAAAAGTGCCATAACTTTTGATTCCGAGATTATTTTTGAGTGAGACCACCACCATTAGATTCAAAAATTCATTATCCATATATCTGTAAAATGTCACGTCATTCTAGCCAGGCAGTTAAGAGATATCTGCGGTGCAAGTTGACCTAAAATTCCAGATTGAATCTGCAACAGTCGGCACTTGTGAATTTTGTGCAAAATTTTCGGTCGGTTTCCAGAACTTGACCCCGAAACAAAAGTTGTAGAAAAAGTCGTTAGGAAATGGAGAAAAAAAGAATCATTGAAAAAGAGGCAACTGAAGAAAGTTACGACGAAAATACCGATGTGCTGTCCAGTGGACAGAAATCTTCAGTTTTCAAGTTTGGGGTCAATCCTTGTGTTCTTCCATTCCAGATTGCATTCGATTGAATTATCTTGTATTTACCACTCCCATGCATTGCCATACACTTATTTTAGCATTCTTCCATCTTTGGTTGATCAGCAACATAGGCTAAGTGCTAGGTACGAACTATAATTCAATTCTGTGCAATTTCTGAAATTAATTGATTTTTTTCCTTTGCTACAAAATACATAGCCTATCCAAGCTCCACTTTTCTACTAACCAAACAGGTCTCGCTGTACCTTTCAATCGCTTTACTCATCACTTGAGTTAGATTTGTCACGAACCAGCAACCGGTTGCACCACATGTTTGCTTTGGTAAGAACTTGGTAAGAGCTTAAGAGATGCGTGACTTGATTTGAGCCTCCATATCCTAGTAGTTAATAGGAATATTTATTTGTGATTTTTTTTCTTTGTGTTTCTACTAACAATGACAGGCTTGAGAAAATTGGTAGATTATGATGTCATCGCGGGCAGATTTTGAACTCGAAGGGGAACAATTACCGTATATTCTTGCCACTCACCGCTGAGAGTACGTCATCAGACTACTTCTTGTGGGATACTATGTTGGATAGCTATTTTGAAAAACAGGATCTTGATCCTATTGAAAAGATGAGCATGGCAAGGACGGCGCTGATTGGTGATGTTCAACATTGGTGGTCAAATCTCGAGTTCCACTATATATACACATGGGAGGAGATGAAAAAGAAATTGCGACATCATTTTGTACCTCCAGCACCCACAGTCACAAGCGAGGTGCAACCTGAGGTAACTGAAAATGTTGATATTGTTTTAGTTCCTACTCCATCTACAGATACCACCGAGATACTTGAAGAGGTGAAGGATAATCTGGTGTATCTTATGCCATTAGAGGAGAAGTTTGAGGTACCTACAGTATCTGATGAGGACGATAATGACAAACGTACTGATTTGGTGCTACTTGACATAGAGCAACCTTGTGAGTATATACCTGTTGTAGTGCAATATTTTAATATTCCTTGTGTTCACTTGAACGAACCATGTGCTGATCTAAATTCTCATAATTTTACATATGTCGAATTATTTATACATAAAGAAGTTTTGACTAGAATTTATCCTGCTAATTCATTGAGTTACATCATGTTGGATCTACCTATGAAATTGTCACATGCTATGGAGAAAGTTTCTGAACATGCATGTTCAAAATTCTTGTTTAGTGCCTACACCCCTGGGTATAAGTTTAATTTGATTGGAGATTATGGTGTAGAAAATCAATTTCTTGTATATCGAATATGCATAATTTGCGATCACATGGATGAATTGAAACTTGCTGTTTGGGACAACAATTCTTGTATGCTGAATCATGTTCAATGTGAGAGGGAAGTAAAATTTAGTATTCATCCAATGCCTATATGTTCATCTCTTTTTGCATCATCTAGTATGGACAATCTGAATAAAGATGATGAATTATGGAAGAACATACAAATCTCTTGACCCTTGCTGGATAAATTTGCTATTGCTCCATTGAGATATGATTATATGGATGAACTTTACTTAATTCCAAAAGTTGTAGCTTTGCCCATATGTGCCACCACTGCAAGTTTACAACTTCAGATATTTCAATTGCATAAATGCTTCACTTACATTTGCAAATCTAGTTACAATAATTGTTGTGTGAGAAATTTTAATTTGATCATTGACATATATGACTACTATTGTGTTAATGATACGATGAGCTTTTATGATTGCTGCTATTTTATAATATTAATTGTGCAACAACGAAGAATTGTTAAAACGGATGACATATACATATACCATGCATACACCTTGGCTTCTTTGTTATCATACTTTCAACTTATCAAAAGCCGATGATGGCTTTGTTTTCAAGAAGGGGAGGATGATGAGGACACGACCTCTATGGATACAACCATATTTGGTATGCTTGCTGTTCCAATTACAAGAGCTCCTACACATCACTTAAATTATAAGGTGAGCTCGTTTCAAAATGGTTTTACTTTGTTTGATAAAGAACTTATGATATTACATAATGAGAGTTTATTGCGTTTGTTATTATGTACCAAGATTTATGATGAAGATCATTCAATATGTGAGGCTACACATATGCTAAAACCGAAGATGGTTTTCTATCAAGAAGGGGAGGATGATGTGACCACGCCACCAACACATACGACTATAGCACCCAATATCAAGATTGAACTAAACGTGAATTCGTTTCTTGAGTTTCAACATATTTTAAACGAGAATATGATGCTACCTAATGATGAAAATATATATTTTTGTAGTACCACATCACTTTTGCACCAATTCAAGCAAGAGTTCAACTTGGACACGTTTTGGAATCCAATTCGGCCTCCAGATCAGTTCGGATTCAACTTGACGGGCCAACTTCAAATGTGCATAACTTTCACATACGGAGTCCGTTTGAAGTCCACGAGTACTCGATGGAAAGCTTTTCTTGTCCTCTTTCTGATGGATCTAGCCTCATCTCCAAATTCTTACTGTGATTACCGCAATCACTCAAAGAAGGTGCTGCATCACCTGTTTAGATCAAATTGGGCCTTGTAATGTTTGGGCCCAAAGGGAAGGTGCCCCCTCCTAGGCCCAATTTGACCTAAACAGGTGACGCAGCACCTTCTTTGAGTGATTACGGCAAGCACAGTAGGAATTTGAAGATGAGGCTAGATCCATTGTATTGTGCGGTGGGGTTTGGCTAAGAGGGCTAACTCACTCTCTAGGAACTGCTCAAATTGATTGTCGCTCATCTCACACAAGGTAGCCAAAGAGAAACTGGAAGCACCATCAGAAGATGCTCTAGAAGCAGAACTGAGATCAGTGACCAAGGCCATCGACTGTGACTTTGACTTACGAGAGACAATGTCAATCTCATGAGTCTTGAGGTGTGAGTACAACGCATCAAGAGTCAAAGTCGACAAGTCAGTTGTGTTCTTGATAGTGGTCACTTTTATCTCCCAAACCCTGAGATTCAAGGTAGAAAGCATTTGGCGAGCATTGTCTGAGTCTAGGTATGTAAGACCAACAACTCGGAGGTTGCTCAAAATCTTGTGAAATCTACCAAAGCACTCATCTAAGGACTCACTAGTGAGCATCTCAAATTTATTGTACTCTCGCTTATATTGGTCCTGTCGGACAGTCTTGATTTAGGTGGTGCCCTCATGGCATGCATCGAGGTTCACCCAAATATCATCGGCCGACGAGAGATGAGAAATGCGATCAAACTCATTTCTACTAAGACCCTGGATGATGATGTTCCTTGCCTTAGCATTTGTCTCCACATCTGATGTATCAATCACTGTGATGTGCTCATCGGCAGGAACAACAAATCGAGTCATAACCTTTTTCGACATCGCATAGCCTTGAGCCTGAATGTAAGACTCCGTCCTACTCTTCCAAAAGGGATAGTCGACCCCATCGAAGATAGGAAGCTTGGTGGAATATTTGTCTACTACTATGGTTCCTAAGACTGGTTAAGATCTATTAAAAAGAGCTAACCGGGCTCTAGTACCACTTATAGGACCAGATAGGCAACAGAGGGGGGTGAATGGTATCTTCAAATTCTCCCCACGTATTCACTTAACCCTTTTCTCCAATAGCTACAGAGTTATGAAGATTAGGGTTGAAAACCCACTTGAAAACCGTAGCAATAGAGAGATACAACAGAAAAACACACCGTGGTTGGAAGCTAGCAACGTGGTCGAAAGCTGACAACATGGTCGTAAACTCGACTACGTGGTCAAAAGCTGACAACGGGTCAAAGATTCAACAACGTGGTCGGAAATTAACTACAGAATAGAAATCATCGTAGTCAATAACCACTAACACTGCAACCAACGTGGCCTTAAACCAACAGGTGGTCGAACAACCAACGAGGTCGAAGGCCAACGAATGATCTGCGATCAACGACATTGATTTAGGTCAAAAACCAATCAGAGAAAATGAAGATCCGTGAGCGGTTGGAAATCCTATGTAGAAGGAAAAAGCGATGCGATCGGAAGAGTGAATATGATCGAAACCAGTGCGATGCAGTCTAGAGCTTGACCATGGTCAAAACCAATATGGTCGTAAAGCTGATCGACGTTCCAAACAGAGAGTGCACCGACTACCAACTGCTTCAGTTCAGATTCAACAGAAGAATGCAAAGTAATCGAAAGATGTGAACGTAGTTGAAAGCAACGCGGCGCAAAGCGATTGAAAGACTGAACGTGATCAAAAGCAACGCGCTTCAGTCTGGAACTCGATCGTGGTCGTAAAACTATTTCAGAAGAACAGAGCAGCGAACGACAGTAAGATCTAAAATCCGTATATCTTTTGATTAAAAGATCAAATGGCCGTAAAATTTTGAACACAAAATGCTTAAGGTTTCAAGAGGCTGCTCCCATCTTGGATTGAAAACTTAGTAAACAAGTTGAGAGATTTTTGCGATTTAACTGAGCGCGCACAAGACCAAGATTTCCAGATCGGAGAAATGAACAGACCATGCTCGTGGGAGAAGAATATCAAAGATGGCTTTTGAGTATGATTCCACACAATACAGTGCCGCTAAGTGTCTCCCGTTCCGGTTCCACCGAACCACGGTTCACTTGGTCGTGCAAGCCACCTGGCGTATCCCGCTATTTGAACTCACCTTCAACATTTCCGCCTTTCTCGTGCCATGTTTGAGCTCACCATCTCACCCAGCATTCTTGATCGTTCTGGACGTCAACTTCTCTATGAGCCTAGCCCTGATCACCGTTGTTGACCATAGTTGACTCCAAGCGACCCTGCACATCCAAAGACAGAATTCGTTTTCAGGCACAAGTTCTTTATAACTTGACCTACATTAAAGCCATGCATCATACAAACTTAACCCAACGACTCAGATCAACCTAATTAAATTCATAACTCAAATCCTAAAATCTCAATATCTGCACAAACTAATCCTGACATAAAGTTATCTTTGCAAAGCCAATTGACCATTTTACAAATATTGCAATGGTTCATCACAACAATGACTTAGACCATCTCACATGGTCCATTAGATTCCCACGCACCATGCATCAGTTCAGCAAAATCTGTTAGAAAAGGGTGGACTAAACCTATGGTGCAAACGAGAGTAAATTTAGGAAGTCTAAAAGGTAAAATACAAGTTTCAAAAGTTAAGTGACACAATCTCACAAGTTTAAAAATCTACCGTGCAATTTACTCTTATTTAAACACCGCTCATGGGGAAAAAAATAGCTAGTCTAAATGCCCTGATGTTATGGTCATTGTGTGTGCTCTGCTTTAGCTCAACTATAACACTCGCTGCAACTAACATTACCAAACGAACCAGGTTTCTGTGACGATTCCCGTCTTTTTACTGACCATTTGACCTTATGCTTCTTCATTTGAGGCGAAATTGACCATAACTTCGAGTCTAACCTGAGGGTAAAGGAACACTGAAATGGTCAAGCACTCCTCCAGCAAAACACGCCAAATTCTAGCGTCTAGCCTATCAGACATGGTTGCTGCTACGCCTTGACAAAAGGGCCCCAAGAAAACGATGAGATGATTATCCTCCCTGTTCTGCGGCTCTGTGTACATGTCCATTTATTTAATGTGCATACGCCACGTGTCCGGACAGGACTTGCTGCACCCCAGAGCAGAACAGAGCAAGGTTGGAAGGTTCCGGGGAAGAAGAGAATCAGTCCGCCGTGCCGCGCGAGAGCTGGGATCCCGCGACTGCGAGTGCGTGATACGATACGGACCGAAGGAAGTTAGCTGAGTTTGGTGGCCAAAAACTTAGTTCAGCTATCCATCTACAGCCTAACTGCAGGCGGCGAACATGCATGCTAAGCTAGCATCTTTGCAAATACCGTCCCCGGTTTGCCCTGTTTCAACCCTGATGGTGACATCCAGATCCTACTACGTTTTATTAAGCATGGCTACATGTTATTAAGGAAGCTTTGTATGCTCTTGATAATGACTGGGCAGTAATATTCTTAACTGGCGTCGTAATGTAGTACATATCATGTTAACATGGAACTGGTTCTTTGCGCTAGATGTCTCATGTATATGTTGTACAAGAAAATTTGCTAAGGGACGACTTGAAAAATTCATAATTAGCGAAATGACTAACAAAATGTGTAACATGACACCACCAGTCTGCATAAACGTCCATGGCAATACACCATTGTCTGCGCATTTTTTACCTAACTATTTTTGTCAGTGGAGCAAGCCGAATTTCTCGCGTAATTACACAACTAAATACTATAATGTATATGTTTATATTTGAAATTAGAGTTGTATTTGTTATCCAACTTTAGCTCATGATTGAAGACATAGTTCTGTGTATTATACACCGGTTATAGTGCTTACATACAACTGATTGATCTACACCTTAAGTGTGGTGGCTTCTTTCATCTTTATAATATAATAAATAGATAATTGTATCCGAAATGCTTTGGTGTGCTCTCAAAAGTGAAATACACAATTTTTAATGCAATTGGAGAGCTTAATTTGCAGCCATCCTACACTCTACTATTAGACTTACTTTTTAAGATTTGTACAACTTAGTTTTGAGAAAAAGCACACAAATGCTATTATAATATTATATTTTTCTTGTTGATCCACCGCTTTTAGAAAATGTGTCCAGGATGCAAACGTGTCCACATTTTGAAACACCTGCACATGGTTTTGTTACCTTAACATGCCATGCCTCACACTTTTTTGCACAACTTTGCCATGTCTACATGTAAACTCAGGCAACGGCTCAAGTATTCTCCTACCTGTGCCCCTAACACCACCCAACCAAGACTAGTCAGACTTCAAATGCTTGTGGCCGAGTACTTGCGCCTAGTTGCGTTCCCCATAAGTACCACAGCCCCGTACTCGAGGCTTTGCAAGCAGAAACAAAACGACAGCAAACACATCACGTAGAACTGTAGAAGCCATGGTGAAGAAGCCTTCCTCCTTCCAAAGGTCCTTGGCCCCCTTTCGCCGCCTCCTCGGGCGAACCCTCTCAGGTCGGCACCACCGCCGCTCAGCGACGGGAACGACCAATACTCCAGCCGTACCACCAACGGGGAAGCTACAAGACCAAACGGTAGTGGTCGACGTGGAGGCGTGGCTCCTGAGGTCGCCGCTATCTACCTTCCCTTACTTCATGCTTGTCGCCGTCGAGGCCGGCAGCTTCCTTCGCGGCCTCCTCCTCCTGCTTGCCTACCCTCTCCTGTGCCTCGTCGGCCATGACAAGCGTCTCAAGGCCATGGTCATGGTGTCCTTCTTGGGGCTGCATGAGAAGGAGGTGGTCAGGGTTTGCAAGGCAGTTCTGCCAAAATTCTTCCTGGAAGAGATGGCCATGGAGGGGCTCGAAGCGGTGAGGAAGGCGAGGACGGTGGTAGCGGTGAGTGCTGCGTTTCCGAGGGTGATGGTGGAGGGGTTCTTGAAGGAGTACCTCGGCGTGGACGCTGTCATCGGAAGGGAGCTCATGGCGGTTGCCGGGCGCTACGTCGGGGTTGTCATGGACGAAGTAGTGGACGTGGAGAGGGATGGAGGTCCGGTTGGGGAGGAAGTGGAGGACATGATGAAGGGCAAGGTCGGTGGAGCTGTCGGGCTTGTTGGAGTGGGCAGCGGGATGCACCATCTATTTTCTCATTGTTGCAAGGTGAGTTTTAGTTTGTTATTAGAAAGACGTAGGAAATTTGCCCCTTGCTTGCAGTAAGGAGATGAAAAGATTCCAAAAAGATCGATCAGTTTTTCTGTGCAGGAGATCAATATAATCTTTATATAAGAAAGGATAAAAGGAGCTATTACAAGTTACATTAAAATTCTTACATGATTGAAGGCATGATATATCTATTTTGGTAATAGGAAAGGTTATAATTTTCAGTTAGTAAATTTTACATGATGAATTGGAAGACTGCCACATAATATTATTCACTCAGAAAAAGGTCACCCCTTACGAACCATGTATGGTTAATTAGAACAATTTGTTAATGGTAGGTATGAAATTTCATAAGAACACATAGTTCACAACCACAACAACATCCATATGAGCAAGTTAGCCAGATTAGATCAGCCATATTCTTGGAATGAATAAATTTCTCTACAATGGAACGAAGAAAAGTATTAGATTGAAACTATATTAACTGTAACGAGCCAAATTTGCCACGTAATTACGCCGTTAGATACTTTTATATATATATATATATATATATATATATATATATATATATATATATATATATATATATATATATATATATATATATATATATAGGACGCTGAAATGGGACACCTAGGTGCCCAGACACCTAGGCTCCCTGCCGTTAAATTGCTTTTAGATACGTGCTAGAGCAATGGTATGTATGGTATGTAATATATTAGGCATGCTAAATCAATCATGGAAGGAAAGTCTTAATCATGGATGGAAAGTCTCAATCACACTAGCACGCATCTAAAAGCAATCCAAAGGTAAGGAGACTAGGTGTCCAGACACCTAGGTGCCCCTGTTATATATATATATATATATATATATATATATATATATATATATATATATATATATATATATATATATATATATATATATATATATATATATATCACATACCGAGCAACATAGCTATGGTGGATTCTTTTTGGCTACAACTAATGTCTTATGACCACGGTTGATGACTTTTGGGCCTGATGTGAGCGCATATGCAAATAAACCGAATATTGATAAGCCACTTCGAAAAGGCTATCCTGATAAGCTAGTTTGAAAAGACGGTGGAGAGGCTATCCCGTTTATTTAATCGGGAGAAACCACAACCATATGTTATAAGCTAAAATTAAAGAAGGGGCCATAGTTATCAGCAAGTGAGCCTTTTCAACTATCCCTTGTATTCGGTTGCAGTACAATTCAATACTAGTACAGTACATACAGTGGCGGAGTCAGGATTTGGTTACGTCCTAGTCTTAATGGTGAAATGATCTAGACTATCTAGGTTGGACCATGAAAATGTTACCCAGGCTGGACTGAATTTACCCGAACTGTATACTAGATATTTTTCCACACTTCAGATTGAAGCATATCTTACCTGAGATGTGGCTCCGCCCCTCAGTACATGCACGTAACTTCAATTAATTATGAACGAGTCATACGTATATATGACACGTATGGACATTTGAAGAAAAATAATATTTCGAGTGCAAGTCGCCGATATTTGTACTTTGGAGATGTAGAAAGGAATGAGTAGGCGGTGTTTGGTTTGAACTTGAGGGGCAGGAGCATATTTCACGCTCCAAACATGAGACATGCATAAGCTCTTAGTTGAAGTTTGGTGGCAACGAATACCTACCTACGTATCGTGTGGAGTTAATGTTTGTTAGGTTCGCAAGTAAAGTTACCAATTCATGATATAACTGGAATTTTTAATATGAAATAAAGAATGTTGCTAGCTATACTTGAGTCTCGATCTTAGGTGAAACAGTTGATGCTGAGGCCCCTCTAGTATCCTCTCTGTTTCTTTTCTTTTTTCAGCGAAGTATTCCCTCCGTTTCTTAATGCATTTCATTTTAGGCATCCGCATTGTATTTAATTAATACACGCTTTTTACTGTTATTTTTTCTAGTTATATGCTAGTAAAAATTATACAAACTTAACGGTATGGAAGTATTTTTTAATAAGAAAAAAAATATTACTATCATTTTCGTGTGACGAGCTAGGTTCTATTTTGTATATTAGTGGTGCAGTTCCAAAATTTTAACTATATTCATTCTAATACGGCATCTATTTTCTTGGATTTCTCCTACGAGACTAAAATGACATCCGGTGAAGTCCAAGGTAATGGATATATGTCCAGAAACACTACAATGGTATGATATTATCTGGATATACATGTTTGAGACTTGTAGGATCATCCTTATGAGCCTGTGCAGCAATGCAAATTTAAAGTGCAATATACATGCTGTCTACCGAGAGAAACAAATATACGTCTATCTGTACGTGTGCTTCACCTTTTTTGGTGGTGAAGGAAGAATATAACTGTATAATAACCCTTTCCATATGTACAGTGCTCTAACAGTAAAATCTTAGTACAGGAAACCTACGTTGTGAGTGAAGCCGACAAGAAGGCGTGGCAGCCATTGCCAAGGGACAAGTACCCCAGGCCTTTGGTCTTCCACGACGGCCGTCTCGCCTTCACGCCGACTTTCTCCGCCGCGATCGCCATGTACACCTACCTTCCCTGGGGTATCTTCCTCGCCGTTTTCCGCAGCGTCGCATTCGGCCTCCTGCCCTACCGCGTCTCCGTCCCGCTCGCCGCGCTCACCGGCATGCGCTCCCGGGTCATCGCTGGCCCGTCGCCCGACGCCACCAAGAAAAACCAGGTAGGCGGCCGCCTCTACGCCTGCAACCACCGCACCCTCCTGGACCCGATCACGGTCGCCGCTGGGCTTAACAAGCCCGTGACCGCCGTCACCTACAGTGTGAGCCCGGTCTCGGAACTGATCGCTCCCATCCGCACGGCACGGCTGACACGGGACAGGGACGAGGACCGCCGGCGCATGGCGGCGCTGCTGGCGCGCGGCGACCTTGTCGTGTGCCCGGAGGGCACGACTTGCCGCGAGCCATACCTGCTCCGGTTCAGCCCGCTGTTCACCGAGCTCACCGGCGAGGTGACCCCCGTCGCGCTCGAGACGCGCATCGACATGTTCTACGGCACGTCGACGAAGCCAGCAGCTAAGTGGCTGGACCCGTTCTACTTCATGATGAACTCACGGCCGGAGTACCGCATCGAGTTCTTGGAGCGGGTCGTCACCGCGCGGCACGGCGACGGCCACAGCCACAGCATCGACGCGGCGAACCGGGTGCAGCGCGTGCTCGGCGAGGCACTTGCGTTCGAGCTCACCGGGCTGACGAGGAAGGACAAATACATGATGCTGGCTGGGAACGAAGGGGCTGTGAAAGGTGAGGCGAAGTAGCAAAGTACGTGTGTTGTGGGGGTACTTCACTGTGCGGTTAGTTTTTGATGTATGTGTGATGTAATTCTTTATTGCTTATTTTTTTCACTCCTTTTCACATGGATTGTTTTGTTGTATATGCATCTATATATCTATACATACTACGTTCTTGTTTCAATTTTTGATATGTACATGTTGAAATAATAATAAAAGAAGATTGTACATCGGCCGGTTTTTCTTGTTTGGTTTCGCTATTTAATAAGTTGCCTGCATTTTTATTAATCTAAATTAATTTTTCTGGGCTTTCGATTAGCTTTTCAGAAGTGTGTGCACGATAAGTCTTGTTTTAATATAATTGTTGATGTTACGATCTGATAACTTTTTATACGTTGTAGATCGGATAAGAGTTTATAAGATACAATCACTGCTATAGAAAGATTTATCATAGACGGTTCGGAACCATTATCATAGACGATTTCTGAACCGTCTGAATTTATGTGTCTATGATAATAGGTGGTTATCGCAGATGGCTCTCAAATCATCTGTGATAATTACAACACAGATGGTTTTTCGAAAAGCCATCTGTGATATATCAAGTAACACAGAAGGTTCTTTAATATAGCCGTCTGTGATATATCAAGTATCACAGGTGGCTAATACCAAAAACTGTCTGTGATATGTCATATATCACAGACAGTTCTTGGACATAGCTATTTGTGATATCTTAGATATCACAGACGACTAATACTAAAAATCGTCTGTGATAGAAATTTAAATACCTATATTATTTCCTGTTTTTTTGGCTAGTTTTAGGAAATGCTAGCCATGCCCTTTGAAAACAAAGAAACAGATCATGTATATAGCACATGACAATCATTACACTGATCTCAACTAAATTATGTACATTTGAATGAATTATTTGATTAAGCACAATTGAGTGGTTACAATTGTATCAAATATTCCAGCATCTAATCATCGCTGGGATAGAACTCTCAAGTCTTATTTATGACCTCCACTATCAAGAATTGGGAGAGCTTTCCTCGAATTTTGCCGAGTTTGTCAAGATCGCTTGCACTTTCATCGAATTCCACGCGCTGTCGCTAGGAGTAGTGTTAAGTCATTAGCGCATATATATATAATCACAAAATATTTATTGGCAGGTTGACAAACCTCTGTATAATTCTCTTAGCATCCATGATTTCCTCCATAGGGCAGCAAACATTGAATCCACATACGTTGCCTAGTAACTGCTGATAGCACTGCAAAAATAAAATTATATACATAGGTATTGTCAGTTCTAGAGACATTACAACGAAGTATGATATATGATTGTTGTGTTGTAGCGGGTACCAAAAATCGTGTCCTGTGTTGCAGTGTGGCGTTGAATTCTTTGTGTCTCCTCCCTGGGTAACGTAAATGCTGAATGACCAATGTGATTCCAAAAAGGTTAGTTTTGGCCATCAAACGAAGGGAAGTCTACAATAGAGTTATGTATGGAGGAAATGAGTTTACCTGTCAATTGTTTTGTTGCACATGGGTGAAGTCGTGGTTGCTCATAAGTAGAAAATCAAGGTATATTACCTTGCTACACTTTGGTACAATCACAATAAGAATTCAGTGACCCCTAGTCATGTATGTCGCTATAATGATTAATCGTACGTTCATGTTGCATATAAAATACAAATGAAACATGTTTGACAACTAGTGAAGCACTTACCCCTGGTTGAAGAGTACCATGATGTAGTCCTTGTCACTGTGAGCAAGCAATCCCCTCGTTATGTAATCTTGGATGAAGGATCGGTTATCGTTGATGGATTGCTTAGAGGCCAAGTGTAGGTCGAGGAAACCCACTGATTCTCACCGTCGCTGAACTTGTTGGATCACAGATCTAAATATAAGCAATGAGTTATGACCTTTATCGATGTTATGTGAATGTAGAACTTAATTGTACAGTACACTTACAGTGTCTAGCATCGTAGAAGTGAGGTATCAAGTTCGTTGAGGTTGAATAGTAAGAATAAGTCTTTAAAGGTCACAACGAAGTAGCCCAAATCATGGAGGAAATGCACCTCCGTGTATCTCACGGTGAATTCACTATACCGATTTGGCTTCATGTTGGACCTCTGCATGTACCAAGTATATAATGTCATGCAAACCATTCCAAGCTGGGTAATTGTGACTTGGGGAGCAATGACATACGAGCATGAACTTCCATTCCCTAGGAGGTGTCTTAATCTTGGCCTTGGCGCCTTGCTTGCGATACATTTTCGACGTCACCTTTACGGGAGCTGATGCGCTGGCCTTCTGAAGAGGAGCTTGAGATGGAGTCATAGAGCATTCTGTTTGATAGACATAGTTGTGTGGAGATCGCGGCACCGAAGGGTCCATGGTGATGTCCCTCTTGAGTCACTAGATGAATTTGTGGACGGATTCCCTAGTGTCATGATTTCTCTGTTTGGGGGCCTCTCCAATGGGTTGGCCCTGAAAACGTTATTAATTTAGTCCACCTAGACCTTCACGAAACCGGTCCCTAACTTGCTGTGGTGCACCAACGTCCCTAGAAAGTATGGATACGCCAAGCCCCGCCTAGTGTTAACGGGAATAGAGCCAACAACTCTGATTCTGAGGATGCACGGCGTGGCCTCCTACACAACGATACATGATGAGTTAAGGTATCTATCTATATAGCATTCCAAAGATGTACATTACCTGGATGTCGTCGATAGATAAGTGGGCATCGCTATGTTCAGAAAGTTGTGCGAATGTGTAGCTACTTCGATGTTGAGGGGGAATGGGTACCGTAATAACCAGGGTGGCTTGTGATTGATTGCAAACTTCTCTTAGTTCATTCCTTAATGCATCTGTCTCTCCTCGAAGTGAAGCAGTTATGTTCTAAAGTTTTGCATCAAAGTCCCGTTTCATACATTCCTCGTGCTCGGCCTTGGATCTCTTCCTACTCCTATATGCCTCGAAGTCATTTGGGAATCCCTGTCTGCAAGGTATGTAAACCCCTAGACCTCGCATGCGACTTAGGTGCTCCTTATTTCCGAGGACTGTGGACATTATATCTCTCTCCCTGACTACTTGGAATGAGCCTTTGAAAAATTCAGTAGTCAATGTTTGTTGCAAGAGGCAATCATGCTAGTTTAGACCCCATGAAGTTATGAACCTACTAACATCTAGGTAGTTTAACATATCTTATCAGGCGTTGGGATACTTCATCGTCTACGAGGTTTCTGAAAGAGGCGATGCCCGAAGACGTGGTTGATAACCTCGCTCTTAACTAGTGTTGGGCATGCTCGTTTATGATCCTGGCAAATGGTGAGGAGGCCTCTAATCGGATTGCGACCTCATCCTCTATCCCCCATTGTGGGATTTACCTGTGTACCCAGCGGTGCCAAGTCTGTGGGGGTGAGTGTTTCGTGCCTGGAGAGCCTTGTGCGCCGCACATTCTTGTTGAAATTTGGTCGTCATCTTCATCCGCATAAAGGCCTCTCATGTTTCTAGTGATACGAAAGGATACCTCATGAAGGGCGTGCGTCCTTTGTCATGTACTATGTGACAAGCATGTCCTTTAAGGTCTTTCACGTTTTTCCCATCGCGAGGAGCACATGTTGTTGCACGAGTTCCTGGACTTCTACTGGGATCTCGAACGAGTTTGAAATTTCCATCCACAACACTTTTCTCTCATCTTCTGTCAAACCTTTCTAGTTTGCTACGGTGATAGGGGCCCGTTGCCTTCCGATTATCCCACAAGTAGTCCAAAATGCTGCAGCTACTTTCTTTGGTTGTAGAGGGACCCCATCCGAAGAGACCTCCGTGATGGTCATTCGGTCCGCTGGCCTTTTAGATACTCTTCTACCATGCTTAGTTACCCCAGTCTCCAGAGCGTCAGGCCCATTCGGCGACATCGACGATGACGACATCCCTCTTACAAGAAAAAACTAATTACAGTGAGCTATGAGCATAAATATTGGCACATGGTTGATCTTACAAGAAATAAGAACATCCAGCAACATATATTATGGCTACAATGTTTCTTTGCAATACTAATATCCCAAATCACACAGCCTAGTGTCTCAGGTTCTACAAAGTAAGTTATGGCTGGAGTCTTTGGGCGTAAGAGAACCTTTGGGCTGCCACACCTTTTATTTACAAATGAAGGGCACGACATCCCAAAGGTTCTTTTATACCTAAGACAGCAACCAAGACTAACACACAGCATAATGAGGAGGAAGAAACAACAGGCATAACTTACTCTGTAGAACCTGACATACTGAAATATATGATTTGCCATTCCAAATAGATCTTGTGGCAATAACAAAGTGAATCATAGAGGACACTAGAGTGTGTAATTTTCTTTTCGAAGGTCTCTTTGTTATATATTATTGCTACAAGGTCTCTTTGGAACACATTAACATGTCATTCTAAATAGATCTTGTAGCAATAACACAACCCTCCAACTCACTTAGGAACAATAGCTCTAATAATTTATCTCTAAATTCATTCCCTAGCTATTTTATCCTTAGCTGTTCCCTAGCTACAACTATTACTCCGATTTGGAGGAGGGGATATGTACGAACATTCGGCGATGCATATTAATACTACTAGACAATAGAAACAATAGCTCCAACAATTTATCTCTAAATTCATTCCCTAGCTATTTCATCTCTCGGCATGTATTTCTAACAAAAATATGTTCTACTTAATAGAAAAACACTGTCTAGATAGATCTAACACAAATTTGTTCTACTTAACAGAAAAAATAATGCCTCAAATTATTTCTACAAGAATTACTAGTGCGACAGAAAAGACGATGAAGCAAAAAGATGAAGCAAATCCATATCTTCGACTGGAACTAAGGCGATAGGGAGGAGAGGTAGTCGAACCAGGTGCGACGATGGTGAAACCGGCGGGGGCGATGACGGATCCAGCAGGGGTGACGATGGATCCGACTAGGGGCGACGGCGAGGTTGTCGATCTTGTTAGGGGCGATGGTGAGCTAAGGCAATAGGGAAGAGAGGTGAGGAGGTGAAAGGATATGACCTAGTAAGTGAATGAGGGTGCAAATCCTAGATGGGCACTACTTATAGGAGGAATTATCACCATCTATGATAGTCCTATTTTCATCAGAAAATGCTACCCATGCCCTATGAAAAAAGCAAGCTTCGACTACATACAAATTAACTCCTATGACCACGGCCATTTCAACAACGGTCACGACTGCTGTTTTGACCATGTCTTCGACTGTAACTTCGATAATGCCTTTGATTGCAGCTTCGACCATGCCTTCGACTGCAGCTTCGACCATGCCTCAACACAATTAGCATAGTTAAGATTAGTTCCAACAACATATACAATCATAGATGTAATTATTTCTTAATAACTAAATCAATTATAATAGAATCATTCCTTAATTACATGCCGAGTTTCTTATAATTACATTGGAATAATTTTGAAATAGGTGTTCGTCGTGTGAGACTATTACACTTGGCTATTTCCTTTTAAATAAAGCTCTTCACGATAGTAGACATACATATAGCTTACTTCATTGCTTGGTTCTTCCTAGAGCCTGATATGTCTTCGAATGGAGGCAACTCATCAAATTGATTGTACTCTTCTTCCTCATTCACGATATTCTCAACTCCGATAATCTTTCTTTTTCCATTAAGAACTATGTTGCACTTCTTATTTGTCGAATCGGTTATATAAAAAACTTGAACAGCTTGCCTCGCGAGTACGAATGATTCATCTTTTTATCCTACGTGTTCGAGGTCCACAGTAGTGATACCATACTTGTCGACCTTCACACCCTGTGGGAGTTGGACCCAATGGCACCGAAATAGAGGGATCTTGAAAATCACGTAGTCGAGCTCCTAAATCTCCTCTACAAGGCCATAGTAGGAGCTTGGGCCAGCTGTATTGAACTACTCATCACAAAATGCATCTATGTGGACATCTAAGTTCTGGACTGTACTCTTTCTGTCCTGATTTGTTGAATTAAATATGTACCCATTAATGTCATATCCTTGCCATGTCACAATTGTAAATTTTGGCCCTTTTGCCAGTCATTGCAGCGTTTCACTTGATGACCTCCTAGTGAATTGCACCCTCAACCTTTCATTGAATCGACAGTTGTGCTATCTCGTGATCCAAACCTCCAACTAGCATAGATTCTCTTGGCATAGCATGTCCTTGTGCTCTTCAATATGCGGAGACACTTCAGTCATGTGTTGCAAGACCATAAAATGGGCTTAAGTGTACATATCCAGATCGAGAGTTATTGCTTTCCTTCCGATGGTCCTAATACCCTTTAGCCTCCCCTCATAACGAGATACAGGTACACCTATCGGTTCGACCTGAGCCATGTAATCGACGCAGAATTCAATGACCTCTTTTGTTGCATAACCTTAGATGATGCTGCCCTCTGGACTAGATCGATTGCGTATATAGGGATTAAGAATTCGCATGTACCTCTCGAACGGGTACATATGACGTCTATTTCACAAGGTGGACAATGAGATGGACCATGATGTCAAAAAATAATAGAGGAAAATACATCTTAAGATGACATAGAGTCATCACCACCTCGGTCTACAGAGCATATAGTCCATAGAGATCGATGACCTTCTGATCAATTGCTTTAAAGAAAAAAATACAACCTCATGATTTTCACTCAAACCTTGTTCGGTAAAATACTTCTAATTGTAATAGGAAGTAATTGTGTCATTAGCATATGGCAGTCATGAGACTTCATACCAATTACTTTTAAATCTTCCATGGAAACAAGTTTCTTCATGCTGGTGGAGTGACTAGACAGAACTGTCACACCATACAAGCACTGACACAGTTCAGTTCTCTCGGACTTAGACAGTGTAGCATGTTAGGGGAAGGTACGTCCAGCCTTTATCGGTCTCAATTGGTACTAACTTGGTCCTGATGTTCATAGTGACCAAGTCACGCCGTGTGTTGATACCATCCTTTATTTTATTACGAATATTCAGTAAGAGCCCAATCAAGCTATCACATATATTCTTCTCTACAAGCATGACATCGATGCAATTGCGAACTTCTAAGTGTTCCTAGTAAGACAAGTCCCAAAATATTGATCTCTTCTTCCACATGTTCTTCTGATGGGTCCTCAACCTACGTCCCTTTCCAAGCACAACATCAATATCATTGACCATATCGTAGACCTCTTTTCCGCTAAAAGGCCATAGTGCCGAGTCATCCTCTTTTTTTCGTCAAATTGTTTCTTCATGTTGCAGTATGGGTGATACTGTGGAAAGATACAACGGTGACGCATCTACATAGTTTTGTGTGAGTTGTTCCACCACACACTTTCAGTATAATCTAAGCAGTATGGACAGAATTTGGTTCCTTTTGTACTCAACCCCGATAGGTTACTAAAGGCAGAAAAATCATTGATGGTGCATAACAACATGACGCGCAGAGTGAGGTTTTCTCATTTGTCCACATCCCATACCTGTACCCCTTCATTCCATAGTGTCACAAGATCTTCCATGAATGTTGCTAGGTACACATCAGTATCATTCCCAGAGTGCTTTGGCTCTTGGATAAATAGTGGCATCAAAATGTATTTCTGCTTCATACACAGCCAAGGAGGAAGGTTGTACATGCATACATTCACGGACCAGGTGCTATGTCGGCTGCTCATGTTACCGAAACGATTCATTCCATCTGTACTTGTAACAGCCCAGCTGTTTATTTCAAAATTTTTAGTAAAAAAAAATTAAAAAGTTATTTTAATTTAAAATAAAATCAAGTGTTCTTTGGTTGCTTGATTTTTTGGAGTTTTTGAATTTATTGGATTAAATTAAAGCTTAGAAAGTAAAAATGTTTAAATGGTTAAAATATACCTCAATTAAATCCAAAATTATTTTATTTGATATTTTCGGGTTCCAAGGATATTTGTAGAATTTTCTTGAATTTTTTTCGATTTTATTTTTATTTGTTTGGGAGAAAAATATATTATTTTAATTCCCGTTTTCTCTCTCCTCGTTCATCTTCCTCACGAAGCCTTCCTCCAGAACGTGGCCGCCATGGCCGTTTTTTTTGAGCTCTTCATTTCTAATGAATTTCTTCACTATTTTTCGTGCAATCAAGTGCATTCACTTGCTCTCTTCAAGACACCTCCATTCCCAACCGTTCCTCTCCTCCTTCATGGGCATTTACACGAAAATGAAACCGTTGCTCTAAACGACATCGTCGTTCGATCTCCCTCTCCCGTCCACCTCCACCCCTATAAAAGGGAGCACCAGGTGCCCCTCCTCATCCTCAGTCATTCCCAAAAGTTTCAAGTCTCCTCTCCCTTCCTTCTCCCCGCAATCGCCATTTTTCTTTTATCAACCGAACGACGTTCATCGGCCGTTTGCGCCTTCTACAGTGGAGTTCCGCCACTTTTGACCATACCATCGTCTTTTTCTCCGTGCGTTCTACGCGATGCTTGCCTCGCCTTCGCCGGAACTTCGCCGGAGCACCATCGCCACCGTGGGCCATAGCGTGTCGTCGTTCCTCGCGTCGCCACCGGCCGTCCGTGCATGCCCGACCAAAACCAAGGTGAGCATCACGTTCCCCACGCTCTACTCTTCGTTTCGCCGCAAGTCTTGCATGTTAATTCCTCTCCGTTTGCCCGGAATGTCGATGTCAGCCTGTCGGCTACATAAAAGCTTGTCCCCGCGTTTCACTAGTCCGTTGGCTGAGCCGTTTGCACCGTTGAGTTTGCCTCGACGCGTTCTACATCGTGCTTCTATCGCCAACGCCTAAAGATTCCCCGAGTCCTCGTCGACCTTGTCAGGCCCAGACACTAAAACTGTACCTTCGCGTGTACCCACTTTTTCGGTGAGCGCTTTAATTTTTGTTCACGTCATATTGTGTCCTAGCCTCTAAGAAATTTTTCTACCATTTTTGTTTAATTTTTCGTGGAGCCAATTGTCAGGAATTGAGCTTTCCGCGAAAATGGCCGTTTTTGACTCCCGACGTCAATTCGTCGCCTCCGGTAAGCCTTAGCCCATGCCGTAATTTTTCGTAGACTTACCTCGGTACGTTTTACGCCATGCTTCCTTCCTTTTCCCCAAAAAGCCTCCACAAATTTTCGCCTCCGACACCTTGCCATGGCCGCCAATGACATCTCGTGTCCCCATCTATCCGTTGGTGTTTTTCCCAATCCGTTCACGTCATATCGTGCCAAACCATCCCATTTAGCTACCTTCCAAATGGTTTTAGATTCGCTTCACCGAGCACTAAGATATTAAGTTTTTCCTTTCTCTCTACCGTCGCCGTTCAAACGTCGATGGTATCGTTTCCGTTCCTCGTCGCCGTATCCATGTCACCACCTTCATCTCATCGCCAGGATTCCATTTTGCCCATTTGCTAGCCACCTCGCAGCCTACCGACACCATACTGTTCAAAAAGTAATTCTCAGATGTCGTTATCATTTCATGTGATGTCCAAAACCTCCAGATATTCGTTCTCCCTCATACAAACTCCGAATCTGTTGATTCTTTCTCCTAAATTCATCTAAGATCATTATCTATCTCCCAGTATATATTTTATAATTTTCGGATTTTATTTGGATTTTATTTGAGTTTATTTTGTTTGGTTTTTCGCGTGTAGACTACGACGAATCCGGAGAGTTCGATTTCGACGATTCGTAGCATCAAGTCTTTGAGCAAGGCAAGTTACACCTTTGATCATATTGCTCCCAATAATTTAAACTATTTATATTGTTTTTAAAATTATTATGCATGCGTATTTTTATTCAAATTAGCTCAAATGTGCTTAAAACTTTAGTTACACCCAATTTCCTTTGTATGGCCAATCTTGATATTGAACGATCATACCTTGTCACCTTAGATGAAAACCTAGTTGGTACATTAGTATTAACTAGAACATTTTATGGAATTGCTTAGCCATGCTTAGAATAATTCGGGTGGGAAGAATTGTTTCACATAAAATGATAAGCTTTTGAACTGTATTCTTGACTTCGGTGAGTCAAGAAGGTTTATGAATTATTTTGAAAACAAATATAAAACTGGTTTAGACTTAGGCAATTGGTTAGAGTGGTGGGTGCAGGCATGCCCTGTTGGTTGGAGCCACAGTGGTTGATTGTCGTGCACAGGGGTTTGTGGATGGGCCTAAGTCAGATTAAGGACCGGTCTGTGAGCTACTGTTGCAAAGCCCTATCGTACTACCACAAGGCTGGTATGGGACAGCCCTGGCTGAATAATTTGCGGGTCCCAACCTGAGCCATTTCGTAGGATGAAAGTGAGCGTGGCGTAGGCCATGAGAAGTCTCACTCGGCTCAAGAGGGGGTCCCGGTCTGGTGGATTCCTTACCGGGGTGAAACCTTAGAGTTGGCTTGGCCAGGTTGAAAGCTTTGCATTGTAAAGGCCTTGTCACGACTCCTAACCGCACACCTAAGGAAGTGTGTAATCTAGTGGTAAAACGGGATGATCGTGTCTTGTGGGTAAAGCTGTACAACCTCTGCAGAGTGTATAACCTATCCTGGATAGCCGTGCCCACGGTCATGGGCATGCCGAGTAAAAGTTTTTCATGGATTAGACTTTGTTTTTCAAAAATGGTTTCGAAAACCTTGTGGATGGATGGAATCCACGAGAGATGAAAACCTTGCGGATGGATGGAATCCGTGAGAGATTGAAATCTGGTGAATGGATGGAATTCATCAGAGTTGCGCAGTGAAAGCGTGTGGATGGATGGAATCCATACGTGAGATTTTGGAAAAGATGGTCCGGGTGGGATGCCCGTGGTTAGGTTGGTGTGGGGGATGGACCTGCACTAACGGTATCTATTTTGTTTACAACATTGTTTTACTTAATGTATCAAATTCAGCTTTTGCACTTACTTATGATATTTACTCCAATGTCGCCTTTTATGCAAATAAACCATATTATGCCTTCCTTTGATATTCCATATGCATGCATCTATTCTGTTAAACCTCCTGGTGTAACTTGTGGAGTACTTTTTGTACTCATGTTGCTATATCTAACTCTTTTCAGAGGAAGCCTTCGACGACTTCAGTGAGGATTGCGACTAGGCCACGTCTTACAGTCATTCGCCTTGTGGGAAGGCTGGATGGGCTGCTACATTGTTTTTCTTCCGCTGTCTTCTTTTGCTATTATTGTAAACTTTGGCCATCAGGCTCATATTAGTTAAATAAAGTTTGTCATTACGCATGATAATTGTCTTTGTGATACTGTGTGCACTAGCTTTTCCTGGGATAGTGCGATTAACACAGAGGGTTCTGGAGTTGTTGCTCCGGGTCCCGACAGAGATGGTATCAGAGCCAGGTTGACTCTAAGACGTGACCGTAGATAGAATAGAATGGTTGGACCTTAAGGATATATTTTAATAACAAGTAATTTCAAAAGTTTTCTTATTCTTACCTCTCAATCTATGCTACCCTTATCTCTTAATCTTTGCTTGCTCTCATCTTCCAATTCTCGCTTATCTTTATGTCATTACTTGAAAGCCCATTTCTAAATCTTCCCTTGCTCAAAACAACTATAGATGGTCAGTAGTCCGGATTCATCGCCTCCGCCGCTGCCTTGAAGGATCATGCTTCGTACGTCAAGAGCTGCGAAGGATCACACCAAGATAATCTTTACCTCTCTAGGATAAGTTGTTAAGCTAGAAAGTAGACGAAGTTATGAGCTGTCAGTTTTCTCTTTTGTTGATAGCCATTACTATTGCTTGTTGTTTGCTTAATAAAGGTTTTGCTAGTTCTTTTGTTTTGGGTTGCGCAAAACGTCTGTTGTCCCTCCTTTGCCTTGAGTCTCCTCTCTTCTATTCTTTGGAAGCATCAAGCTGAAGCACCAACTGCCAACAACCTCCAGACAGCAAACAGAAGGCCACAGAAGTTTGCAAATGGACGTTTGAACTAGATCTCCGCTCAAGCCACAAAGAGTAAGATCCAAACCTATTTCTTTGCTAACCCGTGCGAATCTCGGGGACGAGATTCTGTTTAAGGGGGGTAGTTTGTAACAGCCCAGCTGTTTATTTCAAAATTTTTAGTAAAAAAAATTAAAAAGTTATTTTAATTTAAAATAAAATCAAGTGTTCTTTGGTTGCTTGATTTTTTGGAGTTTTTGAATTTATTGGATTAAATTAAAGCTTAGAAAGTAAAAATGTTTAAATGGTTAAAATATACCTCAATTAAATCCGAAATTATTTTATTTGATATTTTCGGGTTCCAAGGATATTTGTAGAATTTTCTTGAATTTTTTTCGATTTTATTTTTATTTGTTTGGGAGAAAAATATATTATTTTAATTCCCGTTTTCTCTCTCCTCGTTCATCTTCCTCACGAAGCCTTCCTCCAGAACGTGGCCGCCATGGCCGTTTTTTTTGAGCTCTTCATTTCTAATGAATTTCTTCACTATTTTTCGTGCAATCAAGTGCATTCACTTGCTCTCTTCAAGACACCTCCATTCCCAACCGTTCCTCTCCTCCTTCATGGGCATTTACACGAAAATGAAACCGTTGCTCTAAACGACATCGTCGTTCGATCTCCCTCTCCCGTCCACCTCCACCCCTATAAAAGGGAGCACCAGGTGCCCCTCCTCATCCTCAGTCATTCCCAAAAGTTTCAAGTCTCCTCTCCCTTCCTTCTCCCCGCAATCGCCATTTTTCTTTTATCAACCGAACGACGTTCATCGGCCGTTTGCGCCTTCTACAGTGGAGTTCCGCCACTTTTGACCATACCATCGTCTTTTTCTCCGTGCGTTCTACGCGATGCTTGCCTCGCCTTCGCCGGAACTTCGCCGGAGCACCATCGCCACCGTGGGCCATAGCGTGTCGTCGTTCCTCGCGTCGCCACCGGCCGTCCGTGCATGCCCGACCAAAACCAAGGTGAGCATCACGTTCCCCACGCTCTACTCTTCGTTTCGCCGCAAGTCTTGCATGTTAATTCCTCTCCGTTTGCCCGGAATGTCGATGTCAGCCTGTCGGCTACATAAAAGCTTGTCCCCGCGTTTCACTAGTCCGTTGGCTGAGCCGTTTGCACCGTTGAGTTTGCCTCGACGCGTTCTACATCGTGCTTCTATCGCCAACGCCTAAAGATTCCCCGAGTCCTCGTCGACCTTGTCAGGCCCAGACACTAAAACTGTACCTTCGCGTGTACCCACTTTTTCGGTGAGCGCTTTAATTTTTGTTCACGTCATATTGTGTCCTAGCCTCTAAGAAATTTTTCTACCATTTTTGTTTAATTTTTCGTGGAGCCAATTGTCAGGAATTGAGCTTTCCGCGAAAATGGCCGTTTTTGACTCCCGACGTCAATTCGTCGCCTCCGGTAAGCCTTAGCCCATGCCGTAATTTTTCGTAGACTTACCTCGGTACGTTTTACGCCATGCTTCCTTCCTTTTCCCCAAAAAGCCTCCACAAATTTTCGCCTCCGACACCTTGCCATGGCCGCCAATGACATCTCGTGTCCCCATCTATCCGTTGGTGTTTTTCCCAATCCGTTCACGTCATATCGTGCCAAACCATCCCATTTAGCTACCTTCCAAATGGTTTTAGATTCGCTTCACCGAGCACTAAGATATTAAGTTTTTCCTTTCTCTCTACCGTCGCCGTTCAAACGTCGATGGTATCGTTTCCGTTCCTCGTCGCCGTATCCATGTCACCACCTTCATCTCATCGCCAGGATTCCATTTTGCCCATTTGCTAGCCACCTCGCAGCCTACCGACACCATACTGTTCAAAAAGTAATTCTCAGATGTCGTTATCATTTCATGTGATGTCCAAAACCTCCAGATATTCGTTCTCCCTCATACAAACTCCGAATCTGTTGATTCTTTCTCCTAAATTCATCTAAGATCATTATCTATCTCCCAGTATATATTTTATAATTTTCGGATTTTATTTGGATTTTATTTGAGTTTATTTTGTTTGGTTCTTCGCGTGTAGACTACGACGAATCCGGAGAGTTCGATTTCGACGATTCGTAGCATCAAGTCGTTGAGCAAGGCAAGTTACACCTTTGATCATATTGCTCCCAATAATTTAAACTATTTATATTGTTTTTAAAATTATTATGCATGCGTATTTTTATTCAAATTAGCTCAAATGTGCTTAAAACTTTAGTTACACCCAATTTCCTTTGTATGGCCAATCTTGATATTGAACGATCATACCTTGTCACCTTAGATGAAAACCTAGTTGGTACATTAGTATTAACTAGAACATTTTATGGAATTGCTTAGCCATGCTTAGAATAATTCGGGTGGGAAGAATTGTTTCACATAAAATGATAAGCTTTTGAACTGTATTCTTGACTTCGGTGAGTCAAGAAGGTTTATGAATTATTTTGAAAACAAATATAAAACTGGTTTAGACTTAGGCAATTGGTTAGAGTGGTGGGTGCAGGCATGCCCTGTTGGTTGGAGCCACAGTGGTTGATTGTCGTGCACAGGGGTTTGTGGATGGGCCTAAGTCAGATTAAGGACCGGTCTGTGAGCTACTGTTGCAAAGCCCTATCGTACTACCACAAGGCTGGTATGGGACAGCCCTGGCTGAATAATTTGCGGGTCCCAACCTGAGCCATTTCGTAGGATGAAAGTGAGCGTGGCGTAGGCCATGAGAAGTCTCACTCGGCTCAAGAGGGGGTCCCGGTCTGGTGGATTCCTTACCGGGGTGAAACCTTAGAGTTGGCTTGGCCAGGTTGAAAGCTTTGCATTGTAAAAGCCTTGTCACGACTCCTAACCGCACACCTAAGGAAGTGTGTAATCTAGTGGTAAAACGGGATGATCGTGTCTTGTGGGTAAAGCTGTACAACCTCTGCAGAGTGTATAACCTATCCTGGATAGCCGTGCCCACGGTCATGGGCATGCCGAGTAAAAGTTTTTCATGGATTAGACTTTGTTTTTCAAAAATGGTTTCGAAAACCTTGTGGATGGATGGAATCCACGAGAGATGAAAACCTTGCGGATGGATGGAATCCGTGAGAGATTGAAATCTGGTGAATGGATGGAATTCATCAGAGTTGCGCAGTGAAAGCGTGTGGATGGATGGAATCCATACGTGAGATTTTGGAAAAGATGGTCCGGGTGGGATGCCCGTGGTTAGGTTGGTGTGGGGGATGGACCTGCACTAACGGTATCTATTTTGTTTACAACATTGTTTTACTTAATGTATCAAATTCAGCTTTTGCACTTACTTATGATATTTACTCCAATGTCGCCTTTTATGCAAATAAACCATATTATGCCTTCCTTTGATATTCCATATGCATGCATCTATTCTGTTAAACCTCCTGGTGTAACTTGTGGAGTACTTTTTGTACTCATGTTGCTATATCTAACTCTTTTCAGAGGAAGCCTTCGACGACTTCAGTGAGGATTGCGACTAGGCCACGTCTTACAGTCATTCGCCTTGTGGGAAGGCTGGATGGGCTGCTACATTGTTTTTCTTCCGCTGTCTTCTTTTGCTATTATTGTAAACTTTGGCCATCAGGCTCATATTAGTTAAATAAAGTTTGTCATTACGCATGATAATTGTCTTTGTGATACTGTGTGCACTAGCTTTTCCTGGGATAGTGCGATTAACACAGAGGGTTCTGGAGTTGTTGCTCCGGGTCCCGACAGTACTCAACCCAAACCTTATATTCCTCGGTTCTGCACCAAAATCTACAAACATCCTATCAATGTTCCTCCACTAGGTAGAATCAGCAATATGTCTTATCATTCCATCTTTCTTACGCTCCTTCGAGTGACAACGCAAAAATCTTGCATCCTTTCGGTTCGCAAATAAACACTTCAAACAGGGAATTATAGGTAGATACCACAACATCCTAGCAGGAGATCCTTGCTTCACCTCAATGCTTTACACACCAGACAAACATGTAATTTTGCATACTCTTTATGGTAGAAGATACAATCATTCGAACATGCATGTATTTTTTCTACTTCTATTCTCAATGGACAAAGAACCTTTTTAGCTTGGTAGGTGGTTCTTGGCAACACATTTTCCTCTAGAAGGATGCTCGCTAGGAAACCTAACAACACCGTGAAACTCTTATCGGACCAACCATTGCTTGCCTTCAATTTCAGCAGTTCAAGAATAGATAACAACCTTGTATATTGTGGCCTGTAGCCAGGAAAGAAAGGTTTCTCTAGGTCCTCCAGCAAGCCCTTGAATTTACCAAACTCTCTCTCACTATAGTTTCCTTCTGGATCGTGTAACATCTGATCCAGATTATCATCATACGACCTATCCTCATCGAAAGTACAGTCCACAACTGGCATATCATTGTCTCCCTTGACGATGTTATAACAACCTTCCTGTATAATCTTCTCTTCACCGTGACTAGTCCAACATGTATACCTTTTATTGAAACCCCTTCGAATCAAGTGAGCCTCGATCTGCGCTGAGTTGGTAAACATCTTCATATTATCACAATTAATGCATCGACAATATGTATATTCCATCCCTTTCTTCAACATATTCTGCTCCTTCAACATAGTCTGCTTAGCTATTCTTCTAAAAGCAGACGCACCCTTAATGTACTCTTCCCTCACATGATTTTCAATATACATCTAGTTTCAGTCCATTTACACTACACATGTAACAAATTAGTATCAAATTAGATTATTAATGTTACCATAGCTAATTAACCAGCCTAACTACTTACACACATAATTATCATTTACCTAATAATAAATTGTCCATATCTAAATTAAGTAGCTAGCCACATATTTATAAAGCAATATGCATGCATATATATATATATATATATATATATATATATATATATATATATCAAGTAAGAATATGTTGAAGTAAACTAGGAGTACTAACTCATTCTTAAATTGGAGAAAACTATCATCTCTCTCTATACCTAGCTATCTCTCTTTATTACAAGGTATATAAGTTATTAGAAGCAAATACTAATACCTAATTATGAAGAATAAATCGATCTACAAGCTAGATCTACAAGCGGTACGTTTTCACCAAACTCCCCAAAACCAATTGCCTCCTTCAATGCAGCGCAATGAAGATAGATATGTCGAGACCACGCTGGCTATTTAATAACGTGGTGTATCCTAGACGGTTTCAACCACAAACCATCTATGATATGAAATGATCACAGACAGTTTATAGTAATAACCGTCCATGAACTTTCACATACGGTTATTAATATAAGCTGTCGGTGATGTCTACCATTATCATAGACAGTTTACATCAATAACCATCTGTGAATTATCACAGACGGCTATTGATAAAAATTGTCTATGATGTTTTGCATTATCACAGATGGTTCATATTAATAACTGTTTGTGAAAATATCGCAGACGATTATTCATATGAACCGTCTGTCATAGTTGCGTATCGCAGATGGTATACGATCACGCTTGTAAAACCGTTTGTGATAATTACAGTACAGACGGTTCTCTATAAACCATCTGTGATATAGCCGTTCAGTATAGCCTCTTTTGTAGTAGTGGGTACCAGCGTTCACGGTATCAAGAACGAAAAGGATGAATCTCATAGAGCTAACCAAAATAACAACGTTTAAGCAACCATAATAAAAGAGAAAAGATTTGGTGAAACCAACTGCAAATTCTTTAAACACAATCTTTAAAGAGTACATAGGATTGTCGTTCAGTCACAACCTTCTCGAACCTTTTAAAACACTCGGATCCTTGCCTTATACAAGAATCTAATGCTAAAGAATATCTTAGTCTCTAATCTACTCGTACGCTCTCTGCTTCAATTGAGTAGACCTGATTGTTTGGTTGCTTTCTATGGTCACCCCATGATTTATATAATTTATTTTAACACTTTTCCAATGTAGAGTAGGAATCTTAATCTAAATATGAATAGAAGTTTTAATCATAGTAGGATTTATTTAAAACTCTTTATAGCATATATTTCTAAATCGTAAAAAATTAGATACAAATTACTCTTACCTCAACGGTCGAAAAATATGACGTGTACTAAGACATTAATGGTTGAAAAACGAGAATTCCATTCGACATACAGGGCTTGTTCTTTTTTGTTGCGGCTTTTGGCTGCGGCTTGTGACTTTTGGGCTGTTTGTGTGAGAGATTACAGAGTAACAGAAACTCACATGTGATTTTTGGCGATATAAATGAAGTCAGTAAAGTATGTACTACAACTAACTAGTAGACTTTATCTTAAAAAAATACTCTGTTTAAAAAATAGTTACTGTAGAAAAGTCGAAAATAGTTTTTAGAATCTGAAAAGAACAGGACCACAGTCGCACCTAGACTCATGCCGCCCACCTCGCTGCCGCGTGCAACTGGTGGTTGGGACTCAGGCCGTGAGCCCGTGAGCAGTTAGAAAGAGCAGGCCGAGTCACACGTTTAACATTACTAGTAAAATGCCCGTGCGTTGCAACGGAATCTCAAAAAAAGTTGAGACATGGTCATAGACCATACAATAAAATAATTATAATTTTTCTTTCACACACATATCAAGCAAAACACAACATGTCAATACGTCATAGCTCAACATCCACGCCGTGCCTCATATTCGCCACAAAGGACAAGTTTCTACTTATATCTAGACAATCAAGCCTCAATAAGTTGTACCAAAACCAAAATTAGGAGTAGTGACTAACTCGGTGCATATGAAATCACGATGTTTCAACATATACTAACACTCAATCTTCCTGAGCCTAGATACTTTTAGACAAAAGGAATCAAGAATAACATTAGAAGCATTCTAGTTCACACATCCAGTAGACAATGGTGTATGGAAAAAAAATATTTGGACAAGACCAGAGCAGTTGTTTGAAAATGGAATATGATGTATCAAAAAAGGTCCAGGGATCACTCTCACCATGAAATCAACAGAGGATCATGGAGAGAGAAGGGAGAGAGACTACTATTCTTCAAAACTCTTTATTAGCCTTTTTACGTTCTCTTCTTAGTGATGACTGACTGGCGACTGAGTGAAGAAGTCCTTTGTTCTGCTCACAGAACAAAAAGGGAAAACAGAAAATCCATACACATACTCATTATCTAGCATTGACAAAGCTTAGTCAAATGAAAGGAATAAACTTACAACAAATTTGTTGATCCAGGACATCTTATAACTACTACTCAAGTTGATGCCTCATTTGGATGAAAAATACATTTCAACTGAAGCATAAACAACAGGCATGAAAAATGCCAGAAGCATGAGCATGTAGACATGTACATCTCATATATATGGAGTAATTGTCATCATATGAAGCTATTCACACAAAAACAAATAACTTGACTGTTGAGCATGAAAAATAACATATTACCAATCCTGCGCCTTTGAGTATTGCTTACCATTACCTTCTAATTTTTCCCAACTTTGTAAACAACTTGATGGAATAGGTAACTTGATGCATGACACTTGGTGAGGTAGAAAAATGTTTTGCTGGTATTGTTGAGGTCGAAGAATCCGCTGCCCTGGCTCCTCCAGCATACTTTAAGTTTAGAACATCAGTTTGCTCAAGCACATTGGAAGGTTTCACACTCTCCAGTGACCCTAAAGATGATAAAAAGGAAATCATCACACAATTTCAATAAGAAAAGCAGCTTTAGCAAATGAGTTCATTCCCAAATCCCAGTACCATCAATTCATCAACAAAAAAGTTTTCATGAGTCATGATCTCAGTTTCTAAATACTCCATCACCAATATTTGCTAGAACTAACCGCAAAACACAAATGTCAGATTTAAGTGCTAGCTTATGTATCAAACATCAAATATCTAAATGGTTTCAGCAGCAAAACAAAATTCCAAGTTTCAATGATCCATGCTCTTTAGCTCATGTCATGAATGCACATATTCCCACTCGTTGAAAACAACAATCAAGATGAGTGCGAAAGTAATTGAGAGCGCACTGTTAAGCAACACCATAGAAACTTCATTGAGGGAACCAGATTTTCAGGCGCCTTAGTGTAAGCTGTTATAAGAAAATCACATGTTAACTACACGTGAAGAAGGGGGAGCAGCAGAATTAATATAGTTGAAAGTAAAAAAATAGTTTTGGTATCGCCAATGGCTTCAAGGGGCATTATAATCTAAATGAATTGAAATGGCAACTTAATGTCAGGGATCCAAATGCCTCACAACAATCTTTTGCTCAGCAGTTCATCAAACAGATTGTAAAGATGCTTAGAATAATCTATACATGTGTAAAACTGCGAGCACGAAAGAACTAACCGAATAGAATGCACTCAGAAAGCAATTCAAAATTTGCCACGTGTAACCAGCTAGATGGAAAGAACGATATGTGATCCCCCCACAAACAGCTGATTCAATCTGCAAAGAGCAACAGAGAGAAGTACAGTGATCAGGTCAATAATCATGCTATTCTATTGTTACATTCTTAATACAGGAAAATAACTGAGTCATTAGGTAATGATTGGAAGTAAAACAGGGGACATGCGAAGCAGAAAAGGGCATACCATCAGAAATAATGCAGCCCAAACCTTTTTGTTCTGACCCTTCCTAAAAATATATATTTCTCCTATAGCTGTTAAAATATTTGTCATGTTCTTTAGTATCGTCACCATTGCAACATTTATGTACTTCAAACTGGAAATTGATAGAAAGAAAGAAAAAAAAGATAGTTAGGTCGATAGTATTCCAAGCACATCACACAAATAAAGTTCAATTTGTATTAGACATGTAAAGCTTGAATAAGAGCAGATGAAGTAATGTACTACTTTTTTTCCCTTAACAGGCCTGATAGTAAATTGCGATAAACCAATCGCCATCGTGTATACATATTGTGAAGTAGGAAGTACCTGTACATTCCAGTTACAAGCATTCCGATAAAAATAAGATTCACTGGAATCCAGACTTTGATCAACTTCCATGTGAATTTTTCCGTTGAAATAACAGGGAAGAACTCAAGTACCAGAAGGAGGACCACACATATAAGATTCTGAGCCATCAAAAGAGCCATGATCAGCTGAATGATAATAACTTGCCAATAAAAAATCATTGCATTGCAGGCATATGCATATGCATGTGCGAGCAATGAACAACAAAATAAGTGTGTAAACAAACATGCAACACTGTTACAAGTACTTTAAAAAGGACTAAAGTAGCATGAGATTACCTGGTACAGCATTAGTGATATGCCAGCATTGAAATTATAGCTGGAGAGAACCACCTTGTTGAGCAATATCATGCTGCAAGAAGCAATACAGTAAGATATTCCAGAGAGCAGAGGTCCAGCTTTGTTTCCCCACTTGCTTTGCTGTTTCTGAATTAAGCTGTCAAAAACATCAGAAGTCTTCCTCGAGAACCTGGATAGCGTGCAGAGTAATCAGCCGATTTCTCCATCCATGAAGTTGGCACGAGTCGACGAAATTAACTGAGTGGTACCGCTACATTACTTGTTGGATGCCGCCTTCCCAGCGACATTGGTGGCGACTCTGATGATGGAGTTGTTCTTCTGCTTGGCCTTGACGTACCCATGGATGATCTTGTACACCGACGCGTCGCCGTTCTTGATAGCGACGGCGGCGACACGGCGCGGGGTGGGGGGAGGAGGAGGCGGCGGTGGAGCGGAGGGGTGGGGGATGGCAGAGAAGTGGGAGGGGAGGAGCAGTGGCAGAAGGGAGGCGGCAGTGGTGCAGATTAGGGGGAGGAGCGAGGGGAAGGGAGGATTAGGAAAGAGGGAGCGAGAGGTTGCGGGAAGAGGTGGGGGGCAGCGGTTGCGCGAACGTGCAGGTGCGGCGGTTGCGTGAGGAGGGAGGCGCGTGCGGGTGTGCTGCGCGACGGAGGAATGGGGGGAGGAGGAGGCGGCGGCGGAGCGGAGGAGCGGGGGAAGAGGCGACGGCGGAGCGGAGGGGTGGGGGAGGAGGCGGCGGCGGCGGTGCGGAGTGGGGAGGAGGGGAGGAGGCGGCGGCGGCGCGGAGTGGGGAGGAGGGGAGGAGGCGGCGCGGGGTGGGGAGGAGGAGAGGAGGTGGCGGCGCGGGGTGGTGAGGAGGGGAGGAGGCGGCGGCGCGGGGTGGGGAGGAGGGGGAGGAGGCGGCGGGGCGAGGCGAGGAGGGGGAGGAGGCGGCGGCGCGGGGTGGGAGCGGGGGGGGGGGGGGAGGCGCCGGCGCGGTGGGAGCGGGGGAGGACGCGTCGGCGCGGGGTGGGAGGGAGGCGTCGGCAGAAGAGGGTGGGAGGGGCAGAGCCGCACGCGTTTAGGAAGGAGGGTGGGGGCCACACGTCAGCCAGTTTTTTTTTGTGAGAAGGGATGGGAGAGGAGGCCGCACCAACCACCAACTCCTCTTTATATAATAGTAAAGATTAGTTCAGAACGGACCTTGACCCACTTGCGGACGCCATCGACCTTGCCCAGATTTAACATTAGTATACTTTTTTTTAAGGCAGGGTATTACTGGTGGTTAATGTCATCAACCAGGTTTAACATTAGTAGCTAAGTGTTAGCTCCGATCAATTCGGCTTGAGCTTCTGGCTTCTGGCTTATTTTTCACTATTCATTAATTTCGTCTTTTTCTGAACTTTTGGCTTTTTGTTGAGCTTTTTTGCCGGTTCTTTTTTTCCCGTATTCGTTTGTATTATACGTAATGGGCTCACATATTTTTATATTTTTAATTTTTTTAAAATTTAATTATGCTAAATAAGCCTCTGTCAGCTACAGTGTTTTCAGCCAGCTACAGTGTTTTCAGCCATAAGCCACGAGCTTTTCAGCCGAACCGATCACCACCAATATCTATTTGGTTGATTCGCGTGTGAATTTTGTGAATGTACGAGAGCGTTAAATCACATGCTTAGCAGTAGACACTAGCATACGTTCAAGCCTATTGCGCGCACGCTGCTCGTGCCCCATTTTTTCCTTTTCTTTCTTTATTTCATTTAGCTGCAGTTTTTTTCTTTTTGCCGAATGTTGTAGGTATGTTCTTTTTGGCTGCGGCTTGTGGCTTTTGGCTGTAGCTTGTGACTTTTGAGTTGTTTGTATAAAAGATTACAGAGTAACAGAAATTCATGTGCGATTTTTACCGATATAAATGAAGTCAGTAAAGTATGTACTACAATTAACTAGTAGACCCTATCATAAAAAAATACTCCGTTTAAAAGTTAGTTACTATAGAAAAGCCAAAAGGCAGCTTTAAAAGCTAAAAAGAACAAGGCCGTAGTAGCTTTTTCTTCATTCTCAGATTTCCCCACAATTGTTCTATTATTTTTTTATTTTGTTCAACTAATTGCCTTAATTTGTCTCCCACCGGTCAATACACCTTTCCTTATCGTTGAAAACATGTGTCGTCGATACGAGACCGGACAATAAACTTAGATGCACCCACATCGGATGTGGAGACCACCAAGGATACGGAGGGACTCAAGGAGAAGCACATAAATGCCCAACTATATTCAATGAGTGCCTAAGACCACTCCAACGTTGTGTTTTAGCCGATTCAAATGAAAAGAGAGAGAGAAGGCATTGAATCGATTCAATACATTAGAGAGGTAGATTCCAACAAAAATGCATAAAACGAACTCTACTTAGGAGTCGATTCAAAGCATTAAACCACTAAATAGGAGAGAGTACGGTTGAGAGAATATTATTATTTTGTGGTTTTTAATGTAACGTAGGTCCCACTTATTAATAGGAATCGGTTCAATACATTGGAGAAAAACAAACGTATGCTTACGTGGCATTACATTGAATTGACATTGGTTCAATACATCAAAGATGGCCTAAGGTTACCAATGCCCCCCTCCCATTACAAGAGATCCAATTTATAAGGGGAGAGGGGGTGTGTGAAGTTACAAGTTTGCTCTCGAGACCTAATTTACTCCTAAAGGTATTTACGTTATTTTTCCTCGTGTGGTCCCGTCTCATCCGGGACTCTAGGGATGGTTCATGGCAATCTCTAAACTCCATCCGGGGTTGGCCCCAGACCTCCCCCAGGGTCGGCCTAGGAATCCTCCAGGATTGGTCTTGCGTGTCACAGCCTAGCTGTTTATTTCAAAAGTTTCAGTGAAAAACATTAATTTAATTCAAAATAAAACAAGTGTTATTTGGTTGCTTAAATTTTGAAGATGTTATTTGCATATTTCCATTTTTAAAAGGCTTTTCTTTTGAAAGGTAATTTACTTAAACACATAAAAAATATTATTAAATAAAGGGCTATTTCAATTTCTGTAAAATTCTATTTCAAATTAACTAGTTTAAAGCATTTAGCTTTGTTTGGATTTTCTGTAAATTTCTTGGAATTTAAAAAATTAATTTCAAAGCTAAAAAGTATTTTTTGTAAAAATTTAAAGACCAACTTTAAGTTGTAAATATTTTTCCTAGTCCAAATATATTCAGAAATTTCTGTGAATTCTTTTGAATTTTGGACATTATTTGCTATTTTCAAAGAGTTTCTAAAGCTTCCTAGCTTTGTAAAAATTAAACAAGAAATTTTAAAAGCAACTCTCCCTTGTACCAAGACATGTCCGGCCTAGATTGTCTCCTCGCTGTGCGGCCTCATCCTGTGCATTCATTCCCACTTAACCTTCTCTCTTTGACCGACAATCGGGATGCCTCCCTTGGACATGAGTCATTCATCCGACGCTCCACTCTATTTTTTTCTCCTTCTCCCTCTCTCTCTCGCCAAACTGTGGAACCTACTTGTCATCTTCTTCCTCCTCTCCTTTTCTTCCACCTCTAGCTGACCTCCATTGCCACCCCTACCGAGCTCATAAATGGTGGCCGTTACTTCCCGTTAGTCAAAGCAAATGATGCCATTGAAAACCTCCATCACTCCTCCACTCCTTCCGATGGTTTTGCCCACCATAAAATCTCGTTATCACTGCCTTAGTGCGCCACTATTGTGCCATTAACTTTGGCAAGCAATCCTCACTCTGTTCTCCCCTTGGCCCTATAAATACGACCCCCCGAGCAATCGCGGACCACACCTCAGCCCTTCCCACATTCAGTTGCCTCTCCTGAGTGCCGACAGTCCTCAGCACCATGCGACTTCACCCTCTGACCTCGGCACAACTCCAGCGAGACACGGTGCACCGGAGCCGCTCCGCCCTCGCCGACCACACCGTCAAGCTTCTCCGCCACCAGAGCAGCACTGTCATCGATGATCGAGCCACCTCTGTTGCCTTCCTCATTACCGGCGGTCTCCACGCCCTCCCAAGCACCTCACGAGGTATAACCAGACTCCACTCGACCTGACCACTCTTGCTTCTAACCACTATAGAGCATCCAACCACTGTAGAGCATCCAACCACTCTGTAGCCTCCAACCATTTTGTAGCCTTTGACCATTTCGACCCCTTCGACCACTCTAGACCCTCTAACTCTGACAACTGTAGCCTCCGACCACTCCGCTCCAACCACTCCGATCACATTGCCGTTTTTGACCACTGTAAGCCTTCCGACCACCAAGCTTTGACCACTAAGTTTTGACCACCAAGATTTGACCACTTTGTAGCTTTTGACCGACTCTTGTAGCTATGACTTTCGACTGACTCCTGTAGCTTCGACTTCCGACTGACTACTATAGTTACGACTTCCAACTGACTATAAATTGCTTCGACTTCTAACTGGCCACTGTAGTTTTGACTTTCGACCACAGCCGCTCTCGACCACAGTCGGCATTCCCATGAATTTCCTTCACAAAAATAATTCTAGAAATTCCTAATTCTCCTTTTTCTTTAGTTTCAAACTTCTTGAAGCCCGTTTTTCTTCATCCTAGCTCCGATTGAGCCCGTTAAAATTTTTAAATTTATCTAAAATCAAGATATATCTAAATATTCCTTGATTTCAAATTTTGGAGTTTCAATTTATTTGAATTTTATTTGAGTTTAATGAGTTATTTTGCGGGTAAAGTTGTACAATCTCTACAGAGTGTATAATCTATCTTGGATAGCCGTACTCACGGTCATGGGCATGCTATGTAAAGTTTTTCATGGACTAGACTTTGTTTTTAAATAATGGTTTACAAAATACTTTTGGATGGATGGAATCCATTTGAGAACTTTTTGGAGAAATATAGTCTGGGAGGGACGCCAGTGGATAGGTTAGTATGGGGATGGACCTACACTAACGATATCTATTTTGATTACAATGCTATTTTTATTTACTGTATTAACTTTAGCAATTTCTAATCTATTTACTGTATTTCTTTAAATACTATTTTATGCTCAACTAACCCTATATGGCTTCACTTGTCAGCCTTGCATTATTATTGCCTTTCCCATGTAACTTGTGGAGTACATTTTATGTGCTCACCCTTGCTTAATTCTACTACTCAGTGGAGGATTTCTTTGACTTCGGTGAGGATCAGGACGTATAGGTTGTGTCTTACTGTGCCTATAGGCCCACTCTTCCGAGTTGGATTTTCCTGGTGTTCGCCAAAGGGCCATCGCTCCGCTCGGCCGATTGTGGGTCGTATTGGAGAGTTCACTGTTGCATAGAAGGACATGGGGGTCATGAACAGTTACAAAGTCAAGTGACGACCGCCTAGGTGTTGAAGTTACATAGAGGCATGGGGTTAGGACTTAGCCCAAAGAAATGCCTCGCGAAGTCAGTTCTCGATCTATGGCATTTGAGAGGCGAAGATATGCATGGGAGTTCCAAGCTTGACTCACTTAGGTACAGCCACCAAAGGACGATAAAATCCAAGGCTGCGAAAGGTTGACCCATTCACATGCTAGAAATAAGCTCCCATCTTGTCAGTTCAAGACGCATGGAGTCCTTGGGTAATTAGGTCATTACATGAACTCGTCGGGATGGGCATGGATATACCACTAGTTTAAGGTGCAATGGAACTTCACGGCTCATGAAGCCGACTGTGGCATACACATTCTTATGCGCAAGCCCGATTGGCGATGCTGAGTTGGGCGATATCTCAAGACGTGATCAATTGATGCATGCCAACACGTCGAGATGTTCAAGGTAGGTGAGCATACCCGAGACTAGACTAATGAGGTTCGACCTTCAAGGTGAGGGGATACGCGCTAAGTCATTGCCTACTCGACCTGTCGAGGCATGTCACTAGAAGCATGGAACCGCGTGTAGCAGCCTAGCTATTTATCTCAAAATTTTCAATAAAAAATAATTAAATTTAAAATAAAAACAAGTGTTCTTTGGTTGCCTAAATTTTGGAAATTTTATTTGACTATTTTCAGCTTTTAAAAAGGCTTTTCTTAAAAGTAATTTAATTAAAAAACATACAAATATTAATAAATAAAGGGTATTTTGAATTTATATAAAAATCCTATTTCAAATTAATTATTTTAAAGCATTTGTCTTTTATCTGGATTTTCTGTGTTGTTCTATATTTTAAAAATCAATTTCAAAGCTAAAAAGTATTTTTGTAAAAAATGTAAAGACCAACTTTACAATGGAAATATTTTTTCTAAGTCCAGAATTTATTTAGGAATTTCTGTGAATTTTCTGAAATCTTCAGACTTTATTTGGTATTTTCTAAGTGTATTTCAAAGTTCTTAGATTGGAACATCCAATACTCATTGCCTAATTCAAAAGATGTGTGGTGGAACATTATCGATGAACTGATGGAACATCGAAACCAAATGCATCAAATATTTTGTTTTACCTACTGGAACATCTAATACGCACCAGATTCATTCTCTACCTAATTCAAAAGATACATGGTAGAACGTCCCTGATGAACCAATGGAACATTGGGAACTAATGTGTGGAATAATTTGAATTTTCGGACTACGAATAGAAATCATCTCAAATTGAGTGTGTGGACTTGGTGCAGTGGGCTGGGAGGTGGGTAGCGCCCGACCAGTTGCCCCTCAAGTAGTATATAGTTGCTCTCATAGCGCTTGGCTACCTTGGTAAATTGGCATCTTCAGAGAGATGTAAAATCCGCCAGTACTACATGGCAAGCAGGGCTGCATAGGATGTAGTTTAAGTAGAGTTGCTATATATTATGAGAATAGTATTTTTTGCGTAAATCATTCAAACTTTTAACCTTGTGATTTGGTTAGAGATTCATGCTCCTGCTGGCGAGGTCATCGTCAGTCCGCCACCAGCGGTTAGAATTAGGGTTCAAGGTTCACCCAAGCTCCCGAACTTATAGAGAGGCCAGGGGCATGTTGGATGAGGGCGGTGTGCGACAGAGGCCGTAGAGGTGACAGGAATGACGAGGAATTAGGAGGCGCGTGTTGCGTTGGAAGATCCCATGGTGAAAGTCGTTGGAGACAATGAAGAAGTGCAAGTTGGCAGCAGCGTTAGGAGAGGAGGACGAGGCATTGCCGCACTAGGGGAAGAGATAGCGGTGGCTGCGGTGGACCTCCGGCGAGTCCCGTTGGCGTCCACGAGGTCCTATGCCGGCAGCGGCACAAGCAAGAGTCAGGGCGCTGCCATGAGCCCATGACTGCTTGATCGAGAATAGGTCAGAGGGTGGTTGGAGAAGGGAGAGAGAGGAGGTGGGGAATTAGATTTGGATGGTTAGATCTTGACTGTTGGATCTTCATCCGACAGCCCAAAATTCGATTTTTTTAAAAAAAAATCTGTTGCATGATACGTAGACCCTAGTTTAAGTAGGGCATAAAGAGCAAGCCAAACGTAGCCACGAATAGCGGAGGAGGCCGAGACGCGCGCGCGGGGCGTGTCTATCGCGTGAGAGAGAAGAATAGCAACGAATCAATCCCCATCGTAGTATGTATTACAGTTCATTGAATCAGTTCGCAACGCAGAAGGATCGATTCGTTGAAGCAATTTGTTGTTGTTCAACTCAACAACACCTTAAGAAGCAAGCGTTAGAAAATAGAAAAGCCTTCGGCACAGAATGGTGAGGCGCGGAGTTCTTCCTGGCTTTAGTGTTAGAAATATGATTAATATTTTAATTTTAAATTTTACTAGAAAATAGACACAGTAAAAAATTAGTTAAAAGATAAACGAATATAACAGCAGACTATTATTGTACTTCAGAAAATATACAAGAAAAAATTTATAATAAAATTGATCGATTGCGCAAACGACTTACTGTTAGACTTGATTAAAAACGAGAAGTAGAGCATGCTTGATACAGTGCATAACGTAGATAAAGCAGAGCTGGAGCGGCCGCACGTGTTGCGCTGCACAAAAACCTTATTGTCACCAGTGCAATTACTCTCTGCGGTAATGGGTTGGAGATAGCCGCTCTCCCTTCTTTGTGTGCATGCCGAGAAGAAAAGCCGGTAAGGTTTGGTCGCTTAACACCTAGTACAACTTCACCAGAGAGGAAGAAAACAGTATGAGAAAGAAATAAAAGAATTTAGTTTACTAAGTCTGGACGTCTCTAGGTCTTTTATAGATGTACAAATTACCCTCCAGCAATTGACGCCATTAAACTGAAATAATTCACTTGTAACTGCTAAATTATTCACTGATAACTGCTTATGTTCAAACCAAATAATAATAATTAGGCAGTTTCATGACCTGTTAAAAGAAGAGAGATGATGCACAATTAAGTAAAAATAAGATGGATTTAGTCTGCCATGTGGCACGCCATAAGTCATAAGTTAAGCGATTTTTTTATGTGAAAGTACATGAATAAGCGCACATGTGTGTTTAAACAAAACCCTCTTAATGCTATTTTCATCCATGTGTCATATAATTTAAGAAGTGACAAGGATTTTATCTTATAAAATAGTTTTCTCTATTTTATCTTTACAATATAATACTAAACTATACGTACTTTAAAATTATAGATATTAGATATATCTAACATTTAGTGGCTTTGGTGTCGGCGCGCTGCCCCAGCTACACTAGGTGGTCTACTGGAGTGACATCTATTGCATTGCTAGTTTGCTGCCGTGCCACCAAGCATGCATGTGCGATACAAGTTACGCGGATGTTTGATCCTAGATGATACCACTACTACAGAAAAGGTCATCACAGACGGTTCGAAATCGTCATCACAGACGGTTTTGTGAACCGTCTGTATTTATGGGTCAGTGATAATCGAATGTCATCACAGACGGTTTTTGAACCGTCTGTGATTATCAGCTATCACAGACGGTTTGGAGTTAAAAACCCTCTGTGATAGCTGATAATCACAGACGGTTTGGAGTTAAAAACCATCTGTGATAGCTGATAATCACAGACGGTTTGGAGTTAAAAACCGTCTGTGATAGCTGATAATCACAGACGGTTTTTGAGTTAAAAACCGTCTGTGATTATCAGCTATCACAGACGGTTTTTAACTCCAAACCGTCTGTGATATTTCTGTTTATTGGCTAACCTCAGGAAATGCTAGCCATGCCCTCTGAAACAAGCAGATAATCACAGACATAAAACATGTACAATTCACACATCTCATTTCATTTCAGATACATTTCACATCTCAATTCATTTCACAGACATAAAACATCCAATTGACAACGCACTTCATTTCACAAACATAAAGAATCCATTTCGCAAATCAATTCATTGAATTGAAATAAAATATCCATTAACAAATACACAATTGTAAATTTCGGTCCACAGCTCACGTTTCCGAGTGTGATGATCTGTCGGCCCTCAGGCTTCTTTGATAGCCCTCTTCCTTGGCGTCTTGATGTTGGAGCGGACGCCTCCGGCGATGATGTTGAAGAATGCGCGGGTGACATGTTGCTCATTTTGTGGGTCTATTAAGATAAGATAAGAAAGTAATCATATTGAATTGCAAGACAAGAGAGGAGTAGAGGGGAGGGGGAGAAGGGAGGGGGTGATATGGACATAGAGAGGGGGTGATGTGCCTATCTTACCAATGTATTCAAGTCAATTTTATTACAAAAGTGCAAAAAAAAGACATTCCAGATTCTTCGGTGAGCAGCCGACATAACCGACTTCTTCGGTGAGCGACTATCCATCTGCTTCTTCCCACTCCTTTTCTTCATCTCTGGTCTCCGGATCACGTACGCCAGTAGCGATGATTCAGATGAATCATCGCTACTGGCGTACGTGATCCGGAGACCAGAGATGAAGAAAAGGAGTGGGAAGAAGCAGATGGATAGTCGCTCACCGAAGAAGTCGGCTATATCGGCTGCTCACCGAAGAATCTGGGAATTTCTTTTTTTTGAACTTCTGTACTAAAATTTCCTTGAATTTTGTAATACTATTACTACAAGGTCTCTAAACAAAGTGCCTATCCTAGCACCTACTTTTGTTGCTAATACTATAAACCAAATAGCAAAGTCCCTAAACAAAGGTCTATGAAGCAAATGACACAAACTAGTGTATCCGGTTCATTGAACGGGAACACTATAGTATGTCACTTGCTTCATTTGCTGTTTTTTGTCTAGATACATGGAGCATTTGGGTGGAAAGATCAACTGTTTCGTCAGGCGCATGACTGCCAATTCGAAGCATAGCATAGCATCCGAGGCACATCCGAGGCCTGCTGCTGTGTCTTGAGGAATGCCAAGAGCTGGTATTCAGATGGGTTATGAGAATAAGATTCATAATTTATAGTTTGAGGAATGCCACATCTGAAGACCAGCTCTTGGCATTCTTCAAGACACAGCTGCAGGCCTCGGATGTGCCTCGGATGCTATGCTATGCTTCAAATTGGCAGTCATGAGCCTGACGACACAATGTATTTCTTTCCACCCAAATGGTCAATGTATCTTTGTGCTCTCAAATTGTAGGGTTGCACATATGTACCAAGCATCAACCCTAAACACTAACAGTAAGTATGAAGCATCAACCCTAAATATGTACTAAGCAACTAACCATAACAGTATGAAGCATCAAGCATCAACCCTAAACACTAACAGTAAGCATGAAGCATCAACCCTAAATATGTACTAAGCAACTAACCATAACAGTATGAAGCATCAAGCATCAACCCTAAACACTAACAGTAAGCATGAAGCTCGGGGAGGGATTTGATGACCTTAGGGTTTTGGTGACCTTAGGGACGCAAGAGGAGGAGGCGGCAGCGACGGAGGAGGAGGCGGCGACGACGACGGAGAAGGAGGCGGCGACGACGACGGGGAGGCGGCGACGGAGGAGGAGGCTGCGGCGACGTCTTCGTCCGGGGAGGCGGCGGCGACGGAGGAGGAGGAGGAGGCGACGGGCTCGGGGAGGCGGCGACGGAGGAGGAGGAAGCGGCGACGCAGGAGGAGGCGGCGGCGACGGAGGAGGAGGAGGCGACAGGCTCGGGGAGGCGGCGACGGAGGAGGAGGAGGCTGCGGCGACGTCTTCGTCCGGGGAGGCGGCCGACGAGGGCTGGGGGAGGCAGCCGGCGAGGGCTCGGGGAGGCGGCGGCGACGACGGGCTCGGGATTTAGATCTAATCGAATAACTGCAGCAGTGGCTAGATCTGGATCGAAATGAAGACAGATGCGGTCTGAGCAGCGCAATAAATACCTTAGTCATTATCACAGACGGTTTTTAACTAAAAACCGTCTGTGATAATGTTATCACAGACGGTTTTTAATAAAAAACCGTTTGTGATAAGCTTAATACCAGAACGCTTCGCGCGTGTTTCGATGCCAGAACGCTTCGTGTTTCGATCGTCTAATTAACGTCTCTCGATCGTTATACGAAGCATCTATATCATTAATGTTTGGGTATACGAACCGTTTGTGCTAAAGGTTAAATATGCGCTCCTAATCCAGGTCTCTTCTACGTACGTACAATACAATATACAATACAACATGGCTTCTACTACTGTTCTTGTGATCATCTCCTTCCTCTCATCTGTTCATCACGAATTGTTCGGCCGGAACCTTACACAGGCGGCCAGCAATTTGCATCTGGAGCAGCTTCTCCGCACCCGCCCTGCTCTCCTTCCCCGACTTTCTTGCATCCGTCAGCTTGACCTGATCCTCCGCTGTCGACGGAGGCGTCTCGCTGCCGCTCAAGAAAGGGAAACAGCCATCACCCTGGTTCTTCTCCACAATGTGCGCAATGCGGAAGAATCTCTACACGCATTGCAGAGACTGATGGATAGCCTTGCCGATCAAGCAGAAACGGCAGATTCTGAGGAATCTTTTCATGCTATCCTCTACGACATTATGGATGCTGCTGATCATTTGCCCAGGCTGCAGGAGGAAGTGCTGAGGACAAGGGCAATCTTAACGGCGTTCGAGAATTTAGCGGCTGATCCTCCAAGTCCCCAAGTTGAAGAAGAAGCTTACGAAGCCCAAAAGAATACAATCTGGGAAACTCTTTACCTGTGCGACTTTTGTAATAAATTTGCCTCTAATTGAAATTAATAAATTTGCCTTTAATTTGTGATCTCTTGTCTCAGTAGTTCTGTAGTTAAGTTATTAGAAGCAATGTGTACTTATATATTAACCTCTGATCTAGAATATGACAGACAAAGGGACATCACAGCCGGTTCTTGTGAAAAACCGTCTGTGAACATTCCCAGACGGTTCTTAACAACAACCGGCTGTGATAGTCGACACAACACAGACGGTTTTTAATAAAAACCGTCTGTGATATTCCAGTATCACAGACGGTTCAGCAGTAAGAACCGTCTGTGATACTCCTTTTTCCCGCCACAAATACCACAGACGGCCTTCAAATTAAAACCGTCTGTAATAGTGTACATTACAGACGGTTTCACAAAACCGTCTGTGATTTGGCGTCTACTATTAGCCTTTCTGTAGTAGTGTACGTTGATATCTAGTAATAACGAACGGAAATAATTGTTGAAAAAGAGGATGTGTGTAACTCAAAAATTGATCAAAATATTGATATGGAGTAATATTGATCAAAATAGAATTATAGAGTAAAGATTCTACTAGCTACATCCTAGTTCTAAACTAAAAGAAAAATATATACAAAAAGTAGTAAATGTTGGTGTGTATAAATTTTTCTATCAACTAGTAGTCTAAAATAGCTAATTCAAATCTTAAATTGTACGTCCAAGTCTTTCTCTTCATCATGTCGACTCGACATTTTCCGGATAAAATACCTGTCCGTCCTCAAGTCTTCTGATATTCAATCTCCTGTTGATGTTTCACTTTTCCACATCAGCCTTCCTTACTCGGCTTTTCTAGATGTTTCTAGCACGATCAATCCTGACTTCCAAATCTGACCTGTCCTTTCTTTTGATTATGCCTAATCCCATATTAATTTAGTCGACTATTTTGTCGACCAAAATCTGACGACTACACTTGCTAATCGAATTCAACATGCAAATATGATTTAACTTTTGTTTTGTTCGTGGTCAACCTGTTTTCACTCTATGCATATTGAGGATGGAAAATCCATTTAATCTATACCCCCTCTGGTTTACGATATAAACTTCATTTTTATTTTGGAAATGGTAAGGTGATGTGTCTTGCACAACATTTTATCAATTGGCATTTTGATTAAAAAAAAAAGAATCATATGAGAAAGGATAGTAGGCAACATTTTATCAATGGTGTTCTCTGAACCAGCAATTGCTAGCAGGGTGGGATCTACACCCGGCGCCGGGTGGGTTCCTTCCAGGGTTTGCCGAGGTTCCAGAGACTGGCTCCGACTTTATCAGTTCTCGGTGGGATTCGTTTTTCCCGATTTTTTTTTCAAAATTTTCAAATATAATCATTTGAAACATGCACAAGCTATTATATGCCTATCTCAGTAGCTAATGATTGCATTCCAGGGAGCATTAGTGATAAACCGGTGGTGGACCTGTTCCGAGAAATCGAAAGGTTACCGACTGATAATCGTCGGTTTATCCAGCTGGGGTTTCTCGGCCATAGTACATATACATGCACCTGACTTTTATCTCGAGTTTTGTTGTTGTAGAGACAATAGACAAGTGGTCTAACAGAAGATTTGTTGAGCTAGAAAGTAAGAGATTGCAAGTTCAGGTCCTATTACTAAAAAATTCCAATATTTTAGTACAAACCTCCTACTTCATCAATTTTTACATAGGTTAGCCCGTCCTTGGGTTGGTTTCTTGATCCGCCCTGGTTCAAAAAATATAGAGGTAAAAAAATGCAAAGAAGGCTCTCTCCAAAAAAAAGAAAAGGAAATCAGGTGATGTCCAAGATTGCCAGCTCTTGGATTTGCATGACAAAACAACACTTATTTCACATAATGGGATTTTATCTTAATATTAGAAGATCCCAAAAACACACACACACATCTGAATAAGTTAAAGGGCCTCCTCAAATTGCTTCGATGGTCTCGGTAATTTTATTCACAGATTTGAGATTTCACAATTGCCGTCAAAAACTGGCGGAACACATTTAAATATGTACATCAAAACCGCACCCACAGCATCGAGAACAGACAGGAGAGGGTAAGAAAAAACTGAGACAACAACAGTAGCAGCACTCCTGACTGTAAGGAGTCGTACATAACAAATGGAGACAATGGGAAGGAAAAAAACCCAGAAAAGTGAAAGTCATGATAGACTGCAAGGACTGTTGTTGCCATGGAAAGGAAAGATGCTTTCCAGATCTCAGATCCTGCACATTGTCCATGTTTACTATGATCAAGGCGAACGGTACACAACAGTATATATATATAGAAATGAACAATTTAGCCAAAAACAAATAAGGCAGGGAAGGACTAACGAGAAGGTAAAAAAAAGTGTGGCAACAAGAATACAAACAAATGACTATGAAGGTATCTCGACTAGGCGGACCGAGCGCGGAAGCAAAAATTCGGCAAAGATGGGAAAGTGTGAGGATGGATAAACACCGTCTATATGGTCATTTATGACTTCACACAGTGCAGGAACCAGTGGACGTCCTCTAAACAGTATCCAGTCAATATGCAAGTCCTGAGTTTGTCGATCCCAGCAGAGGCAAAGAGCTCTAAATATTAATTTTAGAAATTCTAGGGCACCTTGTTTCTCCCCTGCAGCACAGCATTTGTTCTGCGTAAGATCGCTAAAAAGAACACTGCTACTTGAAAAATGAAAGCATTGGAAGGTACAAGGTCACTGGTTACAATAAACTGATTTTGGAATATTCACCCACTAAAACATATGTGATGCAGAAAAACCATCATTGCACAGATAAAACAGATGATGCAGAGTAGTGAGATAAAACACGTGATTACCTTTCGAAAAAGCAGATTAGATAAAGGTTCCCACTACATTATAGTGATACAATATATAACCTTCAAGCAATACATCCAAGCCAATCCCATCCTTTTATTTTCTGGTTTCTTAATGTTAAGATAAATAAAATGCAAGCCCTTCCCATGCAATAGTCAATTATGTTGTTTGTCTCAGAAATTTGAAGAGAATGTGTAATGCTGTAAGCTGAGTAATAGTTACATACTAGTATATCACACACGCTTTGCTGCGGGGTTCTTGATTGATGTTTACTTCTACTGTCAACACTCATGAAAAGATTCCTAGACTATTTATACTTTCCAAAGGGTGCCATAAGAACATGTCTTTCCATGAAAGAAATGTATTTTCATGAAACAACACGTAAAATTTCACAAACTTCCACACTTTCAACTAAAAGGTGTCTAATCAAAGCATCTCTTAAGTATTGAAGATCTGAAGATTGATATTTTAATTGAGTTAAATCTGATGGCTACAATTTTAAAGGTGATGTGGCATTAGGAGTCAATTTTAGAGTAATGAAGGATATTGTAGTAATATTTTTTCTTCATATGAAAGGAATGTTTTTCTTTCATTCAGGAAGTAACCCTATAAACTATGACAATCATGATATTTTTCCTTTGTAAAAGGGGAACAGGAAAAACGGGGATCTCAGGGAAGTAGAGGGAGGGTGGTACCTTTAAATCCATGATATGTGTGTATCAGTGATACATTTTTGCGCACACGAGCATTTGGCCAAGCATCTCGCATATCACCCACAACACCGTGTTCTCTGTAATGAAACCACAAGGTCAATAAACATAGTAAAGGGGATTGCATCAATACTCAACCAAAACATTAAAGACACATCTCTCAAAGAAAATATAATATTATTAATAATCAAGGGCACGTCCGTACAAAATATTAATTCTTAATAATGTCGTTCCTTGGGTCTATTTCTCGACGGAAGCAATTAAGCAGTTTAAAATGACTCTATCTAAAGCCTAAATCAAACCCACATACCTTTTCAACCTAAGCTAATCAGTTATTTGTATTTTCCTGCTCGCTATGAAATCAAATGGGTGAACACATCCACAACATCCTTGTTCTACGTTGGCGAGAGTCACCATTGCAGAGAACATCCAGGGACACATCACATATAAGGTTGTCATGGCGTCGCCTAGGCGACACCAAGTCATCCTGGTGCCCAGAGGGGGACACCAAGGCTATTCGCCCAGCACATGAGTTAGGCAGTCGCTTGGGATTGCTGGGCGACGCCATGGTCACCTGGGCGTCACCCAGCTAAGTTCTGGCGGCCGCCTAGGGGCTGGGAGGCTTGAATGGGTAGGGTTTCGCACGGGACACCCGACAATCCTCACTCACTCCTCAATTTAGCCGCCTCCCTTGGGTAGGGTTTCACGGTCACACGATCTCTAGCCTGCTCCCGTCACCGTCGCCCCTCTACACTGCGACTGCCATGCCGGCCCTCTCCGCTACGAATCCCGCTTGGCTTAGGTGAGCTGCTCCCTCCTTTCTTCATCTTTCTTTGCTTCTTGCTGGTCTGCTTTCTTCTTCCTTGGCTTGCGCTGGCTCCTCTGCTTACAGAGTGCTTCTTGCTCTTTTGCAGCCTACGGCTCAGCTTAGGAGGCTGGCAACCGTAGGCACAGCAGGGAGGTCGAATGCGCAGTAGAGGGAGGCCGGAGGCGAGCTGGCCAATGCAGCAGGCAAAGGGCGGCCAGGAGCTGGAGGTAGGAGGCGGTGCCAAAGGAGGCCGGGATTGGGAGCCAAAAGCCAGAGAGAGAGAGAGAGAGAGAGAGAGAGAGAGAGAGAAGCAAGGAAATAAGGGAGAGCTCGGATAGGGAAAGCCAGAGAAGAAGCAAGAATGGAGAGGCCAGGTGATGGCTTGGCTGTTTGGCCAAACAAAGCAAGAGAGAGAGAAAAGAGAGAGCGGAAAGAGAGAGAGAGAGAAGAGAGAAGGAAACAAGGAGTTTTCTGAGGACAAAAGCATTTTGGTATGTTCTTTCTTCTTTTTTGTTTCTAGACTTCACTCTTTTCTAGATAAGTGCGCTGTTATAAATTGAAACATCTGATATGCTCATATGCCATTAAAAGATGTTAGGACCTTCAGTGCATTTGATTTATGCAGGTTCTGCTTATGTCTAGAGACATTGATGATTGATCTACCACGCTTGTGGATCCAATATAGCACAACTTTGTAGCGGCATATACTACATTTCCTCCAAAAAAAGTATTGTACCCATCACATCAGGAATTCTAACATGTAAATACATTAGTATCCTACTAGTGTTCCAAATACAGGTATATGCCCATATCAGAGTTTTTATTACATAAACTACATATCAGCAGTGGGAAAAGAAACAAGAGTTGAAATTTTATCCTACAGAAATGCTAGCAAAATTCTTCTATGCATTGAAAAAAGTGTAGGTTATCTCATCTTCTTTGATATTAACATAAACAGTTGGTTTTCAAGCTGATAAGTGATAATAATAAAATAGAAAAATTACGAAGCAGATGACATATATACCCATAATAATTCTATGTGAAATGACCATGTAAATTTCGACAAAACTGTCATCCTTTACCAAGCTATACCTGGATCTGCCCAGCAAAAACCGCCCAGTCATAGACTCCTTTTGTGTTTGGAAGCCCCCACAATAGATCACAGGCAAATTGGGTGGCAAAGAAGCTATATGTTGCCATGTAAGCAAAGCACTTCGTCTGCGAGCACGAGGGCTATCTTCATCAAGATTTGTATTTACAATCTGGAAACTGAACCCAGGTGGTTCTACTCTTTTGAGTTGAAATGTGTGTACATCATGTTAAGGCAACAACCTGTTCTCATTATAATCAAGAGACTAAAGATAGAATAACATAGTGTGACAAAAGCACCATACTAAAGGATATTGCCCATGTAGCAATGCAGGGTGTGGTTGCTCCCCATGAAATGCTTCCTGGCACTGAAGGAGATTCTGATAACCAGAAGGTACCACCTTCTGTAAGCTCCACCTTCATTAAAATCACAAGTAGTTCAGCTCATCTATGGATAAACACTATTTATTTCTATGTTGGCATTATAGAAGCAAGACGAACAAACATGTTTTAAAGTGGAAAAGGGATAAGTAACAAACAGGAGGGAAAATGATTGACCAAAAATGTCAAACCTTCTCTTTTTCATAGAATATCGTGCAGTATTCATCAGTGGTGTCTTGTGAGCCTTTTCTTGAAATCCCAAATTGCTCATAACCTGGATAAGTGCAACTGCTTGATAATCAGGATTCTCCATACATGCTGATCAACAGACTACACAGCATTGTACTACAAAAAATAAGAGGTAACACTCTGGCACTAACACTGGCCTCTTAGATAATTAGCTAATTTTAGTTCTTCTTGGTCAAGGAATGAACTTTTTCCTGAAGGGGCAGGAAAAATATAAACCAACAATGAAATAAAAACAAAATACAGATTTCCCTTAAAGAATTTTGTTCACTCCATCCCATGGTAATTAATCAAATAAGGACCGTAATATGTGTCCTCTCGGTTGTATCATTTTAGGTCAAATCATATCATGAAAATTATGTATAGAAAACCTTATCCCTTTTCAAAGTGCTACATCATGTATATACTTCATAAACACTTCCTGTTGTGTAACAGTCGCAGATGGTAGACCCTAGCAACCAGATAAACCTACGGCAGCATTTGTTTATGGATCAGGGGGGATATTGGACTGTTCTTGTGTGCGATTGTAGATGGCAGGTATGGAACATTATTTATACATGTCCAGATGACAAGGATGACACCTACTATACCACAAATGATAAGGTACAAGAGGAGAGTACAGAGATCTAATTGAGAGTCACTTTGAACCATGCCATCAAGTGGTTTGACAGTGGCTAGCCTATATAACCAATCATCCCTAGACCGGGAACCCTAGGGGTGAACTCTGGCAAGCTGAGGTGCCTTGGATTTGCAGAAGCTTCTGCATGATGGCAAGTAGTGTTGCTAGCAAAAGATGATGTGTGGCTATTGCTGGACGATATAAGCTTTCAAAGGATGATCTTTACAGTTCCCTGGGGATCCTTGTATAGCTGAGAAAATTGATACTTTGCCATCCTATTCGGTGGGTTTCGACAAAATACCACTCCCTAGAATGACCACTCTTAACATTGACACTTTGATTATTTGCCATTTTGAGAGTTTTTTAGGATTCTTAATTATTTTTTAACTATTTTCAGATTATTTACCATGGGAAAAGACACATTTGTCTTTGGGCCATTTGCTTGTTCTCCAGCCCTCAACCGAGATCTCCCCTCAACCCAGGCGTTACTTTTGCATTTCTCCGAGAGAGACCGAGGCGAGAGGGAGGAGGCCCTCCGGAACCGTTTTGATCCTAACGAGAGAGCTAGCAGAAATTCCAATCTGAAAACCGTTTCGATCTTCTTCGACAAAATTCAGATTGTGTATTTGTACGTAGCAGCTCAGTATTCAGTACTTATATGCTACAATTGCAGTGTTCAGTACTTACATGCTATTGCAATCCTACAACCGTTGATGCCGATTACAAAGATGTCTCTGCCGTGTATTTTTGTTTCGCTAAGGTGTACGTTTACTTTTAAGATATCAGACTGCAGTACTTCAATGCTGTATGCGTGTACACAGGTTGAAACTATCCTCTTGCTTCTGAATGGACAGGAAATGGTTCCTCAAAGCGTGAAACCTCAACTCACTCACCTGGTAAACTAAATTGTATTCCTTTGATCCATTTCGATTATCACACAGGATACTTTGCAGGAGACGAAAAACGTTTTGAACTTCTCATCAGGTACAGCTCCGGAGGGCCTCCTCCCTCTCGCCTCGGTCTCTCTCGGAGAAATGCAAAAGTAACGCCTGGGTTGAGGGGAGATCTCGGTTGAGGGCTGGAGAACAAGCAAATGGCCCAAGGACAAATGTGTCTTTTCCCATGGCAAATAATCTGAAAATAGTTAAAAAATAATTAAGAATCCTAAAAAACCCTCAAAATGGCAAATAATCAAAGTGTCAATGTTAAGAGTGGCGTTTTATAGCGGTCATTTTAGGGAGTGGCATTTTGTCGAAGCCCACCGAATAGGATTGCAAAGTATCAATTTTCTCTGTATAGCTTGACGTCCCTCTAAGGCCATGGTAGAATTGGAGACTGGGAAGGGATAAACTTTCGATCCTAACACCCATCGTTTTCACCCTTTCCTAATATTTAGAAGGTACCTGTAGAGTCCTAGATCGGATATCGTGCTGGCCAAGTTGACGGATTACATATTCTAGAATCCTTGAGTATTTCCTTATCCAATGTTGTGGACCTTGGTCCTTGACCTCAGGTTGTAGGGGTGAACGACTCGGGAAGAATCAGCCTCTTCCCAGCGAGGCGCTTCCTGCCTCGCCGTGTCTGAAACTTGCCAGAAACAACTAGGGTTTGGAGAAGAAGAGATTCTCTTTATTCCTTCGCTACCCTTCCGCCAAAACGCAGGAAGTATATTTATAAGTTACAATCGTTCTCTTCCCTAGACCGATTCCTAAACCAATTCATCTCTAAAACAATCTGTAAAGACTTTCCGAAAACAGTCCCGTAAGAGAACTGGACTCTAGCCCGGAAGGGACTGCTAATTCTGATTGGATTTGGTTGTCTGCTTGCCCCTTCTGCTGTAATGCTTTCCCCAATAAGCATCCATAACATTTCCCCCCTCCTGAGGAAACAGCTCGTCCTCGAGCTGAAAATTGGGGTATTGCCGTTTGAATTCTGCCAGTGGAACCCAAGACGCGTCAGCTGCAGACTGGCCAACCCAGTGCACCAAAACCTCCCATTTGTCTCTATGAAGGCGAGAACGAACAAGTCGTTCTAGAGTGGGTAAGACTCGCCCATGAAGCATATCCGGGAGAGCTGGTGGAGCGGCCGGAGGAGAACCACTGAATTTCTTTAGAAAAGCCACATGGAAAACATTGTGAAGACGAGCGGATGGAGGAAACTGGAGTTTGTAAGCCACTTGACCCACGCGGCTAATGATCTGATAGGGCCCGTAGTATTTTGGGGAGAGCTTGGAGAATTTTGAGGTGATACCCACCGCCTGTCGATGATGCAGTTTGAGCAAAACCCATTGGCCAACGTCAAAGACAACTTCCCTGTGGTTTTTGTCATAGAATTCCTTCATGCGCTGCTGTGCCTGTACTAAGCGGTCTGTGATTTCCAGCAGGAAGTCATCCCGGGACCGTAACATTGCATCGACCGCCTGTATGTGAGTTGAGCCTTCTTTGTAAGGAATAAGAGCCGAAGGAGACCGCCCATAGACAACCTGAAACGGTGTGCAGCGTAAAGCAGAATGATAGGATGTATTGTAACAGAATTCCGCCCACGGAAGCCATCGGACCCACTCTCGCGGACGATCCCCACTGAGACAACGTAGATACATTTCAATGGTCCGATTGACCACCTCACTTTGGCCGTCAGCTTACGGGTGAAAGGCAGATGTCATATCGAGAGAGACGCCGGCCAACTGAAAGAGTTCTTTCCAAAAATTGCTAGTGAAGATGGTATCCCGGTCACCGACAATGGATTCGGGAAACCCGTGAAGTCGCACAATGGCTTCGAAGAATGCATGAGCCACAGATTGAGCTGTATAAGGATGTGCCAGCGGAACAAAATGCGCGTATTTAGAGAATCTGTCCACAACTGTCAATATGACTGATTTCCCATGTACGCGAGGAAACCCATCAATGAAATCCATAGAGATGTGAGACCAAATTTGATGGGGAATCGGTAGAGGTTGCAAAAGTCCCGCGGGATGAAGATGATCCACCTTATTGCGTTGACACGTATCACAACATGTAACGTGGTCGCGAACCAGCCGCTTGAGTTGTGGAATATAGAAATCCTTTCGAATGCGGTGCAAAGATTTTTGAATCCCCTCGTGACCGATGGCATGATAGGCCGATATGAGCTGCGGTACATAAGCTGAAGAAGGTGGAACAAAGATTCGGCCGTTGTATAGGAAGAAGCCATCGACAAACGACCAATGTGGAGGGAGCTCGTGAGCTGCTAATTGACTGTGTAACCGCTGAATTTCCGGCAGGGAATCGATTTCTTCCTTAAGCTGCGCGAGCAATTGGAAGTCTGGCATTGATATGGCCGCCAGAGATATGTTTTCGTCCCGCCGCGACAAGGCATCTGCAACCGTATTTGTCTGCCCTGACTTGAATTCGATGTGGAAATCAAACCCAAAGAGCTTGCTGACCCAATGGTGCTGCGGAATAGTATTTAGGCGCTGATCTAACAGATATTTCAGGCTATAATGATCCGTGCGGACAATGAATGACTTGCCCCAAAGATAATGGCGCCAATGACGTACCGCTTTGACCAGACCGATGAGTTCGCGCTCGTAAGCTGCTAACTTGGCGTGGTGGGGAGGAACTGCTCGGCTGAAGAAGGCAATCGGCTTCAAACCTTGATGAAGGACAGCGCCAATACCACTGCCAGATGCGTCACATTCGACGATGAAGGGTTTTGTGAAATCTGGAAGAGCCAAAAAAGATGTCGCGCAGAGGGCTTCTTTTAAAGCTGTGAAGGTCGCATCTGCATCGCTTGACCAGCAGAACCCATCTTTGGCGAGCAGTTGAGTGAGAGGGGTAGCAATAGATCCAAAGTGGCGTATAAACTTACGGTAATAACTGGCGAGACCTAAAAATCCTCTTAATTGGCACGGGTTTTTGGGAACCGGCCACTGTTGAATATCCTGTACCTTCGATTGGTCCATGGAAACGCCCTCAGTGGAGAGTGGAGACAACATGACCCAAGTACGAAACTTACTCTGTGCCGAAAGAACACTTGGAATGCTTAAGAAAAAATTGATGATGCCGAAGAAGAGCAAAGACTGTTCGAATGTGCACAAGTGTTCTGACCATGACGGGCTGAATATGAGGATATCATCAAAGAAAACCAACACGAACTTGCAAAGATATGGCTGTAGAATTGCATTCATAATCGCCTGGAATGTCGCCGGAGCATTAGAAAGGCCAAAAGGTAAGACCAAATACTCAAAGTGGCCGTGATGCGTTCGGAAGGCTGTCATATGGATGTCTTCCGGGTGCATTCTTATCTGGTGGTAACCGGACCTTAAATCCAGCTTCGTGAAATATTTGGCATGTTTCAATTCGTCTAATAGCTCATCCACCACCGGTATGGGAAACTTGTCTTTGATGGTTTGGGTGTTAAGCGCACGATAGTCCACACAAAGGCGCCAAGAATTATCCTTCTTTTTGACCAAGATCACTGGCGAACTGAAAGGAGACGTGCTGTGCCGGATGATCCCTTGTGATAGCATCTCAGCACATTGTTTTTCAATTTCATCTTTGTGGTGGTGGGGATACCGATACGGCCGGACCGCTACTGGTTGAGACCCCGGAGACAAATGAATGCGATGGTCGAAAAAACGTTGAGGAGGTAATCTAGAAGGCTGCTGAAAAATGTCTTGAAAATCCGACAATAGATCTGAAAGTAGGGCCTGAGTGGATTCAGTGATCGCAAACACGCGAGATGCTGATCGGTGCGGTATGCCCAGGAATTGAACGTGATGACCTTAGACATTGACAGGTTGGAAAAGTTCCATAGAATTGGTCCCAAAGTGCGAAGCCAGTGAACCCCCAAGATTATATCAAAGCCTTGAAGCGCTAAAGCATAACAGCTGATGACGAACTGTTCTTGATCAATAGAAAGCGGCAGGGACTGGCAGAAGCCCGAGCAAGGTACCTTGTCTCCATTAGCTACCGCCACATTAATACCCGTGCGGTCTTGCAGAGGAAGAGCTAACAGCTTAGCAGCCTCAATACTGATGAAGTTATGAGTTGATCCCGAATCAACCAAAGCGCAGAATTTGTGATTGTTGATGAAGATTGTCAGCTGCATAGTATTCCCGGAAGATATTCCGGTAAGCGCGTGTAAGGAAATTTGAGGATTTGGATCTTCCACCCCGTTGTCAGGAACATCATATTCATCTAGAATTTCAATCCAATACAAGCGCTTGCAACGATGGCCTCTTGTGAATTGTTCATCGCAATTAAAGCAAAGACCTTTCTGCCGGCGATCCGCCATCTCAGTTGGTGTGAGACGCCGAAAAGCTCGCTAAGGTAGCATCGGTGAACTTGTTGTCGGTGCAGGAAGTAGCGGAACCTCAGGCGGCTTAGACAGCAATGGCGCTGATCTTTGCGTTGGAGGATGCTTTGCCGCTGAAGACAAAGAACCAGAGTGTTGTCGAGGAATCAATCCGGAACTGTATAAGAGTTTGTAATGCCTCTCAGCTGCCTTGGCTAGACTCACTGCTGTGTCCAAAGAAGATGGATTCTGCAGTTCAACATCTGACTTGAGGAGTTCCCCCAATCCTGCCAGGAATAACCCCACTTCATGCTCCGGAGAAAGATTGTCAGCGCGACATAGTATTCGATAGAATTCCCGTGCGTACTCTTCAACTGAACCCGTCTGCCGAAGAAGCGCAAATTCTGAGATTGGATTTGATCTAAAAGGAGGACCAAAACGCAAGCGACAAGAACTTTGAAACCTAGGCCAAGTAGGAATCCCTTCGGTGCGCTCCAATTTGTAGTACCACTGCTGTGCAATGCCAGTCATATGATAGGTTGCAAGCCAAACTTTCTCCTCTTCGAGAGTATGGTGACCCCGGAAAAATTGATCGCACCGAGCAAGCCACTCCAATGGATCGGAGTTGCCATCGAACAGAGGAAAGTCGACTTTATAAAACCGACTCGGAGATGGAGTTGCAGTTTGCTCACCGGAAGCTTTGTCGTGCAGAGTAGTGTGCCGGATTGGTGATCGTAGTTGGAGATGACACCCGACCTTCAAGAGCAAGAACGGCAGCTTCAAGATTAGCATGGGCAGCCGACTATTCTTCTTGCCACTTCAATATTGTGCCCAGGATCTCCTTCAATTCGCGTAAATCTGCATTGCTTGTGTCAGAAGCCATGGAATCTGATACCAAACTGTTGTGGACCTTGGTCCTTGACCTCAGGTTGTAGGGGTGAACGACTCGGGAAGAATCAGCCTCTTCCCAGCGAGGCGCTTCCTGCCTCGCCGTGTCTGAAACTTGCCAGAAAGAACTAGGGTTTGGGGAAGAAGAGATTCTCTTTATTCCTTCGCTACCCTTCCGCCAAAACGCAGGAAGTATATTTATAAGTTACAATCGTTCTCTTCCCTAGACCGATTCCTAAACCAATTCATCTCTAAAACAATCTGTAAAGACTTTCCGAAAACAGTTCCGTAAGAGAACTGGACTCTAGCCCGGAAGGGACTGCTAATTCTGATTGGATTTGGTTGTCTGCTTGCCCCTTCTGCTGTAATGCTTTCCCCAATAAGCATCCATAACATCCAAGGTCCAAGGAAAAAAGGGTACACAGAAATTTGTACCACAATACATCCTATAAGGACAAGAATATCTCTCGATTTTCCCTTTTTCCCCTTTCTCTATACATCTCGATTTTCCTTATTTTTGTCCTTTTTCTTTATACCTCTCGATTTTCCTTATTTTTTTCCTTTTTCTTTATACCTCTCAATTTTTCCTTTTGTTTTGTCCTTTTTCTTTTTTAGCCATCGGCAGCCAACACAGCTGTGTCAGTGGCCACGAGCTGTAGTGGCAGAAGCAGAGCATGCAAGCAAGCATCAGCAACAGGCACATCAGTACTAGTTGACTATTTGTACAGGCACAGGCAGCAAGAACTACTTAAGTATTCGGCTGAATGCATTTGTTTTAAGACTAGGTCCTTGTTCAGATGTTCTAAGTCAGCCCTGTAGGATTTTTCACTATAAGTTTGTAGACTAGTCTATGAGAAAACAATGGTGCTATAAGCATTTCTAAGCATTGTATGAAAGTCACCTGTTTCTGAGGAAACAGAGTTCTTCCTTTCATTATAATAAGAATGTGGTTTTCTTGGATACCCAAGACCTTACTTTTTTAAAAGCAAGATACCTGAGACCAATTGACATTAGATGCTACCTCCTAGCAGATTGATAGATTCATTCTTTATAATGAAGCAGCATGATCAATTCATTCGAGTAAATGTATAAAAGTTGCATCATTATTATCAGACAATAACCAGGTTAGCATGCAAGGAGGGGGAAAATAGCGTGGAGAAAGAAAGAATTACCAGGCAGGCACTGTTGTAGGTAGTCTAGCTGCCACCTCAACCCTGCATATCAAACCTGTTATTTTAATCCTAGAACAAAATGATAAAAACCAATTGAAACAAAAAAAGGAAAGAAAAGTCATACACAAACAATTGACCAATGCGAGCAACAAATTAGCCACTCTGGAGGTCCAAATCCATAGTTAAGATCCCACCAAAAGAACAAAACTACGCATCAAGTTCATCTACCGAAACTGAGCAAATCAAACCAAGCGAACCAAACAGCTCCTAGACACGGTTGCATTACCCAATCCAAACACTCCTCTTTGCTAATATAAACCTTCTTCTGACTGTCAGACATCAAGTTCCATGCGTAGCCTGTAGCAATACTACTTACACCTAACAACAGTATACACCAAAGTCACATTCTTGGACGGGTGACCCAAATCAATTACATGACAAGAGAAGAAACACATAGCCCAAGCTCCTACGCTTGCTTAAGTGTATCATGTATGATATCACCCCTCACCTTGCTGGGTGCAGAGGATGGTGGGGGAGTAGCTGGTGATGACGCTGACGCAGATGTCCCGGCGCCTCTCCCAGCTGTTGGGGCTCTCGCTCGGCTGCTCCCCCTCGTGCAGGTTCAGCGTCATCACCGTAATGGACATACTAGTCATCCCTCCTCTCGCCTTCGCACCACCACCACGACAATTTTTTTCTTTGCAACACGTGCTGCTTGCTGGACTCCCCTATAACGAGGGGGCAGGTTGTGGCTGGCGCCCGCGCTAGTCGTAGGCGGCCGGCAAGGAGATCGCCGCGATCTGGCAGAGTTGAAGATTTTGGGGATGGGAGGAGGGGGGTCAGGGGAACCGGGGAAATGGGTGTGGCCTAAGACTGACTGCTTTCTCTCTCTTTGCCTCTTTGGTTCTTACCCTTTTTCCCCACTTTTTTTTCTGCTATTTTCCCCTTATCTGTCCACTTAACTCGAAAATTGAATGGTGACTTAGCCCGCTCCTTGCTATGGGTGTAAAAACATAGGCAAAATGATGTAGCTTTGTATTTGTAGCTGTGATTTTTAGTATTTAGTTGATTGTAAGGACACTTGCGATAAAAACCACTCTGTTTAAAAATGCTCAATCAGTTCTACAAATAATTTATAAAAACTATCTTAAAAAACCACTTCTTTTAAAAGTCAGCTTTTAAATGTCAAAAGACAGAAATTGTATAGAACATGACCTAAGAAATATTGTAGCATCGACATAATTGAAGAAGTACTATTTAGAAGTTTTTGTGGTACAATTCTAGAGTATAAGATTTATCATGTTGTGGTACAATTTTAGCTGTATTTGAAATCAGATGGTCGTAAGAATTGTGATATTGTGCCACCTACTGTCTCATTATTTACACTCAACTTTAGTATAGAGATAAGATTTCTCCGGTAAAGAAGTAAACGGTACTCCCTTTATTTCAGAATATTTGTCACTTCTTGACTTCTCATGGTCTCCAAAGTTAAACTTTGCCTATTAGTTTTATACTAATGCATTTACAAAATATTATAGAGTATAATATTCTGAATATATTTCTTATGATGAATCTAGCTATTCTTTTAATATGACCAATCTGAATATTTTAAAAATATTATTGGCCAAGGATTGCATATTTTGATCGGTCTAAGCAAAACTGTAAGTATTCTAAAACAGAAACATCAAGGCCCGTATGTGGGACTTGGACAGCTAGTACATAGCAAAAGGGAAATAAAAATATATTTAATTTTAGGTAGAATATATTATCAGCCCGATATATTCTCACTTACGCCCCACCTATTCAAAGCCCAACCCAACTACTGAACCTAACACGAGCTCAATCAAAACCGTGGAATGTTTAAGAGATAGTATAATTTTTTTGCGATTAAAAAAACACACACATACACACATCACCACATAAGCATGCACACGCTAGTATGCCTCCCTTAGCACAGTCTAAACAAACAAAGGTTAGAGATAAATTCGTAACTTTACAAAATTGCTTCTGAAACGCATTCATGTGTGCATAATAAATAGACATATGATTTGAATCCTCCTGGTGGATAAAGTTATATACATAACTCCACCATCCCACTAAAAAATGATTGCTAGTATAACTTTATTTGATTGTTCTATAGATGTCACATTGCCTATCGAATAGCTGTCATAGACTTGAAAATATGATCTAACGTAGAAGCTTGATTTGCACCCTACTTTAGATGACAGTTAAATATTTAAACAAGTTTTGATCCTGAAGTTTGTTATTTTCATTTCAGTCTGATATGTGTTATGTAAATTGTGATGGTTATATCATTTGGTTTTGTACCAACACAAAGGTGGTGCTCCTCTAATTAGTTTTTGGTTTAAAATTTTAACTGTGGTTTTTAACTGAAATTACAATATACCAGCTTAATTAAAAAAAGAATAAATAGAAAAAATAAAAAACGTAATATCGTCCTGGCCAATACAAATAAATAACGAAAAAAGGTAAAAAAAAATCAAAATAAGTCAAAATAAGAAGACGATACGTTTTAAGTAATTTCTAATTTAAATAAACCAAAAACTAATAAAATCAGAAACTAAAACATGTCATGTAAATGCATAAGTTTTTTTTAAGGCAAGACTGCAAGAAGGACCTGGAAGAGCCTAGTTCTTTTAGAGCATGTACAATGCAAGATGCTTATATATGAATACTTAAAGAAAGAGAATATAGCCACATCATCAAGCATCCATGCAAAAATTATTTCCTCCAATGCAAGCATCTCTTCCATAGGTGCTTAGATGCTATATTATCTATTAATAGACATAGTTATACACATAAGCATCTACTAAGTACTGGTGCTTATTTAAGCATCGATGCTTCAAAATAAGCACCTTATCTATCCTATGTGGCAAAAAAATCAGTTTTTTATTACTAAGCATCTCTCTAAGCAGCTGCATTGGACATGCTCTTATTGCATTGTCAAAAGTTCAGCACAGTACATATGGCTGTTCATTCCCATACAATACCGTACAGAATAAATTGTACCATTATAGTCAATTCGACGGCTCTGATCGTTTTAGCTTCAGCTTTTAGCTTCCAGCTTATTTTTCACTATTCATAAATTTCGTCTTTTTCTGAACTTTTGACTTTTTGTTGAGCTTTTTTACCAATTCTTGTTTTCCCGTATTTATTTGTATTATACGTAATGGGCTAACATATTTTTTAATTTTTTAAATTTAATTATGCTAAATAAGCCTCTGTCAGCTACAGTGTTTTTTCAGTTAGCTACAGTTAGGGCTGTGCATTTTATCACCGAACCGAAAAAACCGAACCAAAAAAACCGAACCGAACCGGTCAACTCGGTTTGACCGGTTTTCGGTATTCGGTTCGGTTTTTATATTTTAAGTTTTTTTGGTGTTCGGTTTTTTCGGGAAAAACCGATTAAAAACCGAAAATACCGAACAAACCGAAACCGCGCTCGCGTCTGTTTCTTTAATGCTAGCCGAACCCTCTCAGGAACCAAGTCTGCACCTGCAGCGCTCGCGTCTGTTTCTTTAATGCTGGCCGAACCCTCTCAGGAACCAAGTCTGTGCACCTGCAGTAGCCAAATAATGATCAAAATTCACATATTAGAAACACGCTACAAGTTGCTGACATTTATTTGTGCATCAATGGACAATATATGATTGTGCATATAAGCACCATATTTTTGACGTTACAAACAAATCTTTCCTGTTGGTACCTGCTTCCATAGCAGCTTTAAGCCCTTTCCCGACCTGAAATTAGCAGAGGATGTTTAACGGCATATCACCTAGACACCTACTATGATAGTACAGAAACAGAATATCGCTTTGATGTATAGCTCCTTTTCTATTCCGTATTGAGTAGTTGTGACGGCTCGTAGTATATATGTTGTCGTCTACTCGTCTCGCTAGTCACTATATCATTTGTAATTTGCGTCAACTTTGGTAAATATGGTATTTACCGATACCGCACCGAAATAAATTGGGATTTACCGATACCGAACCGTATTTTCAAAAATACCGTATACTACCGAACTAACAATACCGTATTTACCGTATATACCGTATATACCGAACCGATTTTACCGAACTAACCGAATGCACAGTCCTAGCTACAGTGCTTTTCAGCCATAAGCCACCAAAAATAAGCCCAAATGATCTAAGGTATTCGGTACAGTTCACGGAAATTAGGTTTTTAGGATTTCAGGTTTTCAGTAAAACCGTAGAAAACAAAAAAAAAAACCGAAATCCCCCTCGGGCTCTCTGGGCCTCTGCCCTCTGGCTCGGCCGCTAAAAAAAACAAAAAAAACCATATCTTCACAAAAAGATAGAAGCATCAATGAGCAGGACGTCATACTGTTGAATTCACTTCAGCAGCCAACACAACCAAGCGAAAAAAACTAATGACTTGGGTGCATGGAGGATAACCAATGCATTGAGCACTCTTGCAAGACGAGTTGCCCAGCATGTAAAAACAAAATAAACCACCATCATTTCATACGGAGCTTGCATGACTCCAGAGTCAAATGACAGCTGTATCGTCTGACTAGACATTAAATGCAAGTGTCTGTCATCAAAAGTCACAGCCTCGAATCAAAGTGAAAAAGTACATAAACAGACGTCGCATGCCAGAATCTTTGGTAGAGTTCATATAATATACCGTCTACCAATGGATTCGAACAAGGTATAACTGGCCAGAAAACGATATTGTGCCATGATAAAGTCAGAAGAAAATGAACCTTAATTCAAACACAGTGGTCTTCTACATTCATGACGTCGTCTCCGACCAGCTAACAACTGATCACAAAATGTGCACATTTGGCAACATGATCGGCTTGTACTGTTGACCAGCTCAATGGACGCGTCAACTGCATATATAAATGATTTTACTTCTTTCCATTGCTCGAAAAGAGCTTCTGTCCCCCACCATTTTTCCAAACACCTCGCACAGGCAACCCCATCTGTGGGCCTTGCGGTTCCCTTTCTGGTCGTTCAGGGCTCACATTAGGACGACGCAAATCAAGTGTAGCTAGTGGATTATCGCCTAATCGGGCTCTGAGAAACTTTGACGTCTTCTTTGATTGTTTACTGTTGCTACTCCCTCCTCCCTTACCCCCATTGTCTTTGGGACCAGAAGCCTTTGAAATGGTGCCAGGATCACCATCTAGACCCACATCTGTACTAGATGATGAACCTCCAGCTAATAGTTCAATACCCTTGGAAGATCGATACCCGTCCTTTGAGAGCACCTCAGCCTCTCCTTCCTGAGCCTTGTTGCTTGACTGAAGCTTCCTTACAGTGTCCAGAAAGCTATCTGCTAGCAAATCCTTCGCGTCCTTAGCAGCACTAGTTTCTGTAACATCAGGACCTTTTCCCTTCACCTTCTTTTTACGGTTGTTCTCTTTTGAGAAAAAGGTTTCACCACCACCATTTTCTTGGAGGCTTTTGAAGCGTATATTGGTGTAATAGGCATCAGCAAGTTCCTTCTGCTTCCGAGGATCAGGTAATAGCCTAGCCATTTCAGGAACAAGGTGTGAGAGACCAAATTGCTCGACATAAGAAAGATACTCTGAAGTACCAATGGCACCTTGTCGGTATTCACCAGCAATTTCTTTAAATGCAGAGTACCTATCCTCATCCATTCCTAAAGCAGCTCGCATTCTTTCAACCAGCGATTTGTTGGCGGCACGAACATCGTCCACAGCAGGCAAAGTTTGACTGCTTTGTGGTGGCTGTTGGTTTTTATTGCCACCATAAGCTGTACTTGATGATGCCTGGCCAGAGGACCCACCAGAAACAAGATTAGGTGTAGAAACAGAGTGCTTCATCTTGCTTGAACCTCCAGGATTCCATGCTGAGTTGCTGGAGGCAAGTGGCATGAACCCATTTTCTCTTGTTGATTGAGTTCCAATGCGAAGTTGAGACGAACCAGACAGAAGTAGCCCCTGATCAGGTGCAGGCCACGTCTGAGTTGAACTTGAAACAGGAGGGACTTTTTCAGGATTTTCAGCGGGGCGAGACCGAGCAGAATGGAGTACTTTCACAGTGCCTTTACTCCGTTGTTGAAGCCTTGATGCAAGCGTGTTCTTAGCAAGACTTTGTAGCCCCTGTTGTGTTGAAGCAGACCCCCTGTTGTTACTTGACCCAGGTAATGGAGGGAATAATGACTCGTCCCCAAGCCTGGCAGAACCCCTTGAGCTCTGATTAAGAGCCAGTGCATACCTTGATTGCTGCTCTAAGAGGGAAGGAAATGAGGTTTCATCAGGAACAGAATCCATCCTCGCATCAGGGATATCCTGGTCTTGAAGAGGAGGAAAGGATAACTGTTCGAACACACGACCATTCCCTGAGCTTTGGCCAGTTTCTGCTTGCCCAGAGATAGAACTCACACTTAATGACTGTAAAGGGCCTGTAATAACATTATCAACTCGACTTGATAGGCCATGGTCTGCAGTTGCACTGCCATTCTGCACAGATGATGAGATATCCCTGTCAGGTCCATCACGGTGAACATTACGGCCCCTACCTCTGCCACGCCTTTGATCTTGCTCATTCCTTCGATACATAAAACTGGTAGGTATCTGACAATGCCAAATTAGAAAATTTAGTCCAAAGCAAATTATTTTAGATACAGATAATTACTGGTCAATATTGGTACTAATAAGACATATACATTATATAGGGGGGGGGGGGAGGTTAAGGACAAAAAAGAAAGAAAAATAAAAAAGTAAAATCCTAGAACCTGTTAGAGATAGAGTCCCGTCAGACAGTCCTGGTAGTCTGCGGAATCCAGATCTGTTAGGATCTGTTCCAGTTGGTTAAATCTTAGAGATAGCCTCCCAATCTTTGTATTTGGTATCCCAGCCGTGTGACAGGATAGGAGATCTGAATAGTTATAGAAAGTATAGATCTATTCCTTGTATTAGTTGGATTCAGATCAGATCTCTTCTCTCCATGTCACACGGCTCCTGCTGTAACTGAATTCGGGCTCTAGCCCTATATTAACATGAAGGGATCGGCAGGGGTCCTTAAGGCCAATACTTCACATGGTATCAGAGCCTACCCATCAATGGCGAGCGCTTCTAGTTCCTCTATCTTCCCCTTTGCCGTCCCAGTAACAGAGAAGCTTGCTAGATCCAACCATGCGCTGTGGAGAGCACAAATTCTCCCCACAGTACGAGGCGCTCAGATGATGGGGTTCCTGGATGGGACTACCAAGCCACCACCAGAAGAGATTGAAACCAAGCAAGGCGAGAAGACAGGCAAGATCTCAAATCCAGACTATGTTCAGTGGCTGGCCAAAGATCAGCAGATTCTTGGCTACTTGCTGTCGTCTCTGTCTAGAGACATCCTAGTCCATGTCGCCAGCAAAAAGTCTGCAGCCGAAGTATGGCAGACGCTTGAAGCCATGTTTGCCTCTCAAGTGCGCGCGCGGTCGGTGAACACGCGCATAGCGCTGGCCACAACTCAGAAGGGAAGTTCAAGTGTGGCTGAATACATTGGCAAGATGAAGACCCTAGCAGACGAGATGGCCACTGCAGGGAAGCCGCTAGAAGATGAAGAGTTGATCTCCTACATCCTGAGTGGGCTTGACATGGAATACAATCCGATTGTGTCAACAATTGTTGGGCGTGCTGAACCCATCTCGGTTGGCGAGGTATACTCTCAACTTCTCAGTTTTGAGCAAAGAATTCAACTGCTGCAGCAAGGTGGCCCGTTCCAGTCCTCTGCAAACTCTGCCATGCGCGGACGTGGAGGCTTTCAGCGCGGTGTCCAGAGGGGTCGCGGGCGCAGCCGTGGCACAGGTGGACGCGGCAACTACACTTCCAGTCGCTCCAACAATGGTGAAGACAACCGGCCAAAGTGTCAACTCTGCAAGAAGAAAGGACATACGGTGGAGGTTTGTTGGCACAGATTTGATGCTGACTTCGTTCCTCCAACTGAGAAGACTGCTGCAGCTGCTACCTCTTATGGTGTAGACACAAATTGGTATGCCGACACAGGGGCTACCGATCACATCACCAGCGAACTTGAGAAGCTGACTGTTCGTGACAAATATGGAGGTGGTGATCAGATCCATGCAGCAAATGGAGCAGGTATGAACATCATGCATATTGGTCATTCACATATTCACATCCCTAATCGTGATCTTCATCTCAAAAACATACTTCATGTTCCAAAAGCTGCAAAGAGTCTTGTTTCCGTTCATCGATTTGCTACAGATAATCATGCTTATTTTGAGTTCCACCCTGATTTTTTCTTGATTAAGGATCAAGCAACGGGGCAAGTTCTCCTGCAGGGCAAGAGTAAAGGCGGCCTTTACCCACTCTCCTCCATTAGCTCAAGAAAACAAGTTTTTGGAGTCTCCAAGCCGTCTTTGTCACAATGGCATAGTCGTCTAGGTCATCCTTCTCCATATGTCATTCAACGTGTCATTAGCCACAATAAATTACCTTGTTCTTTAGAATCAAATAAAGACTCAGTTTGTAATGCCTGTCAACAGGCAAAGAGTCATCAGCTTCCCTTCTCCAGGTCTTCTAGTGAGTCTAGTGTTCCCTTAGAACTCGTTTTCTCTGATGTATGGGGACCAGCCCCTGAATCTGTGGGCAGAAATAAGTACTATGTTAGTTTTATTGATGATTTCAGCAAGTTCACCTGGATATACTTGATAAAACACAAATCTGAAGTATTCCAAAGGTTTCATGAATTTCAGAGTCTTGTTGAAAGATTATTCAATAGAAAAATCCTTTATGTCCAAACAGATTGGGGAGGAGAATATGAAAAACTCAATTCTTTCTTTCAAAAGATCGGAATTTCTCATCGCGTCTCATGTCCTCACACTCATCAACAAAATGGTGCCGCAGAAAGGAAACATAGACACATAGTTGAAGTTGGCCTTGCTCTTCTTTCATATGCCTCCATGCCCCTTAAATTTTGGGATGAAGCATTCATTGCTGCCACCTATTTGATAAATCGCACACCCAGCAAAATTCTTAATTGGTCCACTCCTTTAGAACGCCTTTACAATACTTCTCCTGATTATTCCTCTCTTCGTATTTTTGGGTGTGCGTGTTGGCCTAATCTTCGTCCTTACAATAGCCACAAACTTCAATTCCGTTCCAAGCAATGCGTTTTTCTTGGCTACAGCAATCTTCATAAGGGGTTCAAGTGCCTAGATGTCTCCACTGGCCGTATCTACATCTCTAGAGATGTTGTTTTCGATGAACATGTTTTTCCTTTTGCCCAACTTCATCCAAACGCAGGCGCCAGACTTCGGTCTGAGATTCTTCTTCTCCCAAATGAGTTGTCTCACTCTGTTGATCACGGGGGTGAATCTGTGTCTGATCAATCTGCTACATGTTCTCCTGATGCATCTGAATCTGCTAACTCCCTTGAACCAGATGAATTTTCAGGACAAATTGATGGCGTACAGCTACACTCAGCATCAGGTGATAACAACATGCCATCTGCAGATGATTCTAACATACTGCTGCAGTCAAGACCAATCATCACCCAGGTGTATAGCAGGCGCATTCGAGACTCAGCACCCATATCTGAAGCTGCACAACCTGTTCTTCAAGTCTACAGCAGGCGCACTCGAGATCCAGTACCTATGTCTGATTCTACACAGGCTGCTTCGACACCTCTGATTCAAGAAGAAACAGCTAACCTTTCCTCCAGTCAACAGGTGCCATCTTCTTCTAGTGACAGTGCTGCAGTATCTTCTTTATCTCCTGACAGCATGGCGTCGACCACATCAGACAGCAGTTTGGAGTCATCTGCATCTGGTAATAGCTCGCCTTCACAAGTTCCTGTCTCTATTGCACCCCAGCATCGTCCAGTAACAAGATTACAAAGAGGTATCTCTCAACCCACAGTTTTTACTGATGGTAGAGTCAAGTATACTAATGGCAGAGTCAAGTATAGTTTTCTTGCTTCCAATGGAGAACCTCATACTATAGAAGAAGCATTGAAAGATAAGAATTGGAAAGAAGCAATGGATGCGGAATATATGGCATTAAAAAATAACAAAACATGGCACTTAGTCCCTCCTAAGAGTGGAATGAACTTGATTGACTGTAAATGGGTTTATAAAATCAAGAGGAAGGCTGACGGAAGCATAGATAGATATAAAGCCCGTTTAGTTGCAAAAGGCTTTAAGCAAAGATATGGGATAGATTATGAGGATACTTTCAGCCCTGTGGTTAAAGCAGCATCTATTAGAATTGTCTTGTCTATTGCTGTTTCACAAGGTTGGAGCCTACGCCAACTTGATGTACAGAATGCCTTCCTTCATGGTATCCTTGAGGAAGATGTATATATGAAGCAACCTCCTGGGTATGAAGAGAAATCTCTTAAGAACTATGTTTGCAAGCTGGACAGATCTTTGTATGGTCTCAAACAAGCACCAAGGGCATGGTATTCCAAACTTAGTGAAAAACTACAGACACTTGGCTTTATTCCCTCCAAAGCTGATACATCCTTATTCTTTTATAGGAAAGGGAGTACTATCATTTTTATGCTCATTTATGTTGATGATATCATTGTTGCCAGTTCAGATCCTAATGCTACTGCAGCTCTTCTTAAAGACTTGAAGACTGAGTTTCCTCTAAAAGACTTGGGAGAACTGCACTACTTTCTGGGTATTGAGGTAAAGAAAACACAGGATGGTATTCTTCTAACTCAAGAGAAATATACTATAGATTTGCTAAAAAGGGCACAGATGGATAATTGCAAACCAGCAAATACACCTATGTCAGCAAGTGACAAGTTGACTGCACAGGGGGAAAGACTTGAAACAGAAGACTGCACAAAGTACAGAAGCATTGTTGGAGCATTACAATACTTGACATTAACAAGACCTGACATATCCTTTTCAGTGAATAAAGTTTGCCAATTTTTGCATACTCCAACTGTTTTGCATTGGATGGCAGTCAAAAGGATATTGCGGTATCTGAAGCACACACTAGGCATTGGACTAAAATTAAGTGCATCATCATCCATGTTGGTTTCAGCTTTCTCTGATGCAGATTGGGCTGGTTGTTTAGATGATCGAAGATCAACTGGAGGTTTTGCAGTCTTTCTAGGAAAGAATCTTGTTTCATGGAGTGCTCGCAAGCAAGCAACGGTCTCAAGATCCAGTACAGAGGCAGAATACAAGGCAGTAGCTAATGCCACAGCTGAGATCATGTGGGTTCAAACCCTTCTCACAGAACTCGGCATACACAGCCCACCAGCCGCAAAACTGTGGTGTGACAACATTGGTGCAATGTATCTATCAGCTAATCCTGTTTTTCATGCCCGAACAAAACACATTGAGGTGGATTATCACTTTGTTCGAGAGAGAGTCAAGAATAAGTTGCTAGAGGTAGAATTTGTCTCTTCAAGTGACCAAGTTGCAGATGGATTCACTAAACCTCTTCCAGCAAAGCAACATGAAGAATTCAGATACAATCTCAACTTAGATAAGTTGTGATTGAGGGGGGATGTTAGAGATAGAGTCCCGTCAGACAGTCCTGGTAGTCTGCGGAATCCAGATCTGTTAGGATCTGTTCCAGTTGGTTAAATCTTAGAGATAGCCTCCCAATCTTTGTATTTGGTATCCCAGCCGTGTGACAGGATAGGAGATCTGAATAGTTATAGAAAGTATAGATCTATTCCTTGTATTAGTTGGATTCAGATCAGATCTCTTCTCTCCATGTCACACGGCTCCTGCTGTAACTGAATTCGGGCTCTAGCCCTATATTAACATGAAGGGATCGGCAGGGGTCCTTAAGGCCAATACTTCACAAACCATGTACACACCTGAAGTGCAGCATTCCTCTGAGCACGAGACATCCGCCCACCATGCTCCATAGCATTATGTCTCTGAAGAAAAAAAACTAGTGAGTCGGTATGAACAAAAGTAACCTTGTGCCATGTCCAGTTAATGAGCAGATAATCATAATACAACTAAATCAACAGCTTAACTAAACTTGCCTTGAGCTCTGCTTCACTCTGAAAGACAACAAACTTATTGGCCAAACATGCTTCATCTTCACAGAGGAAATGATCTTTTCGAAAATGCAACTAAATTGAATTGACAAGAAAACATGAATTAGAATGCTGTCAAAAGTGTAATCGGAAATGTCACACAACGGAGCTAGTGGCACAGATTAGAAAGAAATAAACTTGCAGCATAGACATCAATAAGAGCTGGAGATCTAAATATATCAATTTGGGACAATATACCTCTAAATCATCATAGTTCCGAAAATAATCATACTGACCAGGATGCTGCCTGTAATAAATCACAAGGTCAGCACATCTCATTAGTTTGTAACTATGATTTAGCGAAGGACAAAGGTTGCCTAATACCTTTGGCATATGTGGCACGAATAGTGTTCTCTGGACATATGTGTGTAAAGCTCATTATCTCCATAAAATGGGGTTTTGCAGAACTCACACATTGGATGCCCTGCAAAACCACTGCGCTCAACCTCAGAACCATCCACCTCAGAGTCACCGGTTTTTACATGGTGATTTAACTGTGCCCTTGTATAAAGCTTCTGTTCACAAATAAACACCTGCCCACCATATCGAATAGTTCGGCAAACAATCATCCCAAGAGAAAATCATAGTGTTATATTTGAAATATCTATTGCAGGGGACACAGAATGTCAAAATTAGACTATGATTATGTTCAAAGTATTAGATACTCTAAAAAAACGCCAAATTCACCTACTCTTTATAAAAAGGTACAAGCAAGTAGAAGTCAGACACAGCCAAGTAGAAAGAAATTCTATAACACAACAATTCTCAGCTAGTTAGAAGTTACAACAGTCCTGTGCTACCAAAATAATCAAAATGTACATGCTTGAAATAAAGAAATTATTACGGTTGAAGGCAGTCATAAAAGGTTATTCATTTCTACTGTCTCCACTCTCCAGTGTGTTAAAACACACATTATAAAAACAACCTGAACTTCAATTGATAACAGAAAATAAATCAACTCAAACTACTTGATGTTCAAAAAAGTATATATCAATATCACATCCAGCATAATTGGCAAAAATTTATCCTAATTATATACTGCTAGATTAGCATGTTCAACATAAACATCTGGTATGCTTTGTGTGTGACTCAAATACATCATGTTTGTGCATACAATTCCATAAAGCATATCAACTTTTTAACTTTTAAGGCAACTACAAATATGTAGTAACGGAGAGGGTGCAGATCTTTGACATGGCTATATAGCATATAGGGATAATACATTGACAATTCTAAATTTGCAATACATACTAACTACCATGCTCCTGACAAAGCCTAATGGCATGTTATATGAAAATACAGATTTTCTGCAATTAATTTGCAGGAATACTTTAATTCCATAATCAGAAAACAGAACAAGAGACACTCATTACACAAAGCAACATCACTACATGATGGAAATCAACAAGTCTTCCACCAAGTATTTATGAAGATTTCTCTGAGCCATTACAGTGTACTTGAAAAGTTACAGCAATAGTAGTATCAACAACTAACGGTCAAGATTAATAAAGACCTTCACCGGATTGCACATACGCAAAATGAAGAGGCTCACTGAAAACACAGTGAGCAAAACATGAACACAAAGGTAAATCAGCTAGATAATTCCCAAACGTGGTCTAAGATTTCATGCTGAATTTGTTAACAAAGTACGAAACCATGAAATCCAGTGTTGGAGACACAACAATAACTCAATTTAGTGTTTCTGCCCCACAACAACTATATAGGAAGGAGAAAAGAACACATTAGGTGGCCAAGAATTTTACCTTTCTTCCCTCCAAGCAAAGATTGCACATGTATAATCTATGCTGATGGAACAAATGTCCTTTTAGCTGTTCAATGCTCCTGAACTTGCTTCTGCGCTTTGCTTGTGCTGCCTGACCAACCTGGTCCTCAGCTTTGTCACATACACTACAAGAAAGCCGACACATTGCCCGTATCATCTTGTAATGGTCAGCATCATCAAAGTATGCCTGCGTATCCTCATGATACCAGTACTCCCCCACCTTTCCCTCAGTTGCCCCAGAAGGGAACACAGAGAAATCAGTGATCACTCTTGTGTAATCGCCCATGGCCTGTTAAGTGGTAAGACATGAAAGTGATGAAATCCTTTAATTTGTAAAAAGGCATGCAAATGGCTGTCACAAAAGGCATCTTTCGGTATTTCAAAGGCTTTCTAAATACTCCCCATTCTCTCTGATTGGCACTATGCACAAATCGGAATGCTGAACACCTGAACCGTGATACGCACATAAAACTCACATACAGGTCCATCATATTTCTATTTTTTTATGTAAAAGTTCACAATTGATAACTTGTGAAATTTTAAAAAGAGAGTAAAAGATAAATCACAAACACTTTCATTGTGAAAACATTAGAAGAAAAAAATTAAAGGAACACTACACATATTTTCATCTGCACATGTCTCTGTACAAATAAATCGCTGGAGAGCAATTGTGGATGACTCAGATAGGAAACGAACTTACTCACATTAATGAAGTTCACAACATATCTAGCTCTTATCAGCCCAAAGCCACTTATATGTGCTACAAGCATATGCAGAAGAATAGTATTTACATGTGCTACAAGCATATGCAGAAGGATAGTATTTACATGCCCCCGTTGATCCCACGAAACCAAACTTATCTTACAATGCCATGTATCACAAGAAAGCACAGGAAGCATGGCATCCAATTAACTCCTAAACGCAAATCGCCAACCACTCAATCGCTTGGCACACCAACTTTCTAATAAACCAAATTTAAACATTAAAAATCATCTTCCCATCCTTCACAATGATACCAAGATCAGTTGAAATCCCAACTTCCCAGGCACCAATTCATAAGCCCACCTCATCAGGCAACAAGACATCAAAGCCATCATACGTCGTGCTATTACTCAAATCTTTCACCATCCGAACAGCAGAACGAAACCCTTACCCATATAATTCAACTAGCAAGAACCCATATTCCCACCCATACAAACCCTAACGAACCAACGACACCAAGATCCACCCGCGCACGCACGCCACAGATCAAGAAGCGGATAGGCAGGAGCAAACCCTAGCGACGAACCTTGGTGACGAAGACGGAGGCGCAGTTGGCCTTGCAGATGCAGCAGCGAGAGTCCTCAAGCACGAAGCGGAGGCGGACGACGCAGGTCGAGCACACCTCGCGGTGCCCGCATGGCCCGTAGGCCACCCACTCCAGCGCGTCCGCGCACACCGCGCAGCTATCGTCCATCTCGGCCGATGGCGGCGATCGGTGGCGGCGGAAGAGGGGTAGACAGTTGCGGCGGCGGTGGCGGCGGAGGAGGAGAGGAGGAAGGGTTAGGGCGGGCAGGGAGCCGAGAAGGTTCGTGACGTTCAGGCGGTTTGTTTTCGTTTTTTTTAGAGTCTCCTGTTATGTTTTTTGCGCACGGGGGGCTCCTTTGGCTTGTGAGTTGTGCCTACGGCATTGGAATTGGGAAGGAACACCCAATCTGTTTATTATTGAATTTTTTTCCCATCTGACGTCAGGGACTTTTATTTTGTGGTTATAACCTATGGGGACATTTTTTTTACACAATTAGCCCTCTCCCGACTGTGGAAACACCAGCGATCGACCTGTGGCAATTCCATAAGAGCAACTCCAGCAGTAGCCCTCAAAACAGGGCCCCTACTTTTCATTTGAGGGCTCCCCCTACTTTTGAGGGCCCTGTTTTCTGGGCTGCACTCCAGCAGGAGCCCTCAAAACAGGGCCCCTACTTCTCAATTCCCTCTATTTCCTCACACACTATATGCATATGTATGGGACAAAAGCACAATACACAATAAAATATTTATGATTTCACAATGAGGGACCATATTTAAATTTATGAATTCAAATACGAATATTCAAATTTAAATTTAAATTTGTTCCGAATTTAAATTGAAAGCACAAAGTTCATCACATAACATCAAATAAACTGATATAATCCATCATAACATGTAAAATGAAGTCTACGAAAATTATTAAACAATTAGCTAGCGTTGCACCAGCAAGGCTTACAATGGAAACATTCTGTAGGATCATTGGTAAGCAGCCAACAATTGTAGGAAGGAGAAAATCTCTGAAAAATCCAACATCGGTTGCAGATAGAGCATAGTTAATGATGTAGGAAGGCAAAGGTGAGAATCTAGCAAGTAGCACAAATTTCCAGCCATCCCGTTCAACTCCTTTAACCACAACATGGAAGTACTTATTTCTCTGCAACCATTCCATCGCAGAAGTGAAGTATCTGAAAATTGCCCTGAGGAAATTCAGAAAAGATACATTAGAAAAGGGGCCAGGACAAAATTTACAATCAAGAATCACTAGCGTGTGTAAACAAGCAATACATAAACTATGATATACAAAAGATTACAACATGAAGCCCTGGCTACAGAAGCTGATAGAAAAATTGTATTCCAGGACATCAATCTGCCAATGTTAGCAGATGAACATCGCCATAGAGTAGGCCAGACGGGAAATTACCACTAGATCCCTGTCTGCATAATGTACACTATGAAACTTTAATGGGGGTCATGTAAGGAGGTTTTGTGGCTTCTTCAGAGAAATTTCATCCTGTTCAAGAACATAAGTAACCTAGCCCATGGTATCTCTAATCAATTACCAAGTTTGGATAAACTTTTAACCTACTAAACTCCATGTGGCATCTAAAATCAAATATAATGCTCCTATATAGCTACGCTGTTGTGCCAAACTGCCAATATTTTCTCCAAAATTGGTTCATTGCATGTTTATATCATATGTTACTAGTATTATGTATTTGCATTGAGAAGCCTAAGGCACAAACAGTGTACAGAATACAACTAAAACCTTTTAGAAACCGCAATGGGCAGCTTACAAGTAATTGCTAAAGAACAATCTGTGCAACACCTTACTGAAACACTCGGCATGATGAAATAAACTAGAGTTATAACATGTAGTGATTAATCCATCATAACATGTAGTATTAACATTGTCACACACCAAAACAGAAATTAACAGCACACAAATACAACACTGTCAAAGTGTCAATTATCATAGCGTTATATGATCAACAGCACACAAATACAACGCAAATACAGCTCTGCAAGTGGGCCGATAGCCCAATATCGCTGAATGACAGAGAAACAAATCGGCAGCCTTAACAGTTGACTTCATTTTTCAAAAAGAAGAGAAAATGCCAGGATCATTATTGCAAGTTTCTATTATTATTCCCTCAGTTTCAAAATATAAGGACCAGTTTTGCTGTGGCGTGGTCTCTTAGATTAAACTTTGATACTTTGCAGTATATTGGTAACAACTACAAAAATTATGATTATGTGAAACTACCTTTAACTGCAATAATAATGTTACTACTTTTGTCCAACCCATTGTATTATCTATATATTCTTGGATCAATTTCCCTGCATGAAATGTATCACAATACTGTCACCTTATAAAAAATCACTGCAGAAAACTACAACTCAGCTCACAAATGAACGGATTCTGTAGCTCTGGCAAATACACGACATCAACTCAGCTCACAAATCAACTCAGCTTGGCATCAGTGTCTTACACGACAGAGAAGCAACTGCAAATGAACATTTTTGTGATTCTGTAGCCGATTCCATCATCGATGTGCTTGCTCACTTCATTTTCCGCATCCAAATCAACTACACCAAACAAACTACACATATATACCTGGACGAGGCGGCCACTGGGTGCACAACGGTGGCCGCGCGAAGGAGGCGGCGGCGGGAGGGGCGGGGAGAAGGAGTGCGACGCGGCGGTGACCACGGAGGCGGTGGGAGGCTCGGGGTGGCGCGGCGCTTGGGGAGGGGTGGTGCTCGGAGAAGAAGCTCGGGGGGGGGGGGAGGCCGGCTCGGATGGCGTCGGTGAGGAAGCGCGGGTGGGGGGGGGGGGGGCGGAGGAGAGGGACGGCGCGGGTGGGGGGGCCGGAGGAGAGGGGCGGCGCGGGTGGGGGGCGGCGCTCGGGGCGGTTCGGCTTGTGGAGATGTGGGGGGGGGGGGGGCAGAGAAGCAGCGGCGGGGGATTTTGGCCGAGAGCGGGAGAAATTTCACGGTGCGGGAAAAAAACAGGAAAATGAGGGGGCAGGGGAGGGCCCCTGGGAATGAGAGCTGAAGGGGGGATTTGAGGGGCTCCTCAAATTTGAGGGCTCTAGTAGGGGCCCTGCTGGACCTCTATTTTTACCTCAACCCCTCAAATATGAGGTTTGAGGGCTCAAGTAGGGGCCCTGCTGGAGTTGCTCTAAGAGCAACTCCAGCATGGCCCCTACTTGAGCCCTCATCCTACTTTTGAGGGCCAAGGGGCAAAAAACTCACTCCAGCAGGGCCCCTACTTGAGCCCTCAAAAGTAGGGGGCCCTCAAATCTCCCCCTCGAGCCCTCATTCCTAGGGGGTCTGAAGGGAGCCCCTACTTTTGAGGGCTCAAGTAGGGGCCCTGCTGGAGTGAGTTTTTTGCCACTCGGCCCTCAAAAGTAGGATGAGGATGAGGGTGGGTCCTATGTGTCATCCCCTCTAAGAATGAATTTGAGGGTCCTGTTTTGAGGGCTCCTGCTGGAGTGTAGCTCAAAAAACAGAGCCCTCAAAAGTAGGGAGAGCCCTCAAATAAAAAGTAGGGGCCCTGTTTTGAGGGCTACTGCTGGAATTGCTCTAACCGAGGGGCGTGGAACAGCAACTGAGGAGCGCGGGCTTTTGCTTCCCCCCAGTGCGCGCGTGGAACGGGGGCCTACCCGGGACGGGAGCTGCAGTCGGAGGGCGCGAGAATGGCCGGCGTCTGCGATGCCCGAGCACGGTTACATCGCGAGATGCTTGTCGGCCTGCTGTGTGTGCATTAATTCCATCGTTTCTTGCTATAACAATATTGCATCCGTGGCATACATACGCTCATGCAGCTGGAATACTAGTACTAGCTAATAGGTACTCCTATATTGGAGTGTCTTGCCATGCATGTCATCTTGGTAAATTGTCTGGCCATTTTCGCACTCCACTTTCGTGGATCCCGGCTATCTTCGCGTCCCCCGTCCGCAGCTCCTGGGACCCACGCGCGCGCTGAGGAAGGAAAAAGCCCGTGCTCCCTGGCTACTGCTCCCCCCGGCGTGGAATTACCACACGTCGGCCACCGGTGGGTTCCGCGGTCGGGAGAAGGCTAATTATGTAGAAACATGTCCCCTATGTCATATCTGTAAAAAACGGTTCCCGGGGGCCAGATGAACAAAAAATTCATTATTATTGGGTGTTTTTTTTTCCATTTTGGCTTTCATTACTGTAGTAACTAGCTTTTAAACGGTGATTCTTTTCAAGTCAGGGTCTAAAGGTAGATTATAGTACACACTATACCGAGTTTAAATGTACTGGCCAGCATCGTATGTGACTTTTTTTCCTTTTCATACTGTCTCTCGTGAATAGCCAGAATTCAAAACCCATAAGCCAAAAACCAATGCTACAACCCCCAAAAAAGTCCACCTATTATCTGAGAGCACAACCCTATTTTGTGACTCTATAAAGACCTTTTAGAATTTTGAGCAGGCCTGACCAAATAGACTTGTAGGATCAAATAGGCAACAGAGGGGAGAGGGGGAATGGTGCCTTCAAATTCTCCCCAAGTATTCATTTAACCCTTTTCTCCGATAGCTACAAAGCTATGAAGATTAGGGTTGAAAACCCACTTGAAAATCACAGCAACAGAAAGAATACAACAGGAAAACACACTGTGGTCGAAATCTGACAACGTGGTCGAAAACTTACAACGTGGTCATAAGTTCAACAACATGATCGAGAGCTAAGAAAGTGGTCGTAAATCCGACAACCAGATAGAAGTACAACGTGGTCAGAAATCGATTACCGAACGGACATCACCATAGTCGAAACTAATTGTACGTTGAAAATCAGTGTAGTAAGAAGTTCAACGTTGTCGAAAATTGACTACCGAATGAAAATCACTGTAGTCAATAATCACCGAGACCAAAATCAACGTGATAAAAAATGGGTGTAGTCGAAACCAACGTGGTCGTAAACAACATGGTCGAACATCAATGAGTGGTCGAACAACCAATGTAGTTGGAACCAGTCGGCAACCAAAATGATCAACCTGGTCATAACCAATATAGTCGTAAGCCAATGAGATGGTTGAACAACCAACGTGGTCGGAACCAGGCTGCAACCAAAAAATCAACGTGATTGTAACCAACGTGGTCGTAAACCAATAGGTGATCGAACAACCGACGTGGTCGCAACCAATCTGCAACCAAAAGATCAACGTGGTCGTAACCAACGTGGTCGTAAACCAACAGGTGGTCAAACAACTAACAAGGTCAAAGGCCAACAAATGATCTGCAGCCAGCATGATCAATTCAGCTCAAAAACCAACCAGAGAAAACGAGGATCCGTGAGCAGTCAGAAATCCCATGTGGTAAGAAAAAGCGAAGCAGCCGAAAGACTGAATGTGGTCAAAAGCAACGCGCTTCAGCCTGGAACTCGACCGTGGTCGAAACCAATATGATTGTAAGACCGATCGATGTTTCAGACTAAGATTTCACTGACTACTGACTGCTTCAGTTCAGATTCAATAGAATAATGAGAAGTGATCGAAAGATCTGAACGTGGTCGAAAGCAATGCAGTTCGGTCTAGAACTTGACCGTGGTCGTAACCAACTTGATCGTAAAACTGATCGATGTTTTAGACAAAGATTGTGCTGACTATTTCAGTTCATATACAAAACGAAAAAAGAAGAACACACAGCGATCAGAAGATTGAACGTGCTCGAAAAGTAATACGATGTGGTCGGAATCTTGACCATGGTCGAAACTAGAAGCGGTCGTAACAGTTTCGGAAGAACAGAGGAAGAATAGAGCATCACACGACCACAAGATTTAAAATCCACATATCTTATGACTAAAAGATCAATTGGCCATGAAACATTGTCCGCAACAAGATTAAGGTCTCAAGAGGCTACTCCAATCTTTGATTGAAAACTTAGTAAACAATTTGAGAGCTTTTTACGATTTGACCGAATGTGCACAAGAACTATGTTCTAAAAACCGAAGATGTTGATTAGAATCACTCGTGGGTTAAATATAACTATGATAGCTTTGGTTATATTCCCACCTGTCACTGCAATTCAGAGCATCAACAAGATCAATCCAAGAACACCTCCAGATCAACAAAGGAAATGGACAAAACTGAAGAACTAATGAAAAAGAAGAATAGAGGAAGAACCAAATCGAAGCTAAGCAAACTCAATCAGAGAAGAGATGCACAAAAGCTAAATCGAAGATTGATGTATTGCTCAGATGATTAGTTTCATAGCCACTCCCCTTGGGAGGACCAAGCTCCAAGCCTAGAGCCCACACCCACTCACTAACCTAACTCATATGGGAGGGAGGAGGAGTTAGCCACCACAAGACCTAGCCAACTATCTCTCTCAACCCTAGCTCTTGCCTCCCCATTTTATAGGCTCACCAATGAATCTTAGACCTAAATTAGTCCAAACCGGGCATAACCTATTAATCCCACCTAACACTGGGTTTTACTCACGCACGCTTCTCTGGCCCCAATGACTTGCCATCAAGTCTCTCACGCGTCCGGATCCTATCGAATCATCCTTTCTTGCAAACGACCCAAGTCACTTGGCGCACCACGTGCTTCTCCTCGTGCATAACGGAACCCAGCATCCTTGATCATCTGGACCTCAACTCCTCCCTAAGTCTAGTCCCGGTCTACCTTGCCGTTGCTCGTCATGTCCACCTTCGATAGCTCCCGTTCCCGTTTCTCGTTGTCCCAGCTTGCAACCACATCACCAACCTCAGGCATCTTCAGTGTCTTCCTGACCATTTTGGACCTCAACACCTCCCTGTGCCTAGTCCTGGTCCTTCTACGCCTCACCATTACCTAGCTTCGAAGTCCTGCAACCAACACCTACAAGCAAACCAGGACGTAGCACCGCACAATACACAAAGATCATCAATTTGTGTAATTTATCCATACAATGCACAATTCAAAAAGTATGCACTCAAAATATTGATCCTAATCCTAGAACCAAGCAATAAACTCATATGCACATTAGCAACAAACACCCTGGTCAACCCTGATCAGAATATTAATATTCTAGTGAAAAACCTCAGCTCACCGACTGGTTTGATACGACTTACGAGTACTCGGATGCATAAGAAATGAGGTACTCGTAGCCCACGAGGTCATACTAGCAGCCTACGACCACACAACAGACCGCTATGACCACCACACATATTACTACGACCATTGAGGAAACAAACTACGACTACCACACAGATCGCTATGACTATCGCAACGACTATCGCTCACATCGGCTACAACTTACCAAAACAGGTCGCTACGACCTACGACTACCACAACCGATAGCCACGATCATCGCTCACATAGGCTACAACTACTTATCACGACCAGGTAGAGCTATGACCATCGATCATAGGCTATGACTATCGATCACACATGGTCACTCAGGCACTGAAGCTTTCGACCACCCCATGGTCGTTATGCCGATCAGACTTGCCGACCACCAAGTCATAAATGGCAAAAGCTCCGGTACTCGCAGACAGACAAACTCGTAGACCATGAAGTCATCGGCCAGACTAACCCAAGACAGACAACGTAGTCCACAGACCAAGAAGCAATCATTTGCAAACTCCTCAAAAACCAAACTCAATCTCCACACATACTCTAATCCAAAAGTCAATTACTCATCATAACCATAGGGCCTTCACATGGTCTCACAATCTCCCCCTTGATGAGTATATTGACAAACACCGAAAAGGCATGAAGAAGAGTTTGTTTTTAAAAGAAAGCAAGAAGTTGCAAATGCCACACATAGTCTAAAAGAAGAGAAGAAGGAACTCATGACCATGTTGGCAAAGAGTGAGATGGAGCAAATAACGAGAAAGAACAAGTTTCCTATAAAAATTCCAAATCACACATAAAACCTCAAAAAAGCCCAATCTTGCTCATGGTCTAAAGAAAAGAGCAATTGCTCACCATGACTATTTTTATAGCAAGATGACTATGCATTCTCCCTCTTTAATGACTTTTATACCCCTTAATGCCTTTTCTCAATCATTCTCCCCCTTTTGGCAATAGAGTCATTAAGATGCATGGAAGAAGATAGAATATGAATAAAATGAAGTGGTTGCAATTTATTCATTTTAAGCATTAGGAGCCATGAAGATTATCCAAAGTGACTTTCCAAATATTACACCAAGCCAAAAAAGGTGAAAGCGCTATCTAGATCAAGACAAACCATGTATTGCCAACCTAAAGCCAAATAAGCCATAATCTGAAATTAAATAGATTGTTTAACATGTCAAGTCACTCAAGATCATAGTCTAGTTAAAGGTATCCAAACACGAGTCAAGCCATTTCAATATTCTAAGTGGAACCAAGAAGCCATAATTGAGTCAATTTAGAGTGCTACAAGTTCAAAATTGAGACATTTGTTCAAGTTCTTGATATCACTTGTGATTGAGCAAGTTTAGCATATTTCACATTTTCAGAAATTCATGATTGCCTTTCGACCACCCTATGGTCGTTATGCCGATAAGACCTGCTAACCACCAAGTCATAAATAGCAAAAGCTCTAGTACTCGTAGACAGACAAACTTATAGACCACGAAGTCATCAGCCAGATTAACCCGAGATAGACAACAAAGTCAACAGACCAAGAAGCAATCTTTTCCAACTCCTCAAAAACCAAACTCAACCTCCACACATAGTCTAATCCAAAAGTTAATTATTCATCATAACCATGGGGTGACCTCCACATGGTCTCATAGGACCGCCCGATAGGGCCCAGCATGCATCCATGTAGGCATAGCTATTTAGACATAATCCAGTTGACTCGGTTATCTTAATGGGCCATACCATGTTGGTCCAAGCATGTATAGCATGATGGGCCAAGAATGGCACGTTTAGCAAGTAGCCCACTGTCGCCTCCACCGTGTGTTTCCTGGTGCCCAAGCAGCCACGTGGTGAGATGGACAGAGGGGAGGCAGGAGCACAAACCACGAGAGGAGGCAGTGGGGAAAGAGGCTCACCGGAGAGAGAGAGAGAGAGAGAGAGAGGGGAGGGAGGAGGCGACTCAGTCAAGGAGGCCTTAGCCGAGTTGGGGGGAGGAGCCGAGGTGGCTGTGGCCGAGCAGTTGAGCCCGAGAGGGAGCAGGCGATGGAGAGGGAGGAGGTGGCGGTCGGGCTAGGGAGGGAGGAGCCGAGAAGGAGAGGAGGTGGCGACCAAGAGACGGTGTGCGAGAGAGGGAGAAGGCGACGCGAAGGTAGGAGACGACAACCGGGCCAGGGAGGAAGGAGGCGAGGATGCCGGGGACAGACTAGGTTATGTTGTGTGATGCTGGCCCCTTTCTCTTATCTCTCTCTCTCTCCCAGTCTCTCTCATGTGGACCCAATCACAACCTCACTCTCTCTTAGTCTCTCCTGCAGTCCCACTCCCCTCTCTCCTCCCCACAGCCACCACCATCGGTGGATCCCACTGACCGGGGCTCTCCCTGGGCCAATGCTGGTCGCTTCGTATTCCTCTCCATTGGATCTACCGTGCCTATCTTCCTCTAGCTTGGATCAAGCTTGTGGCACTCTCCCCTAGCCGCTGCCAGTCCTTGGTAGCCTCGGCCACGGCGTCGACTTGAGCTCACCGACATTGACACTGAGTTGGCCTCTATCCTTTGCTGTTGTCGTGCCATCCGATTGCCACTGCTCACCTGCTGGCTTCCACCCCTCCCGTCGCCTCCACTACCATCCCATGTCATGCTGCTCTGCCCGCCCCCACCCCACCTCCTTCGCTGCTCTGCTCATCCCCCACCTAAGCCACCTTATCCACCACTCGGCTGCCTCGCTGTAGGATCAAGGATAACTAACTAGAGGGGCTGAATAGGAGGTTCTAATTTTTTTTGCTCTAATTGTAGCAATTCTAACAACAAGGATCAATAAGTGAACCTAGTATGAGTCAAGAGCGAATTTTCTATGTTTTCTACGACACCACTAGCTATGTCTCTACCAAGTATAATTCTAGCTACACAAGATACAACAATTCAATAGATAGAAAAGTAAATACATAAGAGTAAAGACAAGAGATAAGCACAATAGAGACACACAATGTTTTTTCATAATATCGAAGACTTACTGGTCTTCACTAGTCCACATTGAGGTAACTTCAAACGAAATAGACCGACTCCACGAATTAAGCCTAATGATCTTAAATCTACTAAGGTTACTCTTCCTCTACTCCAGAGATGGCGAGCACCACACCACTTACAATCGGCGTAGGGCCTCTTCACAATCTTCTTGAAGAGAGATCACTATGCAAACTCCTCCCAAACCGCCTAGATGCTGGCAGGCACCAAGAGTAATAAATCACAGTGTTTGCTTGAGGATAAACAGGTGCCAGAATGATCAACGAATGATGCAATGCACTCTAATGCTCTTCAACTACGCAAAAATATGAAATATGAATAAAGGAGTAGTGGAGAGTGCACACAAGGCTTTAGTGTATTCAATGTGATCTTAGATACATGCCTTTGTGCTAGTAAGGGGGGTATTTATAGCCCCCAACCACAAATCCGAACGTTGTAACAAATCCTAGAAAAATTTAGTAGGTGTGGTACCACCACCATGTATGGTCGGTACTACTGAACCTACTATTCAATGGCTGTTTTGGGTGCAATTAATGTGCTTAACTAGACATTGAACAGACATTACGGTACAACCACCAACTAGGATCTGTATTACCGTACTACGGTAGTACCGCACCTTGAGAATGGTACTACTGACTTCCAGAGCTCCAAGAATTATCCAAAAATATGCTCTCTAGAAAAAACATATGTAGGACCAGAAAGACAACAGAGGGAGGGGGTTAATGGTGCCGATTAAAATTTTTCCCCAAGTATTATGGATCCTTTTCTCAAATAACTACAGAGTTACTAAGAATCAAATTCAAGCCCAAAAGCACAAAGCAAAACACTTAAGAACCCGAAATCTTGAAGAACTCAACCCCTGGAGGTTTGACCACCAACCAGGGGGTGGTCTAACCTCTCCTTGGCGGTCTGACTGCCAACCACAGAGCGGTAATTTTAAGCGAATGAATAGTAAAATCAGCATGATTGCGAGATTTTAAATCCACATAACTTTTGATTGGATGATCCAAAAGCTGTGAAACTTTGTACATATCTTGCTTAAGGTGTTTGGAACCTATTCTATCTATGAATGACAAAACCCACTACAAAGTTTGGACCTTTTTGAGATTTAAGCAAGAATGCACCAAAAATGACCTAGAACCAAAATTGGTGATCACAACTTGCTTGTGGGCAGAGAATAGCCAAGATAGCTTTGGATATGTTCCCACATATCACAACAAGTAAGAGCACTAAAGAAATCTCTCCAAAAACCCTCAGATCAAGACATCACTTGGAAGATAAAAAATATCCAAAAACTGAGTTTCTTGATAAACTTGCTGCTACCAAAGTGCTTAGATTGGTGGACGATGATTTCCATAGTATCTCTACGTCTTATATGTTCTTGGCACAACAAGATCAAGAAAAGGGTGAAGGGAGAGGAAAAACCAACCAAAACAAGAGCAAATCAATCAAATAAGAAGATAGCCATTTAGAATATAAAAGATTGATTATATTGTTGCTTGAGGAGGAAAGTCTTACAGACACTCCACCTTGGATGATAGAGAGCACACCAAGTATTCAAAACCTTAACCTAAAACAAGAGAGCACATAAGAGATGGGTTGGATGGTTAGCCACAACTCTCCATCCCAACCCCCCTTTTATAGATAGGCTAGCTAGCCACATCCATCTCTTAGTGGACACTATCCACTTAACACAATGGGAGAAACTTGATAACCCCACACACATGGTTTTTACTTACGCATAAGCCTGAATCCATTAAATTCTTAGCCTTGATCCGTCTTGAGCAAACTAGCTCCACCTTGACCTAAACCATTCTCCTAAGCGTCACTCATGCGCCATGGTTTTGATCCAAAATAGTTTCCGGTATTTTGGCCAAACTACCAAAATACCATTCGTTGACCCGGTCATCACCATCAATTGCAAGCAATCACCATGCTTACCACGTGTAGGTGCATCACTGGCTTACCACACAATGCCAAGTCTCTTTCATCCTAGTTCCACTGAACCACGGCTCACTTGGCCCGTCCAAGCCACATAGTGCAATCTCGCCGTTCGAACTCGCGTTCAACAGTCTTTCTTATGCCATACTTGAGCTCATTGTCTCACCTGACATTCTTAATCGTTCTGGGCCTCAAATCCTCCATGAGTATAGCCCCGATCCTTGCTGTTGACCCGATCCCTGCATATCAAAATACAAAGAAATCGTTTTTGGGCATAACTTTTTTACAAATTGACCCACATTAGTAGTAACATAGCTAATGCAACACAAAACCACTGAGAAAAATAACTAAAACCTATTCCATGACTAAAAAAATATAACCGAAATTCTCTGTTTTGACCAGTTTGACCAGATGCCAATTCTGGTCAGACCACTAGCAATGTCCAGTCCAACCGAAATGCCCAAGCGGTTGAACCACTAATTAACTCTGCTGAAGAGAAGATTTTGATAGCCCTCATCAATGCCATGTTCTTTTCAGCTTAAAGTTGGCTTATGCTTGTACTGCTTACACTAACTAGCTTTTAAACGGTGTTTTTTAAGGTGGGGTTAATAGGAAAATTATTGTAAAAGGTGTACTAAGTTCAGCTGTACCAGCCAAAATCACATGCAACTATTTTCCTCTACGTACTGCCACTTGCAAACAGTCAGAATTCAAATATTTAAGCCATAAGTCATCAGCCCAGAAGAACCCACCCTTGCCATGGGTGCACTTACTGTAGACTCACTATCATTTGAATGCATGTAGTCTTGCCGAATAATTAAATGGCAATCACACAAGTAATGGCAGTCAGCATGCGAACAATTAACATATGCAGCACTCACGTTGAGTAGACAAAGGAATTCAGGTTGCATGCAGAAATTTGTTCAATGAATCCTTTTAATTAGACAATAGAAGACAATCATTTTTATCCAATACTAGCACGGGTCAAAGGCTAACATCTAATTATAATGGTTCATCACAATATAATTCAGGACCCACTCACATAGACCTTCAACGTACCGCACAAAAATTGGTATTATCACCGGCCGGTAGTACTACTCCATAACGGTGGTATTACTGCTGGCCGGTAGTACCACAACTCCTAGCTGGTGCTACTATTTTTCCTGATAGAGTTTTCAAAAAACAGATTTTAAATACATATATGATTCTTTGTTGATCGAGATAGCATAAGTTTAATTCTCAGGCTACTAGCCATGATCCCCTTTATATTACGACATCTAGCCTACTAATCCAGTCTTTTCTCCAAACTCCAAGACCTTTGTCTTAAGCCAAGTCAATTTTTACTAGTCTTTACATGCATTTGTCGTGTTGTCATTCGTTCTCCGGGACTAAATCTTTTAACATATCTTAGCACACATGTTAGTTCCAAACATAATATTATCATTAATTACCAAAACTAATTTTCAGGGGTCTAGATGCTTTCAATCTCTCCCTTTTTGGTAATTGACGACAACAAAAAACGCGAAGGAAATTTAGAGATTTTGAAAATACCCAACTCTTGAAACGAGTTGCATATAATTGTTTTGACTTTTAAATGCAAATAATTCTTGAGAGAATCTCAGCAAGATGAAGAATTAGTTGCATTCAAGAGTCGATCAACAAATAGTGGAAAGCTCCCCCTAAATATATGCATATGATATTTTGAAGTGGTTTCCATGTACAAGTTTATATTTTAGAAATTTTGGTGGAGTTTTCTTTATTTGTTGAAATTTGAAGAATCCTCTCAAAAGATAATAAACATGAGTATGAACATGAGAAGTAATAATTAGAGCATGATAAGCATGAACAAGATTGATATAGCCAAATAATCATAACATTAAGTTCACAAGCATAAAACGATTCTAAATATTACAAGTCCATGCATTCTAAAACATAGTTCAAACATAAGTTCATCACATAACAAGTTCTTCACATAAATAATATATAGATAGATAGATAAAGCTTCTTCTTCTTGCAAGCTTATCTCCTCCTTTGACTTCTCCACATTTTGTCCTCATTTTCTCCCCCTTTGGCATCAAGTACCAAAAAGAGCTACTCCTGAGGTGATAGCGAATGGGAGAAGGACAATGAGGTGCTGAGGAGAATGAAACATGCTCTAAGGTGTCCACACGCTGAGCAAGGGAAGATAGCTGATCATTTGCCTCCACTTGACACTGAGTAAGGGAAGCTATCTAATTATGTGTCTTCAATTGATTGTCTTGGATTTGCATGACAACATTGAAGATATGAGAAAATGAAACTGGATCAGCTGTAGGTGGAGCGTCCTCATGCCCTTGCACATATTCTTCTCGCTCTTGAGTGTGAGGAAGGACAACAGAGGGGACTAGAGTAGCTTCCCTAGGCTTGTACGTCTTGTGAGGTGCTAGCCTTGCTCCTCGATAATTCGTCTTCCTCATGATGAAGGCCATGATATGTAGAGCAAAGTAAATTCTTTTGACCCTATCATTCTTGGAGGATGCAACCTCTTTGATTATGAGGTCAACCACATCAAATCTATGTCCATTCATGATGTAGTCAATGATGTTCCAAGCATGACCTCGGATTGCATCAAAATTCCCGATCTTCTGGAAGAACGTGTGGTTGATGATATGATTGATGAAGCTTAGCAGGGGAAGAAGTCCAGTTATCCTACCAAGAGTAAATCTGACTGAGGTATCATAAAACTGAGTCCATGTAGCAATTTTGAGACTAACCTGGTGTATATCTTCTCATGACATCCAAGGTGAGTTCGCAAAGCTGTCTCAAACTCACCTTTGGTGGCCTCAACTCTCTCATATCCCGTCATCCAACTCATATAGTCAAAATTGGGGGATACGTATATTGTTGCATAGAACTGTTGGATCATGTCCTCATGATAATCACATCGAAGTGTGACTATGTCATGGAGTTAATAGCAAAGAATAGCATCGGCATAGCGATCAATCCCATTGAGATGTGCCCAATCCACATACTTGTGGTTGGCAAACTGCCGGCTGTGATCATACAGCTGAGTGTAGACATCTTGTTGAAACTTGGTGTGGAAGTGAGGATCAGTTGACGTCCTTGGCTTCGTGAACTGGTTCGAGTGGCGGAGTATGACATACTTCTCACTAGTGATCAACCTCAAGTTCACAGTCTGCTTTGCCACTTCCTCTGTTTCCTCATCCTCTTCTTCTTCACTCTCTTCATACTCTTCTTCCTTATCTGTCTCAGTGGTGCTTTCTTCTTCTTCCTCCCTAGTAGCTTGTGCCGTGCCCCTCGCCCTCATGGCCTGGAGGAATGATTCAGTCTCTAAGTCACTGTCCCCCCTTGAGGGTGCTCGAACAGAGGCTACCTTCTAGGATGCCGCCATGTAGCACGAAGGCCCGGCTTGGGATGGAAAGAGGTCATAACCATCTGTCGGTTCACCTTCGGATGTCGGGTTCTTATGAACTGAGATTTTGGTCCTTGGCATCTTGAAAAGGAATTTAGAAGACATTTAGGATAGAAGAAATAGGTTTGGACTAATGTGCAAAATTAGTTGGTGAATTTTTAGCAAAAATGGTAGTACCACCTTCTCCTATCGGTACTACCAGCCTACAGTAGTACCGCACGGGAGGGGCGGTATTACCGCTTATACCGAAAACATTAGGGCAATTTTCAAATTTTGATTTTAATAAGTGTTTGGCATGGACCAATCCATAGAATAGGCATAACAAGTCACCAAATATAAGTTACTACCAATTTGTCCGAAAGATCTAAACTATTTTAGCCACATTATCCAAAGCCCTAGATATTTGATCTTGAGTTCCAAAAGAGACAAGAGAGGATTTGATGTGGTTTACCTTGAGGAATTAATGAGAAGCTCTCTCTGGAACTTGGATCTACCAAAGTTTCCTTGAAATTATCACAAAAGCGGAAGATTTATGGAGAAATTTGGAGATCGGTTTGAGGGGTGTGAGAGAGGGAGAGAGAGGGTTTGATGAGATGAGGCTTTGAACGGTTTTCTGGAGTTGTGAAGATGAGGTGGCCGAAGGGGCTATTAGGAAAAAGACATGGTGTCGGTTACTAAGGATTTTGGGCCCAATTGCCAGAAGGTGGTTGTACCGCATTTCACAGTTGGTAGTACCGCTAAGCGGTAGTACCGTAGGGGTGAATTGGTACTACCGATTTCAATCAATTTTCTTGGGTAGATTAGGAAGATGCAAATGATCCTTAATTCTCACACAACAAAACATCTTTTAGGATCATTATGCATTGAATTTGTAGATAACACCTAGATAAAATAGTTTTTATTAATATGGAGATTTTTGACAAATATTTTTAATTAGGTTTTCTCATAAACTCTAAGAAATCCAATTTAAAGCAAATGACATGATGCATGACTTCAAGCTATATTGGAATAATCTATGACATTTAACTTATTCCTCAATTTGCAAAAGTGGCATTCATCTAAACATTTGATGAAGATATCGGCTAATTGGTCTTTGGTCCATATGTGGCTACTGACAATATCACCCTTGCTCACACGATCTCTTAAGAAATGGTGGCGATATGCTTGGTTCTTGAGTGTTGGCCCGAGTTATTTGCTATCTTCACATTACAATCATTATCACACAATAGAGGCATTTTATCAAAATTAATCCCATAATTCATCGAGGTTTGCCTCATCCATAGCAATTGTGCACAACAACTACCCGTGGAAACATATTTGACTTTGGCGGTGGATAGTGTTATAGAATTTTATTTCTTGAATGACTATGAAGCTAATGATCTTCCTAACAATTGACAACTGGCCGAGGTGCTTTTTCTATCCACTTTGCTACCTGTATAATTGGAATTCGAATATCCAATTAAATCAAATTTAACACCTTTGAGATACCATAAGCTAATTATAGAGGAATACTTTAAATATCTAAGAATCATTTGGTGATGCTTGAAACCGTACAAACATGCAAACACTAAACATAATATCGGGCCTAGATGTGGTAAGATAAAGCAAACTACCAATCACATATCTATAAAGTTTTAAATCTACCAGTTTACCTTTGTCATTAAGGTCAAGATGACTGTTTGTCACCATAAGAGTCTTGATGGGCTTGGCGTCTTCCATGTTGAACTTCTTGAATAAGTCCTTCACATATTTTGTGATGTGGATCCACCTAGCAGGCTAGCTGAAGCATGTTGTTTTGGCCCTAATCTTTTATGATACACCTTGCTGGATGCCCTTCTTGTTCTAAAGTTCTTGCACACCCAAGAATAGTATATACCTCCAAGATAAACCTTCTCCCACGCACACCATAGCACATAAAGAAAGGGTAGAGAAACCGAAGTTTCAGTGAGTAGAATCCAATACCACAATTGGATTCAACACACCAAGAGCAATTCCTCGATGGAAATCTCAAGAACACGCCAACAATGGCCACCAAACCATGGTGATTTTCTGATTTCTATTTCTCAATTCATATTATATCATAGCCTAAATTACAATGGGGCTAAGCCTTGGCCTTATATAGGTGCACAATGCACGGCCCTGACTAAAAGTTACGCACAACCTAGCCTAAGGCCAAAATAAACTCTAATACGAACTAAAAAGGAAATATCAAAACTGCTACCATTAGATTATCTCTCAATTTGCGATGTTACTATGAGGATTCCAAGGTTGGCACCTCATCTATTGGATGGGGCTTCGAATTAGCTTTCCAGCGAGTCCAAGAACACTCAAATCGAACTTCGTTTGGCACCTCATTAGCTTTCTCTCTTCACCATGATTAGGCCCACATAATATGTGCATAACTCCATGTGCCAAACTAGGGTTTTCTCGTCGCGGCCGACATGGTTCTTCTCTTTGTCTTCTTCATGTGCCATAGTGATTACATTCTTTCTGTTTTCGCCATCCTCACTTCCCTCTCCCTTGGCTTTATCTTGTTGGATCAAAATAGCACTAACTAAAGTTGTAGTGCTACTTGGTGCCACATCATTTTGTTTGGCTCACAAACGTCCCATTTTTGAGTTGCGTGATTTGGAGTTCAAGGAAGTAACCAAGTTCTCCAATCATGGACATATTAAATTCCCTAGACATCATATCACCAAACTATTTGCAAATTTCTTGGTTAGTATATCTGAATATAATATCATCAACATAAACTTGACAAACAAAGAATTTATCATCTATGATTTTTGTAAATAATTTTATATCAATTTTTCCAATTTTGAATCGTTTTGAGAGTACAAAGTCTCGAAGCTGCTCCTACCATGCTCTAGGAGCTTGTTTAAGACTATATAAGGCCTCAGAGAGTTTATAACATGATTTGGATTCTTAGGATCCTCCAAACCAAGAGGTTGTTCAACATAAATAAGCTCAATTATTTTTTCATTTAAGAATATACTTTTAACATCTATTTAAAGGAATTTTATATCAAAACATGATGCAAAGGTAAGTAGTATGCAAATGAACTCAAGTCTAGCTTCGATTTGAGTATAATCTTGAGCGACTAACCTTACCTTATTTCTTACTACAACTCCGCTTTCATCTTGCTTATTCCAGAATACCTATTTTGTACCATTGATATTGTGCTCCTTGGCTCTTTCCACCAATGTCCAACGTCATTCTGGGTGAGGTTGTTTATTCTTCGTGCATGGCATTCACCCAATCCAGAGCATTTAATGCATCATCTATACGTTTAGGCTCAAGAGAAAAAACAAAAGAGTAATGTTTACAAAAAGAAGTAACACATGATCGAGTTTAACACTCTTACTCATATCATTCAATATTTGATCTATTGGATGATCTTTAGCATAGCGTTAAGGATCTTTGGAGGTAGTGTTGATGGTTGTTCTTTTTCCCTTTCTTCTACATCTATTGCTTAAATGTATTTGTTGTAGAAGAGGTAGGAGGAGTGGATGATCGCGAGCCGGTTGAATCTTCTTTTGGCTTGATATTGTTAATTTGCATGTTCTTCATGGCTTGCCTTAATCCTTCATCGCCTACATCATCCAAATTATCTTACTCTTTTTGAGAGCCGTTAGTCTCATCAAATTGAACATCACAAGTTTTTAACTAAATCAGAGTTTTTGTTGAAGACATGATATGCCTTACTATTTGATGAGTAGCCAAGCAAAAAGCCAACATCACAACGACTTTGAAATTTAGAGAGCTGAATACCTTTCCTCTTTATGCCGCTGAGCACCATCGGCGGCGAAGAAGAAGAAGGCGGAAGCAGTGAAGTCTCGCGTCAGCACTACGGCTTCGGCTTTAGCAGCTGCAGGTACGAGCGGTGGTGCAGGTGCGACCGTGAACCCCGCCATCGACACGACGACAAACCCCGCCACCGACGCGACGACCAACCCCGCCATCGACACAACGCCAGACCCCACCAGCACCGCCCCGACGACCAACCCCGGCGATGGCAACGCAGGCGCATCCGTTTTTCCACCCAGCGCAGAAGCGGTGAATGGCCCCAGCTGCGACGCGAACCTCGTCACCGGCTCCAGGGTCCTCCAGGACAACGCGGTAGGCAGCCCGGGCGCGCAGGCCGTGGTCACCGCCGTGCCGGTAGCACCGCCAAGCGCACCGACGGCCCCAGCCACTCTCGCGGTGGAGGCTGCCCTGCTGGTGGACCTCAGCGCATTTCAGCGGGAGCTAACAGACCTCCGCAGAGCTGTGCGGGACATGCAAGAGGCTCGGAGCCAACACGCCCCCCCAGCGGTGGCATCCGAACCCGCTCCGGAGAGGGCGGATAGCCGCGACGCCCCTACGTCTAGTCGCGTCCCATTGCGGCGCATAGACCCGGAGTCCCCGCTCTCTGCAGGCCTACAGCAGGCGGCATGGCCTGAAGATTTCAAGTTCTCGAGCGTCATCGAGGCCTACAAAGGCGACTCCGACCCGCGAGAGTTCGTGTGCGTATATGAGACTGCTATCGAGGCCGCTGGCGGGGACGACACCACGAAGGCAAAAGGACTCCCTCTCGCGTTACAAGGGGTGGCGCTGTCCTGGTTCTTCACCATTGAACCACAGTCCATCTACACGTGGGAATAGATCTGCGACCGACTCTACAACAACTTTGAGTGAAACTACATCGAGCGTGTCGATGCGGAACAGCTCTTCGCAGTCAAGCAAAAACCCAAGGAAAGGCTCCGGGATTACTTCAAGTGCTTCGCGAAAGTGCGCTGCCAGGTCAAGGACGTCAACGAAACAACCGTCATCAAAGCAGCAATACAAGGCCTCCGACCGGGACTGATGGCCGAATACAACACGCGCAAGCCCATTAAGATGGTCGCGAAGCTCTTCGACAAGATGAAAGAATACGCCAGAGCAGAGGAAGACGCGCGGAGGCGACACGGTGATGACTCCGACACCAACAAGGCGGAGGGCTCGGCAAAGAGCGAAGGCTCGCCGAAGCATGGCTCTTTGAAAGGTAAGCGCAAGCAAGAGCAGCCGAAGGGCGCCTTCGAACGCAAGGACCCCCAACACAATAACCCGCCAGGCGATAGGCCCAAGCGCGACCAACGCAAGTCCAGGAAACCTCGTTACGTCTTCGACATCGAGGGCGGCTCCGAAGACAACGCCTCCGCAGGTCGCGGAGGCAGAGGGCGCCGAGGCCGAGGACGGGGACGTGGCCGGGGTTGCAATGACAGAACCCGCGAAGAGTACGGCGACCAGCACCACGGGTAGTGGTGCGAAATCCATGGCCGAGGCAACCATGACACGTGTGCTTGCGCCACTATCGCCGCGCTACGACAGAGTGTCGCCAGGGACAAAAACCCGGATACACACGCGCCCGTTGTGGCCCACGTCCAACACCCCCAGGACCAAGGAATACAGCCCCAGGAAGGCCTCCTGCGAATTCAGGCACATGTGCAACAACCTCGGGAGGGCCTCCTACAGTTACAAGCCTCAGAAGGAGCCCAGCGCAGGATCATCAACGTCATTTCCGGAGGCTCCTCGCTAGAGTTCGCCTTGGTGCGGCAATGGAAGGCTTACGCGAGGAGGCTGCACCACGTCGCGGCATACCCGGCGCAGGCGCCGCCGGAATGGGCACAACACAAAGTCACATTCACGCCCGCTGACGCCGAGGGCGTGGAGTTTCCCCACCAAGACCCTTTGGTCGTCCGGGTCCTTGTAGCCGGATGCGAAGTCAGGCGCGCTCTAGTCGATAGAGAAAGCTCCGCGAACATCATGTTCGCCGCGGCCTTCGACCAAATGGGGATCCCTCAGAGCCGATTGGGCCCTTCAGGCATCCCGCTGCAAGGATTTGGGGGGCAGCCCTTGCGCGCTTTGGGCCAGATATGCCTCCAAGTCTCTTTCGGCCAAAACGACAACGTGAGGAACGAAGACGCCATCTTCGACGTGGTCGACATTGCATACCCCTACAACGCCATATTAGGGCGGCCGCTCTTAAATACCCTCGGGGCAGTCCCGCACCACAGCTTCCTGTGCATGAAGCTTCCCGGACCGCAGGCTATCATCGTCGTCCATAGCGACTAGGACATGGCTCGGCGCATAGAGCTTGGTGCCAGAGGTCCATGCCACGCGGCTCGCCAAGGCACCTAAGCCGGGTATGCAGATGCCGAGCCCTCGGGCGCCCCCCGAGAGCGTCTCGCGTTCCTCGGGCACAAGGCTGCCCCGGCAGCAGCGACTCGTCCGCGGTCGCCCCATCATAGTGGTTAGTGGTCGGTATCCCCCCTTTTTTTTGTAATCGCTCACCCGCGCAAATGGGAATTTAATAAAGTGCATCATTCATGCAAATTCTCTCGTTCACATACCAAAAGCGCACGAACGATCACCTTCGTGTGCACTATGCATCAGCATGAATAAAGACGCGTGGGGGGACGCCTCCGCGCGCAGTCTATGGACTCTAAATAAGACGTAGCGTCGAGGTCCGCCTCCGCACGCACTCTACGGAGTATAAATAAGACGTAGCGTCGAGGTTCGCCTCCGCACGCAATTTCACCGCCCGCAACGCGCGGAGGCTCGCCTCCGCGCACAGTCCACGGACTCTAAATAAGACGTAGCGTCGAGGTCCGCCTCTGCACGCACTCTACGGAGTATAAAAAAGACGCGGATGCTATCCCTGCGCACTCTACGGAGTATAAACAAGACGCGAACACCGCGCACGCATGGGCGTTGCCCCAGTGCGTACTCTTCGGAGTATAAATAAGACGTGGATGCCGATCCCACGCACTCTCTGGAGTATAAAAAAGACGCGGATGCTATCCCTGTGCACTCTACGGAGTATAAACAAGACGCGAACACCGCGCACGCATGGGCGTTGCCCCAATGCGTACTCTTCGGAGTATAAATAAGACGTGGGTGCCGACCCCACGCACTCTCTGGTGTATAAAAAAGACGCCGATGCTATCCCTGCGTACTCTTCGGAGCATAAATAAGGCGTGGATGCTGGCCCCACGTACTTAGAGCACAGCTCACCCCGGTTAATTCTACGGAGTGCGAATCGCACCACGGGGGCCCATGCGCCGCCCATGCGCTAGTTCCCACGCAAGCGCACCCGCGAGCGAGAAACACCAGAGGCTGTTCTTGCATAATCTTGGGAAGGAGCGCTTGCGCGTCTACCTCGGTCAAGGCGCCAGCTCCGCTCCCACCACTTCGAAGGATGGAGGACGGAGCGCTCTCGCGTCTACTTCGACTAGGCGCCAGCTCCGCTCCCACCTCTTCGAAGGGTAGGGGACGAAGCGCTCGCGCTTCTACTTCGACCAGGCGCCAGCTCCGCCGCCACCACTTTGAAGGATGGGGGACGGATCGCTCGCGCGTCTGCTTCGACTAGGCGCCAGCTCCGCTGCCACCACTTCGAGGCATAGGGGATGGAGCGCTCGCGCGTCTGCTTCGACCAGGCGCCAACTCCGCCGCCACTGCTTCGAAGGATGGGGGACGGAGCGCTCGCAAGGGAGCGTGTGTGCGGTTATGGCAACCGCGCGTCTACCTCGATCGCACTGCCCTCGCAAGGCGAAAATTGTCGCATACGGGCGAGCGTACTAACCCTCCGATAGTGTAGCTGGAGGGGCGGAGACGCACTTCGCAGGATCTAATCAAGACTGTTCTTTGCATTCGCTAAGGACGCTTACAAAGGCGCACAAACACCTCCGGCGCGCCAGGCCGCTACTCGGCAGGCTCATTCTTAACATTCGTCCGTGCCGAGGCTCCACTCGAAGACGCCTGACCTGCCCAGAAATCCAATGCTTCCTCGGCCCTTTGCCAGCGTCGAAGGCGTCGTCGGGTTGCAAGGTCGGAGATTAGCAGCCGGCCATGGCTGTGTAGCTGCTCGGGACAAGGGGGCAGGAATCAGAACAGCGGGGAAACAACTCCGTACTTTACCAAGAAAAAAAAAGAGAACCCGAGTTTCGGTTACAATGCACACCAACACGCGACAACCTCCCGTCACACCTGTGGGTTCGCGGTGTCCTCTGGGGCCGCAGCGCCCTCCTCTTCGCGCCGGGGGACCTCGTCCAGAAACCGGCTAAGGTTTCCATCGCCGTGCAAGTTGTTCCGCAGCTCGACTATGGCTGCGGCCTCGCCGCAGTATTCCCATATCCGCTCATGGAAGAACTTCACGGTGCGGCGTACGGCGCACACGGCGCCGGACATTACCCCGCCCCCGGCGGGCATCTCTAGTCGAGGATCGACTAGCCCTGCAACATGTTCACAACCGCGGTGTCGCAGGAGCGCGCATGTCAGACACGACGCCACGTAGGCGCAGTGATTGTTGAAGATCGCCGCGGTGCCGCGTGCAACGCCGGCCGCATCTCCAATCCACCGAAGTGACCACGACAGGTCCTCGGGCCCGAAGGAGTGCGCCGGCACTTCGGCGACAAGCCCCATAAGGGTATCTTCCAGGGCCAGCATGGCGTCCCAGGCGGCTACCGAAGCGTCGCCCAAGGCTCGATCTCGCTCCGCGAGAGAGGTGGCAAGTTCGCTGTTTTTCCTCTCTAGAGCAGTGATTTGTTGCAGAAGGCCGTCCCGCTCTGCAGCAGCTTCTTGCCGCATCGCTTCCACGGCCGACGCTCGCACTGCGGCTACGAGCCCCTCGGTGCGCGTCTTTATCTCCGCGCACTCCAACTCCAGCTGGCGTATGCGAGCATCCTGGGCGGAGCGCCCTCCGGTAGCTCCCTGCAGCTCCTCTTCGGCGGCCTGCAGCCTACTCCGTAGTGCTGCTCCCTCGCGAATGTGAGCATCTCGCTGGGCCTGGGCCAACACGAGTGTCTGCGCGGCGCAGGAGTTTGCATGCGTTAAACGGCTGCAAGTGGTCTAAAAGACAAAACGCTTACCCTCACTCCTGACACTTCCAATGCATCGAGGGCGGCTCCGAAGAGAACGCCTCTGCAGGTCGCGGAGGCAGAGGGCGCCGAGGCCGAGGACGGGGACGTGGTCGGGGTCACGACGACAGAACTCATGAAGAGTACGGCGACCAGCACCATAGGTTGTGGTGCGAAATCCATGGCCGAGGCAACCATGACACGCGTGCTTGCGCCACTATCGCAGCGCTACGGGAGAGCGTCGCCAGGGATAAAAACCCAGATACACGCGCGCCCGTTGTGGCCCATGTCCAACACCCCCAGGACCAAGGAATACAACCCCCGGAAGGCCTCCTGTGAATTCAGGCACATGTGCAACAACCCCGGGAGGGCCTCCTGCAGTTACAAGCCCCGGAAGGAGCCCAGTGCAGGATCATCAATGTCATTTCCAGAGGCTCCTCGCTGGAGTTCGCCTCGACGCGGCAACGGAAGGCTTACGCGAGGAGGCTGCACCACGTCACGGCATACCCGGCGCAGGCGCCGCCGGAACGGGCACAACACAAAGTCATATTCACGCCCGCTAACGCCAAGGGCGTGGAGTTTCCCCACCAAGACCCTTTGGTCGTCCGGGTCCTTGTAGCCGGATGCGAAGTCAGGCGCGTCCTAGTCGATAGAGAAAGCTCTGCGAACATCCTGTTCGCCGCGGCGTTCGACCAAATGGGGATCCCTCGGAGTCGATTGGGCCCTTCAGGCATCCCGCTGCAAGGATTTGGGGGGCAGCCTTTGCGCACTCTGGGCCAGATATGCCTCCAAGTTTCCATCGGCCAAAAGGACAACGTGAGGAGCGAAGACGCCATCTTCGACGTGGTCGACATCGCATACCCCTACAACGCCATATTAGGGCGACCGCTCTTAAATACCCTCGGGGCAGTCCCGCATCACGGCTTCCTGTGCATGAAGCTTCCCGGACCGCGGGCCATCATCATCGTCCATGGCGACCAGGACATGGCTCGGCGCATAGAGCTTGGCACCAGAGGTCCATGCCACGCGGCCCGCCAAGGCACCTAAGCCGGGTGTGCAGATGCGGAGCCCTCGGGCGCCCCCCGAGAGCGTCTCGCATTCCTCGGGCACAAGGTTGCCCCGGCAGCAGCGGCTCATCAGCGATCGCCCCGTCATAGCGGTTAGTGGTCGGTATCCCCCCTTTCTGTAATCGCTCACCCGCACAAACGAGAATTTAATAAAGTGCATCGTTCATGCAAATTCTCTCATTTTCATACCAAAAGCGCATGAAGGATCACCTTCGTGTGCACTGTGCATGAGCATGAACAAAGACGCGTGGGGGGACGCCTCCGCGCGCAGTCTACGGACTCTAAATAAGACGTAGCGTCGAGGTCCGCCTCCGCACGCACTCTATGGAGTATAAATAAAACGTAGCGTCGAGGTTCGCCTCCGCACGCAATTTCACCACCCGCAACGCGCGGAGGCTCGCCTCCGCGCGCAGTCTACGGACTCTAAATAAGACGTAGCGTCGAGGTCCGCCTCCGCACGCACTCTACGGAGTATAAATAAGATGTAGCGTCGAGGTCCGCCTCCGCACGCACTCTCCAGAGTATAAAAAAAGAGACGCGGATGCTATCCCGGCGCACTCTACTGAGTATAAACAAGACGCGAAAACCGCGCACGCATGGGCGTTGCCCCAGTGCGTACTCTTCGGAGTATAAATAAGACGTGGATGCCGATCCCACGCACTCTCCGGAGTATAAAACAGACGCGGATGCTATCCCGGTGCACTCTCCGAAGTATAAATAAGACGTGGATGCCGATCCCACGCACTCTCCGGAGTATAAAACAGACGCGGATGCTATCCCCACGCACTCTACGGAGTATAAACAAGACGCGAACACCACGCACGCATGAGTGTTGCCCCAGTGCGTAATCTTCGGAGTATAAATAAGACGTGGTTGCCGATCCCACGCACTCTGCGGAGTATAAAACAGACGCGGATGCTATCTCCGCGCACTCTACGGAGTATAAACAAGACGCGAACACCGCGCACGCATGGGCGTTGCCCCAGTGTGTGCTCTTCGGAGTACAAATAAGACGTGGATGCCGATCCCACGCACTCTCCGGAGTATAAAACAGACGCGGGTGCTATCTCTGTGCACCCTATGGAATACAAACAAGACGTGGACGTTGGCCCCACGTACTTGGAGCACAGCTTACCCCGGCTAATTCTACAGAGTGCAAAGTGCACCACGGGGGCCCACTCCCACGCGCCGCCCGCGAAGTACCAAGGCGACGTGTCACAGGCTAGCTCCCGCGCGAGCGCACCCATGTGCGAGAAACACCAGAGGCTGCTCTTGCATGATCTTGGGAAGGAGCGCTTGCGCGTCTATCTCGACCAAGGCGCCAGCTCCGCTGCCACCACTTCGAAGGGTAGGGGACGGAGCGTTCGCGCGTCTACTTCGACTAGGCGCCAGCTCCGCTGCCACCACTTCGAAGGGTAGGGGACGGAGCGCTCGCGCGTCTACTTCGACTAGGCGCCAGCTCCGCTACCACCACTTCGAAGGGTAGGGGACAGAGCGCTCGCGCGTCGACTTCGACTAGGCGCTAGCTCCGCTGCCACCACTTCGAAGGGTAGGGGACGGAGCGCTCGCGCGTCTACTTCGACTAGGCGCTAGCTCCGCTGCCACCACTTCGAAGGGTAGGGGACGGAGCGCTCGCGCGTCTACTTGGACTAGGCGCCAGCTCCGTTGCCCCCACTCCGAACGATGGGGGACGGAGCGCTCGCGCATCTACTTCGACTAGGCACCAGCTCCGCTGCCACCACTCCGAAGGGTGCGGGACGGAGCGCTCGCGCATCTACTTTGACTAGGCGCCAGCTCCGCTACCTGCACTCCGAAGGGTGCGGATGGAGCGCTTGCGCGTCTGCTTCGACTAGGCGCTAGCTCCGCTGCCAACACTCGAAGGGTAAGGGGCGGAGCGCTCGCGCGTCTACTTCGACTAGGCGCTAGCTCTGTTGCCACCACTCCGAAGGATGGGGGACGGAGCGCTCGCGCATCTACTTCGACTAGGCGCCAGCGGACGCCAGCTCCGCTGCCACCACTCCGAAGGGTGCGGGACGGAGCGCTTGCACGTCTGCTTCGACTAAGCGCCAGCTCCGCTGCCGCCTCTTCGAAGGGATATCGAATTGAGCGTGGGTGCGGTTGTTGCAACCATGCGCCTACCTCGATCGCACTGCCCTCGCAAGGCGCAAATCGTCGCATACGGGCGAGCGTAGTAACCCTCCGAGTTTACCATGGGACAGCGTAGCTGGAGCAGCGGAGATACACTTCGCAGGATCTAATCAAGACTGTTCTTTGCGTTCGCTAAGGATGCTTACAAAGGCGCACAAACACCTCCGGCGCACCAGGCTGCTACTCGGCAGGCTCATCCTTAACATGCATTCGTGCCGAGGCTCCACTCGAAGACGCCCGACCTGCCTAGAAATCCAGCGCTTCCTCGGCCCTTTGCCAACGCCAAAGATGCCGTCGGGTTGCAAGGTCGGAGATTAGCAGCCGGCCCCGGCTGTGCAGCTGCTCGGGACAAGGGGGCAGGAATCAGAATAGCGGGGAAACAACTCTGTACTTTACCAAGAAAAAAAAGACAACCCGGGCTTCGGTTACAACGCACACCAACACGCGACAACCTCCCGTCACACCTGTAGGTTCGCGGTGTCCTCCGGGGCCGCAGCGCCATCCTTGTCACACCGGGGGACCTTGTTCAGAAACCGGCCAAGGTTTCCCTCGCCGTGCAAGTTGTTCCGCAGCTCGACTATGGCTGCGGCCTCGCCACAGTATTCCCATATCCGCTCATGGAAGAACTTCACGGCGCGGTGTACGGCGCGCACGACGCCGGACATTACCCCGCTCCCAGCGGGCATCTCTAGTCGAGGATCGACTAGCCCCGCAACATGTTCACAACCGCGGTGTCGTAGGAGAGCGCATGTCAGGCACGACGCCACGTAGGTGCAGTGATTGTCGAAGATCGCCGCGGCGCCGCGTGCAACGCCGGCCGTATCTCCAATCCACCGGAGTGACCGCGACAGGTCCTCGGGCCCGAAGGAGTGCGCCGGCACCTCGGCGACAAGCCCCTTAAGAGTATCTTCCAGGGCCAGCATGGCGTCCCAGGCGGCTACTGAAGCATCGCCCAAGGCTCGATCTCGCTCCGCGAGCGAGGCACAAAGTTCGCTGTTCTTCCCCTCTAGAGCAGCGATTTGTTGCAGAAGGTCGTCCCCCTCTGCAGCAGCTTCTTGCCGCACCGCTTCCGCGGCCGACGCTCGCGCTGCGGCCGCGAGCCCCTCGGTGCGCGTCTTCATCTCCGCGCACTCCAACTCCAGCCGGCGTATGCGAGCATCCGGGGCGGAGCGCCCTCCTGTAGCTCCCTGCAGCTCCTCTTCGGCGGCCTGCAGCCTACTCCGTAGTGCTGCTCCCTCGCGAACGTGAGCACCTCGCAGGGCCTGGGCCAACACGAGTGTCTGCGCGGTGCAGGAGTTAGCAAGCGCTACACGGCTGCAAGTGGTCTAAAGACAAATGCTTACCCTCACTCCCGACACTTCCAGTGCATCTCCAAGGCGCCCTGACCCGTATGTCTGCAACGCCTATTGGCCGATGCTGGCGGCCGCGTCCTCCGCAATCCCGCACCATGCCCTCAGAGCATCCGACGGAGGGATGAAGTCCGCCGGGCTCGGGCGCGCGGCATACGTGTCGCCAGCATCAGGACCCCCGCGCTCAAGGAATGGCTCCTCCTCCAGGATAAGTGCTGCTGCAAAGAGGAAGTACGCATTTATCACGGGGCATGCAAAAATTGTCGAAGGAGTGCCGTCATAACCGACCTTCGGTGGCAGATGCGGGACTTCGTGGAGACGGCTTCTACTTCGGCCCCAACGGACGGTGTTGTCTCGCAAGGCCTGGGGACCTCCGAGTCGGGACCTAGCGCCAACCAATCCTACGCCACGGTCACTGTGGCCCGAGTGGCCGGGAGGGCGCGGTGTGGAGGAACCTCGGTGCCCGAAGCGGAGTCCCACAAGCTCCCAACACCAGTCGCCACAACGAACCCTCGTGAAGTCCGCGGAAGGGGGGACGGCAGGCGTGGCCGCTTCGCTTGAGGGGAAGGTACCACTTCGGTACCTGGCACAGAAGGAGCCCCTGCGGCAACAACACTCGCCGAAGGGGTCTCCACAGCTACAACGACAGTGGTCGGGGGCTTCGCCCCCACGGCCTCCGCGGGGGACACTTCAGCCTCGGCCATCGCTATTAGCGAAGGCTGCGCTCCACACACTCCCGCGGAGGGCAGCCCCGCCACAGCCATGGCCAGAGACGAGGACTCCGCACCGGTGCTGCCAGCCAGCACCACCACCCCGGCGACGGTCGCGGGCAGCGAGACCTCCGCGGCGCGCCCTCCACCGCCGGCGCCTTCGCCCTCCAACGGTTGCCATCTATAGTTGTTTTGGTACAAGGGAAGATGCAGAAATAGGTTTTTCAAAAATGACTTTAAGACGAGAAAGAATTGAGATAAGGATAAGCAAAGATTAAGGGGTAAGAATAAGCAAAACTTTTGAAATTACTGTTTAGTAAAATAAGTCCTTAGGGTTTAACCTTTTTAATCTACCTACGGTCGCGTCTTAGTATCATCATGGCTCTGATACCACCTTTGTCGGAACCTGGAGTAACGACTCGTGGATCCTCTGTGTAAATCGCACTAGTCCAGGATCAGCTAGTGCACACAGTACAACAAAGATAAATACCAAGCAGAAATGACTGATTATATTAAATAAAAGGGTACGGCCTTATGGCCAAGTCTTACATCAATGCTCATTGGCAAAATAAAGAAAATAACTGCGGAAGCACACTGATAAATAGCGAAGCCCAAGCCTGCCCACAGGCAAACGACAGTAAGACGCGGCCTACTCGTCCAGATCTTCACCGTAGTCGACGACATCTTCCTCTGTGTGGAAAAAGCAAGGTGAGTACAAACTTGTACTCCGCAAGTCACACGGGAAAATGCACCATAATGATAAAGGCTTCAATGGAAGGCTTATAGGGTTAGTTTGCATAAAACAACATTTAAGAAATACAATAAGTAGATTGAAATTGCTGAATTTAATACTGTAAGTAAAAACAGTACTTGCAATAGAAAATAATACCGTTAGTGCAGGCTCCGACCATACACCAACCTATCCACGGGCATCCCACCCGGACCATCTTTTCCAAAAGCTCACGTTTGGATTCCATCCATCCACACGCTTTCACTGCGCAACTCTGATGAATTCCATCCATTCACCAAATTTTAATCTCTCACGGATTCCATCCATCTGCAAGGTTTTCATCTCTTGTGGATTCCATCTATCCACAAGGTTTTCAAAAACATTTAAAAAAACAAAATCTAATCCATGAAAAACTTTTACTCAGCATGCCCATGATCGTGGGCACGGCTATCCAGGATAGATTATACACTCTGCAGAGGTTGTACAGCTTTACCCACAAGACACGATCATCCCGTTGTACCACTAGATTACACACTTCCTTAGGTGTGCGGTGGGGAGTCGTGACAAGGCCTTTACAATGCAAAGCCTTCAACCTGGTTGAGCCAACTCTAAGGTTTCACCCCAGTAAGGAATCCACCAGACCGGGACCCCCTCTTGAGCCTAGACGAGACTTCTCATGGCTTAACCACGCTCGCCCAAGTGAGACTTCACATGGCACCAACCACGCTCACTTTCAACCTACAACTCGGCTCAGGTTGGGACTTCACAAATTATTCAGCCAGGGCTGTCCCATACCAGCCATGTGGTAGTATGATTAGGGCTTTGCAACAGTAGCTCACAGACCGGTCCTTAATTGACTTAGGCCTAACCACATACCCCCGTGCACGACAATCAACCATTGCGGCTCCAACCAACAGGGCATGCCTGCACCCACCAATCTAACCAATTGCCTAAGTCTAAACCAAGTTTGATATTTTGTTTTCAAAATATTTCATAACACTCCTTGACTCACCAAAGTCAAGAGTACATCATTTTATGTAAACAGGGTTATCATTTTATGTGAAAGATATCCCAAAACAAATAATATGACTAAGCAGGGCTAAGCATTTGATTCAAAATTTCTCTAGCCAACACTAATGTATTAACTAGGGTTTGATTCTAGGGTGGCAAGATATCAGGAAAATTCAATGTCAAAGGAGGTAATAACAAGTAGCCAATAACTAAATTTAAACCTGAATTGAAATACGTTGAATAAAAGTATGCATGCAATATAATTTAAATCAACATAATTTTATTTGAAAATCTGGGATCAACATGATCAAGGAGTGTGACTTGCCTTGCCCTTCGAATTTGCACAAATCTTCGTCGAAGAAATCTCCTGAATCGTCGAAGTCTACACGTGAAAATAACCCACCAAATTCAAATAAATTCAAATTGACTTCAAACATTTGAATTGAGGCTAGAAATGGATAGAGGGGAATTTTTTTGAAGAATTTAGAAATTTGAATGGGCTAAATCGGAGTTAGGACGAAGAAGAACGGGCTCCGGGAAGATTAAAAAGAGAGAAAAATGGAAAATCAGGATTTTTGGAATTATTTTCCTAAAGGAAAATCTGCATTATTGCGTCAACGGAGATTTTATTATTCGGCTGAATTATTTTTCTGAAGAAAAAGCTCTTTATGACGCAATGCTGACGTCGGCAGAGATTTGAATTTTTGGGCATGCCACTAACATGTGGGCCCAGGTCCATGGACCGAGCTCACGGCCGAGGGAAGGCGCTGAGGTGGCATGGCCGTACGGGCGGCGCTGACAGGGAGAGAGGTGGCCGAATGGCGCCGACGTGGCGCTGACACGGCGCCACACCAGCTGCCACGCAAGCGCCCGAGGTGGCACCGGCCGGGGCAGCTCGAGAGCGGCGGCTCGCCGGCAATCGGCAGCGGGGCTGCCGGCGGCGAGGTGCGGAGGAGGGAGAAGGAGGGAACTCGGGGGAGGGGCGCGAGCTCACCAAGGGCGGACGCAGGCGGCCGGCGACGAGGAATAGGCGTCGGAGGCGCTCGGGCAACGGCGGAGAAGGCGCTCCGGTGGCGAGGAGGGGCAGCGGAGGGGCGGGGGATGTCGGGGGCGACGCGGGGGAGCTCGGGGTGGAGTCGTCCGGGCGCGAGAGGGGTCGGGCCGGGCGCAATTGCTCGCCGGAGCTGCTTTGGCGACGGCGGCGGCAAGGCACACGGTGCCTGGGCTCTAGGGCGGCGGAGAGGGTGAGCTGAGGGCGGTGGGAGATGGGGTGAGGAATGGGGAAGCTCGAGGTGCCCTTTATAGGGTCGGAGGGGGAGGGAGGCGTCGCGGATTCCTCGCCGGAGTGGGGGAGATGGCGGCGGCGGTTACGGGGAAACGTGGGCAACGGGCGCGAGGTGGATGAGAGCGGGGCGGACGGGTTGGATGGATTGGGGCGACGTGGCCGCCATCCGGAGGGGGTAGGAGGGGTGAAGCGGGGGCGACGTGGCCGGCAATCTGGCCGTCCATGTGGCGGCCAGAGGGGGAGAGAGGGAGTTTTAATTTTGAATATTAGTTTTGGATTTTCAGAAATTGCCAGAAAATTCATTAAGCCTCAGAAAATTATGGAAATACCTTTAAAAATTCCATAAAAATTCAGAGAACCTCCTGGACACTTTTTGGACTTAATACAAATATTTCCAACTAATTTTGGTATTTAATTTTCATACTTCAAAATACTTTTTAATTTCAAAAATACATTTTCAAACTCAGAAAAAACCAGGAAACCAAATAAAAGCCAAATAACTTCAAATAATTAATTTGACAAAAGATTTTTATAGACGGAGCGTAGGGGACGGAGCGCTCGCGCGTTTACTTTGACTAGGCACCAGCTCCGCTGCCACCACTTCGAAGCGTAGGGGACGGAGCGCTCGCGCGTCTACTTCGGCTAGGCGCCAGCTCCGCTGTCGCCACTTCGAAGATTAGGGGACGAAGCGCCCCCGCGCTTACCCCCACGCACGTAGCACCCCCGGACCACCCCGCAAATGCCTGCTCCCTGCGGCTACTATCCTCCAAGGTAGGAGACCAGTGGCTCCGGAGCACCACCTCGCTGCCCGCCTTGTAGGCGCCGCCTCGGCGGGACAGCACGTCCGACGGCATTCCCCACACCTCGCACCAACGCAGGTTATGTCACGCCAAGTTTTGGCTTGTTCTCATAAACAGGCCACCTTCAGTGCATCAATATTCTCTCGAAAGACGGGCTTGATCACAGGGCAAACCTTGCTATTATTTGCAGAAATACGGCGCGAGCACAGCAGGTGCGAGCAGTTGCCGTTAACAGATGCTAACCAAGCTCCCGAGAAAAATAGGCCTCCATCAGTACATCAACATTCCCCGAGCCGCGTGGTGCCGCCATGGAATGTGGATGCACTGAAGAGGCCCATTTTAGGGGAGCAGCACCTATCCGAGCACACAATGCAGGTACAATGTTGCACCACCACGCTATATATACTCCATCAGTGGGGAAGCCAACTGGCAGAAGTCCAGCCGGTGAAGCCAACCGGCAGAAGTCCAGCCGGCGGAAGTCCAACCGGTGGAAGTCCAACCGGCGAAAGCCAACCGGCAGAAGTCCAGCCGGCGGAAGTCCAACCGGCGGAAGTCCAACCGGCGAAACCCCAACCGGCAGGAGTCCAACCGGCGGGGGAGCGTCGCAGCATCGTACCACCGCGATGCTCCAAGATCCGCGCCGGGAGAAGGAACGTCGCAACATGGTATCGCCGCGCCCGCTCGAGTCTCGCGCCGCGTCAACCAAGCCTCGCTGGATAGGCTGGTAGTCGCTTATCGTCAAGGGCGCTCGACGCCGGAGATACGCGCGCGCGATGACCTACGACCCGCTCCGCCCCCCGTGCCGATGCATTTGACTCCGCCAACACCCCCAGTCCGGTCCGATGTAAGATCGAGGTGGCCGACTAGAGGGGGGTGAATAGGCGGTCTAAAAAATTCTCTACAAATTAATATAGCAATTAAAGAGCTTTTCTATTTGCCTAAACCAAGTATACAATGCGGAAGCTAAATACAAGATGGTTTAGTACAAATAGCGCCTAAAACTAATGAGTTCGCCTAAATGCACCAACAATTCTATCCTAGGTCAAGGTTTGCTATCCTAGGTTGACAAGCAATCAAATATGTTCTAAGTATGTAAATTGCTTGAAAGTAAATAGAGCACAAGAAAGCAAACCACAATTGACACGTTCTCTTTTTACCGTGGTGTTCGGAGACTTGCCGGTCTCCCCTAGTCCACGTTGAGGTTAGCCCGAACAAATCGGACCGGCTCCACGAATTAAGCCGAAGCACCTCCAATCCACTAGTGGTAGCTCTTTCCCGCTCCTTGAGAAGATCACCGTGCACGACGCCTCCCACGCCGTCTAGGAGTCGGCAAACTCCAAGAGTAATAAGCCAAGTCCCTCACTTGACTCTCACCACGTGCAACGAATGCACTAGCTCAGTCCGGACACAAAGTCCTCCTCTAGATGCAACACATGCACTCTAGATCACCTCTCCTCTCTCACAAAGTGCAATTCATGCACAATTAAGTGGAGAGCCTCACTCTAGCTCAAGAACACAAGAATGGGTCAAGCAACAACCTCTCCAACCGGCCACAAGAGGGTATTTATACCCCACACAAGAAAACTAGCCGTTGCAGCCAAAACCCTGAAAAAATCAGGAAAATCGGAACTACCGCAGTACAAATTGCGGTACTTCCGCTTTCCTCACCAACGGTCAAAAAACTAGCCGTTTCTCAGCGAAATCGGAACTACCGCAGTTCAAATTGCGGTACTTCCAATTTTTTCGAGGCCAAGTCATTCAAAAAGTCGCTCTCTGGAAAAAACGTTCCGCTCGGAAATCGGAACTACCGGAAAATCGGAACTATCGCAAAAATCGGAACTACCGCAGTACAAATTGCGGTACTTCCGTTTTTTGCGGAACTACCGCAGTACAAATTGAGATACTTCCGTTTCCAGTTTTTCAGCACAGGCGACACTCAGTAAAACGGTCATAACTTTTGACTCCGATGTCGGAACTGAGTGATCTTGGACTCTATGAAAAGCTTATTCAGAGGGCTACACAACCCATCTATTTGCATGATCTCAAACACATTAGATAAATGCAGAAAACACAAGACATCCAAAGAGCCATAAGGAGTAGGTACATGAACTTCTCACATTTGCAAAACAAATTCGCAAACCTAAGTCACATACCACAAGGATCACACCATGATTTCCAACAAGTTGCAAAATATATTTACACACTTTTGAAATCATGACGCAAAGATTAAATATGAGCTACAACTATTTGCAAAACACATTCGCAAATATAAGCCTCATACACAAGGAATGGAAACATGGACTTCGAGCACTTGCAAAACACATTTGCAATGCATAGTCCCATGTTACTAGAATTCAATACATGAGCTTCGACCATTTGCAAAACACATTCGCAAATGCAAGCATCATGTCAAGATGAGCTAGAGCAAGTGAGGTTTGAGCTATCAATACATGATGAGACTCAAACTACTAGACATGACCCCTCTTAATAGTACGGCAACCTATACTAGCAATCCGGTCTTCCAACCAAACACCAAGACCGGTAAAAGACTAGGAACACATCCTCAGCCCTAGCTAGCCATACCTTTGCCTTGGGTCATCATCTCGATATGCATCAACTCATGATGCATTATTCTCATCAACTCCATCAACACATGATAGTCTTTACTTGATCAACACATGATCGCCTTGGACACGCATCAACTCATGATGCGTCCTCTTCTCGACCGCCTTCAACACATGAAGCCTTCTTCATCTTGATAGCCTTCAACTCATGAAACTATCTTCTTCTCGATCTTGACTTGATGACCTTCAACACATGAAGTCATCCCAAGTCGTTCTCATTTGTGGAACCTAATCTCTGCATCCAACTCATGGAAACCGTTAGTCCATAAAACAATTGTCATCGATTACCAAACTTTACCATTTTGGTAATTCATGACAATCTCAATAATTAATTAGATATAAAGTTGATTTGTGAGTATACACCTTGTACACAACAAATGTATACTCTAAGATAAGCTTTAAACAAAGCTTACTTATCCGGTTGTCATTAGTCATCCAACCATTAACACATAATGGAGAAGTTAGATGACAACCCGATTGCACATGAGTATATATATATTGCACAAGCTATATATACTCAAGTATGTATTTCAAAGTAAAGATCCCAAATATGCATATGAAAGAAGCATGGATCAATACTTATGAAACTCCAAAATATAGAGAGCTCCCCCTAAATGTGTGCATACAAGTGTATATAGTGAAGACATATGCACATATTCATTTTAGACTAATTGAAGAGTTCAATCTATATTTTGGATCTAAGGAATGCATTTGTAAATGAGAAAGCGATTTCGAATGCATACCTCTTTGATTTCACCTTTTCATCTAAATGAGACTAACCAAAGATAAACTCAAATAAACATATTAGTCTCAAAAATTCATTTATCATTTTCACCAAAACATTATAAAGTATATGTCATTAATATCATAATGTCATAATGGCATTTGTCATTAACACCAAAACCAACTTAAATGGAGCTTTATCTTTCAATCTCCCCCTTTTTGGTGATTGATGACAAATCCATTTATGATAATAGCATAGGGGTGGAAATGTCTAAATGATAGGCAATTAAGTGCATAAGAGAAGGTGAAAGCATTATTTAACATATAGATTTAAAAAATTTTAATTTCTCCCCATTTAACATTATTCAATCAATATCACTTTTCTCCCCCATTGGCAATAGCATTTCTAATTTTCTAATATGCAAAGCTATTGTTTCTCCCCCATTTGGCATTACCATAAGTTTACTTTCTCTTCCCATTATCTATTATCACAAATTTCTCCCTCATTTGGCATTAAGCACCAAAAAGATACAATTAACACTTAAATAGCATAGATTAGTATTAAAAACAAGGGAAGAAGACAAGTTAAGCCATTTAAAGGAGATTTTGCATTAAGAGGGGCTTGATACCAATTTTCATTATGAGGAGCTTGATAGCACTTAATCTTAGGAAATGAGGAGCTTGATATCAATTTGATTTAACTTGATATGGTCATGAAGAAATATGAAACTAAATGCAAATGACCAATTGATACCACTTAAATCAACTAAAGATATTTGAAACACATTCAAATAATCTTACTCATTAGAGCTCCTTGAAGGCTTGTGAAGTGTTCTTCTTTTGGAATTTGATACCACTTGATATGATTCCAATTGTATATAAAGCACTTGTAGCATTTGGATCATTTCCTGATTTTGCATTCCAAGTGGCCTTCAAAAGCTCCCAGAAAAACTGACTTATAGATGTTCAATAAATCTTAGAAAATTTGTCAATATAGATGAATGTCTGAGGATCAAAAGTCATAATTATAGCTTCCTCAGATTATGAGCCTAATTAAAGATACAAAAAACATAAATCAATTCAAAACATGAGTTTTCAGAAAAACTGAAATCTGAAATTTCAGACTTTTGCATTTCACTTAAGCTTCTAGAGAGAGAAGGAAAATTGATTAAATGATCTTCATAAATTCTGATAAAATTTGACAATAAATACCAACTATTAAGGATCAATTTTTATTATTGTGGCTTCCTTGAAATATGAACCATTTTGAAGAAAAAAATCACAAATTGGATAAGAATAATGGAAGTTCTGAATTTTCAGCACATTTGCAAAGAGAGAAAAAGTCACAACTTTTTCAAATTAATTTGAAACATTTTCAAACTTTGCAGATTTGAACTTGATGCTATTTGTGACATTTTCCAACAGGAATTTTTGAAAAAGAATTTTCCAATCAAAAGATATGCTAAACATCGCTTTGAGAGCAAAAGAGAAGGAATTGATTTTGCATCAAAAGCTAAAAATCCAAACTAATTGGATTTTCATGGAGTACTTTGTTTTCTTAGATTCATATGAGTTACAAATACTATTTCAAGCCAAGATACATAAAGAAATCTTGCTCAAATAGCTGAACTCATTATATGCAAGATTAGGTCGCTTTGGGTCAAATGAAGTTTTTGGATGAGATTCAAATGAATATAAATTTTTAATGATTGGTCTTTTGCAAAAGCTTTGAACTAGAGAAATGTTTGAAATGACCAACCATACGAGTTTGGTATTGACCACTTTTCCAAAAACTCAATAGATTTTGATATAAGGAAATATCTCGTTTAATTCAAAAACAAGATCATAAAAGATCCTTTTGGGGTCAAATCTTCCTTTTGATTTCTAAAATAGAAATTTTTACTCAAAAGGCTTTGAAATCATTTCAAATACATAGTTAAGTACTTTTATTTAGTTTTTCACAACTTTTAGCCTTTTAAACAAGATTTTTGATTTTTGACCAAAGAGGCTCTTTTGAAAAGGTAATCTTGCATATCATTTGATTATTACTCCATGAATAGCAAAAGAGAATGAAACACATTCATTCCCAAGAACCATAAACCATTTTGGGCAAATAAGTAAAATAATTTTCCCAATAGTAATATTTTACCCTTTTTGCTTTAGTAAGCACAAAAGTATTATATATACTTTTCACAAAGAAAAACTCCCCGAAATTGTTTTCTCCTCTTTTGTGTAAGGGGGATTCTCCTCTTCTTGTTTTTCTTCTCTTTTCACATTAGATACCACTTGTGAAACAAATACCACTTGAAAGATTTCTCAAGGGTAATAGCACTTGAGGTAAGAGTATGATATCATATAGAAGAGATACTACTTGTAAGGGTGGTTACTATATGGAAGAAGTTGATATCATAGGTGAGGAGCTTGATTAAGATAAGAGATTTTGCTAGGCAAGAGAAAAGAGTAGATATCACTTGAAAGATATCATCACATGGAAATCAATGATATCATATATGTGAAGAGCTTGGTAAAGAAATATTTGCTTGCCAAGACGAAAAAGATATCAATCCAAAAGAATAAGGATACCACTTAAGTTTCACAACTAAAGGATACCACTTGAAGGAAATGATTGATCACTTGAAAAGATTGGAGTGAAGCACATGCCATTGTCAAGTTAATTAAGAGTTTACACTCTTTTAGAGATAATGCCATTTTATGAAAAGAATCAAATTAGGAGCAAAATGGCATATGAGGTCAAGAAATACTTGAGGGTAACTATCAAGGATAAGCAAGGATCAACTTGACTGAGAGGAGCAAAGGAAATGGCTGAGGAAATTTGAAATCACATTTTGAATCAAATCAGCCACTTGCCAGAAATATCGGAAGTACCGCATTTTCACTGCCGGTAGTTCCAAAAACCCGGAAGTACCGTAGTTTCGCTACCGGTAGTTCCGAAAAACGGAAGTACCGCAGAATGACTGCCGGTAGTTCCGATTTTTCTGGGAACATGCCAAGAGATTGAATTTTCGAGAGGAGGTTTGATATAATGTTGTACCATGCTCCAAAGTTTTTCACAAAGAAACATAAACCTCTTATGGAGCATTTCCAACTATATGCCACAATCAAAACACCTTTCAATATAATTTTTAACAAATTAAGCTTTCAATTTTCACAAACAAACTCATTTTCGATAAATTCTTTAAGATTGCAAAAATGAGCATTTGGGGGTAATTTAAGCATTCAATTACATGTATGAGTTTTAAATACCCTTATGAGCTAATATAAGTGAATAGATTTAGCTCAAATGGCAAAACTCACTTAAGTGCTAGATTGTGACCACTTAGGTCAACTCAATATTTTGGATGAGTTTTAAAATCAAATAACTTTTGATTGGTTGGACTTTTGGAAAACGTTTGAATACCAATAATGTTTGAAATAGCCAACTCTAGGTTTTTGGTATTAAATACATTTTCAAATTCCTTTTAGAATTGATTTTTGGGAATTTTTGAGTTTAAAGCCAAAACAAGATACTAAATTGATAGTTTTGGGTTGGAAACTCAATTTTACTTGAAATAAGTTTTTCTAAAGCCAAAACCTTTGTAAAACCTTTGAAATGCATTTGTATACATTTTCAAACTAGTTTTTCAAAGATATACTAATAATTTCAAAAATTTTGTCTTCAAAGATATACTAATAATTTCAAAAATTTTGACTTTTGGCTAAATGGCTCAATTTTGAGAAACAATACTAGAACTGAATTAATTTGGGCACACTTAGGGATGTGATATACATGAATATGATTTAGCACTCCCCCTTAATGTGCCACTCATATCTTGCTCATGATTACAATAATGAAATTTTAGAACAAGAGCAAAAGAACCCCTTTTTAAATGATTTTCATGCAATGCAACCTACACAAGGCTAGGGGCTATATAAATTCAAATGTAGATACTTGTTACCGAGATGGCATTGGTTCATGATATGGCAAGATTATCTTCAAGATTGACTTCCATTTCGCCCAAGGTGGAAATCACCTCTCCATGAATACGCCAATCCTCCAATGCCTCTCCAAGTACCTATTAAGTTTTTAAGCACATTTTGGTACCCAAAACTTGGTTGGGTCCATTAATGTTAGTCACAATAGATTTGGGCACCCAAATGGCCCTAACATTAACTTTATGTAAACTAACATGTTTAGCAAACACATTGCCATTCTTATCCTTCCTAAGCAAATAATGTTCATTGAAAAGACACGGCTTAGAAATGATACCTTTGGGACAATCCTTACTCAAATGTCCCTTTTCCCGGCAATTATAGCAAGTTTGGCAATTATTACCTCTTCTAATCTTCTTGCCTTGCTCATTACCGGTTTGCCTCTTCATGGATGGATGTTTCTTGTTTTCCACCTTGTTGGGGCACTTAGAGGTGAAGTGACCTGTTTCATTGCATCCATGGCACTTGACTTTCTTCGTGTGTCTTGCATTGTGCCTTGTCTTGCTATTCTCCTTCTTCTTGGAGATGAAACCAATACCTCTCTTGTCATTTGATTTTCTTTGACTTCCCAATATTATGTCAAGAGAGGCCTTCCCTTTATAGCTTTTCTCCAAGTCATTTCTTAAAGTTGTGACTTGGGCCTTGAGCTCATTATTCTCCTTTACAAGGTTAGTCTTGCAATACATAGAGGAGATGGAAGCATCTATATTTGAGCAACAAGGAATATCTAACAAATCATCACAAGATGTGGAAACACTAGTTTTAGATGAATTGCTAGAATTAGAAGCTACACAAGGCACATAATCTATTAAATCTGAGAGACCAGGTGGTCGTGACTCCATGTGAATGATGAGTAATTGACAAAGGTTTAGGATAGTCGAGTTTGGTTTGAGTGGTACGGAGTCGAGCCATTGCGTGGCGCAATCGGGCTCGGTCGGACTTTGGTCAAACTTGGTCATTTGGGCTTAGGATGTATATTCTAATGTTTCGACAGGTTTGGACTTCGTCTGTGGTAAGTGTGATGGTATTTACGCTTTCATGTGTCGAGCGGTGCTATTTGACGTGTTTTCTTGTCTGTGTGACTGCAGGACATCGGGTGGAGTCGTGGCGAGACACGTGGACCGGACTAGGCGCAGGTGGCGCTGAGGTCAGAACGGTCGGGATGTGTCGAAGACGACGTAGACTCGAGGTGGTTGCGAGGCGTGCGAGGCAAGGAGCGCGGAAGCTTCCCGGAAGGTGCAGGAGGGGCGAATCGGGAAATTCGCGAGGCTGCACAAGCGGGAGCGGGCGCCGTTGGATTTAGCAGGCGTAACGGGGCGGAGACCCGTTAGCCAAGGCTATAAATACGATTGAGGGGCTGCATGCCCACTTGAGCACTTGTGATAGAATTAGGGTTTTAGAGTCAAAAGAGGCTTTAGGAAGGTTGTTTCCTTTAGCTCTTTAGTTGGTGTGAGTTGGTGGTAGAGGCAGAGTGTGCTCCCTCTGTGTCTCTACGATGGTTTCTATGTGAGTCTCCTCTCTCTGTGTGTTCTTCCTCCCAAGAAGTGGTGAGATTCTTGGTGTTCTTGAGGATTGAGAGGGAGATGAGGGATTGAGAGTCTTGTAATCATTCCTCTTGTATCAATCGGGGTATGGGGACGTAGCTCAGTTGTAATCCCTGAATAGTTGAATGAAATCTGAAGTTTGCTTCCCGTGCTCTGTCTGTTCTTCGTTCTTCATTTGCATGATTTCTTGATTTTCGGTGTTTTGAGTTCTTGTTTGCTGGGAAGGCCCAAAATGGGTTGCTCTTTGATGGGATAGTGCCTCAAGATCATTTGATCAAGTTTCCCAAGAGCAAACCTCTTTTAATCTCAGTTTTGGCATTTTGGGTTGCTCTGTTCTTCTTTAGCCCCTCTAGGGTTTTTGAGCTTTTCTTGTTTCCCTTTGCAAGATGGGCTGAGATTTGGCTTGGAGAGTCCTATGGCTATTGCTAACATATCTGCAAAGTCTCTTAGCCATAGGATCAAAGGTTTGGAAGCAATTTGATTTTTGGCTCGGGTTGTGCAAAAATTCAGATTTTTACCCATAATCTGAAATTCTTGCTTCTTGGTTTGATTCTCTTGTTTCCCAAGGTCCCCTTACTATTTAGTATGTTGTAGTAAGGCCTTGGATCAAAAAGATTGAGAGCAAACCTTCTTTTTAGCCAAAAATCCGAAGTCTCAAAGTTCCAACCTGAAAATCCTGTTTGCTGTTTTTCTCGAGAGGTACTACCGCTCCTGGAGAGGTACTACCGCTCCTCGAGAGGTACTACCGCTTGTCCTAGCGGTACTACCGGTTATGTTCGGACCAGTCTGATCGGCAGCGTCAAATCGTTCGGACAAGTCTGATCTTCGTGCGGTACTACCGCTCCTCGAGAGGTACTACCGCTCCTCGAGAGGTACTACCGCTCAGAGGTACTACCGCTCGTCTCAACGGTACTACCGCTTGCAGCCAGACTTGCGCTGAATTTGTTTTTCTTGTTTGATTCTTTCTGGATCTGGTTTTATCTGCTGTTGCTCTTCCTGTAAGTACTTGTCTTCTACCCTCATAGCTCCCATAGCTATTGGAGAAGAAGATATTTGTTGGGGGCGATTTTTAGAGATCGACATTCACCCCCCCTCTGTCGCCATTTCGGTCCTACAATTGGTATCAGAGCCGGTTAGCTCTTTTCAATAGATCTTAACCGGTCTCAAGAGCCATGGCGACGGACAAGTACTCGACCAAGCCTCCCGTCTTTGATAGCCTGGATTACCCCTTCTGGAAGAGACGAATGGAAACATACATCCAGGCTCAGGGGTATGCCATTTGGCGGAAGGTGAAGGTCAGATTTGTTGTTCCTGCCGATGAGAACATTAATGCTGGAAATATGCATGATGTTGAGGCAAACGCTAAGGCAAGGAACATCGTAATCCAGGGCTTGAGTCGTAGCGAGTTTGACCGCATATCTCATCTTTCGTCCGCCTTCGATATTTGGGAGACCCTCGATGCTTACCATGAGGGCACCACCCAGATAAAGACGGTGAGACAGGACTAGTTCAAGCGAGATTACAACAAGTTTGAAATGCTCGTTGGCGAGTCCCTTGATGAGTGTTTTGCGCGTTTTCACAAGATTCTGAGCAACCTCCGAGCGGTCGGTCTCACATACCCCGACTCGGATAACGCTCGACAAATGCTCGCTGCACTCGACCTTCGTGTTTGGGAGATGAAGGTGACTACCATCAAGGACACTACGGACCTCTCGACTTTGACTCTTGATGCGCTGTACTCGCGTCTCAAGACTCACGAGATTGACATTGTCTCTCGCAAGTCGAAGTACAGTCGATGGCTCTAGTCACAGATCCCAGCTCGGCTTCTGGTCCCTCTTCTGATTCTTCTTGCGGTTTCTCCCTTGCTGCTCTCTGTGACATAACTGATGATCAGTTAGAGCAGCTTGCGGATGACCAGCTGGCCCTCCTTGCTCGAAGATTCTCCCATGCTTACAAGGGGAGGAGGGACAGAAAGAGAGGAGGACCCGTGATTTGCTTCGAGTGTGGTGGCCCCAACCACATTCGGGCAAACTGCCCCAAGCTGGAGAAGGGCAAGAACGACTACGGCGGTTCGGGCAAGATCGACTACACCGACAAGAACCGCAACAAGAAGCCTCCAGCTCAGACGCTGGGAAAGAAGAAGTTCCGCGACTTCGGGAAGGCCAAGAAGCTCTTCCACCGCGTCCTCACCGCCTTCGACGACCTCGACCTCAGCGAGGTGGAGGGATGGAGCGACGACGACGGGACGGGTGACCAAGAGCCCAAGGATGGCGGCGACGACTTCTCCGGCATGTGCTTCATGGCCCTCGAGGGCGAACTGAGCGACAGCGAGCTGTACTCCGACTCGGATGAGGTACTCCCTTCTTATGACCAGCTAAATGATGCTTTTCTTAAGCTAGGTGGATTTTATGCTAGAGCTAGGTCTAGGTGTACCGAGTTAGAGAAGGAAGTAGATAGACTGTCACGGGAGATTACTTCACTTACATCTGCTCCCTCCCGTGACGACTGTGATACATGTTGTGCCTTGCTTGATGACATAGAGAAATTAAGGACCTCTCATGATAGTGTGTCCTCCGAGCTTGATATTGTTAAGGTGGAGAATGTTAGTCTGCTTGCTGAGTTAGAGTTGAGTAGGATGGCTGTTACCCTACTTACTACTGATGAGACTACTTCTCCCACCTCATGTGAGGATAAGGACATTGCTGCAAGAGGACCTTATGCCATGCTCCTTGATCTGCCCGATCCTTGTAAAAATTGCAATAACTTGAAGATGAACTTAAAACGGGCAGATCATAAAATTGCTGAACTCCAAGCTTCTTTACTTGAGCCGATTGATTCATGCTTGAACTGTCCCAAGTTAACTGCTGAACTTGAAGCTGTCTCCAAACAGTTTCAAGAAATGATTGATCATGATAGGAAAATGGCTCAGTATGCTTCTAAGGACCCTGTTAGCTCACCATGTATTAACTGTAACAAACTAAAATCTGATTTGATTGCATTGGATGAGAAATGTGTGAAGCTGACTAAGGACCTACTAGAGAAGCAACCTTCTGCTTGTATTGTCTGTGCTGAGAAGGGGAAGAAGCCCCAGGGTAAGGTGGAGACGCCTAGGAACGTGAACCAACTGACTAGCAGTAGGACTGTCCATTCAGAGTCGGCTGTGCGTGCACAAGCCATTCTTCCCTCTGCTGTTGGTTCTTCATCTGCTCCCTTACCTCCTATTGTTCCCTCTTCCCCCTGCTCTTCTTGCACCTCTCTCTTTCGGGAGTGTCAGTATCTTATGAACACTCTCGAGAGATTTGTAGGAGGCAAGAAGAAGCTTAATCTTATTCTAGACCAATCCAAGATTTGCAAGTTCAATCAAGGTCTAGGATATGATTTTTATGAGGATATGAGGAAGCATCCACCTGCTATTCTCCGACCCATAGTAGGAGGTGTGATCGAGGTCGAGCCCAGATCTGATGAGGTTAAATTCAAATCAGCGGGCTTTGTCCAAGGGATCTCTGACAGCAAGGTGAGTCCACCTGCAGCTTCAGCCTCTCAGAAGGCGAAGCCTCCCTGTGCTACTTCTACCTCTCAGAAGGTGAAGTACCACTGCACCTTCTGTCAGAAGGATGGACACACAGTCGATCGATGCTTCAGGCGCGCTAGGATTGCGCGTAGAGACCGTGCAGAGGCATTTAGGCGTATTCAGGGTCAGCCCCAGATCCTGAGTGCACCTAAGACTAGCACGAGGTCCAGGTTTGCTTCTGACAGGTTTGGGCAGCATCGAGGACTTGGTTTTTCTGAGTCTTCTGGTTTTCGTCCTTGTGCTGCTCCGGGTCGTGTCTTCCGCCGTCCTGAGGGTAGATCTCGGTTTCCCTGTCGAGATAGCTACCCGCGGCGTGATCAGCATGTTGCCGGTGTTCCGACTCGCTCTCCCGTAGCAGTTGGACCCCGCAACAGCTTCAGGTCTGCTCACAGACCTTCTGCTTCTTTGAGTCACGGAGAGCGTAGGGTAGATAGAGGTCAGTCGTGTTTGACTACTTCATCTGCTCCACGTGTTACTCAGTATTGGGTGCCAAAATCACTTTTGATTTATCCCAGTACTGAGACTTTACTCTCTCGTTGACTCAGGTTCGCCGGGCAGGGAAGGGAAAGGTTTGGCTCGTCGACTCCGGGTGTTCACGACATATGACCGGAGATTCCCGTTGGTTTTCTTCCCTTGCCCGTGCTGCAGGTGATGAGACGATCACCTTCGGAGATGCTTCATCTGGGCGCGTCATCGCCAAAGGTACTGTGCGCATTAATGATTCTTTCATTCTGAAAGATGTAGCTTTGGTTAGTAAGCTGTAGTACAATTTACTTTCAGTCTCTCAGCTTACCGATGACGGTTTCGAGGTAAGCTTTAAGAAAAATGCTTGTAAAATTCTTGATTCTTCGGGGAGTCTGGTTTGCGGGATTTCTCGTTATGGGAGGATCTTTCGTGCTGATTTTTCTGAGTCTTCTGGTGATCCTCTCAGGTGTTTAGTTGCTTCTGAGTCCCGCGACCTTTCTTTCTGGCATAGGAGACTTGGTCATATCGGATTTGATCATTTGACCCGAGTTAGCGGCCACGATCTCATTCGTGGTCTGCCGAAACTCAAGATGGTCAAAGACCTTGTTTGCTCTCCATGCCAGCACGGCAAGATGGTTGCCGCTTCTCACCCTCCGGTCACAGTTACTATGACCGATGCACCGGGACAGCTGCTCCACATGGACACAGTTGGACCAGCTCGAGTGCAGTCAGCAGGAGGGAAGTGGTATGTTCTTGTTGTGGTCGATGACTTCTCGAGGTATTCTTGGGTGTTTTTCTTAGCCTCGAAGGATGAGACGTTTTCGCATTTCCGAGGTCTTTTTAGTAGGCTTTCTGTAGAGCTCCCAGGTGCCTTACGAGCGATCCGCAGTGACAATGGCACGGAGTTCAAGAATTCCTACTTTGAGAGTTTCTGTGGTGAGACAGGTGTAGAGCACCAGTTCTCTTCTCCATACGCCCCTCAGCAGAATGGCGTTGTGGAGAGGAAGAACCGTACCTTGGTCGAGATGGCCAGGACGATGCTTGATGAGTACTCTACACCGCGGAAGTTTTGGGCTGAGGCTATAGCCACCGCGTGCCATGTCTCAAATCAAGTATTTCTTAGGGCACACTTGCACCGCACTTCTTATGAGTTGAGATACGGGCGAAAGCCCAGTGTTTCTCATTTTCGCGTATTTGGTTGCAAGTGTTTTATTTTGAAGTCCGGGAACCTAGACAAGTTTGAGTCACGCTCTTGTGATGGGATCTTTCTAGGTTACTCGCCTTCTTCGCGGGCTTATCGGGTTTGGAACTGCGAGTCTAGTAAAATGGTAGAGACCTGTGAGGTGACCTTTGACGAGGCCAGTCCGGGGACTAGGCCCGATATCTCAGGTTCTTTAGAGCAGTCCGAGACCATCTTTGTGGATGATGAGGATGATGGAGACGACGGTTGTCTACCTGATCCTGTCCCTCATCCACCCCTTGAGGTGCCGTCTTCCACCACACCTCGAGGTGATCAGCCCATGCCTTCTGTTTCTTCTAGAGCTGGTGGCTCTGTTCCTACCTCGTCAGCTCACGAGGTAGAGGCCACTTCTTCATCTCATCTTGGACCTCCTAGACATATCCAGAAAGCTCATCTTCAGAGCAGATCATTGGAGACCTTTTCGAGCGTGTTACCCGCTCAAAATCTGGCTTATCTCAATTCTGTCTCCATTCTGCTTTCATTGCCTCCTTTGAGCCCAAAGATGTCTCTCAGGCTTTATCTGATGAGTCTTGGGTCAATGCCATGCATGAGGAGCTAGAAAATTTCGAGAGGAACAAGGTCTGGTCGCTTGTCGAGCCCCCGCGAGGTCATAATATTATTGGGACTAAGTGGGTGTTCAAGAACAAGCAGAGCGAGGATGGAGTGGTTATTCGAAACAAGGCTAGACTGGTTGCTCAGGGGTTCTCCCAGGTTGAAGGTCTAGATTTCGAGGAGACCTTTGCCCCTGTAGCTAGACTTGAAGCCATTAGAATCCTGCTTGCCTTTGCAGCTTCTAAGGGTTTCAAGCTTTACCAAATGGACGTCAAGAGTGCCTTTCTCAATGGCCTTATTGAGGAAGAGGTCTACGTCCGACAGCCTCCTGGTTTCGAAAACCCCAAATACCCAAACCATGTCTTCAAGCTTTCCAAAGCGTTGTATGGACTTAAGCAGGCCCCCAGAGCTTGGTATGAGAGGCTTAAGTCCTACTTGTTGAGTCATGGGTTTGAGATGGGTAAAGTAGACAAGACTTTGTTTATCCGTAGGCTTGGTAGTGACCTTCTGCTCGTCCAAATCTATGTCGATGACATCATCTTTGGCGGCTCTTCCCATGCTCTGGTTTCTCAGTTCTCGGATGTCATGAGCACCGAGTTTGAGATGAGCATGATGGGTGAGTTGACTTTCTTCCTTGGCTTCCAAATCAAGCAGTCTCGAGAGGGTACTTTTCTACATCAGGGCAAGTACACTCGTGACCTCCTGAGACGCTTCGATATGAGTGATGGGAAGCCGGTGTCAACTCCGATGGCTTCTACGGCCTATCTTGACCCAGATGAGGATGGCGAGCCAGTTGATCAGAAAGAATACAGAAGTATGATCGGCTCCCTTCTTTACCTCACTGCCTCGAGACCAGACATACACTTCTCCGTGTGTCTGTGTGCTCGTTTTCAGGCTTCTCCTCGCGTATCTCACCGCCAGGCGGTGAAGCGCATCTTTCGGTACCTTCGAGCTACCATTGACTATGGTATCTGGTACTCTTCCTCATCCTGTCTTTCCTTGAGAGCCTTCTCGGATGCAGACTTTGCCGGCTGTAGGATAGATAGGAAGAGCACTTCCGGCACCTGCCAGTTCATTGGCACTTCTCTCGTTTCCTGGTCTTCGAGGAAGCAGTCCGGTGTTGCACAGTCCACTGCAGAGGCCGAGTACGTTGCTGCTGCCAGTTGCTGCAGCCAGGTACTTTGGATGGTTTCGACCCTGCGGGACTTTGGGTTAGCCTTAGACAGTGTTCCACTCTTTTGTGATAACACGTCTGCTATCAACATTGCTAAGAACCCAGTGCAGCACTCTCGGACCAAGCATATTGATATTCGCTTCCACTTCCTTAGAGACCATGTAGAGAAAGGTGACATAGTGCTCCAGTTTGTGGAGAGTGACCACCAGTTGGCTGATATCTTCACCAAGCCTTTGGACAGTTCGAGGTTTTCAGCTCTGCGAGGAGAGCTTGGGGTGGTTTGTCCTTACAGACTGTAGTGAGGGGGAGCTTGGGCTTTATTGCTTTATTATATTAATTATGCTTCTGTCTCATTTCTGTTGCATTGCATTTGCGGGTGCATTGGGTTAAGTCCTTCTAGCATAGGTTAGAGTGTTTCTTGTGTTGAGTTGCTTAGACTTCTTACTCTTATCTTGTGCTTCCAGGACTAGCTATTTCTTATCTCACTAGGTTGAGCTCACTCACTTCTTGTAGGTTCTAGCGAGGGTTGGGCCACCCTCGGGTAGACAGGGTACGTGTTTGCTCTCTAGTGTGTGTTCGGCGATCAGCTGTTAGTCCTGGAGTCATTTGGGGTAGATGATAGTCAGTTTAAGCCATAGTTGCTTCTATATCTTTTCTATGCTTTAAGGACTGCCTGTTTGGTTTTCTTTGCCAGCTTCTCGATTTTATTGCTTTGGTTCAGGGGGAGTTCTTTTGGGAGCTTCTGAAGCTTAATTTTGACATAACTCAACTTGAACTAAAAGTTGCATCTAATGTTGAGGGGGAGCTGGTCTTTCGTGCTTTTTCAGCATTCTAGTATTATAATCAATCTGCATTGAGCCTTGATTATTATCCTGTTATGACATGCTTCAGTGCTTTACACCTTGCCATGACTTGTGCTTAGCTTGCTAAATTTATCATGACTTCATATGTGTAGACTAGCGTTTGCCATGATAAGTTAAGTAAAATTGATCAACTTAAATTAAACTTGTCATGCTAGCATTTGAATTTAGTCTTTCTTGAGCTATCCTTTTATGATTCATGCCATGTCAAATAGGCTGAGTAGAGCGTTGAATCTATATTGAGCCTTAGTTTGAGCTGTTTTAGTCTCCTGATGATACATGAGTTAGTACAATGTGTTAAAAAACAAAAAGATCTCTTTTGTGCGAAAAAACTGATCTCACCAATTCTTTCCTATGAGACGGCTTGCCATTGCACCTGGCATGAACTTAGGGGGAGTTTTGGATGACCTAGACTATCTTCTTAAGCTTCTTGCTTGGAGTAGTCGCATAAGGCTTGAGATCTAGCACATGATAAAACAAAATGTTGGTTGACAACCACCATATTTGTGCGAAAAAACTGATTTCACCAATTCTTTCTCATGAGATAGCTTGCCATTGCACTAGGCATGAACTCAGGAGGAGTTTTGGATGACCTAGACTATCTTCTTAAGCTTATTGCTTGGAGTAGTCGCATAAGGCTTGAGATCTAGCACATAAACAAAAATTGGGTTGAAAACAACCATATGCTTTGAAAAGACAATGTTTAATGTGCTCAATTTGCTTAATCTACAATCAGAACCAAGTACCTTAACCAATGTTTCAATCTTGAGCTTATAGCACTCTATTTGGACTCAATGTTAGCTTCTTTGTTCCGCTTAGCTTATTGACATGGCCTGCATCATCCTTGGATGTCTCTAGTTAAACTTTGCTCATTGATGACTTGACTTGCTCACTAAATACATTACAATTCAGATTGTCATCTATGTGCTCTAGCTAGCTTATATATATGTTGTCATGATCTAGATAGCGTTTTATTGAGTTATGGCTTGGTGTATTACATGTTGGTCATTATGGAGAATTCTCATGGCTCAAAATGCTTAAATAAACAAACTTCAGCCATATTCATCCATTGACATGTCATATTCTCTCTATTGCATCTTGATGTGTTTATTGCCAAAAGGGGGAGAATAGAGAAGAAAAAGTCTGTTGGGAATAGTTTAGAGCTTTGAAGATCAATTTGCTCTTTCAGTTGTTGCTCTAGTGTTCCTTCTGTCGACATGGTCATTAGCTTCATTCTCTTCTTTGGACCATGTTGGATTCTTCAAAATCAAACTCAACTTCATGCTTTTTCTGAGTTTGTCAATATACTCATCAAGGGGGAGATTGAGAGACCAGGTGGTCGTGACTCCATGTGAATGATGAGTAATTGACAAAGGTTTAGGATAGTCGAGTTTGGTTTGAGTGGTTCGGAGTCGAGCCATTGCGTGGCGTAATCGGGCTCGGTCGGACTTTGGTCAAACTTGGTCATTTGGGCTTAGGATGTATATTCTAATGTTTCGACAGGTTTGGACTTCGTCTGTGGTAAGTGTGATGGTATTTACGCTTTCATGTGTCGAGCGGTGCTATTTGACGTGTTTTCTTGTCTGTGTGACTGCAGGACATCGGGTGGAGTCGTGGCGAGACACGTGGACCGGACTAGGCGCAGGTGGCGCTGAGGTCAGAACGGTCGGGATGTGTCGAAGACGACGTAGACTCGAGGTGGTTGCGAGGCGTGCGAGGCAAGGAGCGCGGAAGCTTCCCGGAAGGTGCAGGAGGGGCGAATCGGGAAATTCGCGAGGCTGCACAAGCGGGAGCGGGCGCCGTTGGATTTAGCAGGCGTAACGGGGCGGAGACCCGTTAGCCAAGGCTATAAATACGATTGAGGGGCTGCATGCCCACTTGAGCACTTGTGATAGAATTAGGGTTTTAGAGTCAAAAGAGGCTTTAGGAAGGTTGTTTCCTTTAGCTCTTTAGTTGGTGTGAGTTGGTGGTAGAGGCAGAGTGTGCTCCCTCTGTGTCTCTACGATGGTTTCTATGTGAGTCTCCTCTCTCTGTGTGTTCTTCCTCCCAAGAAGTGGTGAGATTCTTGGTGTTCTTGAGGATTGAGAGGGAGATGAGGGATTGAGAGTCTTGTAATCATTCCTCTTGTATCAATCGGGGTATGGGGACGTAGCTCAGTTGTAATCCCTGAATAGTTGAATGAAATCTGAAGTTTGCTTCCCGTGCTCTGTCTGTTCTTCGTTCTTCATTTGCATGATTTCTTGATTTTCGGTGTTTTGAGTTCTTGTTTGCTGGGAAGGCCCAAAATGGGTTGCTCTTTGATGGGATAGTGCCTCAAGATCATTTGATCAAGTTTCCCAAGAGCAAACCTCTTTTAATCTCAGTTTTGGCATTTTGGGTTGCTCTGTTCTTCTTTAGCCCCTCTAGGGTTTTTGAGCTTTTCTTGTTTCCCTTTGCAAGATGGGCTGAGATTTGGCTTGGAGAGTCCTATGGCTATTGCTAACATATCTGCAAAGTCTCTTAGCCATAGGATCAAAGGTTTGGAAGCAATTTGATTTTTGGCTCGGGTTGTGCAAAAATTCAGATTTTTACCCATAATCTGAAATTCTTGCTTCTTGGTTTGATTCTCTTGTTTCCCAAGGTCCCCTTACTATTTAGTATGTTGTAGTAAGGCCTTGGATCAAAAAGATTGAGAGCAAACCTTCTTTTTAGCCAAAAATCCGAAGTCTCAAAGTTCCAACCTGAAAATCCTGTTTGCTGTTTTTCTCGAGAGGTACTACCGCTCCTGGAGAGGTACTACCGCTCCTCGAGAGGTACTACCGCTTGTCCTAGCGGTACTACCGGTTATGTTCGGACCAGTCTGATCGGCAGCGTCAAATCGTTCGGACAAGTCCGATCTTCGTGCGGTACTACCGCTCCTCGAGAGGTACTACCGCTCCTCGAGAGGTACTACCGCTCAGAGGTACTACCGCTCGTCTCAACGGTACTACCGCTTGCAGCCAGACTTGCGCTGAATTTGTTTTTCTTGTTTGATTCTTTCTGGATCTGGTTTTATCTGCTGTTGCTCTTCCTGTAAGTACTTGTCTTCTACCCTCATAGCTCCCATAGCTATTGGAGAAGAAGATATTTGTTGGGGGCGATTTTTAGAGATCGACATTCACCCCCCCTCTGTCGCCATTTCGGTCCTACAATTGGTATCAGAGCCGGTTAGCTCTTTTCAATAGATCTTAACCGGTCTCAAGAGCCATGGCGACGGACAAGTACTCGACCAAGCCTCCCGTCTTTGATAGCCTGGATTACCCCTTCTGGAAGAGACGAATGGAAACATACATCCAGGCTCAGGGGTATGCCATTTGGCGGAAGGTGAAGGTCAGATTTGTTGTTCCTGCCGATGAGAACATTAATGCTGGAAATATGCATGATGTTGAGGCAAACGCTAAGGCAAGGAACATCGTAATCCAGGGCTTGAGTCGTAGCGAGTTTGACCGCATATCTCATCTTTCGTCCGCCTTCGATATTTGGGAGACCCTCGATGCTTACCATGAGGGCACCACCCAGATAAAGACGGTGAGACAGGACTAGTTCAAGCGAGATTACAACAAGTTTGAAATGCTCGTTGGCGAGTCCCTTGATGAGTGTTTTGCGCGTTTTCACAAGATTCTGAGCAACCTCCGAGCGGTCGGTCTCACATACCCCGACTCGGATAACGCTCGACAAATGCTCGCTGCACTCGACCTTCGTGTTTGGGAGATGAAGGTGACTACCATCAAGGACACTACGGACCTCTCGACTTTGACTCTTGATGCGCTGTACTCGCGTCTCAAGACTCACGAGATTGACATTGTCTCTCGCAAGTCGAAGTACAGTCGATGGCTCTAGTCACAGATCCCAGCTCGGCTTCTGGTCCCTCTTCTGATTCTTCTTGCGGTTTCTCCCTTGCTGCTCTCTGTGACATAACTGATGATCAGTTAGAGCAGCTTGCGGATGACCAGCTGGCCCTCCTTGCTCGAAGATTCTCCCATGCTTACAAGGGGAGGAGGGACAGAAAGAGAGGAGGACCCGTGATTTGCTTCGAGTGTGGTGGCCCCAACCACATTCGGGCAAACTGCCCCAAGCTGGAGAAGGGCAAGAACGACTACGGCGGTTCGGGCAAGATCGACTACACCGACAAGAACCGCAACAAGAAGCCTCCAGCTCAGACGCTGGGAAAGAAGAAGTTCCGCGACTTCGGGAAGGCCAAGAAGCTCTTCCACCGCGTCCTCACCGCCTTCGACGACCTCGACCTCAGCGAGGTGGAGGGATGGAGCGACGACGACGGGACGGGTGACCAAGAGCCCAAGGATGGCGGCGACGACTTCTCCGGCATGTGCTTCATGGCCCTCGAGGGCGAACTGAGCGACAGCGAGCTGTACTCCGACTCGGATGAGGTACTCCCTTCTTATGACCAGCTAAATGATGCTTTTCTTAAGCTAGGTGGATTTTATGCTAGAGCTAGGTCTAGGTGTACCGAGTTAGAGAAGGAAGTAGATAGACTGTCACGGGAGATTACTTCACTTACATCTGCTCCCTCCCGTGACGACTGTGATACATGTTGTGCCTTGCTTGATGACATAGAGAAATTAAGGACCTCTCATGATAGTGTGTCCTCCGAGCTTGATATTGTTAAGGTGGAGAATGTTAGTCTGCTTGCTGAGTTAGAGTTGAGTAGGATGGCTGTTACCCTACTTACTACTGATGAGACTACTTCTCCCACCTCATGTGAGGATAAGGACATTGCTGCAAGAGGACCTTATGCCATGCTCCTTGATCTGCCCGATCCTTGTAAAAATTGCAATAACTTGAAGATGAACTTAAAACGGGCAGATCATAAAATTGCTGAACTCCAAGCTTCTTTACTTGAGCCGATTGATTCATGCTTGAACTGTCCCAAGTTAACTGCTGAACTTGAAGCTGTCTCCAAACAGTTTCAAGAAATGATTGATCATGATAGGAAAATGGCTCAGTATGCTTCTAAGGACCCTGTTAGCTCACCATGTATTAACTGTAACAAACTAAAATCTGATTTGATTGCATTGGATGAGAAATGTGTGAAGCTGACTAAGGACCTACTAGAGAAGCAACCTTCTGCTTGTATTGTCTGTGCTGAGAAGGGGAAGAAGCCCCAGGGTAAGGTGGAGACGCCTAGGAACGTGAACCAACTGACTAGCAGTAGGACTGTCCATTCAGAGTCGGCTGTGCGTGCACAAGCCATTCTTCCCTCTGCTGTTGGTTCTTCATCTGCTCCCTTACCTCCTATTGTTCCCTCTTCCCCCTGCTCTTCTTGCACCTCTCTCTTTCGGGAGTGTCAGTATCTTATGAACACTCTCGAGAGATTTGTAGGAGGCAAGAAGAAGCTTAATCTTATTCTAGACCAATCCAAGATTTGCAAGTTCAATCAAGGTCTAGGATATGATTTTTATGAGGATATGAGGAAGCATCCACCTGCTATTCTCCGACCCATAGTAGGAGGTGTGATCGAGGTCGAGCCCAGATCTGATGAGGTTAAATTCAAATCAGCGGGCTTTGTCCAAGGGATCTCTGACAGCAAGGTGAGTCCACCTGCAGCTTCAGCCTCTCAGAAGGCGAAGCCTCCCTGTGCTACTTCTACCTCTCAGAAGGTGAAGTACCACTGCACCTTCTGTCAGAAGGATGGACACACAGTCGATCGATGCTTCAGGCGCGCTAGGATTGCGCGTAGAGACCGTGCAGAGGCATTTAGGCGTATTCAGGGTCAGCCCCAGATCCTGAGTGCACCTAAGACTAGCACGAGGTCCAGGTTTGCTTCTGACAGGTTTGGGCAGCATCGAGGACTTGGTTTTTCTGAGTCTTCTGGTTTTCGTCCTTGTGCTGCTCCGGGTCGTGTCTTCCGCCGTCCTGAGGGTAGATCTCGGTTTCCCTGTCGAGATAGCTACCCGCGGCGTGATCAGCATGTTGCCGGTGTTCCGACTCGCTCTCCCGTAGCAGTTGGACCCCGCAACAGCTTCAGGTCTGCTCACAGACCTTCTGCTTCTTTGAGTCACGGAGAGCGTAGGGTAGATAGAGGTCAGTCGTGTTTGACTACTTCATCTGCTCCACGTGTTACTCAGTATTGGGTGCCAAAATCACTTTTGATTTATCCCAGTACTGAGACTTTACTCTCTCGTTGACTCAGGTTCGCCGGGCAGGGAAGGGAAAGGTTTGGCTCGTCGACTCCGGGTGTTCACGACATATGACCGGAGATTCCCGTTGGTTTTCTTCCCTTGCCCGTGCTGCAGGTGATGAGACGATCACCTTCGGAGATGCTTCATCTGGGCGCGTCATCGCCAAAGGTACTGTGCGCATTAATGATTCTTTCATTCTGAAAGATGTAGCTTTGGTTAGTAAGCTGTAGTACAATTTACTTTCAGTCTCTCAGCTTACCGATGACGGTTTCGAGGTAAGCTTTAAGAAAAATGCTTGTAAAATTCTTGATTCTTCGGGGAGTCTGGTTTGCGGGATTTCTCGTTATGGGAGGATCTTTCGTGCTGATTTTTCTGAGTCTTCTGGTGATCCTCTCAGGTGTTTAGTTGCTTCTGAGTCCCGCGACCTTTCTTTCTGGCATAGGAGACTTGGTCATATCGGATTTGATCATTTGACCCGAGTTAGCGGCCACGATCTCATTCGTGGTCTGCCGAAACTCAAGATGGTCAAAGACCTTGTTTGCTCTCCATGCCAGCACGGCAAGATGGTTGCCGCTTCTCACCCTCCGGTCACAGTTACTATGACCGATGCACCGGGACAGCTGCTCCACATGGACACAGTTGGACCAGCTCGAGTGCAGTCAGCAGGAGGGAAGTGGTATGTTCTTGTTGTGGTCGATGACTTCTCGAGGTATTCTTGGGTGTTTTTCTTAGCCTCGAAGGATGAGACGTTTTCGCATTTCCGAGGTCTTTTTAGTAGGCTTTCTGTAGAGCTCCCAGGTGCCTTACGAGCGATCCGCAGTGACAATGGCACGGAGTTCAAGAATTCCTACTTTGAGAGTTTCTGTGGTGAGACAGGTGTAGAGCACCAGTTCTCTTCTCCATACGCCCCTCAGCAGAATGGCGTTGTGGAGAGGAAGAACCGTACCTTGGTCGAGATGGCCAGGACGATGCTTGATGAGTACTCTACACCGCGGAAGTTTTGGGCTGAGGCTATAGCCACCGCGTGCCATGTCTCAAATCAAGTATTTCTTAGGGCACACTTGCACCGCACTTCTTATGAGTTGAGATACGGGCGAAAGCCCAGTGTTTCTCATTTTCGCGTATTTGGTTGCAAGTGTTTTATTTTGAAGTCCGGGAACCTAGACAAGTTCGAGTCACGCTCTTGTGATGAGATCTTTCTAGGTTACTCGCCTTCTTCGCGGGCTTATCGGGTTTGGAACTGCGAGTCTAGTAAAATGGTAGAGACCTGTGAGGTGACCTTTGACGAGGCCAGTCCGGGGACTAGGCCCGATATCTCAGGTTCTTTAGAGCAGTCCGAGACCATCTTTGTGGATGATGAGGATGATGGAGACGACGGTTGTCTACCTGATCCTGTCCCTCATCCACCCCTTGAGGTGCCGTCTTCCACCACACCTCGAGGTGATCAGCCCATGCCTTCTGTTTCTTCTGGAGCTGGTGGCTCTGTTCCTACCTCGTCAGCTCACGAGGTAGAGGCCACTTCTTCATCTCATCCTGGACCTCCTAGACATATCCAGAAAGCTCATCCTTCAGAGCAGATCATTGGAGACCTTTTCGAGCGTGTTACCCGCTCAAAATCTGGCTTATCTCAATTCTGTCTCCATTCTACTTTCATTGCCTCCTTTGAGCCCAAAGATGTCTCTCAGGCTTTATCTGATGAGTCTTGGGTCAATGCCATGCATGAGGAGCTAGAAAATTTCGAGAGGAACAAGGTCTGGTCGCTTGTCGAGCCCCCGCGAGGTCATAATATTATTGGGACTAAGTGGGTGTTCAAGAACAAGCAGAGCGAGGATGGAGTGGTTATTCGAAACAAGGCTAGACTGGTTGCTCAGGGGTTCTCCCAGGTTGAAGGTCTAGATTTCGAGGAGACCTTTGCCCCTGTAGCTAGACTTGAAGCCATTAGAATCCTGCTTGCCTTTGCAGCTTCTAAGGGTTTCAAGCTTTACCAAATGGACGTCAAGAGTGCCTTTCTCAATGGCCTTATTGAGGAAGAGGTCTACGTCCGACAGCCTCCTGGTTTCGAAAACCCCAAATACCCAAACCATGTCTTCAAGCTTTCCAAAGCGTTGTATGGACTTAAGCAGGCCCCCAGAGCTTGGTATGAGAGGCTTAAGTCCTACTTGTTGAGTCATGGGTTTGAGATGGGTAAAGTAGACAAGACTTTGTTTATCCGTAGGCTTGGTAGTGACCTTCTGCTCGTCCAAATCTATGTCGATGACATCATCTTTGGCGGCTCTTCCCATGCTCTGGTTTCTCAGTTCTCGGATGTCATGAGCACCGAGTTTGAGATGAGCATGATGGGTGAGTTGACTTTCTTCCTTGGCTTCCAAATCAAGCAGTCTCGAGAGGGTACTTTTCTACATCAGGGCAAGTACACTCGTGACCTCCTGAGACGCTTCGATATGAGTGATGGGAAGCCGGTGTCAACTCCGATGGCTTCTACGGCCTATCTTGACCCAGATGAGGATGGCGAGCCAGTTGATCAGAAAGAATACAGAAGTATGATCGGCTCCCTTCTTTATCTCACTGCCTCGAGACCAGACATACACTTCTCCGTGTGTCTGTGTGCTCGTTTTCAGGCTTCTCCTCGCGTATCTCACCGCCAGGCGGTGAAGCGCATCTTTCGGTACCTTCGAGCTACCATTGACTATGGTATCTGGTACTCTTCCTCATCCTGTCTTTCCTTGAGAGCCTTCTCGGATGCAGACTTTGCCGGCTTTAGGATAGATAGGAAGAGCACTTCCGGCACCTGCCAGTTCATTGGCACTTCTCTCGTTTCCTGGTCTTCGAGGAAGCAGTCCGGTGTTGCACAGTCCACTGCAGAGGCCGAGTACGTTGCTGCTGCCAGTTGCTGCAGCCAGGTACTTTGGATGGTTTCGACCCTGCGGGACTTTGGGTTAGCCTTAGACAGTGTTCCACTCTTTTGTGATAACACGTCTGCTATCAACATTGCTAAGAACCCAGTGCAGCACTCTCGGACCAAGCATATTGATATTCGCTTCCACTTCCTTAGAGACCATGTAGAGAAAGGTGACATAGTGCTCCAGTTTGTGGAGAGTGACCACCAGTTGGCTGATATCTTCACCAAGCCTTTGGACAGTTCGAGGTTTTCAGCTCTGCGAGGAGAGCTTGGGGTGGTTTGTCCTTACAGACTGTAGTGAGGGGGAGCTTGGGCTTTATTGCTTTATTATATTAATTATGCTTCTGTCTCATTTCTGTTGCATTGCATTTGCGGGTGCATTGGGTTAAGTCCTTCTAGCATAGGTTAGAGTGTTTCTTGTGTTGAGTTGCTTAGACTTCTTACTCTTATCTTGTGCTTCCAGGACTAGCTATTTCTTATCTCACTAGGTTGAGCTCACTCACTTCTTGTAGGTTCTAGCGAGGGTTGGGCCACCCTCGGGTAGACAGGGTACGTGTTTGCTCTCTAGTGTGTGTTCGGCGATCAGCTGTTAGTCCTGGAGTCATTTGGGGTAGATGAGAGTCAGTTTAAGCCATAGTTGCTTCTATATCTTTTCTATGCTTTAAGGACTGCCTGTTTGGTTTTCTTTGCCAGCTTCTCGATTTTATTGCTTTGGTTCAGGGGGAGTTCTTTTGGGAGCTTCTGAAGCTTAATTTTGACATAACTCAACTTGAACTAAAAGTTGCATCTAATGTTGAGGGGGAGCTGGTCTTTCGTGCTTTTTCAGCATTCTAGTATTATAATCAATCTGCATTGAGCCTTGATTATTATCCTGTTATGACATGCTTCAGTGCTTTACACCTTGCCATGACTTGTGCTTAGCTTGCTAAATTTATCATGACTTCATATGTGTAGACTAGCGTTTGCCATGATAAGTTAAGTAAAATTGATCAACTTAAATTAAACTTGTCATGCTAGCATTTGAATTTAGTCTTTCTTGAGCTATCCTTTTATGATTCATGCCATGTCAAATAGGCTGAGTAGAGCGTTGAATCTATATTGAGCCTTAGTTTGAGCTGTTTTAGTCTCCTGATGATACATGAGTTAGTACAATGTGTTAAAAAACAAAAAGATCTCTTTTGTGCGAAAAAACTGATCTCACCAATTCTTTCCTATGAGACGGCTTGCCATTGCACCTGGCATGAACTTAGGGGGAGTTTTGGATGACCTAGACTATCTTCTTAAGCTTCTTGCTTGGAGTAGTCGCATAAGGCTTGAGATCTAGCACATGATAAAACAAAATGTTGGTTGACAACCACCATATTTGTGCGAAAAAACTGATTTCACCAATTCTTTCTCATGAGATAGCTTGCCATTGCACTAGGCATGAACTCAGGAGGAGTTTTGGATGACCTAGACTATCTTCTTAAGCTTATTGCTTGGAGTAGTCGCATAAGGCTTGAGATCTAGCACATAAACAAAAATTGGGTTGAAAACAACCATATGCTTTGAAAAGACAATGTTTAATGTGCTCAATTTGCTTAATCTACAATCAGAACCAAGTACCTTAACCAATGTTTCAATCTTGAGCTTATAGCACTCTATTTGGACTCAATGTTAGCTTCTTTGTTCCGCTTAGCTTATTGACATGGCCTGCATCATCCTTGGATGTCTCTAGTTAAACTTTGCTCATTGATGACTTGACTTGCTCACTAAATACATTACAATTCAGATTGTCATCTATGTGCTCTAGCTAGCTTATATATATGTTGTCATGATCTAGATAGCGTTTTATTGAGTTATGGCTTGGTGTATTACATGTTGGTCATTATGGATAATTCTCATGGCTCAAAATGCTTAAATAAACAAACTTCAGCCATATTCATCCATTGACATGTCATATTCTCTCTATTGCGTCTTGATGTGTTTATTGCCAAAAGGGGGAGAATAGAGAAGAAAAAGTCTGTTGGGAACAGTTTAGAGCTTTGGAGATCAATTTGCTCTTTCAGTTGTTGCTCTAGTGTTCCTTCTGTCGACATGGTCATTAGCTTCATTCTCTTCTTTGGACCATGTTGGATTCTTCAAAATCAAACTCAACTTCATGCTTTTTCTGAGTTTGTCAATATACTCATCAAGGGGGAGATTGAGAGACCAGGTGGTCGTGACTCCATGTGAATGATGAGTAATTGACAAAGGTTTAGGATAGTCGAGTTTGGTTTGAGTGGTTCGGAGTCGAGCCATTGCGTGGCGTAATCGGGCTCGGTCGGACTTTGGTCAAACTTGGTCATTTGGGCTTAGGATGTATATTCTAATGTTTCGACAGGTTTGGACTTCGTCTGTGGTAAGTGTGATGGTATTTACGCTTTCATGTGTCGAGCAGTGCTATTTGACGTGTTTTCTTGTCTGTGTGACTGCAGGACATCGGGTGGAGTCGTGGCGAGACACGTGGACCGGACTAGGCGCAGGTGGCGCTGAGGTCAGAACGGTCGGGATGTGTCGAAGACGACGTAGACTCGAGGTGGTTGCGAGGCGTGCGAGGCAAGGAGCGCGGAAGCTTCCCGGAAGGTGCAGGAGGGGCGAATCGGGAAATTCGCGAGGCTGCACAAGCGGGAGCGGGCGCCGTTGGATTTAGCAGGCGTAACGGGGCGGAGACCCGTTAGCCAAGGCTATAAATACGATTGAGGGGCTGCATGCCCACTTGAGCACTTGTGATAGAATTAGGGTTTTAGAGTCAAAAGAGGCTTTAGGAAGGTTGTTTCCTTTAGCTCTTTAGTTGGTGTGAGTTGGTGGTAGAGGCAGAGTGTGCTCCCTCTGTGTCTCTACGATGGTTTCTATGTGAGTCTCCTCTCTCTGTGTGTTCTTCCTCCCAAGAAGTGGTGAGATTCTTGGTGTTCTTGAGGATTGAGAGGGAGATGAGGGATTGAGAGTCTTGTAATCATTCCTCTTGTATCAATCGGGGTATGGGGACGTAGCTCAGTTGTAATCCCTGAATAGTTGAATGAAATCTGAAGTTTGCTTCCCGTGCTCTGTCTGTTCTTCGTTCTTCATTTGCATGATTTCTTGATTTTCGGTGTTTTGAGTTCTTGTTTGCTGGGAAGGCCCAAAATGGGTTGCTCTTTGATGGGATAGTGCCTCAAGATCATTTGATCAAGTTTCCCAAGAGCAAACCTCTTTTAATCTCAGTTTTGGCATTTTGGGTTGCTCTGTTCTTCTTTAGCCCCTCTAGGGTTTTTGAGCTTTTCTTGTTTCCCTTTGCAAGATGGGCTGAGATTTGGCTTGGAGAGTCCTATGGCTATTGCTAACATATCTGCAAAGTCTCTTAGCCATAGGATCAAAGGTTTGGAAGCAATTTGATTTTTGGCTCGGGTTGTGCAAAAATTCAGATTTTTACCCATAATCTGAAATTCTTGCTTCTTGGTTTGATTCTCTTGTTTCCCAAGGTCCCCTTACTATTTAGTATGTTGTAGTAAGGCCTTGGATCAAAAAGATTGAGAGCAAACCTTCTTTTTAGCCAAAAATCCGAAGTCTCAAAGTTCCAGCCTGAAAATCCTGTTTGCTGTTTTTCTCGAGAGGTACTACCGCTCCTGGAGAGGTACTACCGCTCCTCGAGAGGTACTACCGCTTGTCCTAGCGGTACTACCGGTTATGTTCGGACCAGTCTGATCGGCAGCGTCAAATCGTTCGGACAAGTCCGATCTTCGTGCGGTACTACCGCTCCTCGAGAGGTACTACCGCTCCTCGAGAGGTACTACCGCTCAGAGGTACTACCGCTCGTCTCAACGGTACTACCGCTTGCAGCCAGACTTGCGCTGAATTTGTTTTTCTTGTTTGATTCTTTCTGGATCTGGTTTTCTCTGCTGTTGCTCTTCCTGTAAGTACTTGTCTTCTACCCTCATAGCTCCCATAGCTATTGGAGAAGAAGATATTTGTTGGGGGCGATTTTTAGAGATCGACATTCAACCCCCCTCTGTCGCCATTTCGGTCCTACAATTGGTATCAGAGCCGGTTAGCTCTTTTCAATAGATCTTAACCGGTCTCAAGAGCCATGGCGACGGACAAGTACTCGACCAAGCCTCCCGTCTTTGATGGCCTGGATTACCCCTTCTGGAAGAGCCGAATGGAAACATACATCCAGGCTCAGGGGTATGCCATTTGGCGGAAGGTGAAGGTCAGATTTGTTGTTCCTGCCGATGAGAACATTAATGCTGGAAATATGCATGATGTTGAGGCAAACGCTAAGGCAAGGAACATCATAATCCAGGGCTGAGTCGTAGCGAGTTTGACCGCATATCTCATCTTTCGTCCGCCTTCGATATTTGGGAGACCCTCGATGCTTACCATGAGGGCACCACCCAGATAAAGACGGTGAACAGGACCAGTTCAAGCGAGATACAACAAGTTTGAAATGCTCGCTGGCGAGTCCCTTGATGAGTGTTTTGCGCGTTTCACAAGATTTGAGCAACCTCCGAGCGGTCGGTCTCACATACCCCGACTCGGACAACGCTCGCAATGCTCGCTGCACTCGACCTTCGTGTTTGGGAGATGAAGTGACTACCATCAAGGACACTACGACCTCTCGACTTGACTCTTGATGCGCTGTACTCGCGCCTCAAGACTCACGAGATTGACGTTGTCTCTCGCAAGTCGAAGTCACAGTCGATGGCTTTGTCACCGATCCCAGCTCGGCTTCTGGTCCTCTTCTGATTCTTCTTGCGGTTTCTCCCTTGCTGCTCTCTGTGACATAACTGATGATCAGTTAGAGCAGCTTGCGGATGACCAGCTGGCCCTCCTTGCTCGAAGATTCTCCCATGCTTACAAGGGGAGGAGGGAAGAAAGAGAGGAGGACCCGTGATTTGCTTCGAGTGTGGTGGCCCAACCACATTCGGGCAAACTGCCCCAAGCTGGAGAAGGGCAAGAACGACTACGGCGGTTCGGGCAAGATCGACTACACCGACAAGAACCGCAACAAGAAGCCTCCAGCTCAGACGCTGGGAAAGAAGAAAGTTCCGCGACTTCGGGAAGGCCAAGAAGCTCTTCCACCGCGTCCTCACCGCCTTCGACGACCTCGACCTCAGCGAGGTGGAGGGATGGAGCGACGACGACGGGACGGGTGACAAGAGCCCAAGGATGGCGGCGACGACTTCTCCGGCATGTGCTTCATGGCCCTACGAGGGCGAACTGAGCGACAGCGAGCTGTACTCCGACTCGGATGAGGTACTCCCTTCTTATGACCAGCTAAATGATGCTTTTCTTAAGCTAGGTGGATTTATGCTAGAGCTAGGTCTAGGCTGTACCGAGTTAGAGAAGGAAGTAGATAGACTGTCACGGGAGATTACTTCACTTACATCTGCTCCCTCCCGTGACGACTGTGATACATGTTGTGCCTTGCTTGATGACATAGAGAAATTAAGGACCTCTCATGATAGTGTGTCCTCCGAGCTTGATATTGTTAAGGTGGAGAATGTTAGTCTGCTTGCTGAGTTAGAGTTGAGTAGGATGGCTGTTACCCTACTTACTACTGATGAGACTACTTCTCCCACCTCATGTGAGGATAAGGACATTGCTGCAAGAGGACCTTATGCCATGCTCCTTGATCTGCCCGATCCTTGTAAAAATTGCAATAACTTGAAGATGAACTTAAAACGGGCAGATCATAAAATTGCTGAACTCCAAGCTTCTTTACTTGAGCCGATTGATTCATGCTTGAACTGTCCCAAGTTAACTGCTGAACTTGAAGCTGTCTCCAAACAGTTTCAAGAAATGATTGATCATGATAGGAAAATGGCTCAGTATGCTTCTAAGGACCCTGTTAGCTCACCATGTATTAACTGTAACAAACTAAAATCTGATTTGATTGCATTGGATGAGAAATGTGTGAAGCTGACTAAGGACCTACTAGAGAAGCACCTTCTGCTTGTATTGTCTGTGCTGAGAAGGGGAAGAAGCCCCAGGGTAAGGTGGAGACGCCTAGGAACGTGAACCAACTGACTAGCAGTAGGACTGTCCATTCAGAGTCGGCTGTGCGTGCACAAGCCATTCTTCCCTCTGCTGTTGGTTCTTCATCTGCTCCCTTACCTCCTATTGTTCCCTCTTCCCCTGCTCTTCTTGCACCTCTCTCTTTCGGGAGTGTCAGTATCTTATGAACACTCTCGAGAGATTTGTAGGAGGCAAGAAGAAGCTTAATCTTATTCTAGACCAATCCAAGATTTGCAAGTTCAATCAAGGTCTAGGATATGATTTTTATGAGGATATGAGGAAGCATCCACCTGCTATTCTCCGACCCATAGTAGGAGGTGTGATCGAGGTCGAGCCCAGATCTGATGAGGTTAAATTCAAATCAGCGGGCTTTGTCCAAGGGATCTCTGACAGCAAGGTGAGTCCACCTGCAGCTTCAGCCTCTCAGAAGGCGAAGCCTCCCTGTGCTACTTCTACCTCTCAGAAGGTGAAGTACCACTGCACCTTCTGTCAGAAGGATGGACACACAGTCGATCGATGCTTCAGGCGCGCTAGGATTGCGCGTAGAGACCGTGCAGAGGCATTTAGGCGTATTCAGGGTCAGCCCCAGATCCTGAGTGCACCTAAGACTAGCACGAGGTCCAGGTTTGCTTCTGACAGGTTTGGGCAGCATCGAGGACTTGGTTTTTTCTGAGTCTTCTGGTTTTCGTCCTTGTGCTGCTCCGGGTCGTGTCTTCCGCCGTCCTGAGGGTAGATCTCGGTTTCCCTGTCGAGATAGCTACCCGCGGCGTGATCAGCATGTTGCCGGTGTTCCGACTCGCTCTCCCGTAGCAGTTGGACCCCGCAACAGCTTCAGGTCTGCTCACAGACCTTCTGCTTCTTTGAGTCACGGAGAGCGTAGGGTAGATAGAGGTCAGTCGTGTTTGACTACTTCATCTGCTCCACGTGTTACTCAGTATTGGGTGCCAAAATCACTTTTGATTTATCCCAGTACTGAGACTTTACTCTCTCGTTGACTCAGGTTCGCCGGGCAGGGAAGGGAAAGGTTTGGCTCGTCGACTCCGGGTGTTCACGACATATGACCGGAGATTCCCGTTGGTTTTCTTCCCTTGCCCGTGCTGCAGGTGATGAGACGATCACCTTCGGAGATGCTTCATCTGGGCGCGTCATCGCCAAAGGTACTGTGCGCATTAATGATTCTTTCATTCTGAAAGATGTAGCTTTGGTTAGTAAGCTGTAGTACAATTTACTTTCAGTCTCTCAGCTTACCGATGACGGTTTCGAGGTAAGCTTTAAGAAAAATGCTTGTAAAATTCTTGATTCTTCGGGGAGTCTGGTTTGCGGGATTTCTCGTTATGGGAGGATCTTTCGTGCTGATTTTTCTGAGTCTTCTGGTGATCCTCTCAGGTGTTTAGTTGCTTCTGAGTCCCGCGACCTTTCTTTCTGGCATAGGAGACTTGGTCATATCGGATTTGATCATTTGACCCGAGTTAGCGGCCACGATCTCATTCGTGGTCTGCCGAAACTCAAGATGGTCAAAGACCTTGTTTGCTCTCCATGCCAGCACGGCAAGATGGTTGCCGCTTCTCACCCTCCGGTCACAGTTACTATGACCGATGCACCGGGACAGCTGCTCCACATGGACACAGTTGGACCAGCTCGAGTGCAGTCAGCAGGAGGGAAGTGGTATGTTCTTGTTGTGGTCGATGACTTCTCGAGGTATTCTTGGGTGTTTTTCTTAGCCTCGAAGGATGAGACGTTTTCGCATTTCCGAGGTCTTTTTAGTAGGCTTTCTGTAGAGCTCCCAGGTGCCTTACGAGCGATCCGCAGTGACAATGGCACGGAGTTCAAGAATTCCTACTTTGAGAGTTTCTGTGGTGAGACAGGTGTAGAGCACCAGTTCTCTTCTCCATACGCCCCTCAGCAGAATGGCGTTGTGGAGAGGAAGAACCGTACCTTGGTCGAGATGGCCAGGACGATGCTTGATGAGTACTCTACACCGCGGAAGTTTTGGGCTGAGGCTATAGCCACCGCGTGCCATGTCTCAAATCAAGTATTTCTTAGGGCACACTTGCACCGCACTTCTTATGAGTTGAGATACGGGCGAAAGCCCAGTGTTTCTCATTTTCGCGTATTTGGTTGCAAGTGTTTTATTTTGAAGTCCGGGAACCTAGACAAGTTTGAGTCACGCTCTTGTGATGGGATCTTTCTAGGTTACTCGCCTTCTTCGCGGGCTTATCGGGTTTGGAACTGCGAGTCTAGTAAAATGGTAGAGACCTGTGAGGTGACCTTTGACGAGGCCAGTCCGGGGACTAGGCCCGATATCTCAGGTTCTTTAGAGCAGTCCGAGACCATCTTTGTGGATGATGAGGATGATGGAGACGACGGTTGTCTACCTGATCCTGTCCCTCATCCACCCCTTGAGGTGCCGTCTTCCACCACACCTCGAGGTGATCAGCCCATGCCTTCTGTTTCTTCTAGAGCTGGTGGCTCTGTTCCTACCTCGTCAGCTCACGAGGTAGAGGCCACTTCTTCATCTCATCTTGGACCTCCTAGACATATCCAGAAAGCTCATCTTCAGAGCAGATCATTGGAGACCTTTTCGAGCGTGTTACCCGCTCAAAATCTGGCTTATCTCAATTCTGTCTCCATTCTGCTTTCATTGCCTCCTTTGAGCCCAAAGATGTCTCTCAGGCTTTATCTGATGAGTCTTGGGTCAATGCCATGCATGAGGAGCTAGAAAATTTCGAGAGGAACAAGGTCTGGTCGCTTGTCGAGCCCCCGCGAGGTCATAATATTATTGGGACTAAGTGGGTGTTCAAGAACAAGCAGAGCGAGGATGGAGTGGTTATTCGAAACAAGGCTAGACTGGTTGCTCAGGGGTTCTCCCAGGTTGAAGGTCTAGATTTCGAGGAGACCTTTGCCCCTGTAGCTAGACTTGAAGCCATTAGAATCCTGCTTGCCTTTGCAGCTTCTAAGGGTTTCAAGCTTTACCAAATGGACGTCAAGAGTGCCTTTCTCAATGGCCTTATTGAGGAAGAGGTCTACGTCCGACAGCCTCCTGGTTTCGAAAACCCCAAATACCCAAACCATGTCTTCAAGCTTTCCAAAGCGTTGTATGGACTTAAGCAGGCCCCCAGAGCTTGGTATGAGAGGCTTAAGTCCTACTTGTTGAGTCATGGGTTTGAGATGGGTAAAGTAGACAAGACTTTGTTTATCCGTAGGCTTGGTAGTGACCTTCTGCTCGTCCAAATCTATGTCGATGACATCATCTTTGGCGGCTCTTCCCATGCTCTGGTTTCTCAGTTCTCGGATGTCATGAGCACCGAGTTTGAGATGAGCATGATGGGTGAGTTGACTTTCTTCCTTGGCTTCCAAATCAAGCAGTCTCGAGAGGGTACTTTTCTACATCAGGGCAAGTACACTCGTGACCTCCTGAGACGCTTCGATATGAGTGATGGGAAGCCGGTGTCAACTCCGATGGCTTCTACGGCCTATCTTGACCCAGATGAGGATGGCGAGCCAGTTGATCAGAAAGAATACAGAAGTATGATCGGCTCCCTTCTTTACCTCACTGCCTCGAGACCAGACATACACTTCTCCGTGTGTCTGTGTGCTCGTTTTCAGGCTTCTCCTCGCGTATCTCACCGCCAGGCGGTGAAGCGCATCTTTCGGTACCTTCGAGCTACCATTGACTATGGTATCTGGTACTCTTCCTCATCCTGTCTTTCCTTGAGAGCCTTCTCGGATGCAGACTTTGCCGGCTGTAGGATAGATAGGAAGAGCACTTCCGGCACCTGCCAGTTCATTGGCACTTCTCTCGTTTCCTGGTCTTCGAGGAAGCAGTCCGGTGTTGCACAGTCCACTGCAGAGGCCGAGTACGTTGCTGCTGCCAGTTGCTGCAGCCAGGTACTTTGGATGGTTTCGACCCTGCGGGACTTTGGGTTAGCCTTAGACAGTGTTCCACTCTTTTGTGATAACACGTCTGCTATCAACATTGCTAAGAACCCAGTGCAGCACTCTCGGACCAAGCATATTGATATTCGCTTCCACTTCCTTAGAGACCATGTAGAGAAAGGTGACATAGTGCTCCAGTTTGTGGAGAGTGACCACCAGTTGGCTGATATCTTCACCAAGCCTTTGGACAGTTCGAGGTTTTCAGCTCTGCGAGGAGAGCTTGGGGTGGTTTGTCCTTACAGACTGTAGTGAGGGGGAGCTTGGGCTTTATTGCTTTATTATATTAATTATGCTTCTGTCTCATTTCTGTTGCATTGCATTTGCGGGTGCATTGGGTTAAGTCCTTCTAGCATAGGTTAGAGTGTTTCTTGTGTTGAGTTGCTTAGACTTCTTACTCTTATCTTGTGCTTCCAGGACTAGCTATTTCTTATCTCACTAGGTTGAGCTCACTCACTTCTTGTAGGTTCTAGCGAGGGTTGGGCCACCCTCGGGTAGACAGGGTACGTGTTTGCTCTCTAGTGTGTGTTCGGCGATCAGCTGTTAGTCCTGGAGTCATTTGGGGTAGATGATAGTCAGTTTAAGCCATAGTTGCTTCTATATCTTTTCTATGCTTTAAGGACTGCCTGTTTGGTTTTCTTTGCCAGCTTCTCGATTTTATTGCTTTGGTTCAGGGGGAGTTCTTTTGGGAGCTTCTGAAGCTTAATTTTGACATAACTCAACTTGAACTAAAAGTTGCATCTAATGTTGAGGGGGAGCTGGTCTTTCGTGCTTTTTCAGCATTCTAGTATTATAATCAATCTGCATTGAGCCTTGATTATTATCCTGTTATGACATGCTTCAGTGCTTTACACCTTGCCATGACTTGTGCTTAGCTTGCTAAATTTATCATGACTTCATATGTGTAGACTAGCGTTTGCCATGATAAGTTAAGTAAAATTGATCAACTTAAATTAAACTTGTCATGCTAGCATTTGAATTTAGTCTTTCTTGAGCTATCCTTTTATGATTCATGCCATGTCAAATAGGCTGAGTAGAGCGTTGAATCTATATTGAGCCTTAGTTTGAGCTGTTTTAGTCTCCTGATGATACATGAGTTAGTACAATGTGTTAAAAAACAAAAAGATCTCTTTTGTGCGAAAAAACTGATCTCACCAATTCTTTCCTATGAGACGGCTTGCCATTGCACCTGGCATGAACTTAGGGGGAGTTTTGGATGACCTAGACTATCTTCTTAAGCTTCTTGCTTGGAGTAGTCGCATAAGGCTTGAGATCTAGCACATGATAAAACAAAATGTTGGTTGACAACCACCATATTTGTGCGAAAAAACTGATTTCACCAATTCTTTCTCATGAGATAGCTTGCCATTGCACTAGGCATGAACTCAGGAGGAGTTTTGGATGACCTAGACTATCTTCTTAAGCTTATTGCTTGGAGTAGTCGCATAAGGCTTGAGATCTAGCACATAAACAAAAATTGGGTTGAAAACAACCATATGCTTTGAAAAGACAATGTTTAATGTGCTCAATTTGCTTAATCTACAATCAGAACCAAGTACCTTAACCAATGTTTCAATCTTGAGCTTATAGCACTCTATTTGGACTCAATGTTAGCTTCTTTGTTCCGCTTAGCTTATTGACATGGCCTGCATCATCCTTGGATGTCTCTAGTTAAACTTTGCTCATTGATGACTTGACTTGCTCACTAAATACATTACAATTCAGATTGTCATCTATGTGCTCTAGCTAGCTTATATATATGTTGTCATGATCTAGATAGCGTTTTATTGAGTTATGGCTTGGTGTATTACATGTTGGTCATTATGGAGAATTCTCATGGCTCAAAATGCTTAAATAAACAAACTTCAGCCATATTCATCCATTGACATGTCATATTCTCTCTATTGCATCTTGATGTGTTTATTGCCAAAAGGGGGAGAATAGAGAAGAAAAAGTCTGTTGGGAATAGTTTAGAGCTTTGAAGATCAATTTGCTCTTTCAGTTGTTGCTCTAGTGTTCCTTCTGTCGACATGGTCATTAGCTTCATTCTCTTCTTTGGACCATGTTGGATTCTTCAAAATCAAACTCAACTTCATGCTTTTTCTGAGTTTGTCAATATACTCATCAAGGGGGAGATTGAGAGACCAGGTGGTCGTGACTCCATGTGAATGATGAGTAATTGACAAAGGTTTAGGATAGTCGAGTTTGGTTTGAGTGGTTCGGAGTCGAGCCATTGCGTGGCGTAATCGGGCTCGGTCGGACTTTGGTCAAACTTGGTCATTTGGGCTTAGGATGTATATTCTAATGTTTCGACAGGTTTGGACTTCGTCTGTGGTAAGTGTGATGGTATTTACGCTTTCATGTGTCGAGCGGTGCTATTTGACGTGTTTTCTTGTCTGTGTGACTGCAGGACATCGGGTGGAGTCGTGGCGAGACACGTGGACCGGACTAGGCGCAGGTGGCGCTGAGGTCAGAACGGTCGGGATGTGTCGAAGACGACGTAGACTCGAGGTGGTTGCGAGGCGTGCGAGGCAAGGAGCGCGGAAGCTTCCCGGAAGGTGCAGGAGGGGCGAATCGGGAAATTCGCGAGGCTGCACAAGCGGGAGCGGGCGCCGTTGGATTTAGCAGGCGTAACGGGGCGGAGACCCGTTAGCCAAGGCTATAAATACGATTGAGGGGCTGCATGCCCACTTGAGCACTTGTGATAGAATTAGGGTTTTAGAGTCAAAAGAGGCTTTAGGAAGGTTGTTTCCTTTAGCTCTTTAGTTGGTGTGAGTTGGTGGTAGAGGCAGAGTGTGCTCCCTCTGTGTCTCTACGATGGTTTCTATGTGAGTCTCCTCTCTCTGTGTGTTCTTCCTCCCAAGAAGTGGTGAGATTCTTGGTGTTCTTGAGGATTGAGAGGGAGATGAGGGATTGAGAGTCTTGTAATCATTCCTCTTGTATCAATCGGGGTATGGGGACGTAGCTCAGTTGTAATCCCTGAATAGTTGAATGAAATCTGAAGTTTGCTTCCCGTGCTCTGTCTGTTCTTCGTTCTTCATTTGCATGATTTCTTGATTTTCGGTGTTTTGAGTTCTTGTTTGCTGGGAAGGCCCAAAATGGGTTGCTCTTTGATGGGATAGTGCCTCAAGATCATTTGATCAAGTTTCCCAAGAGCAAACCTCTTTTAATCTCAGTTTTGGCATTTTGGGTTGCTCTGTTCTTCTTTAGCCCCTCTAGGGTTTTTGAGCTTTTCTTGTTTCCCTTTGCAAGATGGGCTGAGATTTGGCTTGGAGAGTCCTATGGCTATTGCTAACATATCTGCAAAGTCTCTTAGCCATAGGATCAAAGGTTTGGAAGCAATTTGATTTTTGGCTCGGGTTGTGCAAAAATTCAGATTTTTACCCATAATCTGAAATTCTTGCTTCTTGGTTTGATTCTCTTGTTTCCCAAGGTCCCCTTACTATTTAGTATGTTGTAGTAAGGCCTTGGATCAAAAAGATTGAGAGCAAACCTTCTTTTTAGCCAAAAATCCGAAGTCTCAAAGTTCCAACCTGAAAATCCTGTTTGCTGTTTTTCTCGAGAGGTACTACCGCTCCTGGAGAGGTACTACCGCTCCTCGAGAGGTACTACCGCTTGTCCTAGCGGTACTACCGGTTATGTTCGGACCAGTCTGATCGGCAGCGTCAAATCGTTCGGACAAGTCCGATCTTCGTGCGGTACTACCGCTCCTCGAGAGGTACTACCGCTCCTCGAGAGGTACTACCGCTCAGAGGTACTACCGCTCGTCTCAACGGTACTACCGCTTGCAGCCAGACTTGCGCTGAATTTGTTTTTCTTGTTTGATTCTTTCTGGATCTGGTTTTATCTGCTGTTGCTCTTCCTGTAAGTACTTGTCTTCTACCCTCATAGCTCCCATAGCTATTGGAGAAGAAGATATTTGTTGGGGGCGATTTTTAGAGATCGACATTCACCCCCCCTCTGTCGCCATTTCGGTCCTACAATTGGTATCAGAGCCGGTTAGCTCTTTTCAATAGATCTTAACCGGTCTCAAGAGCCATGGCGACGGACAAGTACTCGACCAAGCCTCCCGTCTTTGATAGCCTGGATTACCCCTTCTGGAAGAGACGAATGGAAACATACATCCAGGCTCAGGGGTATGCCATTTGGCGGAAGGTGAAGGTCAGATTTGTTGTTCCTGCCGATGAGAACATTAATGCTGGAAATATGCATGATGTTGAGGCAAACGCTAAGGCAAGGAACATCGTAATCCAGGGCTTGAGTCGTAGCGAGTTTGACCGCATATCTCATCTTTCGTCCGCCTTCGATATTTGGGAGACCCTCGATGCTTACCATGAGGGCACCACCCAGATAAAGACGGTGAGACAGGACTAGTTCAAGCGAGATTACAACAAGTTTGAAATGCTCGTTGGCGAGTCCCTTGATGAGTGTTTTGCGCGTTTTCACAAGATTCTGAGCAACCTCCGAGCGGTCGGTCTCACATACCCCGACTCGGATAACGCTCGACAAATGCTCGCTGCACTCGACCTTCGTGTTTGGGAGATGAAGGTGACTACCATCAAGGACACTACGGACCTCTCGACTTTGACTCTTGATGCGCTGTACTCGCGTCTCAAGACTCACGAGATTGACATTGTCTCTCGCAAGTCGAAGTACAGTCGATGGCTCTAGTCACAGATCCCAGCTCGGCTTCTGGTCCCTCTTCTGATTCTTCTTGCGGTTTCTCCCTTGCTGCTCTCTGTGACATAACTGATGATCAGTTAGAGCAGCTTGCGGATGACCAGCTGGCCCTCCTTGCTCGAAGATTCTCCCATGCTTACAAGGGGAGGAGGGACAGAAAGAGAGGAGGACCCGTGATTTGCTTCGAGTGTGGTGGCCCCAACCACATTCGGGCAAACTGCCCCAAGCTGGAGAAGGGCAAGAACGACTACGGCGGTTCGGGCAAGATCGACTACACCGACAAGAACCGCAACAAGAAGCCTCCAGCTCAGACGCTGGGAAAGAAGAAGTTCCGCGACTTCGGGAAGGCCAAGAAGCTCTTCCACCGCGTCCTCACCGCCTTCGACGACCTCGACCTCAGCGAGGTGGAGGGATGGAGCGACGACGACGGGACGGGTGACCAAGAGCCCAAGGATGGCGGCGACGACTTCTCCGGCATGTGCTTCATGGCCCTCGAGGGCGAACTGAGCGACAGCGAGCTGTACTCCGACTCGGATGAGGTACTCCCTTCTTATGACCAGCTAAATGATGCTTTTCTTAAGCTAGGTGGATTTTATGCTAGAGCTAGGTCTAGGTGTACCGAGTTAGAGAAGGAAGTAGATAGACTGTCACGGGAGATTACTTCACTTACATCTGCTCCCTCCCGTGACGACTGTGATACATGTTGTGCCTTGCTTGATGACATAGAGAAATTAAGGACCTCTCATGATAGTGTGTCCTCCGAGCTTGATATTGTTAAGGTGGAGAATGTTAGTCTGCTTGCTGAGTTAGAGTTGAGTAGGATGGCTGTTACCCTACTTACTACTGATGAGACTACTTCTCCCACCTCATGTGAGGATAAGGACATTGCTGCAAGAGGACCTTATGCCATGCTCCTTGATCTGCCCGATCCTTGTAAAAATTGCAATAACTTGAAGATGAACTTAAAACGGGCAGATCATAAAATTGCTGAACTCCAAGCTTCTTTACTTGAGCCGATTGATTCATGCTTGAACTGTCCCAAGTTAACTGCTGAACTTGAAGCTGTCTCCAAACAGTTTCAAGAAATGATTGATCATGATAGGAAAATGGCTCAGTATGCTTCTAAGGACCCTGTTAGCTCACCATGTATTAACTGTAACAAACTAAAATCTGATTTGATTGCATTGGATGAGAAATGTGTGAAGCTGACTAAGGACCTACTAGAGAAGCAACCTTCTGCTTGTATTGTCTGTGCTGAGAAGGGGAAGAAGCCCCAGGGTAAGGTGGAGACGCCTAGGAACGTGAACCAACTGACTAGCAGTAGGACTGTCCATTCAGAGTCGGCTGTGCGTGCACAAGCCATTCTTCCCTCTGCTGTTGGTTCTTCATCTGCTCCCTTACCTCCTATTGTTCCCTCTTCCCCCTGCTCTTCTTGCACCTCTCTCTTTCGGGAGTGTCAGTATCTTATGAACACTCTCGAGAGATTTGTAGGAGGCAAGAAGAAGCTTAATCTTATTCTAGACCAATCCAAGATTTGCAAGTTCAATCAAGGTCTAGGATATGATTTTTATGAGGATATGAGGAAGCATCCACCTGCTATTCTCCGACCCATAGTAGGAGGTGTGATCGAGGTCGAGCCCAGATCTGATGAGGTTAAATTCAAATCAGCGGGCTTTGTCCAAGGGATCTCTGACAGCAAGGTGAGTCCACCTGCAGCTTCAGCCTCTCAGAAGGCGAAGCCTCCCTGTGCTACTTCTACCTCTCAGAAGGTGAAGTACCACTGCACCTTCTGTCAGAAGGATGGACACACAGTCGATCGATGCTTCAGGCGCGCTAGGATTGCGCGTAGAGACCGTGCAGAGGCATTTAGGCGTATTCAGGGTCAGCCCCAGATCCTGAGTGCACCTAAGACTAGCACGAGGTCCAGGTTTGCTTCTGACAGGTTTGGGCAGCATCGAGGACTTGGTTTTTCTGAGTCTTCTGGTTTTCGTCCTTGTGCTGCTCCGGGTCGTGTCTTCCGCCGTCCTGAGGGTAGATCTCGGTTTCCCTGTCGAGATAGCTACCCGCGGCGTGATCAGCATGTTGCCGGTGTTCCGACTCGCTCTCCCGTAGCAGTTGGACCCCGCAACAGCTTCAGGTCTGCTCACAGACCTTCTGCTTCTTTGAGTCACGGAGAGCGTAGGGTAGATAGAGGTCAGTCGTGTTTGACTACTTCATCTGCTCCACGTGTTACTCAGTATTGGGTGCCAAAATCACTTTTGATTTATCCCAGTACTGAGACTTTACTCTCTCGTTGACTCAGGTTCGCCGGGCAGGGAAGGGAAAGGTTTGGCTCGTCGACTCCGGGTGTTCACGACATATGACCGGAGATTCCCGTTGGTTTTCTTCCCTTGCCCGTGCTGCAGGTGATGAGACGATCACCTTCGGAGATGCTTCATCTGGGCGCGTCATCGCCAAAGGTACTGTGCGCATTAATGATTCTTTCATTCTGAAAGATGTAGCTTTGGTTAGTAAGCTGTAGTACAATTTACTTTCAGTCTCTCAGCTTACCGATGACGGTTTCGAGGTAAGCTTTAAGAAAAATGCTTGTAAAATTCTTGATTCTTCGGGGAGTCTGGTTTGCGGGATTTCTCGTTATGGGAGGATCTTTCGTGCTGATTTTTCTGAGTCTTCTGGTGATCCTCTCAGGTGTTTAGTTGCTTCTGAGTCCCGCGACCTTTCTTTCTGGCATAGGAGACTTGGTCATATCGGATTTGATCATTTGACCCGAGTTAGCGGCCACGATCTCATTCGTGGTCTGCCGAAACTCAAGATGGTCAAAGACCTTGTTTGCTCTCCATGCCAGCACGGCAAGATGGTTGCCGCTTCTCACCCTCCGGTCACAGTTACTATGACCGATGCACCGGGACAGCTGCTCCACATGGACACAGTTGGACCAGCTCGAGTGCAGTCAGCAGGAGGGAAGTGGTATGTTCTTGTTGTGGTCGATGACTTCTCGAGGTATTCTTGGGTGTTTTTCTTAGCCTCGAAGGATGAGACGTTTTCGCATTTCCGAGGTCTTTTTAGTAGGCTTTCTGTAGAGCTCCCAGGTGCCTTACGAGCGATCCGCAGTGACAATGGCACGGAGTTCAAGAATTCCTACTTTGAGAGTTTCTGTGGTGAGACAGGTGTAGAGCACCAGTTCTCTTCTCCATACGCCCCTCAGCAGAATGGCGTTGTGGAGAGGAAGAACCGTACCTTGGTCGAGATGGCCAGGACGATGCTTGATGAGTACTCTACACCGCGGAAGTTTTGGGCTGAGGCTATAGCCACCGCGTGCCATGTCTCAAATCAAGTATTTCTTAGGGCACACTTGCACCGCACTTCTTATGAGTTGAGATACGGGCGAAAGCCCAGTGTTTCTCATTTTCGCGTATTTGGTTGCAAGTGTTTTATTTTGAAGTCCGGGAACCTAGACAAGTTCGAGTCACGCTCTTGTGATGAGATCTTTCTAGGTTACTCGCCTTCTTCGCGGGCTTATCGGGTTTGGAACTGCGAGTCTAGTAAAATGGTAGAGACCTGTGAGGTGACCTTTGACGAGGCCAGTCCGGGGACTAGGCCCGATATCTCAGGTTCTTTAGAGCAGTCCGAGACCATCTTTGTGGATGATGAGGATGATGGAGACGACGGTTGTCTACCTGATCCTGTCCCTCATCCACCCCTTGAGGTGCCGTCTTCCACCACACCTCGAGGTGATCAGCCCATGCCTTCTGTTTCTTCTGGAGCTGGTGGCTCTGTTCCTACCTCGTCAGCTCACGAGGTAGAGGCCACTTCTTCATCTCATCCTGGACCTCCTAGACATATCCAGAAAGCTCATCCTTCAGAGCAGATCATTGGAGACCTTTTCGAGCGTGTTACCCGCTCAAAATCTGGCTTATCTCAATTCTGTCTCCATTCTACTTTCATTGCCTCCTTTGAGCCCAAAGATGTCTCTCAGGCTTTATCTGATGAGTCTTGGGTCAATGCCATGCATGAGGAGCTAGAAAATTTCGAGAGGAACAAGGTCTGGTCGCTTGTCGAGCCCCCGCGAGGTCATAATATTATTGGGACTAAGTGGGTGTTCAAGAACAAGCAGAGCGAGGATGGAGTGGTTATTCGAAACAAGGCTAGACTGGTTGCTCAGGGGTTCTCCCAGGTTGAAGGTCTAGATTTCGAGGAGACCTTTGCCCCTGTAGCTAGACTTGAAGCCATTAGAATCCTGCTTGCCTTTGCAGCTTCTAAGGGTTTCAAGCTTTACCAAATGGACGTCAAGAGTGCCTTTCTCAATGGCCTTATTGAGGAAGAGGTCTACGTCCGACAGCCTCCTGGTTTCGAAAACCCCAAATACCCAAACCATGTCTTCAAGCTTTCCAAAGCGTTGTATGGACTTAAGCAGGCCCCCAGAGCTTGGTATGAGAGGCTTAAGTCCTACTTGTTGAGTCATGGGTTTGAGATGGGTAAAGTAGACAAGACTTTGTTTATCCGTAGGCTTGGTAGTGACCTTCTGCTCGTCCAAATCTATGTCGATGACATCATCTTTGGCGGCTCTTCCCATGCTCTGGTTTCTCAGTTCTCGGATGTCATGAGCACCGAGTTTGAGATGAGCATGATGGGTGAGTTGACTTTCTTCCTTGGCTTCCAAATCAAGCAGTCTCGAGAGGGTACTTTTCTACATCAGGGCAAGTACACTCGTGACCTCCTGAGACGCTTCGATATGAGTGATGGGAAGCCGGTGTCAACTCCGATGGCTTCTACGGCCTATCTTGACCCAGATGAGGATGGCGAGCCAGTTGATCAGAAAGAATACAGAAGTATGATCGGCTCCCTTCTTTATCTCACTGCCTCGAGACCAGACATACACTTCTCCGTGTGTCTGTGTGCTCGTTTTCAGGCTTCTCCTCGCGTATCTCACCGCCAGGCGGTGAAGCGCATCTTTCGGTACCTTCGAGCTACCATTGACTATGGTATCTGGTACTCTTCCTCATCCTGTCTTTCCTTGAGAGCCTTCTCGGATGCAGACTTTGCCGGCTTTAGGATAGATAGGAAGAGCACTTCCGGCACCTGCCAGTTCATTGGCACTTCTCTCGTTTCCTGGTCTTCGAGGAAGCAGTCCGGTGTTGCACAGTCCACTGCAGAGGCCGAGTACGTTGCTGCTGCCAGTTGCTGCAGCCAGGTACTTTGGATGGTTTCGACCCTGCGGGACTTTGGGTTAGCCTTAGACAGTGTTCCACTCTTTTGTGATAACACGTCTGCTATCAACATTGCTAAGAACCCAGTGCAGCACTCTCGGACCAAGCATATTGATATTCGCTTCCACTTCCTTAGAGACCATGTAGAGAAAGGTGACATAGTGCTCCAGTTTGTGGAGAGTGACCACCAGTTGGCTGATATCTTCACCAAGCCTTTGGACAGTTCGAGGTTTTCAGCTCTGCGAGGAGAGCTTGGGGTGGTTTGTCCTTACAGACTGTAGTGAGGGGGAGCTTGGGCTTTATTGCTTTATTATATTAATTATGCTTCTGTCTCATTTCTGTTGCATTGCATTTGCGGGTGCATTGGGTTAAGTCCTTCTAGCATAGGTTAGAGTGTTTCTTGTGTTGAGTTGCTTAGACTTCTTACTCTTATCTTGTGCTTCCAGGACTAGCTATTTCTTATCTCACTAGGTTGAGCTCACTCACTTCTTGTAGGTTCTAGCGAGGGTTGGGCCACCCTCGGGTAGACAGGGTACGTGTTTGCTCTCTAGTGTGTGTTCGGCGATCAGCTGTTAGTCCTGGAGTCATTTGGGGTAGATGAGAGTCAGTTTAAGCCATAGTTGCTTCTATATCTTTTCTATGCTTTAAGGACTGCCTGTTTGGTTTTCTTTGCCAGCTTCTCGATTTTATTGCTTTGGTTCAGGGGGAGTTCTTTTGGGAGCTTCTGAAGCTTAATTTTGACATAACTCAACTTGAACTAAAAGTTGCATCTAATGTTGAGGGGGAGCTGGTCTTTCGTGCTTTTTCAGCATTCTAGTATTATAATCAATCTGCATTGAGCCTTGATTATTATCCTGTTATGACATGCTTCAGTGCTTTACACCTTGCCATGACTTGTGCTTAGCTTGCTAAATTTATCATGACTTCATATGTGTAGACTAGCGTTTGCCATGATAAGTTAAGTAAAATTGATCAACTTAAATTAAACTTGTCATGCTAGCATTTGAATTTAGTCTTTCTTGAGCTATCCTTTTATGATTCATGCCATGTCAAATAGGCTGAGTAGAGCGTTGAATCTATATTGAGCCTTAGTTTGAGCTGTTTTAGTCTCCTGATGATACATGAGTTAGTACAATGTGTTAAAAAACAAAAAGATCTCTTTTGTGCGAAAAAACTGATCTCACCAATTCTTTCCTATGAGACGGCTTGCCATTGCACCTGGCATGAACTTAGGGGGAGTTTTGGATGACCTAGACTATCTTCTTAAGCTTCTTGCTTGGAGTAGTCGCATAAGGCTTGAGATCTAGCACATGATAAAACAAAATGTTGGTTGACAACCACCATATTTGTGCGAAAAAACTGATTTCACCAATTCTTTCTCATGAGATAGCTTGCCATTGCACTAGGCATGAACTCAGGAGGAGTTTTGGATGACCTAGACTATCTTCTTAAGCTTATTGCTTGGAGTAGTCGCATAAGGCTTGAGATCTAGCACATAAACAAAAATTGGGTTGAAAACAACCATATGCTTTGAAAAGACAATGTTTAATGTGCTCAATTTGCTTAATCTACAATCAGAACCAAGTACCTTAACCAATGTTTCAATCTTGAGCTTATAGCACTCTATTTGGACTCAATGTTAGCTTCTTTGTTCCGCTTAGCTTATTGACATGGCCTGCATCATCCTTGGATGTCTCTAGTTAAACTTTGCTCATTGATGACTTGACTTGCTCACTAAATACATTACAATTCAGATTGTCATCTATGTGCTCTAGCTAGCTTATATATATGTTGTCATGATCTAGATAGCGTTTTATTGAGTTATGGCTTGGTGTATTACATGTTGGTCATTATGGATAATTCTCATGGCTCAAAATGCTTAAATAAACAAACTTCAGCCATATTCATCCATTGACATGTCATATTCTCTCTATTGCGTCTTGATGTGTTTATTGCCAAAAGGGGGAGAATAGAGAAGAAAAAGTCTGTTGGGAACAGTTTAGAGCTTTGGAGATCAATTTGCTCTTTCAGTTGTTGCTCTAGTGTTCCTTCTGTCGACATGGTCATTAGCTTCATTCTCTTCTTTGGACCATGTTGGATTCTTCAAAATCAAACTCAACTTCATGCTTTTTCTGAGTTTGTCAATATACTCATCAAGGGGGAGATTGAGAGACCAGGTGGTCGTGACTCCATGTGAATGATGAGTAATTGACAAAGGTTTAGGATAGTCGAGTTTGGTTTGAGTGGTTCGGAGTCGAGCCATTGCGTGGCGTAATCGGGCTCGGTCGGACTTTGGTCAAACTTGGTCATTTGGGCTTAGGATGTATATTCTAATGTTTCGACAGGTTTGGACTTCGTCTGTGGTAAGTGTGATGGTATTTACGCTTTCATGTGTCGAGCAGTGCTATTTGACGTGTTTTCTTGTCTGTGTGACTGCAGGACATCGGGTGGAGTCGTGGCGAGACACGTGGACCGGACTAGGCGCAGGTGGCGCTGAGGTCAGAACGGTCGGGATGTGTCGAAGACGACGTAGACTCGAGGTGGTTGCGAGGCGTGCGAGGCAAGGAGCGCGGAAGCTTCCCGGAAGGTGCAGGAGGGGCGAATCGGGAAATTCGCGAGGCTGCACAAGCGGGAGCGGGCGCCGTTGGATTTAGCAGGCGTAACGGGGCGGAGACCCGTTAGCCAAGGCTATAAATACGATTGAGGGGCTGCATGCCCACTTGAGCACTTGTGATAGAATTAGGGTTTTAGAGTCAAAAGAGGCTTTAGGAAGGTTGTTTCCTTTAGCTCTTTAGTTGGTGTGAGTTGGTGGTAGAGGCAGAGTGTGCTCCCTCTGTGTCTCTACGATGGTTTCTATGTGAGTCTCCTCTCTCTGTGTGTTCTTCCTCCCAAGAAGTGGTGAGATTCTTGGTGTTCTTGAGGATTGAGAGGGAGATGAGGGATTGAGAGTCTTGTAATCATTCCTCTTGTATCAATCGGGGTATGGGGACGTAGCTCAGTTGTAATCCCTGAATAGTTGAATGAAATCTGAAGTTTGCTTCCCGTGCTCTGTCTGTTCTTCGTTCTTCATTTGCATGATTTCTTGATTTTCGGTGTTTTGAGTTCTTGTTTGCTGGGAAGGCCCAAAATGGGTTGCTCTTTGATGGGATAGTGCCTCAAGATCATTTGATCAAGTTTCCCAAGAGCAAACCTCTTTTAATCTCAGTTTTGGCATTTTGGGTTGCTCTGTTCTTCTTTAGCCCCTCTAGGGTTTTTGAGCTTTTCTTGTTTCCCTTTGCAAGATGGGCTGAGATTTGGCTTGGAGAGTCCTATGGCTATTGCTAACATATCTGCAAAGTCTCTTAGCCATAGGATCAAAGGTTTGGAAGCAATTTGATTTTTGGCTCGGGTTGTGCAAAAATTCAGATTTTTACCCATAATCTGAAATTCTTGCTTCTTGGTTTGATTCTCTTGTTTCCCAAGGTCCCCTTACTATTTAGTATGTTGTAGTAAGGCCTTGGATCAAAAAGATTGAGAGCAAACCTTCTTTTTAGCCAAAAATCCGAAGTCTCAAAGTTCCAGCCTGAAAATCCTGTTTGCTGTTTTTCTCGAGAGGTACTACCGCTCCTGGAGAGGTACTACCGCTCCTCGAGAGGTACTACCGCTTGTCCTAGCGGTACTACCGGTTATGTTCGGACCAGTCTGATCGGCAGCGTCAAATCGTTCGGACAAGTCCGATCTTCGTGCGGTACTACCGCTCCTCGAGAGGTACTACCGCTCCTCGAGAGGTACTACCGCTCAGAGGTACTACCGCTCGTCTCAACGGTACTACCGCTTGCAGCCAGACTTGCGCTGAATTTGTTTTTCTTGTTTGATTCTTTCTGGATCTGGTTTTCTCTGCTGTTGCTCTTCCTGTAAGTACTTGTCTTCTACCCTCATAGCTCCCATAGCTATTGGAGAAGAAGATATTTGTTGGGGGCGATTTTTAGAGATCGACATTCAACCCCCCTCTGTCGCCATTTCGGTCCTACAAAATCCTCACATGAGGTGGAAGCATTGATTTTAGATGAAATGCTAGAGCTAGGAATTACACATGGTATATCATCTAACAAATTGCATGTAATTCCTATATCCAAGCTAGTTTTAGAATATTCCTTGAAAGGAAGAGACTCATGTTCTTCTTTTAGCACATCATAATTATTTTGAAGAGAGACATATTCTTTCTTCAAAACCTTAAATTTAGCTTTCTCCTTTCCAAGAAATTCATTTAATTCTTCTAACATGTCCATCAACTCATCATAAGAAGGTGCATCATCATTATCATCTAATTTTACCTTCTTGTTACCTTTTGCCATGAAGCACCGAGTTGATGTGGAGGGAATAGTGGATTCTTCATCGTCGGAGCTAGAAGTTGAACATTCTTCTCCCAACATCCACTCTTGTATGCAATCCTCATCGGATAAGTTGGACGCTTCATATTTATCTTGAATTTTCGTCCATATATCATGAGCGTTATTGAGATTGCATATTACATTAAACACCTCTACACTCAAAGCACTAAATAAAGCGTTAGTTGCTTTAGCGTCGAGATGTGAGCATTTCTCATCCTCAATTGTTGGAACAAGAGGATCCTTAGGAGGAGAAAAGCCCACATCTACAATCCGCCATATTTTGGGGCTCATGGCCTTAAAATAACAAATCATGCGGATTTTCCAATTATCATAATTTAAGCCATTAAATAGAGGTGGTTCATCTAGGTGCACAAACCCACTAGTCGCCATCCTTATACTCTCTAGGCGGTTAAGCCTAATATACGAGAGACGAAGCTTTGATACCACTTGTAAGATCGAGGTGGCCGACTAGAGGGGGGTGAATAGGCGGTCTAAAAAATTCTCTACAAATTAATATAGCAATTAAAGAGTTTTTCTATTTGCCTAAACCAAGTATACAATGCGGAAGCTAAATACAAGATGGTTTAGTACAAATAGATCCTAAAACTAATGAGTTCGCCTAAGTGCACCAACAATTTTATCCTAGGTCAAGGTTTGCTATCCTAGGTTGACAAGCAATCAAATATGTTCTAAGTATGTAAATTGCTTGAAAGTAAATAGAGCACAAGAAAGCAAACCACAATTGACACGTTCTCTTTTTACCGTGGTGTTCGGAGACTTGCCGGTCTCCCTAGTCCACGTTGAGGTTAGCCCGAACAAATCGGACCGGCTCCACGAATTAAGCCGAAGCACCTCCAATCCACTAGTGGTAGCTCTTTCCCGCTCCGGGTAGGTGAGCTCCGACCTTCACAACTTTGCCGGGTCTTCTCACAAGCTTCTTGAGAAGATCACCGCGCACGACGCCTCCCACACCGTCTAGGTCAAATGAAGCTTCTTGAGAAGCTTCTTGAGAAGATCACCGCGCAAGATTAGGTCGCTTTGGGTCAAATGAAGTTTTTGGATGAGATTCAAATGAATATAAATTTTTAATGATTGGTCTTTTGCAAAAGCTTTGAACTAGAGAAATGTTTGAAATGACCAACCATACGAGTTTGGTATTGACCACTTTTCCAAAAACTCAATAGATTTTGATATAAGGAAATATCTCGTTTAATTCAAAAACAAGACCATACAAGATCCTTTTGGGGTCAAATCTTCCTTTTGATTTCTAAAATAGAAATTTTTACTCAAAAGGCTTTGAAATCATTTCAAATACATAGTTAAGTACTTTTATTTAGTTTTTCACAACTTTTAGCCTTTTAAACAAGATTTTTGATTTTTGACCAAAGAGGCTCTTTTGAAAAGGTAATCTTGCATATCCCTTTGTCTCAAATAGCAAATGCCTTAACATGACCCTTTGCTATGCTCATTCTTGATGTTATACCTAGTTCCGATGCTTTACAATTTTGGTTGGATTCATGTGATCACTTGAGTGTATTTCGACACTTTTGTGTGTAACTTGATTTGGTTAAATGCTATAGTTATCACTTTGGTATCTTTGCTTGAATATTTCATTCTCATCTTGGATGGTCCTCAAAACTCAAGTTAGATAATCACATTTTGCATTGTTGTATGTCTCTTGACTTATTACATGCATTTAACTAGTCTTTTACCATATGACTTGTTGTCCGGGTTCGATAATATCACGTCATTTACTTGAGGACAAGTAAAAGTTTAAGCTTGGGGGTATGACATACGTCATTTTTTGCATATATTTAGCCGTCATTTTACCCTCTTATTCTTTGCATTTTGGGACCATTTATCACTATCTACACGCTTTTCTATATTTAATTGCTCGAAATGGACCATTTTACATTTTTTGTGCTTTTTCTGCAGGCCGGCGCGATCGAGGCGCATAAACGACACATTAGGCATTCTAGGGCTGCTCCGTACAGATGTACGCGTCGACACGAGTGCGTAGGTTCTTTTCGCGATGAAATCGGAGTTTCCAAGGGCCGGAACGGAAGAAGTCTCATTGGGAGAAGGTTCATTTTGTAAACCCTAGAAACCTGGAGGGCTAAATCGTAAAACTACCAACTTCTCCCCCATTCGGCCATATGACCCAGCCGCCGCCGCCTGCAAGAGGATTGAGCCCGGCATCCTCTTCTCCCGTAGCCCCCCTACTGCTTCTCTCCTACCCCGATCCATCTCCCTCTTCTCCGGCCGCCGGCGAGGCCGGGCCGACTCGCGGACGCGCCATCTCACCACCGCCGCCGCACCTTCTCCTTCCCTCCTCCTTCTCCATCTGCCCCTCCGGATCCACCAACGCCGCATCCTCCCTTCTCCACTGCCTCCCCCTTCCCTCGCTTCTCCACCGCCTTCTCCTCCTGCTCTTCCTTCAGTGCACCATCTACCGGCCGTCTCCCAGATCGGCACCGCCACCAGCGCCTCCCGTCTCCACCCTTTCCTCACCGGCCTCTTCTCCACCCGCGCCGACGCCTCTCCTCGCCTCCTACTGCGCCTCCTCTACTCCCTCCTCCATTTCCCAGCGCCTCCCCATACCTCGCCGCCACACTTCCCCGCATCCGGCCGCCCTTCCTTCTCGCCCCTCTTTCTCCACTGCCGCGCCTCCTCCTGTGCCCTCCTCTGGCCGCCGCTCTAGATCTTGCGCCGCCCCCTGCTACTCCATGGCACCGCCGACATCTCCACCGACAGCGCCGCCGCCCCGACTTCTTCCTCTTCACCGCCGGTGTCTCCACCGACATCAGCGCCGACAGCCGCATCCTCTGCGACGTCTTCAACCTCTTCACCGCCCCAGCCGATCTCCACCGCCGACCTCTATCAGCGCCCCCTCACTGCCGGCGTCATCTTCATCGGCCTCTGCTCCCCGCTACTTCTACCCCTTTCGGTTGAATCCAACCCCCATCTCCATTTACTGTTTACTTCATTGCTCAATTTTGCCTGTTGATTTCTGATCTGTGATGGTGAATTGTGGATTCTGAGCTATTGCACTGTGGAACATTTTCTTAGATTTGTGATGTATGCTTGAGATCTGTGAATGTGAAGTACTCTGTTATTTTGTTCCAAATCTGGTTCCAGAATTGATATATATTCCTGCTGCCGATAGTTTAATTCTTCAATCAGTCCTGCATTTTGTTATATGTGTTGATGTTAGTGATCATTGTGTCAGTAATTTAGTAATTGTTATTTATATTTAGCTCTGTCTGTTGTGTTATGTGTTAGATGTCAGTGTTAGTTTATGTGGATCTCCTTGTGTTAGAGTTGCGCGGATTAGTGAACCGTCGACCGTTTCCCTTCCCCTTGCTGTCTCGACCTCCCTCTTTTCTTCTAATCCTCCCTTGTGCTCCTAGACTTCCCCCTTTTTCTTCTATCTCGCGGTTGGTCGGCAGTTAAGTCGTGCGTGCGTTCGTTGTTTTGTGTTGTCATGCCGTCGTCGTCTAGTTAGCCGTCGATCGTTTTCTCCCTCGTTCTCTCTCGACTCCCACCGTGCTTCTTGACTTCCTCCTGCTGTCTCGCGGTCGGTAGTTATTTAGATCGTCGGTCGGTAGTTGTTTTCGTCGTGAAGTCGTCGTTGTAGTTTGTGTGTGTGTTCGTTTGTTTAGTCTCGTCGTGTTGTTCGTTCGGTCGTATGACGTCCATTCATACGGTCGTTTGTTCCAATGTCTTTTGTTTGTTTAGTCGTTTATCGTTTCGTCCGTGCGAGTAGAGTTCGTTCTGTAGTTTGTTCGTTCGGCTGCTCTGGTAGTCGTTTTGGGTTTAGTTTGCTTCCCTGTTTCATTTGACCTAGCTTTAGCTGAGCATCGGTAGCTTCAGTCTAGTCCATGTGGAGAACACGACACTTGCCGCTATTTCAGTGGCAACCCGTGCGCTTGCGGGTGTGCTATTTTTGCACGATCAAGCATTTTGGCGCCGTTGCCGGGGATTAGCTTAGAGCGACAGTGTTAGGCTATAGACTGGGTCGTTTGTTTTCTTTTGCTTGTTTTGTGTTTGTGCTGACCTGTCTTTTATTTTGTCATTTTTCATATTTGTGATATCTCGCTAACCCCTAACCCTTTCCCTAGTTATTTCTCTCTTGCGCGATTTTTCGTATCCATTCTCGCAGGTTGATTGATATTGGTACTTATTGAGGCTATGGCTTACTATTCTGATTCTTGTGGTTATATGAGCACCCCTAGTACTTATGATACTCTTCAAGAACAGGTAAATCTATTGTCTCGTCAGTTAGAGCGCTATGCTTTAGAGCGAGGAGTTGTGTAAGAGAGCGGGCATGATCATTACAGTTCTTTATTAGGCGCCCACTCTCCAGTTGTTCCTATATGCCATACTTGTGGTTTTCAGGGCCATTCACGCGCTGAGTGCCAGCGTGGTTATTTGTCCACTCCAGAGTGTTACGGGATGAGCTTTGCTCAGCCGAGTGGGCCATACCCTGACACTTATCACCCTGGATGGCCTGAGCACTCGAGTCTGTCATATGGAAACAACAACCCTGATATCTCATAATTTTCTTCTAGTATACCATTGCAGGGTTTTAGATATGGAGATCAGGATATTTCTCATTTGTCACACCACCACTATCCTGTACCTCAGCATCAGACTCCTACTCCAGAGTTCGATGAGTTGTCTCGATTTGAGGAGAGGATCTCTAGGATTATAGGAGATTTCGAGAGTAGAATGAGTAGAGACTTCGCATTAGATCCGACACCTCCTGCCTGTAGTTCACCTATGCCTTCACCGAGCCAGTTTACAATTCCTATGTCTGAGTCCTTAGAGCAGTCTCATGAGGCACCTCCTTCACATGTAGATCAGGCTGCCAGACTTGATGCATTATGCAAGGAACTGATGACTGTGCCTCCTGGTGGTGATCGTGCGATGGCGATTCAGGATGAGATTGAGGCGATTATGAGCACCAGTTCTACTTGTGTGGATAGTTTTACCATTTTGCAGCCTTCCATTAGCACCACAGAGATAGTTCTGGATAGAGATGAGTGTCAGCCTCCGAGTCTTACACCTGATCTTGCTAGCGAGGGCCTGTTGTTGGAGACACCACATATACACTTAGAGGCACCTCAGTCCGATCCTTTGCCTATTGACTCTGAGAGAGAGATCATTGAGCTAGATGATGAGGACCTACCTCCTGATGATGATTGTTTCACTCCTGATTATGAGGATGAGTTTGCGGTAGATTCACTCTTGAGTTGTGATGAGTTAGATATAGATGATGAGAGCTTTGTGCCAGATGACGATGAGTTCATTATGGATATACTTTTGAGTTCTGAGGTTCCACATCTTGATGAGGGGGCTGCTTCCGATGTCGAGGAGGAGCACATTTCTATTGATCCACCACCGGCTACTTCTTTCGTCGACATCGCCCCTCTGGAGGTTTCTACTACCATATATTCTCTTTCGCCTACACTTCAGGTAGTATGGAAACTCTTCCCCGACCACCTCAGGTTTAATTTCCTTGGCTCAGACGAGACATATGCTATTACTAGTTGTGCTCATCTCACTGATAGACCTCATGATGTACTTTATCGATATACCTACATGATTGGATATTCGATTGATGACTTAGAGGGTGTCAACCCTATCACACATACATGCCATATCTGTGAGTCTATTTGCAGGGTTACGCTTGTGTACCATCGACTACGAGTGTACTTGACTCGAGTCGACATCCCTTGGGATCCAGGTGGATTTTGAGGCATGCCGCTTCATGAGGAGGGCGGACATGTGCCTTTTCCATGTCCCGTCCTTGGCCCTCCTCCCGCTACATCCAAATGAGCTTCTCTTTTCCCTTTTATTTCCGTTTTGTTTGTTGGTTTCTCCTCTTTTCTTTCTTTTTTTATTTCAGGTCCTGTGCTAGATCTTCATCCTTATATGTGCGAGAAGCCATGGGATGATTTATCTACTTCCACTGCATCATATACGCCCGGTGAGCTGTTTCTTACCCCTTTAAGCGCATTCTTGATTTATTGCTCAATTTAAGCTTGGGGGAGGACTTGTATGTGTATGGATGATGTTCTAGCATGTTTGAATTATATTTGTGAGCATTTGAGCTTATTGTCGTGTAGTTGATGATATATGGTCATTCTTATGCTTGTGTTGATGATATATGGCCTTTAGTATTGCTCTCATGTTATGCTTGATTGTATATCTTGGCCATGTGAGCCCATGCTATGATTAATTAAGAAAGGTCATGCTGAAATTTTCATTGAGCTACATTGTCACTAGTTCCTTGTATGCCTTAAGTCACTTGGCATCATTTTATAGAGCTTGAGTTTTGTTTATTATCCTTGATTGCTTAGAAACCTTGTGATCCTATAGCATTTGATTCATTGCGAGTTACACATGTGTTTTAACCATTTGCGGATTGAATTGGTCCTAGTCATCGCCTCTTAAATGATCATATCTTAGTTTCATGCTTTGGCATATGTTATTTTAGATATTGATACTTTGCTTGAATGGAAATTTGTGAAAGGGGTAGTCCTATCTTGAGCCAATAACTTGGTTGATTTATTTAGGTATCCATGTCTCAGGACACGTGTTACTTAGCATTAATGAAAATCGGTTAAAGATGCTTAATCATATAAAAAAAGAAAGAAAAAAAATTGTTTTGCAATGTGTGAGTATGTGAAATAAGTGACTATGTCACATTGGTTTGGAAATGTGTTGAATAAGTGGCAAGTTTTGCCCAAGTGAAGTGTGAGTGTGAATAAGCGGCAAGTTTGCCCAAAGCTTTGAATAAGTGGCACAAGTGCCCATTGTGTTTTAAATTTGCTAAAAATCAACAAAAATTGGGTATCATGGCTCAAGTGTGGGCTTTTTCATAAATTTCATGCGAGTATTAGTCTCTTTGTCTCAAATAGCAAATGCCTTAGCATGACCCTTTGCTATGCTCATTCTTGATGTTATACCTAGTTCCGATGCTTTACAATTTTGGTTGGATTCATGTGATCACTTTAGTGTATTTCGACACTTTTGTGTGTAACTTGATTTGGTTAAATGCTATAGTTATCACTTTGGTATCTTTGCTTGAATATTTCATTCTCATCTTGGATGGTCCTCAAAACTCAAGTTAGATAATCACATTTTGCATTGTTGTATGTCTCTTGACTTATTACATGCATTTAACTAGTCTTTTACCATATGACTTGTTGTCCGGGTTCGATAATATCACGTCATTTACTTGAGGACAAGTAAAAGTTTAAGCTTGGGGGTATGACATACGTCATTTTTTGCATATATTTAGCCGTCATTTTACCCTCTTATTCTTCGCATTTTGGGACCATTTATCACTATCTACATGCTTTTCTATATTTAATTGCTCGAAATGGACCATTTTACATTTTTTGTGCTTTTTCTGCAGACCGGCGTGATCGAGGTGCATAAACGACAAATTAGGCATTCTAGGGCTGCTCCGTACAGATGTACGCGTCGACACGAGTGCGTAGGTTCTTTTCGCGATGAAATCAGAGTTTCCAAGGGCCGGAACGGAAGAAGTCTCATTGGGAGAAGGTTCATTTTGTAAACCCTAGAAACCTGGTGGGCTAAATCGTAAAACTACCAACTTCTCCCCCATTCGACCATATGACCCAGCCGCTGCCGCCTGCAAGAGGATTGAGCTCGGCATCCTCTTCTCCCGTAGCCCCCCCTACTGCTTCTCTCCTCCCCCGATCCATCTCCCTCTTCTCCGGCCGCCGGCGAGGCCGGGCCGACTCGCCGACGCGCCATCTCACCGCCGCCGCCGCACCTTCTCCTTCCCTCCTCCTTCTCCGTCTGCCCCTCTGGATCCACCAACGCCGCATCCTCCATTCTCCACTGCCTCCCCCTTCCCTCGCTTCTCCACCGCCTTCTCCTCCTGCTCTTCCTTCAGTGCACCATATACCGGCCGTCTCCCAGATCGGCACTGCCACGAGCGCCTCCCGTCTCCACCCTTTCCTCACCGGCCTCTTCTCCACCCGCGCCGACGCCTCTCCTCGCCTCCTACTGCGCCTCCTCTACTCCCTCCTCCATTTCCCAGCGCCTCCCCATACCTCGCCGCCTCACTTCCCCACATCCGGCCGCCCTTCCTTCTCGCCCCTCTTTCCCCACTGCCGCGCCTCCTCCTGTGCCCTCCTCTGGCCGCCGCTCTAGATCTTGCGCCGCCCCCTGCTACTCCACGGCACCGCCGACATCTCCACCGACAGCGCCGCCCCGACTTCTTCCTCTTCACCGCCGGCGTCTCCACCGACATCAGCGCCGATAGCCGCATCCTCTGCGACGTCTTCAACCTCTTCACCGCCCCAGCCGATCTCCACCGCCGACCTCCATCAGCGCCCCCTCACCGCCAGCGTCATCTTCATCGGCCTCTGCTCCCCGCTACTTCTACCCCTTTCGGTTGAATCCAACCCCCATCTCCATTTACTGTTTACTTCATTGCTCAATTTTTCCTATTGATTTCTGATCTGTGATGGTGAATTGTGGATTCTGAGCTATTGCACTGTGGAACATTTTCTTAGATTTGTGATGTATACTTGAGATCTGTGAATGCGAAGTACTCTGTTATTTTGTTCCAAATCTGGTTCCAGAATTGATATATATTCCTGCTGCCGATAGTTTAATTCTTCAATCAGTCCTGCATTTTGTTATCTGTGTTGATGTTAGTGATCATTGTGTCAGTAATTTAGTAATTGTTATTTATATTTAGCTCTGTCTGTTGTGTTATGTGTTAGATGTCAGTGTTAGTTTATGTGGATCTCCTTGTGTTAGAGTTGCGCGGATTAGCGAACCGTCGACCGTTTCCCTTCCCCTTGCTGTCTCGACCTCCCTCTTTTCTTCTAATCCTCCCTTGTGCTCCTAGACTTCCCCCTTTTTCTTCTATCTCGCGGTTGGTCGGTAGTTAAGTCGTGCGTGCGTTCGTTGTTTTGTGTTGTCATGCCGTCGTCGTCTAGTTAGCCGTCGATCATTTTCTCCCTCGTTCTCTCTCGACTTCCACCGTGCTTCTTGACTTCCTCCTGCTGTCTCGCGGTCGGTAGTTATTTAGATCGTCGGTCGGTAGTTGTTTTCGTCGTGAAGTCGTCGTTGTAGTTCGTGTGTGTGTGTGTTCGTTTGTTTAGTCTCGTCGTGTTGTTCGTTCGGTCGTACGACGTCCATTCGTACGGTCGTTTGTTCCATTGTCTTTTGTTTCTTTAGTCGTTTATCGTTTCGTCCGTGCGAGTAGAGTTCGTTCTGTAGTTTGTTCGTTCGGCTGCTCTGGTAGTCGTTTTAGGTTTAGTTTGCTTCCCCATTTCGTTTGACCTAGCTTTAGTTGAGCATCGGTAGCCTCAGTCTAGTTCCTGTGGAGAACACGACACTCGCCACTATTTCAATGGCAACCCGTGCACTTGCGGGTGTGCTATTTTTGCACGATCAAGCACCACAACAGTAACATTTGCAACCGAAAACACAAAAATAAGAGATGTTTGGTTTTCTTCCAATGAGAAACTCTTAGAAAGTCTTTTTCAAAAGACGAGGCGATTTATGACATAACAAGTGGTATTGATCGCTTTCGCCTAGAAATGATTGAAAGTATTTTACTCATCAAGCATTATTCTAGCCATTTCAATCAATGTTTGATTTTTTTCTACCACCCCATTTTGCTCTAGAGTGTAGGTTGTGGAAAGTTCATGTTTTATTGAAAGTTCATGTTTTATTACAAGTTCCTCACAAAAATCTTCAATTTTAGTATTTTTGAACTTAGAACCATAGTCACTATGGATTTTCTTGATTTTGAAATCAAATTCATTTTGGGCCCTTTTTGCAAAGCTTTTGAAAATGCCGGAGGATTCGACTTTGTCATGTAAAAAGAACAGCTAAGTATATCTTGAGTAATTATCTACAATGACTAAACAATAGCTATTTTCCCCGATGCTCTTGTAGGTTGTTGGCCCAAAACAATTTATATGTAAGAGCTCCAATGGTCTAGAGGTTGATATGATACTTTTGAAAGGATGAGAATTTGTAACTTGCTTTCTGACTTGACAAGCACTACATAATCTATTTTTCTCAAACCTACATCTTCCAAGCCAACCACTAAGTCATGTTTGAAAAACATTTTGTGTTGGATCATACCACATGACCTAGCCTTCTATGCCAAAACGAACAAAAAAAGTTTTTGTAATTAAACAAGTTTTAAGCATGAATCACTAGAGAGGAAATAAACCAAATAAACATTTTCAAATCTAAAATCTTTGAAAACTAACTCATTTTTTCTTTGAAATGGTAACACCATCACTAAAGAATGTGCAAGTGAGACCAAGATCACACAATTGTGCAACGAATAGCAGATTGAAATTTAATATTTCTACTAGAGATAATTAGATATGGAAAGGTCATTTGAGATAGTGATTTTACCCAAACCAAGTACCTTTCCTTTGCTATTGTCTCCAAATGTGATTATTTTGTTGCTACCATTTTCAAGGGTGGTGAATATCTTCCAGTCTCGGGTCATATGTTGAGTGCTCCTACTGTCAAGCATCCAATGCCTTCCACTAGTCTTATAGTTCACCTACAAAAGAAAATCAAGTTCTTTTAGGTACCTAAATTTGTTTGGGTCCTTGGAGGTTAGTAACCAAGGCTTTAGGTACTCAAATAACATTCTTTTTAGCGCCTAAAATTGAAGTGCCAATAAATCTTGCAATAACTTTACCATCTTTAGTTTTTCTAAGCATATAACATGAATCATAAATTCCTATAGATGGAGTCTTACTAATTGGACAAGTTTGTTGCAAATGTCCCACACCTTAGTATTTATGGCAATACTTGCTATTTTCTTTTATAAACCTAGTGGGCTTGTAATTGGCTTCTTACCATTCTTGGGCACAAACCCAAGTCCTTCTTTATTGAATAAGCACCGTTACTCACTCAATAGCTTACGAAGGGTGACTTTCCCTTGAAGCATCTTTTCAAGCTTTTGTTTAGTTTGGTCACTTGCTCCTTTAACTTATTGTTTTCAATAATAAGCTTTGCATCATAAGCCTTAGCATTACCATTATTAGAATCAACTTTAGAGCAACAAGGCATAACTAATAAATCATCGCATGAAGTAGATGTGCTAGTTTTAGCATTCTCTACACTAGGCATCTCATCAATAATATCACAAATAATTCCATTGCTAGTGTGAGATTTGCTTGAATTCTTTTGGAAGAGAGAGAGAGAGAGTCATGAGCTTCCTTTAGCTCCTCAAAAGAATCCTTTAGAGAGAGATATTCTCTCTTTAAGACCTTAAATTTTGACTTCTCCTTTCCAAGATATTCATTCAAATCTTTAAGCATATCTATTAATTCATCATACCAGGGTTCATCATTGTTAAGTGATTTTACCTTGTCCCCAATTATCATGGTTTTGTAGGAGATAAGAAGAGCAATGAAGCCACCTTGATGGCAATACCAACAAGCCCCCTTTTCTTGGAGGACTTATCATCATCAGATCAGAGTCAGTGTACTCCTCATCGGAGTCCCACTCTTCATGTGGGTTTCGTTCTTACCATCTTTTTGAAGCTTCTTGAAAAGATTCTTCTTACTGTTAAAATATTTATTCTTGGATGACTTGCCCTTATTGTCCTTTTTCGTTGGGCAATGAGAGGCAATGTGTCCCTTCTCATCGCACTCAACAAATGTTGCTATAGCACTTGTAATCATTGTAGAAGCGCCCCTTTTTGTTCTTGTCATGGCTAGCACTTTGGTTTGAGTGCCTCTTCATGAATCTCTTTATTTTTCTCTTGAGGAGAGCCAATTTCTCCTTGGAGTCATCCTCTTCGTCTTTCAACTCATCACTTGAAACCTGTTGTAGGGGTGGCCCAACCCCCCGTGACTGGGCCGTGCAACTAGTCCAACATGTAATAGGCCCAATAGTGTAGAGGAATATACCAGTGTAAATATACCAATGTACCCTCATCCTTTGTAAATACTAAGGGGTAGAATGGGGATTTCCCATTCTACACTACAAGAAAACCCCCCTCTAGGCACGCTTTCATAGTAACGCACGTTGAAAGCGTCTCTACATGGACATGTAAAGACGCTTCTTGACACGACTTTTTGAGCATATCAATGTGACACGACATTTGACACGCTTTCACCGTCAAAAGGCATCTAAAGACACTTTTTAACATGATATTGAAAGCGCCTCAAAATGACACGCTGTTAGACACGCTTTTAATCGTTAATAGCATCTAGACATGTTGTTAAGCGTATCATACAAGCGTCCATAGCCATCTAAGGATGCTTTTTGACATGATACTAAAAGCGTCTTAAAATGACACGGAGTTAGACACGCTTTAAATCATCAATAGCATCTAGACACGTTGCTAAGCGTAACAAACAACTATCTGCATACATATTAAAAATGTTTTTTGTTTTGATATTAGAAATATCTCAATATGACACGAAATTTCAGATACTTTTGACCATCCGTAGCATGTAGACACGTCGTAAAGCATATCAAACAACCGGCACAGCCACTTCCAAATTTCCCGGTCATCCGAGGCATTCTCAATCGCGCCATCAGTCCATCACGTCTCCACATGGACATCCGCTGCAGCTAATTAAGTTACCAATATTAGTGTGTTGTTTTATTAAGTGTGATATTTTGTCTAATAAAATATCAGTTTCTTTACTATTATAAAAGAAGGAGTTGGTGGTTGGTCCGTCCTCTCCCACCCCTTCTCAGAAAAAAGCTAGCGGATGTGTGGGCCCCATCCTCCTCACAAAATGCCCTCTTTTGCATTGTAGGGAATATTTTGAAATTTTGTTAAGAGGTAGCACTGAGAAAAATGCAGTGAGTGAAAATGCACATGACTGTTTTGCTGATAGTGATATTTATTGTATGGTTTAGGATCCTTATATTTATAAATCATCTTTTTTTAGGATTCCGTTGCAACGCAAGGGTAATGTACTAGTATAAAGAAAAAGATTTCTTAGTGTGGTGGTTTGGCCATTTATTGCAGGTTTCTTAGTGTGGTGGTTTGGCCAACTTAATGCAACATTTTTTATCTTTTTCAACTGTGGAATTAGAAGAAACCAACAAAAACTAGGACCATGAGTCCAATCGAAGAGATTGAATTCATACAACCATTGTGAGTGCTAACCATCAACCTATAAACCAATTTGCAACAAGTTCAACGTTTAACCAAATCATAAGCATTGGTGCAACGGTTTGATATCTCTACTCTATTTTGAAAACTTCTACATCTACGGCGTTGCCGGATGAACTCCCGCTCATGAAATTCCAAAGTTTCGTGGCCCTCTCTCCAAAAACAGAATGCACCCACAGCCCCTCTCCAAAAAACAAATGAAAATAGATCAAAACCCTACATCGTCGTTCCCCTATCTCCCTCTCACACCGCTGGTGCCCCAGATCCCGCCGCCACCCCACGCCCCAGCCGCTACCGCATGCCGGATCAGGGGCCTGTGGTGTCCCTTCGTCGGGAGAGGTAGCAGATCCGGTGCGAGACGTGACGGAGGCGGGCAGTGGCCTTGGGCAGGCGAAGTGGTGCTGCGGCGGCTACGCGTGCGAGAGGAGGCGCACCAGGAGCAGGTCACTGCAGGGCGCATCATGGCTGCCGCCCGAAGTCTTCTTCGGTGATGCGAGCTTCCTTTTTCCTCCTCCTAGCTTATCTCTATTTTGCTCCCATTCGTGTGCTCCCCATTGAAATCCCTTAGCAGGTGTCGGCAGAATCTCAGCCAGCGCTACCGCCGTCCTCCATTTCCGCAGCCGTGGAGCTCTGGCTGCCGTGCTGCTCCAGCACGCGCACCTCCGGTGGAGTCGATATTATGTAGTATGCCCTTGGTGAAACTCCATCATTAAAGTTATTGTTGTTGGATCTTTGCATATTGTGATGCTCTAATAAGTCAAAGATTGTTGCTAGACAAACAGTTAAGTCCAATAAACTCTCTCCAATACTTAGTTACTATTAACCTTTTAATGTTTATCAACAGAATATTTCGGCTGGAAATCATATTCACAGTAATGCTATGGTAGCAGTGGTGACCTCCACAGTCTTGTATAATTTGGTATAATTCCTTACATGCAAACTGACTGTATAATTCAGCCTCTCAACAAGTTGCGAAGGATCTGTATGTAATCAAACTTCACCCTTCAACTTTGCGAAGGATCTGTATGAAATGAGTAACATGTATACTGCATCTCTGTATGCAGCATTAGCTTGTCTTCCTCAGGTCCCTCCTCTCCTCTTCTTTCTTTGATTTTTGTACATCTGATTGAATCTGTAGTTCTGTAGTCATGGTCTCATGCATATGCATGTTAATTTGCCTTGGATAGCTAATGTCTAATAAATAATGATGTGATGATGCCTATTAATTAGCTATATTCGGCTGCATCATTTTTCAGACTTCAGTTCAGTTTATTACAGCAGTAGCAGCTCGTATATTTATATTGTGTTGCAGCTCACATTCAATTATTCAAGGTGTAAGCCGTCAGTGAAAAAGAGATAGTACTCATGTTGCAAATTGTCAAACATTATTCATATTGCAAGTTGACATGACCTTTTGCTAACGAAGAATCAGTTGCGTGCATTGACTGTGTCTGAAGACAAAGCAATTTGTTTATTCTAACAATCTGATTCTACTTCACATCTCATTTATGCTATTCCATCTGTTTCTAAAGATGTGATATTTCTATTTTGGTCTTGCATGACTCAAAATGTGATATCTTTGCTTTGGTGTTGCACAGCTCAAATGAACAGGGCATCAATGTTAGACCACCAAACTTATTCGTGATATCAGTGACTACTATCCAAAGAGAGCGCGACAAAGCCGCACCTGTGTTTCTAGTTTAGGTCTAAATCTCACCTCTCTTGCAATCATTCAACATTTTGTTCTTATGAAGTTGTCATTTCTCCATGCACTATTTTTCCCTTTCTACTTTGCCTGTGCTATGAAATCATAAGTGATTGAATATTCTCTTTTGCTTTACTGCTTATAGTTTTGAGCTGGGGGGAATATGATGTGTATATTCCATTAAACAACCATTTGATGACTGATGATATGTGCATGCCTTCATTGCAGGATGTGCTTATTCGTGATATCAGTGACTACTGATAGCACACGAAATAAACCATATATGGTGATAGTTTTGAAAATATTGATGGTGGCACAATGGTCATGAGATGTTACCTAGACCATTGTTTGATATTCAAATAAGAGTCAGGATGCTATTGGCTATGTTATTGCTTTAGCCCCATCCACATGTAAGTTTCTCTTTTTTTAGCTGACTACTTTACAATTATGTAATTTCTTGAAATTGTGTTATTCATCTAAACACATGCCTCATTGTAGGTGAAGAAAACCTAAGAGTTCAATTCAAATCCGTAAGAACTTTGTATGCTTCATTCTTATAATGTTTGATATATTTGGTCAAAATACATGTCCACCAACCTAATCTCTTTTTCAATTTATCTTTCAGCGTGATGGAAGGGTGTAAATGGATGCAGATGGAATGCCAAGCTACAAGTTTTCGAGTGAACAAGATAGATTATAGCTACTAGAGATATTAGAAACATTTGTATGATACCACTTTGTTTATGCTTCTTAATGAACATTGTCCGGTTAATTGCAGTAAAGCAGTTACTTGTTGGTTTTATAAAGTGAATTGTTTTGTGATGGCAGAGAACGGATTTTTTGATGCAATTATATGTATGGTTTCCCTTCTCACTAGCTAATATGTAAGGTGTTACTATTAATAGACACGCAATATAGATACATTTACGAAAGTGTCAAAATCACTATATATATATATATATATATATATATATATATATATATAACATGTCTATTTAGTAAACATGAAATATATAAATGCATGTATGAAATTGTCTCTACATTTCTTAAGACGCAAATCATATAGTTTCTACATTTCTTAGCACGTGGCTAGGTGTTATTATATAACGTGTTTATACAATTAAGCACGCAATATGAGCGCAACTATTAAAGCGTCTCTATACTTCTCAGTACGCAATAAGGTGTCACAATAAAACGTGACTATAATAGTAAGCACACAAGTTAAACGTATCTATAAGATTGTCTCTACATTTTCTTAATACGCAATAAAGCGTTATTGTATTACGTAACTACATCAATAGACACATTATATAAATGTATCTATAAAAGTGTATCAATATGTGTAATCACGCAACTAACGTCTCTATGAAACGTCTTTTTATATCCTTGAAACGCTTAAAGAATTCGTCTCTACAAGCCCTGACACGGTCCATGCGAAGACGCTTGTGACACGCTTTATAAAAGCGTGCCTATATTCTCATAAAGGCGAAATAAAGCGTATCTAACATATAAATAAAGCGTCACTATAGGGAGGGTTTTCTAGTAGTGCTACCCCACTCATATATATAAACCCCCAGGAGGGGCAAAGGGGGGCATCCTCTCATTCTCACCACCTCTCCCACAGATCTGGCTCTCCTTCCTCTTCTACTAGTCCCCTTCATTCCTGTTTAGCCTGTAGCTACAACAGATGGCGCCGTCCGTGGGGACTGAACGAGAAGCTGCGAAAGGGCGCTAGAGGTGGCTGCCTCCGAAGGAGTTTCCTAGCGCAGAATGGAAGCACCACAGATAAGTTTATCTTGTCGCTATTTCCTTTCCAGATCCAGATTTAGCGGATCTGGTCGTGTAAGGTGTACGGGATTTGCCCGTATACTTTGCTATTTTTCGTAGGTAATAAGTTGAATAGATCCGATCGAATCGCTCATGCCTACTTTGCTGCTATCTCCGCTCTGCTCGAGGTAGTTATGCAGGGACGTGGTGTCTCGGACGACTTGGTGGCATAATCCTCCTGACGCTTTGCCTCCGAAGCCTACGCGCCGTCAAGTCTTACGTCGCCTGTCTTCTCTCGCGAGCCTCCGCAGTGAGCGACGTCCAAGTTGAAAGGAGGCCAATGAGAGCTTCACGGGTGTAGGCAAGAGTTGATGCTACGTGTGCATGCGGGGGATACCCGTGAGATTTCCATCCGCACGCGTGCATGCGAGCTCCCGAAGCCTCCGCGCCGCCGGAGACGGCCTCCGCGTCGAGTCTTTGTACGACGTCCGGTCTCCGACCTCAGCCCCGCGTGACGTCGAGCCTCCGCGTCGAGTCTTCGCACAGCGTCGAGCCTCTACGAGATGTTCTTGGCTTCGTGTCGCCTCTACACCCGCGCGACCGCTCCGACTCCGCGACGCCGGGCTTCCCGAAGACGGCCTTCGCTAGGTCGTGTCTACGCGCCGACTCCGCTGAACTCCGCGCCGCGTCAAGGTCTTCGTCGAGCGGTGTCTCCGCGCACTGGTCGAAGGCTCCGCGGGGTGCAAAGCCGGGCGGAGTCTCGTATGCACGCATGCAAGTCATTCCATTCACCCGCCCGCAGGCAGCCCTCGACGACACTACGCCTGCAGGCACCCCAGCTTGCAGACCGTCATGCGGACAGCGATGACCCAGGACGTCTGCAGCGAGCGACGGATCAGTGCACCTGGGCTCAGGCCATTCTTCTACGGCTGCCCCGCTCACGCGCGTGCATGAAATAGCCATCGGCCCATGCAGGGCACATCCACCTGCGAACTTCATGCATGCGTACAGCTTAAAAACCAAGGTATCCATCCATTCGCAAGCCTCTCTCTCTCCGCCTTGGTTTTTGGCATGCAGGTGAGGGACGAGCCGAGCCTCCGCTGGACGTGCGTCGACCACTCTGACGCGGTGTGCTACCTCGTGGCACCAGACTCCGCGCCAGGGAACCGGAAGCTGCAGGCTCGAGGTTGACCACGGAGCCCCTGCGCCGCAGCTCCGCAACACCGATCTCGCCGACACGTGCCGAGCCTGCGCCTTCGACGCAGCCCAAGCCTCCGCACGCACCAGTCTACGGACTTTAAATAAGACGTAGCGTCGAGGTACGCCTCCGCACGCACCAGTCTACGGACTTTAAATAAGACGTAGCGTCGAGGTCCGCCTCCGCACGCACCAGTCTACGGACTTTAAATAAGATGTAGCGTCGAGGTCCGCCTCAGCACGCGCGAGTCTACGGACTATAAATTAAGACGTAGCGTCAAGGTACGCCTCCGCACGCACCAGTCTACAGACTTTAAATAAGACGTAGCGTCGAGGTCCGCCTCCGCACGCGCGAGTCTACGAACTATAAATTAAGACGTAGCGTCGAGGTACGCCTCCGCACGCACCAGTCTACGGACTCTAAATAAGACGTAGCGTCGAGGTCCGCCTCCGCACGCGCCAGTCTACGAACTCTAAATAAGACGTAGCGTCGAGGTCCGCCTCCGCACGCACTCTACGGAGTATAAATAAGACGCGGATGTTGTCCCTGCGCACTCTACTGAGTATAAACAAGACGCGGGTGTCCCGCGCACGTGCGGGAGTCGCCCCCCGCACGTACTCTCCGGAGTATAAACAGACGTGGTTGAAGTTCCCACGCACTCTACGGAGTATAAAAAATTACTGCATGGCCGAGACACCAGGGAGTGCCTCGCTTTCAGCGGCGCACCACTCGGATATCGCGCCCTCGCGCGCGTTGCACTAGGGAATGCACCGTGACTTTTTGAAGGTAGGGGAACGACGGTCTCGCCTCCTTGCCTCCGCGTACGTAGTGCCCTCGGCCTATGCCGCAAGCGCCCGCTCTTCGCGGGCACTCTTTTTGAAGGTAGGGGAACGGCGGTCTCGCCTCCTTGCCTCCGCGTGCGTAGTGCCCTCGGCCTACGCCGCAAGCGCCTGCTCTTCGCGGGCACTCTTTTTGAAGGTAGGGGAACGGCGGTCTCGCCTCCTTGCCTCCGCGCGCATAGGGTCCTCGGCCTACGCCGCAAGCGCCCGCTCTTCGCGGGCACTCTTTTTGAAGGTAGGGGAACGGCGGTCTCGCCTCCTTGCCTCCGCGTGCGTAGTTCCCTCGGCCTACGCCGCAAGCGCCCGCTCTTCGCGGGAACTCTTTTTGAAGGTAGGGGAACGGCGGTCTCGCCTCCTTGCCTCCGCACGCGTAGTGCCCTCGGCCTACGCCGCATGCGCTCGCTCTTCGCGGGCACTCTTTTTGAAGGTAGGGGAAGGGCGGTCTCACTTCCTTGCCTCCGCGGGCGTAGTGCCCTCGGCCTACGCCGCAAGCGCCCGCTTTTCGCGGGCACTCTTTTTGAAGGTAGGGGAACGGCGGTCTCGCCTCCTTGCCTCCGCGCGCGTAGTGCCCTCGGCCTACGCCGCAAGCGCCCGCTCTTCGCGGGCACTCTTTTTGAAGGTAGGGGAACGGCGGTCTCGCCTCCTTGCCTCCGCGCGCGTAGTGCCCTCGGCCTACGCCGCAAGCGCCCGCTCTTCGCGGGCACTCTTTTTGAAGGTAGGGGAACGGCGGTCTCGCCTCCTTGCCTTCGTGGGCGTAGTGCCCTCGGCCTACGCCGCAAGCGCCCGCTCTTCGCGGGCACTCTTTTTGAAGGTAGGCGAACGGCGGTCTCGCCTCCTTGCCTCCGCGCGCGTCGTGCCCTCAGCCTACGCCGCAAGCGCCCGCTCTTCGCGGGCACTCTTTTTGAAGGTAGGGGAACGGCGGTCTCGCCTCCTTGCCTCCGCGTGCGTAGTTCCCTCGGCCTACGCCGCAAGCGCCCGCTCTTCGCGGGCACTCTTTTCGAAGGTAGAAGAACGACAGTGTCGACACGTCTTCGGCGCTCGACTCCGCCGTCCACCTCGTAGGCATCGCCTCGGCGGGACGGCACGTCGTCAAAGCTTGACTCCGCCGTCCGCCTCGTAGGCATCGCCTCGGCGGGACGACACGTCTTCGGCGCTCGACTCCGCCGTCCGCCTCGTAGGCATCGCCTCGGCAGGACAGCACATCTTCGGCGCTCGACGAGACGTCTTCGGCACTCGACTCCGCCGTCCGCCTCGTAGGCATCGCCTCGGCAGGACGACATGTCTTCGGCGCTCGACGACACGTCTTCGGCACTCGACTCCGCCGTCCGCCTCGTAGGCATCGCCTCGGCGGGACGACACGTCTTCGGCGCTGGACGGCACGTCTTCGGCGCTCGACTCCGCCGTCCGCCTCGTAGGCATCGCCTCGATGGGATGGCACGTCTTCGGCGCTCGACTCCGCCGTCTGCCTCGTAGGCATCGCCTCGGCAGGACGACACGTCTTGGTCGCTCGACGACACGTCTTCGGCACTCGACTCCGCCGTCCGCCTCGTAGGCATCGCCTCGGCGGGACGGCACGTCTTCGGCGCTCGACGACACGTCTTCGGCGCTCGACTCCGCCGTCCGCCTCGTAGGCATCGCCTCGGCGGGACGGCATGTCTTCGGCGCTCGACGGCACGTCTTCGGCACTCGACTCCGCCGTCCGCCTCGTAGGCATCGCCTCGGTGGGACGGCACGTCGTCGGCGCTCGTCGACACGTCTTCGGTGCTCGACTCCGCCGTCCGCCTCGTAGGCATCGCCTCGGCGGGACGGCACGTCCTCGACGCTCGACTCCACCGTCCACCTCGTAGGCATCGCCTCGGCGGGACGACACGTCTTCGGCGCTCGACGGCACGGCTTCGGCGCTCGACGACGTCTTCGGCGCTTCACTGATTTCTTCATAGGCATTGCCTCTAGGGTCTGCGAGCTACCAGTTGCATCGGCACCCTCGCGCTTGCTGTCGGGGAACGGGGGACTGGGGTGGTTGATCGCGTCAGCTCGCCCATCGGGACCTCAGCGCTTGCTGTCGAGGGAGTACTGTTGTAGGGGTGGCCCAACCCCCCGTGACTGGGCCGTGCAACTAGTCCAACATGTAATAGGCCCAATAGTGTAGAGGAATATACCAGTGTAAATATACCAATGTACCCTCATCCTTTGTAAATACTAAGGGGTAGAATGGGGATTTCCCATTCTACCCCACTCATATATATAAACCCCTAGGAGGGGCAAAGGGGGGCATCCTCTCATTCTCACCACCTCTCCCACAGATCTGGCTCTCCTTCCTCTTCTACTAGTCCCCTTCATTCCTGTTTAGCCTGTAGCTACAACAATACCGTTTTGGTTTTGAAAGTATTAACCTTCTTACTTTTGGAGGAGGATTGCTCCAAAAGCTCTTTCTTATATTTCTTGTACAACGTATTAGTTATGAGATTGCTCATGAGTTGAGTCAGCGTCATCTTCGGCAAGTCGAGTGAGTTGAGGATGAGAGTCACCAATGTCTCATACTTCTCAGGTAGGGCCCTAAGCCTTTTTCTCACATTACCAACATCGGTTAGTGAGGTACTTAGGCCCTTGAGTTCATTTACAATATTGTTGAGACGTGAAAATATTTTGTTAATGTCCTCATGAGGCAACATTGCAAATATCTTATATTTGATCCGGAGTCTATACAATTTGACCTCTTTGACCGTGGATGTTCCCTTATGGTTTTCGAGAGGGTTGTCTATGTTATAAGTGGTTTCTAAATTGCTCACTTGTTTGAACTCATCCACGTTCAAAGCTCCAAAAAGAGCATTCATCGCATGAGCATATAAATGAGTACTTCTCAAGTTCCGCGGGATGGTGTGAATCAAGAGGCATAACGCAACCCTCATTTGCAATTCTTCATATACTCGAGCTCATGGCCTTTAAATAAATAGACATTCTAAGTTTCCAATGTGCACTATTTGTGTCATTAAATAGAGGTGCTTTTTCTATAGCAATTCCCTTACTAGCCATTCTTTTATCTCTTAGATGATTAAGTCTAAATGAATAAGAGACCAAGTTGTAATACCATTTGTAAGATCAAGGATAACTGACTAGAGGGGGGAGGGGGTTGAATAGGAGGTTCTAAAATTTTCGCTCTAATTCTAACAATTATAACAACATGGATCAATAAGTGAACCTAGCAAAAGTCAAGAGCAAATTTTCGAAGTTTTCTACGGCACCACTAGTTATGTCTCTACCAAGTACAATTATAGCTACACAAGATATAATAATTCAATCGCTAGAAAAGTAAATGTGAAAGAGTAAAGACAAGAGATAACCACGATGGAGACACATGATGTTTTCTCGTGGTATCGAAAACTTGACGGTCTTCACAAATTCACATTGAGGTAAATCCAACGAATTAGATCAGCTCCATGAATTAAGCCTAATGACCCCAAATCCACTAAGGTTGCTATTCCTATGCTTCGGAAATGGTGAGCATGACACCACTCACAATCGGTGCTGTACCTCTTTACAATATTCTTGAAGAGATCAATGCACACACTCCTTCCAAGCCATTTAGGTGCGGCCAAGCACCAAGTATAACAAATCACAGTGTTTGCTTGAGTAGAAACAAGTGCTAAAACAATCAACAAATGATGCAATGAACTTCAATGCTCTTCAACTACACAAAAATATGAAATATGAGCAAATGAGTAGTGGAGCATACACACAAGGCTCTAGTGTATTTAGTGAGGTCCTAGATACATGCCCTTGTGTTGGTGAGGGAGTATTTATAGCCCTCAACCACAAATTCGATCGTTTGGAATAAATCCTAGAAAAATTTAGTAGGTATGGTACTACTGTCATGTATGGCCGGTACTACCTCACCTACTGTTCAATGGCTATTTTGGGTGTAATTAATGTGTCTAAACTAGCCATCAAACAGACATTGTAGTACTACCACCAACTAGGATTGGTACTACTGCACTACGGTAGTACTGTACCCTGAGAATGGTACTACCAATTTTTAGAGCTCCAAGAATTGTTCAAAAATATGCTCTCTAGAAAAAACGTTCCACATAAAATATCAGTACAACTATTGGCTTGTAGTACCGCTCCATAACAACGGTATTACTATCGGCTGGTAGTATCACATCTTCTGGCCTATGCTACTATTTTTCTTGACAGAGTTTTGTAAAAGTAGATTTTAGATACATATATGACTCTTTGTTGATCAAGATGCCACAAAATTAATTCTCAAGCTATCAGCTATGATCTCTCTTTATAGTATGGCGTCTAGCCTACTAATTCGGTCTATATAGTCTTTTCTTTAAACTCTGTGACTGGTAAAATTAAAAGAAACCAAAAGCTAAACTTTCACCTTTGTCTTGAGCCAAGTCGATCCTTACTAGTCTTTGCATGCCTCTATTGCATTGTCATTTATGCTCTGAGACTAAATCTTTTAACATATCTTAGCACACATGTTAGGTCCAAACATAATATTGTTATTAATTACCAAAACCAATTTTTACGGGCCTAGATGCTTTCATCCCCCACCCTGTACCCACACCTCCAACACAACTCTGCTCGGTGCTCGCCCCCACCTCTTGCTGCTCTAGCTGCCGACCTACTCCATTTCTCCACCCATGCCTGCTCTACCCCCTCCCTCCCTCACTCCTTCGTCTGCCAGCAAGCTGCCTCCCGCTTACCCTTGCCCCCACTCCCTCCATCATCACCACCCACTCGATCCACCGTTGACCACCCACCTCCCAGCTCGGCTCCTACACCGTGGGGCCTAACGGGCCATGCTGGGCTAACTCATGCCTGGCCTTTGCCTAACACAGCATGGTACCATGCGTACCGTGCTGAGCCTGCCTGTGAAGAACCTAGACCTATCATTATGAGTTAATAATATATTTTGGCAATTAATGACAATCATATTGTGGCTCTAACATTCTTCATAAGTTTTGTGAAACAAGTTAGGTCCTATGATGAGGATGACTTGTGAAGGTATCATGAGTTGATCATCATCAATGTAAAGTTTGGATGAAGGATGACATCATGTGTTGATGGTCATCAAGTCGAGATCCTGAAGAAGAGATGATCATGAGTTGATTATCAAGTTAAGTAAAGACCATCTTAGATTGATGGAGGGCAAGTGGAGGATACATCATGAGTTGATGCACATCAGAACAAGGATCCAGACTTGAAATAAGGATGTTCATCAAGCTTCAAGAGAATACGCAATGCAGCAAAGGATGTATTCCTAGTCTTTTACCGGTCGTGGTGTTTGGTGAAAAACTTGATTGCTAATATAGGTTGTCACACTATTAAGAGATGTCTTGTTTAGTAGCTTGAGTCTCATCATGTATTGATAGCTCTCTGTGGCATGATTCTAGTATTTGTAAATGTGTTTTGCAGTACTTATAGCTTATGCATAGTCCTTGTAGAATGTGACTAGAGTTTGCAAATATATTTTGTAAATAGTTGAAGTCCATGCAAATACTCCTTGTGGCATGATAGTTAAGTTTGTGAATGTATTTTGCAAATAGTTGAATCTCATGCATGATTATTGTAACATGTGGGTTAAGTTTGTGAATGTGTTTTGTAAATAGGTTGAGTCCATGTACTCGATCATTGTGTCATGATTCTAAAGTGTGCAAATGTGTTTAGCAACTTATTGTAGATCATGCCTTAATCCTTGTGTGCATAGTACTACAATTTGCGAATATGTTTTATAAATGTGTTGAAGTACATGCATCTATCTCTGCTGGAAAAATATCAGGGCAGTACAATTGGTCATGTGTTGATGGTATGAGTAGCTCTTGATGAACTACCCGAGCAGGCCAGGCAGTCTGACCAGACTCTGTGACGATCTAACCGATCGATGTTCCAATGGCGTTACACGAGTGGTCGGACCAGCCATATAGTAAGAATAGCCTTTGTGGTGGTTGCCTTTTTTCTAGAGAGCACCTTTCTCTGTTTTTAGATGAGCGGTCTGATTAGCTTGTGTGGCAGTCTAACTAACTAGTGTGGTATGACTGGCCGCTATGAGGGCGGTCTGACTGGCTAAGGATATAACAACTAGTTTTCTAGCCATTGCGAGGAGGATGGTCCAACCAAACTTTTGCCTTCGATACTATGACTCCTCCTGCTTTTTGCTCTCAACAGCTAGATTCTTTTGTGATGGGGTATAAATATCCCCTTGAAGCAGGTTGGAGATGTTGTTGCTACTTCCATTTTCATTCTCTTGAGCTAGTATGAGTCCTTATATCAATTGTGCATGTGTTACACATTGTGAGCAAGGAAAAAAAGTCTCTAGTTGCATGTGTTGTATCTAGAGGTGGATTGAGTATCCATGGTTGCATTCGTTGCATTTAGTGAGAGTCAAGCAAAGAGGCTTGACTTGTTATTGTTGAAGGTTTCTAACTCTTAGATGACATTGGAGGCTTCGTATTCAGTAATCTCTTTAAAGAAGGTTGTGAAGAGGTCCAGCGTATTGTAAAGGTTAGAGCTCACCTATGCGGATAGGGAAAGAACTGTCACTAGTGAAAAACGAGGTATTTGGCTTAATTCATAGAGCGGTCCAATTTATTTGGGCTTATCTCAATGTGGACTAGGGGAGACCGGCAAGTCTCCAAATACCATGATAAAAAAGCAATGTCAATTATGGTTTGCTCTCTTGTGGTCAATCTACATTTAAGCAATTTATATGTGTAGAATTAAATTGATTGATTTTCACTCTAGGATTGCAAACCTTAACATAAAATATGGGTGTTAGTGCTCTTAGGTGAAACTAGTTGTTTTAGGTCTTAATTATGTAAAACCGATTTGATTTATGTTTTTGCTTATAAACTTGGTTTTAGCCTAAGAGAGAATATTAAAAGCACCTATTCACCCCCTTTGGTAGGCCTCCTCGACCTTACAAATGGTATCAAAGATATAGAATTTGTGCACCCTGGTAGGGTTCCACATTTTGATAGCACAAATTATGCTTATTGGAAGGTTAGAATGTCTACTTTTCTTAAGACCATGCATACTCACATATGGATAATCATTGATGGGGGTTTCAGTACACCTATTATCCACAAAACTCTATTCAAAGGGAAGAGCAAAACTTACAACTCGATGCTCAAGCATTGACTGCTCTATTTAGCACTTTGAACGTGGATGATTTCGATAGAGTGAGCAATCTTGAGAATGCACATGATATTTGGACAACTCTTATGGAAATCCATAAGAAAACATCCTTGGTTAAGGAAGCTAAATTGTATAGACTGAGGATCAGATATGAGAACTTTACTATGTTGCCTCATGAGAGCATCAATGGGATATATTCTAGCACTACTACAAAAGAGGCTAAACTGGACGCTTACATCATAGATGGTTCATACGAATAACCATCTGTGGTATTTTCACAGATGGTTTTTAATACAAACCATCTGTGATAATGAAGTTATCACAGACAGTTTTTAATACAAACCGTCTATGAAGTATCACAGATGGTTCTAGATAAGAACCATCTGTGATAATGACAGACATCACAGATGGTTCTTATCAAGAACCGTCTGTGATACTTCACAAGTAGTTTGTATTAAAAACCGTATGTGATAATAAATTTATCATAGACGGCTTGTATTAAAAACCATCTGTAATATGTTTCCCACCTCACAATCCTCCAAAATTTCATAAACTCCCGCCTGAGTCTGAGTAGGATTATGTTCCGAGACATCTTTAGTAAAACGGGCATAACTTTTGCATACAGTGTCCATTTTGACGTTTTTGTACTCGTTGGAAAGCTAACGACGAGCCCGATCCAAAACAAGACTCACTTGAAGCAGTCACTCTCTAAGACCCTCAAAATCGGCCATCTTTAGCCCCAAATTTGTGTTACAAGTTTTTGGTTTCTGTTTTTGCCCTTTTTCTTGGTCTTCCCTTCGAAATTTGAATTTTGCTTCAACTGAAAAGTTGTAGATCTCATAAAAACCTTTCAAATGGGTATATATAAGCCATATAAAACTTTGCTATTTTATCTTTTGAGACTAGTTGTTTATATTGCACCGGTATATAAAACTTTGTGCTCTAATTCACAGACGGTTGGTATATAGAAGCGTCTGTGATATTCATTTATCATAGATGATTCTAGCTACAACCATCTGTGATAGAGAGTTTCACAGTATAGAAATCCACCAACCCTCACCCCATTGATCGTAGCTCCACCTCTCTATCCTCGCGCCAAAAATTTTCACACTCTCACCTCTGCCTTCCCTATAAATAATCACCCAAACCCAGCCTCCTTGCCGTTCTCCTCCTTGACCCTTACCATAATAGCCCGCACAAAGCAGACGATGCACAAGTCTATGTAATGCAAACACCGCAGAAGCAACTAGCTACCAAGGTGACGCTCAATCAATGTCGACGATGGTGGGTGTCAAAGACATCCAGCTCGTGCGTTGCAACAGGGGCGAGAAGGCCTAGGCATAGAAGATCTTTGCTTTTTCTCTGTTCTTGTTGTGTTAGCTAGATGGGTAACTTGCTCGTTGTTTTGGGATATTGTAATGGCAGGCTCTAATCATAATAAGAATGGAATGTGTACTGTGTTTCTGACTGTATTTGCTTGTTTTCAGATGGCATAGTTAACATTTCCTGAGGCTAGCCGAAAAAAAGAAAAAAAAATAGGTATAGAATGAATTATCACAGATGATTTTGTGATATAAACCATCTGTGAAGGATTATCTGTAGGATCGGAAATGGCAACAGAGGGGGGGGGGGTGAATTGTGCCATCAAAAATCGCCCCAAGTATTTACACCATTTTCTTTTTCTCTGATAGCTATTGTAACACCCCAACCAAACCATGACTTGGAATGCTACCGGTAATGCAAAGTGTGCAACCGTCGATGCACAATCATGCATGTACCATCTGTTACAGGGATCAATTGCCCATACTCCGCAAGTATGGGGACCTAAGCCCATGCTCTTCAAGCATGGGGACCTTTAGCCCGTCATCAACATGACGGAGACCTCAGCAATTGCTTGGTCATTACATGACCAAGACTTCAATAAGCCAACATGATGCATATGCATGAAAGTCTCAGTTTAATAAAAAAACGTGCATCCACAACACTTTGCACAAGGAAAACCTTTTCATACTACCATGTTTACACTCATGAACTTCATAACTTTCAAACAACCATGAATATTACCAAAAAACATCTTCATCACAAACATGAACACACAATTGCTCACAATATAACTTAAACATTGACATTCCATAACAACTATTGTGTCCTTCATTATACTTGCCTTAACCGCGAGAGGACGAGGGATATGCAGAAGGTGCTGCCCCCGGGATCAGTCCACCACCTGAATCATAATTATAACACATGCTAAGATAACAGTAGTGGACCAAAACTATAAAAAAACAATCACGAACTTGCAAAAACGTCCAACTCGACTTCAACCCCAAATCCTAAAGGTCTATCTGTCCCCTCTGTGAACCGTCAATTTCAAAAATCCATATCTATTGGTACAGGAATTTGAATAAGGTGTTCTTAGACTTTCTGGAAATATAATTAAATTATCCATGTAAATCTAGTTGGTGAATCTCCTTGAATCGGCCTAATTATACCCGAACAAGCCCATTTTCTAAAACATCAATTTCACATCGGGTTCTCCAGACATAATACTAAAAATACCATAACTTTCAGTACGAGTGTCCGAATCATGAGTTCTTGAGCTTTCTGGAAAGCTGAGACAATGGTCCACAAATTTCATTATACTGAGATTCTCAATTCTCCCTTCTTCTAATCGCCTAACACCATTTACCAAAACCTGACAGAAAACCCATGAATCTGCAGAACAGTCCCACTAATAAAATCATAACTTCTGCTGCAGAGGTCCAAACGACATGTTCTAGCACTTCATGGAGAGGTGGCGACGTCCTCTACATTACTCTAGGAGACATCCAGAACTGAATCCCCACGAAACTACCCAAAACGACCGTGTAACGCAATCTATCCTAGGCAGGCCACAATACCGACATTGCTACAACAATTAAATATGCATCTAACGGGGGGAAATAGGGATTACTCTTGACAAACCACTGAAGAACATGATGAATACCATGCGATCTCTCTCTCCCTTCCTTTTCTTTTTTCCCCTTCCTCTTCTTCTTCTTCCGGGTCAAAAACACCTCCCGGCGTTCGATCTCCTTCCTCCGCTCGACTAGCAGCAAAGGGATCTTCTTCACCAACAGTTGGGGCTTCAATGAAGGATGGGGTGCTGTTGGACAAGGTGGAGGCGCATGGGGGGAAGGGGATGAAGGGGACGGGGTTCCCGATCTTCCGTCAGGTGATGATAACTCTCGTTTTGGTGGAACGCGACACACCAATCCGGCTTCAGATCCAACAGACGCGAACCCTGCAACCTTAGCACCACGACTCCTCTGGTTATCAACCGTGTCACTAATCCGGTTGACCTCGCCAAGAAGGCTAATCCTTGCCTGCGAAACGAAGAACACAAGCAAGAACCCGAAAGAATGCAGCTCAAAGAAGTGACAATCTGCAGATGTATGATTAAGATCACGAAAGTGGGGTTTCACGACCGAAGACGGCGACTGTTCGATGACAGATTGATCTAAAGCAAAACCCCAAACCCTAATGGTGGGGGTGGCGGCTGGATATAAGGTCTAAGGGTCGTCACACCCCCTGGACGCGCCCCCTAACGGGCTCTAAGACGATACACGGCCCAATGGACCAAAAGATGGTGACGCAACACCCTGGCAGATTCTGGACACTGACTTGTTTCGACGAGTCCCGTTGACTCCGGTGGAATTTGGACCTCAAACTAAAACCATTGGTTAGCCTATTAAATTATCTTTCCATGCATATGTGGGTCGCCGAAAACGGAGTCCGTATGCGTCCTGGGCGTCCGTTTTACTGCAGGCTGGTCCTGAAGGCCGAGACAGACTCGAACTCGAGTTGGACTGGGCCTCCGGCTTGACTTGGACGTCCTTGCTGGTCTTCTCCGCCTCCACACCTCTCTCCATGTACTTCATGACCCTCTCCAATGTTCCTAAGCAAGATAACATCATTAGGTAGCAATCTATTCTCAAAACTATGAAAAGGATCGCTTAAGAACGAGCTCACCTCTAGATTTAATTGTCACATGCGAGCTCGGGTCATTGGACCTTGCATAACGGTTGGAGGATCAGCGGTTGCATCCGAAGGAGTGATGTCCTCATCATCCTCCCCCTCTTGAAGTGGAGTCGTCCTCAACTGAAGCTCATCTTCTTCTCCCAAGTATGGCTTCAAATCTGCAATGTTAAAGGTGGGACTAACCCCGAACTCGGGTGGCAACTCAAGTTTATATGCATTATCATTTATTTTCTCAATTATATTAAAAGGACCAGCAGGTCTTGGCATTAATTTAGACTTACGCAACTCTGGAAATCTATCTTTTCTCAAGTGCAACCAAACCAAATCACCCGGTACAAGTTTAAATTCCCTTCTACCTTCACTACCAGCAATTCTATACTTTTCATTCATCTTTTCAATATTTGCTTTAGTGGTTTCATGCAATTTAAGAATAAATTCAGCACACTCTTTAGCATCATTATGTGTTCTCTCAGTGGTAGGTAAAGGCAAAAGATCAATAGGAGCACGGGGGTTAAATCCATACACTACCTGGAAGGGACTTACCTTGGTGGTGGAGTGTTCCGCCCGATTATATGCAAACTCCACATGCGGCAAACACTCTTCCCACATCTTCAAATTGCGCTTCAAGATCGCTCTCAACATGGTGGAAAATGTTCGATTCACTACCTCTGTTTGTCCATCAGTTTGGGGATGACAAGTTGTAGAAAACAGCAGCTTTGTCCCCAATTTATTCCACAAAGTGCGCCAAAAGTGACTAAAGAATTTTGCATCGCGATCTGAAACAATAGTAGAAGGCATACCATGCAAGCGAACGATTTCTTGAAAGAATAGGTCAGCAATATGAACAGCATCGTCGCTTTTATGACAAGGAATAAAATGTGCCATCTTAGAAAAACGATCAACCACCACAAATACTATCCCTCCCCCTCTTAGTCCTTGGCAATCCCAAAACAAAGTCCATAGATATATCAGCCCAAGGAATGGAAGGAACAGGAAGAGGCATATACAAACCATGTGGGTTCAACCGCGACTTAGCTTTTTGACATGTGGCGCACCGAGCCACGAACCGCTCTACATCTCGTCTCATCCTTGGCCAAAAGAAATGTGTGGCCAGCACCTCCTCCGTCTTTTTGGCACCAAAATGTCCCATCTATCCTCCTCCATGTGCCTCCTGCAACAACAAAAGACGAACGGAACCAACTGGAATGCATAGGCGGTTAGCTCTAAACAAAAACCCATCATGTATCACATATTTGTTCCATGTACATCCCTCTTTACAATTTTCCATCACATCTTTAAATTCATCATCATTAACATATTGTTCTTTAATTGTTTCAAGTCCAAATATACGACAATCAAGTTGGGACAGCATAGTATATCGTCTAGACAAAGCATCAACAACAATATTATCCTTCCCTTTCTTGTGTTTGATGACATAAGGAAAAGATTCAATAAATTCAACCCACTTAGCATGTCTACGATTCAGTTTGTTTTGACTTCGAATATGTTTTAGTGATTCATGATCAGAGTGAATAACAAATTCTTTAGGCCATAAATAATGTTGCCACGTCTCTAATGAACGAACAAGAGCATACAATTCTTTGTCATACGTGGAATAATTAAAAACAGGCCCATTCAATTTCTCACTAAAGTAAGCAATGGGTTTACCTTCTTGCATCAAAATGCCACCAATGCCAACACCACTAGCATCACATTCAAGCTCAAAAGTCTTACCAAAATTAGGAAGTTGCAGCAATGGCGCGTTAGTAAGCTTGTCCTTCAAAAGAGCAAAGGACGCCTCTTGTTCTTCTCCCCAATGAAACGCAACGCCCTTCTTTGTCAACTCATTCAATGGGGCAGCGAGGGTGCTGAAATCCCGAACAAAACGCCGATAGAAACCAGCGAGCCCGAGAAAACTCCGCACTTCTGTGACCGTTTTAGGAGGCGGCCAACTCTGGATAGCGATAATCTTGGCTTGATCAACCTCAATGCCCTGTGGAGTAACAACATAGCCAAGAAAACAAACTCGATCGGTGCAAAAGGTGCACTTTTCGAGGTTACCAAACAAATGTGCATCTCTCAAGGCAACAAAAATAGCACGTAAGTGTTCAAGATGTTCCTCTAGTGACTTGCTGTAAATCAATATATCATCAAAGTAAACTACCACAAATTTACCAATGAAAGCACGTAAAACTTCGTTCATTAATTTCATGAAAGTGCTAGGGGCATTAGTTAAACCAAAAGGCATCACTAGCCACTCATATAACCCGAACTTAGTTTTAAATGTCGTCTTCCATTCATCTCCAAGTTTCATTCTAATTTGGTGGTATCCACTACGCAGGTCAACTTTAGAAAACATTGTAGAGCCACTTAATTCATCAAGCATGTCGTCTAACCTAGGAATAGGATGACGGTATCTAATGGTAATATTATTGATAGCTCTACAATCAACACACATACGCCATGACCCATCTTTCTTTGGAACCAAAAGTACAGGAATAGCACATGGACTAAGGCTCTCACGTACGTACCCTTTGTCAAGCAAGTCTCGCACTTGACGCTCAATCTCCTTAGTCTCCTCTGGGTTGGTTCGGTATGGCGCACGGTTGGGTAGGGAAGCTCCTGGGATAAAATCAATTTGATGTTCAATACCCCTAATTGGTGGCAGCCCGGGGGGTATCTCAGCAGGAAACACATCCTCAAACTCCTGCAAAAGGTTAGTGACAGCAGACGGCAAAGAGCTAGATACATCATCAAATGAAAATAAAGCATCTTTGCATATCAAGGCATAGCATGGCATTTCATCATGACAAATTTCAGCAAGATCAGATTTGGTTGCAAGCATGACACAACCCTTTAATTTAATTCCCTCGGTCCTAGAACAAGATGGCAACCTCTCTTTCTTAGGTGGGAAAACATCCTTCACTACTTGCTGATTTTCAGATTCATGTTCAAGTTCTTTCTTCTTATTTTCAGCTAGCTCTTTATCACAATTAGCAATTTCAGTAGGTGTCAAAGGTAGCAGAGTTATTTTCTTTCCTTTGTGCACAAGAGAGTACTTATTACTTCTACCATGATGAGTTGCATCGGTATCAAATTCCCATGGACGACCTAATAACAGTGAGCATGCTTGCATAGGTACTACGTCAAAATCAGCAACATCATGATAGGAACCAATGGAAAAATGCACTCTCGCAGATTGTGTTACCTTCACCTTACCGCTGTTGTTGAACCATTGAATGTGGTATGGGTGAGGATGCGCACGTGTGGTCAAGCCAAGCTTCTTGACCAATCCCGAATCCACCAAGTTATTGCAGCTCCCGCCATCAATTATAACATGAACACGGCAATCCTTGACGATGAGGAACATCTGAAACAGATTATGACGTTGTAGCTTCTCCGCTTGCTCTCTTTGAGTGCTCAATACTCGCTGCACAATTATGGTTCTATAATTCGCCGTAGCAGCGACACCTAAAATCTCCTCACCATCGCTATCTGTCTCATGATCATCATCATCACCTGCAAGATTAGCTGCAAGAGCATATTCATCCTCAACATCACTAGCACTTACATAACCACCATCTTCTGTCGCAATGTACGCCCGCTGACTTGGGCAATCTCTCATGACGTGGCCCATCCCTTTACAACGGTGGCACACAATACCCGTCGTACGGCCCGTGGAAGCAACCGATGAAGAGCTCTTTGCTGGTTCTTGCACACTAGTAGATTTGCTCGTATCGGGTGCGCGTGGTGGTGGCGACGGTGCTGCTGAACGCGCCCTACACACAGAGGGGGCAGCAGCTCGAAAAACAGAAGGTGGGGCTGTCTTGGCTTGCCCAGGCATCGATCTCGATGTAGACGTACCTCCAAAGTTGCTCCTTGTCCTTTGTTTCCTACCCTGCAATTCTTTCTCTGCCAAACAAGCAAGCTGGAACAATCTATTGATATCATTATACTCTTTGTAATCAATTATGTCCTGAATTTCACGCCTTAAGCCCCCATAAAAACGAGCCATCTTATCCTCGTCATCCTCTACAACATTACAACGCAGCATGCCTATTTGCAGTTCTTGATAATATTCCTCGACAGATCTATTACCTTGGTCTAAGCGCTGCAATTTCTTACGCATTTCACGTTTAAAAGCAGGAGGAACAAATCTAACACGCATAGCTTCCTTCAATCTATCCCATGTATCAGGTCGTAAACCAGAATTAACTACTTGAGTCCACCAAAAGATAGCAAAATCTTTAAATTCACTAGTGGCTTGTCTGACTCTATGCATTTCAGGAACTAGATGGGCATTAAATTTTTGCTCGACTGTCATCTCCCAATCTAGATAAGTTTCAGCATCATAAGTACCCGCAAAAGATGGTATGGTAAATTTGACTTTAGCAAATGGGTCATCATGAGCACGAGCATTGTGGTGCTGAAAATTATTACCTCCCATACCGTGACGGTTCTGATGAGGGTGGTGTCGTGGGCGTGCATGTTGGGCAGCAAATGTGGCGCCGGCGTCACGGTTTTGTCTCTCATTATCATCTCCCTCCTCAAGATCTAGGCTTGCATTGTGATCATACTCACGTCCATCGTTTGGCGGCCGATTCAACATTCTTTCAAGACGCGCAATACTATCATTGATGGAGCGCTGCAATGTATCTGTCGTAGCTTGAAGCTTCCTATCAAAGTCCTCAGTAATGGTAGTGTGTTGTTCATCCAAGAGCGTCATGAGCTCTCCCTTTAAAACACACTCTTGTGCATCTGACGTCTCACCTGCCATGGTTAGTAGAAAACAAAAGACAACACAATTGTATTCTCCCTATAAACTACTAGGTGATGGAAAGTGGAATCACACCCTCACACACGTCTTACCAAGTTCTTACCAATGCAAGCAGTGGATGGTACAACCGGTGGCTGGTTCGTGATACCTGTGAGGAAGTGGCACCAAGATTGCAAGGGTCTTTTTCTGTACTAATCTGAAGAATATGTGGAGCTTGGAAGGCACACAAAGAGAAAAATATGTATATGTGGCACACAAGTCAGTAACAGATAGCAATGCTGAATTATAGTCCCAAATACCTATTCTCGTTGCTGGCCTAAGGTGTTCCAAGTACCAGGTGTGTGACAAACAAGGTGGAGAAACAAGGATGATGGACAGCAAGAGTATCTGAATCAAGGACCAAGACAGCACACGCTAACACAGCTCACTTTGCCCTTCTCTGTGTGCTCCTCTAGATATTGTTCCTCTTTTGCCCTTCTCTTTTTTTCTATTTTTTGGGCTGTCGTTGTTTTTTTGGGAAACTTCGACTTTTTCTTTTTATTTTTTTGATATTTTTTTCACAGAGCACAACACAAAAATAGGAACCACACAAAGTTTCACCTCAATCTGATATAAGGTGTGGCCTACAGAAAATAATGAAGGTGCTGTAAATTCGGTGATGAACTTTCGGAGCTCGAGTACTCAACTTTCCAGGCCGAATTTAGGCAAAATAAATTCACCGAACCCGACAAAGTTGGAAAGTTTCAGATGCAAAATTTAATTTCACCCAATTTCAAAAAAAATCGCCTGATTTTGAGTCCGTATGAGAAAGTTATGGCCGTTTGAAGAAGGGCCTCCGAGTTAGAGGACAAAACGGGAAGAAAGTGCGGAAAATTGGCGGAGGCGGCTAGGGTTTGATGGAAACGGTGGGAGAAAACACACGAACTGGACTCAAACACAAACTAACCAGCAACAAGACTTCGACCTAGGACACAAATTCAACACGACGGACTCTGAGACTGAATTATGCAAAGGCTATGGCGCGGAACGTTCTAGGATAGGAAAAAAATAAACGAGTATGGCAGTGGACTATGGGACGAAGGTGAAACACTCGAACTAGGGGATAGATGCGAACCTGACCGTAAACCCGAAGCTCTAATACCACATGAAGGGGACGGGGTTCCCGATCTTCCGTCAGGTGATGATAACTCTCGTTTTGGTGGAACGCGACAAACCGATCCGGCTTCAGATCCAACAGACGCGAACCCTGCAACCTTAGCACCACGACTCCTCTGGTTATCAACCGTGTCACTAATCCGGTTGACCTCACCAAGAAGGCTAATCCCTGCCTGCGAAACGAAGAACACAAGCAAGAACCCGAAAGAATGCAGCTCAAAGAAGTGACAATCTGCAGATGTATGATTAAGATCACGAAAGTGGGGTTTCACGACCGAAGACGGCGACTGTTCGATGACAGATTGATCTAAAGCAAAACCCCAAACCCTAATGGTGGGGGTGGCGGCTGGATATAAGGTCTACGGGTCGTCACAGCCCCTGGACGCGCCCCCTAACGGGATCTAAGACGATACACGGCCCAACGGACCAAAAGACGGTGACGCAACACCCTGGCAGATTCTGGACGCTGACTTGTTTCGACAATTCCCGTTGACTCCGATGGAATTTGGACCTCAAACTAAAACCATTGGTTAGCCTATGAAATTATCTTTCCATGCATATGTGGTTCGTCGAAAACGGAGTCCGTATGCGTCCTGGGCGTCCGTTTTACTGCAGGCTGGTCCTGAAGGCCGAGACAGACTCGAACTCGAGTTGGACTGGGCCTCCGGCTTGACTTGGACGTCCTTGCTGGTCTTCTCCGCCTCCACACCTCTCTCCATGTACTTCATGACCCTCTCCAATGTTCCTAAGCAAGATAACATCATTAGGTAGCAATCTATTCTCAAAACTATGAAAACGATCGCTTAAGAACGAGCTCACCTCTAGATTTAATTGTCGCATGCGAGCTCGGGTCATTGGACCTTGCATAACGGTTGGAGGATCAGCGGTTGCATCCGAAGGAGTGATGTCCTCATCAGGGGAGGTGGCGGCCACAAGGAGAAAGTGGAGGGGGAGTAGGGGTGGCGGCTAGGGTTTGGGGGAGGGGCGCCTCCCCCTTTTGGCCGGCCACCACTTGGGCCATGGCCCAGGCCCAGGTTGCCGGGACTTTTCAAAAATCCCTCTCCAAAAATCCCTGTTTAACTCTTTTCTATATGGTCCTTCCCTCCAATTAATCGATTATCTCTCGAATCACTTTTGGGGTATTACATTCTACCCCCCTTAAACGGAATTCGACCCTGAATTCTATCCACGCTTACACCAAGGTTTAATCACAGCTAAAACTTAATCATATTAACACACACCTATTGTGAATAATTCTGGATATTGCTCACGCATGCGAGACTCTAATTCCCATGTGGCTTCTCTCTCTGTCTACTGCGACCAAAGCACCTTGACATACTTTAAAGTTTTATTCCTCAATGCTTCTTCTGATCTTTCCAGAATTCGCACTGGCATGGACTCAAAGAACAGATCCTGCTCAAGTATTAACGGTTCTAGTGAAATATGAAGCTCCGAATCTCGCAGGTACCTCCTCGACACCGGGTCATACATAACGTTGTGTACCCCACTCTGGGACCCAAGGCAGTCCTAGCGATACACCACCCTCCAAATCCTCATAACTAACAGATGCGATTAAATATACCTCGGGTTATCATTCTCTTTGATACCAACCCGCACAACCTGCACAACAAACGAAACTCTTGTTCCAACTCTCAATCGATCTCTTTACCTTAATAAGGAGAACCTTCTTTAACCCCGGATGCACAACAGAACTTGTTGTAAACAACCTCTTTTACAACCAGAATCCAACTAAAAATAAAGGATTCTCATCACAACCACACTTCACCAACTCCCCACCAAAATAATCAAATCTAAAAATCAAGAATTCAACATGAGAACCCTCCACATTCCAAGTAGGTAATTTGCAAATAAACAACATATAAGTCAGAGGAGAACCACTCCAATCCCAAACCCTTTGTTTTTTTTTCCTGAACCGGAAAACCACACATGCCAACATAAATTCAACTCAAACCACAAAAGACTTTTGCTATCATCACATAGCTCAAACAAGAATCAAGAGAGCATTTTACTACCCGAGAAAATATTTTTTAGGAATAAACTTTCTCTTGAATCACAAGATTCCAAATCATCACACACCACACTAACTCATTTCTCTTAAATTGGCAACATCCACACTATACTCAAACCGAGTGCATCAACCACACCTTTGTGGAGAGACTCTACTGACCGCACAATAACATACTCTAGCCAATTCCTCTACCAACAGGGTTACTTTGATAAATAATTTCCAATGCACCTCATCATTATTTTCACCCACAATCACTTCACCACAATAGAAAACCCTCAACTGCAATGAACCACAAACCCAAGATAAATTCATCCACCATCACAGGATAAGAATTGACCAAACCCAACTCAAGGATGAGAGAAACTTTTCTAAATAACTCATTCCTAACCTCTGAAACTAAGTTGTTCAAGGAAAAATCCTTCACCATTTCAATACCACGAATAGTGATATAACCTGGCCATGCCCATGGCCGCACCATGGTCTCTATCTCTCGACATCAACTATCACCCCACATAACAATCATATAATCGAATCATAAGCACAAAAGATCATCTCATAACAAGTACAAAGTCAAACATTAATCACACATTCAACTATGATAATTGATGGAAACGTAGATGCAATGCAAACCCCATTCCCACCTTCGTTAACCACGGACCTACAGCCCGCTCTGATACCAACTGTAACACCCCAGCCAAACCATGACTTGGAATGCTACCAAACTAGTAATGTAACAAGCATAAACTAAATACGTCTCACAAAACTTCGGCACAACCTCCCTTGTATAGTTGTCTATGTCAGTGGTTTCAACAAGCTGATTCAATCAAAATAGACAACCAACATGTATTATGATCATTACTAATCAAAATTGACTATATGTTCTACGACATCCATAGGTCTAGCATCTAGATAAAGAACAGGAGCATCACAAAAAAATCTAGATATTTATTACAGTTTAATTCCAGCAAGCAATGATCATAAAGGTACTTAAAGTAATTCATTCATCTACTATTTAATTTCTTCCTTTCTTCCCATTAAGGGTAGATCGTGCAAAGTGTAACAAGACTAATCCTTCTTTTCCGCCATGCATGCCGACCTCATAAGGGTACCTAAAACACAACAAACAAAAAGGGTGAGTCCAATGACTCAGCAAATATAATAAATGGTACCATAGCATACATGTACACCGTTTCATAAGAACATCCATCAGTTACTTATAAACACATTCTATGCAGTACACCGTTCCATAAGAACACCCATCAGTTACTTATAAACACATGCTATGCAATATGCTCAACAAGATCTTTCTCTTTTCTCTTTCTCTTTTGCATTTTACTGGTAATGCAAAGTGTGCATCCGTCGATGCACACCCATGCCTGTACCATCTGGTACAGGGACCAATTGCCCATACTCCGCAAGTATGGGAACCTAAGCCCATGCTTTTCAAGCATGGGGACCTTTAGCTCGTCGTCAACATGACGGGGACCTCAGCAATTGCTTGATCATTACATGACCAAGACTTCCACAAGCCAACATGATGCATATGCATGAAAGTCTCAGTTTAATAAAAAACGTGCATCCTCAACACTATGCACAAGGAAAACATTTTCATACTACCATGTTTACACTCATGAACTTCATAACTTTCAAACAACCATGAACATTACCAAAAACATCTTCATCACAAATATGAACACACAATTGCTCACAATATAACTCAAACATTGACATTCCATAACAACTATTGCGTCCTTCATTATACTTGCCTTAACCGCGAGAGGACGAGGGACGTGCTGAAGGTGCTGCCCTCAGGATCAGTCCACCACCTGAATAATAATTATAACGCATGCTAAGATAACAATAGTGGACCAAAACTATAAAAAAACAATCACGAACTTGCAAAAACGTCCAACTCGACTTCAACCCCAAATCCTAAAGGTCTATCTGTCCCCTCTGTGAACCGTCAACTTCAAAAATCCATATCTATTGGTACATGAGTCTGAATATGGTTTTCTTGGACTTTCTGGAAATATAATTAAATTCTCCATCTAAACCTAGTTAGTGAACCTCCCTGAATCAGCCAAATTATACCCGCACAAGCCCGTTTTCTAAAACATCAATTTCACGTCGGGTTCTCCGGACAGAATACTAAAAATACCATAACTTTCAGTACGAGTGTCTGAATCATGAGTTCTTGAGCTTTCTGAAAAGCTGAGACAATGATCTACATCTTTCATTATATTGATATTCTCTAATTCTCCCTTCTTCTAGTCGCCTAACACCATTTACCAAAACCTGACAGAAAACCCACCAATCTGCAGAACTGTCCCACTAGTAAAATCGTAACTTCTGCTACAGAGGTCCAACGATGTGTTCTAGTACTTCACGGAAAGATGGCGACGTCCTGTACATTACTCTAGGAGACTTACAGAACTGAATCTCCACAAAACTACCCGAAAATGACCATCTAACGCAATCTATCCTGGGTAGGCCACAATACCGACATTGCTACAACAATTAAATATGCATATAATCGGGGGAAATCGGGATTACTCTTGACGAACCACTGAAGAACACGATGAACACCACGCGATCTCTCTCCCTTCCTTCTCCCATTTCCCCTTCCTCTTCTTCTTCTGGGTCAAAAACACCTCACGACGATCGATCTCCTTCCTCCGCTCGATCGACAGCAAAGGGGATCTTTTTCAACAATAGCAGGGGCTTCAATGGAGGATGGGGTGCTGCTGGACAAGGTGGAGGCGCACGGGGGGCAGGGGAGGCAGCGTCCACAAGGAGAAAGAGGAGGGGGAGTAGGGGTGGCAGCGGAGCTGGCGCCTAGCCGAAGTAGATGCGCGAGCACTCCGTCCCCTACCCTTCGGAGTGGTGGCAGTGGAGCTGGCGCCTAGTCGAAGTAGAAGCGCGAGTGATCCGTCCCCTACGCTTCGAAGTGGTGGCAGCGGAGCTGGCGCCTAGTCGAAGTAGAAGCGCGAGCGCTCCGTCCCCTACCCTTCGAAGTGGTGGCAGCGGAGCTGGCGCCTAGTCGAAGTAGACACGCGAGCGCTCCGTCCACTACCCTTCGAAGTGTCAGCAGCGGAGCTGGCGCCTAGTCGAAGTAGACGCGGGAGCGCTCCGTCCCCTACCCTTCGGAGTGGTGGCAGCGGACTCCCTGGGGTGAGCGCGACCCCACGGTAGTGCGCCTTAATGGCTCTGGGAATCGCGCTGACCCCTGGGCTGGCACACGTGGGCTGCTGTATCCGTCCGCATTTGTCCCTTCGAGATGCACACGCGGCGGGCCCTGACTGGCGTGTCGACGGGCCGTCAGCGGTCAAGCCCCTTCCCCAGAGGGGCGGGGCACATGGCGCGGCACTGTAGGCGCGCCGCACGCTGGCTGCTCGCCTTCCAACGCGCGCCATCAGTTGCTGGCAGTTGCGCGCCTTGCCGATTTTTGGTTGCCCATGGCGCACAGATTTGCGGTTGTCCCTTCGGACAGGTGTGGCCAGGGTCGGGGGGTCGGTGACCCCGTTTGGGCTGTTGCGGTTTAGGGTTCGAAGAGCCGCGCCGATGCGCGCCAAAGGCTATGTCGGGTCACGCGACCTGCATTTATTCCTTGTGCTGACTGACACACGGTGGGACGCTAGTGAGGCGTCGTGTGGTGATAGGACTCTGTACGACCACGGTCGCATGCTGGCTGCGTGTACCACCGCGACGCTTCGGCTTCGCACGTGGGGAGGTGAGCGGTTATTGCTCACCATTTGCGCTGGCCCATGGTGGGAGGCGGGGCCTTTAAGTACCCCCCGTGGCGTTGCGCCTGCTCCTCCTCACACTTTCTGGTTGTTCATGCCGCCCCCCGCATTCGCTCGCCCTGTTCCTGCGCTCCTTTTCGCCGCCGAGTTCCTCGTGGATGTTGATGACGACTTGCGATGAGCGTACTCAGGCGGGCGGCTACGCCATCCGCAGGCGGTCCTCACTGCTCGAGGTGAAATACGCGCTGGAGGAGCGTGATCCGGCGGCGGCAGACAAGTGGTGGGCGACGAAGAAGAGTCAGGGTCCGTACTCCGGCGAGTTGGGCCGCACGCTCGTGACGGAGGACACGATCCGGTCACTGCTGCGAGAGGAGAGGCTATTGGACTGCCAAGCGGTGCGGTTGCCCGCCGATGATGAGACGGAGCCGTGCCCTGAGAAGTCGGAGGCGATCGTCTTCGTCGCCTACTTCGAAGCCGGACTTCGCATCCCGTCCGCAGCAATTGTTGGGGACGTGCTGCGGACCTTCAAGCTGGAGTTGTCACAACTGACTCCGAACGCAGTGGCTCGCCTCGCGGTGTACAGTTGGGCCCTGCGCTCGGAGGGGTGTTGGCCCAGCGTGTCCCTGTTCGCGTATCTGCATGAAGCCCGGTGCCAACCGAAGGAGCGGGAGGATGGTATGCTGTCGAAATTTGGCAGTGTCAACTTCGTCCTGCGGACATCATGTGGGAAGCTCTTCCCCGCGAACGCGACCCGAGGGAAGTGGGAGGTCAACTGGGCGAGGCGGTGGTTCTACCATCGTGTGACGAGTGGCAGCGGCCTTGAGTGCGCAGGCGGGCCGATCACATTCAAGACCTCCCCCGGCTTAACGCTTGACCAGGAAGATAGGCTGAGGGCGCGAAGACTTGTGGGGGTCGCCGCCCGCTTCAATATGCACGACCTCGCCGAGGAGTACATGATGCTCGGTGCCACGCCGCTTTACCACGATTGGCGCTTCACGGCCGGTGGACGCCGGGATGATAACGTTCGCCCGTCCGTTTGCTCGCTGGCCGTGCCGACCGGTCTTCGTAAGCCTCGACCATGTCTTCCTCTTCGTTCGTGCATATTGCATTGTGTAAATGTGCTCTGTCCGGCGCAAGGACTCACCTTGAGGACACGGAGCGCACCGCGCGCGTGTTCCTCGGGCCATAGACCGGCAGAGAGCACGTGCAGCGCACAGCTGCGACTGCGAAGGCCGGATTGGGGCGGATAAACCGCGTGTGCGACGCCTTAGGGCTTCCTGTGCCGGATCGCACCCCTCCGAACCAGCAACACGAGGATGACGGTGCCGTGAAGGTGAAGGCGTCATCCCGCAAGAGGACCCGGAGAACTACGACCACGCCCAGTACGACGGTTGCCGCTGTTCCTGCCGGCGCGGCGAGCCCGGGGTCAGGTTCGCCGAAGTATGCCGAGGTACCGAGGGCGAAGGCACCGGCGGTGGAGGGCGTGCCGCGGAGGTCTCGCTGCCCGCGACTGCGGAGTCCTCGTCTCCGGCCATGGCTGTGGCGGGGCTGCCCTCTGCCAGAGTATGTGGAGTGCAGCCTTTGCTAATATCGGCGGCCGAGGCTGAAGTGTCCCCCGCAGAGGTTGTGGGGGCGAAGCCCCCGACCGCTGTCGTTGTAGCCGTGGAGACCCATTCGGCGAGTGTTGTTGCCACAGGGGCTCCTTTGGCAGGTACCGGGGTGGTACCTTCCCCTCAAGCGAAGCGGCCGTGCTGCAGTCCCCCCTCCGTGGACTTCGCGAGGGTTCGTTGTGGCGACCGGTGTTGGGAGCTTGTGGGACTCCGCTTTGGGCACCGAGGTTCCTCCACCCTGCGCCCTCCCGGCCGCTCGGGCCACAGTGGCCGTGGTGCAGGGTCGGTTGGCGCTAGGCCCCGACTTGGAGGTCCCCAGGCCTTGCGAGGCAACGCCGTCCGTTGAGGCCAAAGTAGAAGCGGTCCCGCCCGCGGCTAGGGAGACGTCTCCACGAAGTCTCCCGTCTGCCACCGAAGGTAGGTCATGACGGCACTCCTTCGACAATTTTTGCGCGCCCCGTGACAAATGCGTACTTCTTCTTTGCACCGGCACTTATCCCGGAGGAGGAGCCGTTTGTTGAGCGCGGGGGTCCTGGTGCTAGCGGCACAGATGCCGCGCGCCCGAGCCTGGCGGACTTTGTCCCTCTGTCGGATGCTCTGAGGGTATGGCGCGGGATTGCGGAGGACGCGGCTGCCAGCATCGGCCAACAGGCATTGCAGACCTACGGGTCAGGGCGCCTTGGAGATGCATTGGAAGTGTCGGAAGTGAGGGTAAGCGTTTTGTCTTTTATACCACTTGCAGCCGTTTAACGCCTGCAAACTCCTGCGCCGCGCAGACACTCGTGTTGGCCCAGGCCCAGCGAGATGCTCACATTCGCGAGGGAGCAGCACTACGGAGTAGGCTGCAGGCCGTCGAAGAGGAGCTGCAGGGAGCTACCGGAGGGCGCTCCGCCCAGGATGCTCGCATACGCCGGCTGGAGTTGGAGTGCGCGGAGATGAAGACGCGCACCGAGGGGCTCGTAGCCGCAGCGCGAGCGTCGGCCGTGGAAGCGGTGCGGCAAGAAGCTGCTGCAGAGCGGGACGACCTTCTGCAACAAATCACTTCTCTAGAGGGGAAAACAGCGAACTTGCTGCCTCTCTCGCGGAGCGAGATCGAGCCTTGGGCGACGCTTCGGTAGCCACCTGGGACGCCATGCTGGCCCTGGAAGATACCCTTAAGGGGCTTGTCGCCGAAGTGCCGGCGCACTCCTTCGGGCCCGAGGACCTGTCGCGGTCACTCCGGTGGATTGGAGATGCGGCCGGCGTTGCACGCGGCGCCGCGGCGATCTTCAGCAATCACTGCGCCTACGTGGCGTCGTGCCTGACATGCGCACTCCTACGACACCGCGGTTGTGAACATGTTGTAGGGCTAGTCGATCCTCGACTAGAGATGCCCGCCGGGGGCGGGGTAATGTCCGGCGCCGTACGCCACGCCGTGAAGTTCTTCCATGAGCGGATATGGGAATACTGCGGCGAGGCCGCAGCCATAGTCGAGCTGCGGAACAACTTTGACGGCGATGGAAACCTTGGCCGGTTTCTGGACGAGGTCTCCTGGCGCGACGAGGAGGGAGCTACGGCCCCAGAGGACACCGCGAACCCACAGGTGTGACGGGAGGTTGTCGCGTGTTGGTGTGCGTTGTAACCGAAACCCGGGTTCTCTTTTTTTTCTTGGTAAAGTACGGAGTTGTTTCCCCGCTGTTCTGATTCCTGCCCCCTTGTCCCGAGCAGCTACACAGCCGGGGCTGGCTGCTAATCTCCGACCTTGCAACCTGACGATGCCTTCGGCGCTGGCAAAGGGCCGAGGAAGCGTTGGATTTCTGGGCAGGTCGGGCGTCTTCGAGTGGAGCCTCGGCACAGACGCATGTTAAGGATGAGCCTGCCGAGTAGCGGCCTGGTGCGCCGGAGGTGTTTGTGCGCCTTTGTAAGCGTCCTTAGCGAATGCAAAGAACAGTCTTGATTAGATCATGCGAAGTGTGTCTCCGCCCCTCCGGCTACACTGTCCCATGGTAAACTCGGAGGGTTAGTACGCTCGCCCGTATGCGACGATTTCCGCCTTGCGAGGGCAGTGCGATCGAGGTAGACGCGCGGTTGCCATAACCGCACACACGCTCCCTTGCGAGCGCTCCGTCCCCCATCCTTTGAAGCAGCGGCGGCGGAGCTGGCGCCTGGTTGAAGCAGACGCACGAGCGCTTTATCCCCTATGCCTCGAAGTGGTGGCAGCGGAGCTGGCGCCTAGTCGAAGCAGACGCGCGAGCGATCCGTCCCCCATCCTTCGAAGTGGTGGCGGCGGAGCTGGCGCCTGGTCGAAGTAGAAGCGCGAGCGCTCCGTCCCCTACCCTTCGAAGAGGTGGGAGCGGAGCTGGCGCCTAGTCGAAGTAGACGCGAGAGCGCTCCGTCCTCCATCCTTTGAAGTGGTGGGAGCGAAGCTGGCGCCTTGACCGAGGTAGACGCGCAAGCGCTCCTTCCCAAGATTATGCAAGAACAGCATCTGGTGTTTCTCGCTCGCGGGTGCGCTCACGTGGGAACTAGCACATGGGTGGCGCATGGGCCCCCGTGGTGCGATTCGCACTCCGTAGAATTAACCGGGGTGAGCTGTGCTCTAAGTACGTGGGGCCAGCATCCACGCCTTATTTATGCTCCGAAGAGTATGCAGGGATAGCATCCGCGTCTTTTTTATACACCGGAGAGTGCGTGGGGTCGGCATCCACGTCTTATTTATACTCCGAAGAGTACGCATTGGGGCAACGCCCATGCGTGCGCGGTGTTCGCGTCTTGTTTATACTCCGTAGAGTGCGCAGGGATAGCATCCGCGTCTTTTTTATACTCCGGAGAGTGCGTGGGATCGGCATCCACATCTTATTTATACTCCGAAGAGTACGCACTGGGGCAACGCACATGCGTGCGCGGTGTTCGCGTCTTGTTTATACTCCGTAGAGTGCGCAGGGATAGCATCCGTGTCTTTTTTTATACTCTGTAGAGTGCGTGCAGAGGCGGACCTCGACACTACGTCTTATTTAGAGTCCGTGGACTGCGCGCAGAGGCGAGCCTCCGCGCGTTGCGGGCGGTGAAATTGCGTGCGGAGGCGAACCTCGAGGCTACATCTTATTTATACTCCGTAGAGTGCGTGCGGAGGCGGACCTCGACGCTACGTCTTATTTAGAGTCCGTAGACTGCGCGTGGAGGCGAGCCTCCGCGCGTTGCGGGCGGTGAAATTGCGTGCGTAGGCGAACCTCGACGCTACGTCTTATTTATACTCCGTAGAGTGCGTGCGGAGGCGGACCTCGACGCTACATCTTATTTAGAGTCCGTAGACTGCGCGCGGAGGCGTCCTCCCACGCGTCTTTATTCATGCTGATGCATAGTGCACGCGAAGGTGATCCTTCGTGCGCTTTTGGTATGTAAACGAGAGAATTTGCATGAATGATGCACTTTATTAAATTCCCATTTGCGCGGGTGAGCGATTACAAAAAAGGGGGGATACCGACCACTAACCACTATGACGGGGTGACCGTTGACGAGTCGCTGCTGCCGGGGTAGCCTTGTGCCCGAGGAACGCGAGACGCTCTCGGGGGGCGCCCGAGGGCTCGGCATCTGCATACCCGGCTTAGGTGCCTTGGCGAGCCGCGTGGCATGGACCTCTGGCTTAGGTGTCCTGGTCGCTATGGACGACGATGATAGCCTGCGGTCCGGGAAGCTTCATGCACAGGAAGCTGTGGTGCGGGACTGCCCCGAGGGTATTTAAGAGCGGCCGCCCTAATATGGCGTTGTAGGGGTATGCAATGTCGACCACGTCGAAGATGGCGTCTTCGCTCCTCACGTTGTCATTTTGGCCGAAGGAGACTTGGAGGCATATCTGGCCCAAAGCGCGCAAGGGCTGCCCCCCAAATCCTTGCAGCGGGATGCCTGAAGGGCCCAATCGGCTCCGAGGGATCCCCATTTGGTCGAAGGCCGCGGCGAACAAGATGTTCGCAGAGCTTTCTCTATCGACTAGGGCGCGCCTAACTTCGCATCCGGCTATAAGGACCCGGACGACCAAAGGGTCTTGGTGGGGAAACTCCACACCCTCGGCGTCAGCGGGCGTGAATGTGACTTTGTGTTGTGCCCATTCCGGTGGCGCCTGCGCCGGGTATGCCGCGACGTGGTGCAGCCTCCTCGCGTAAGCCTTCCGTTGCCGCGCCGAGGCGAACTCCAGCGAGGAGCCTCCGGAATGACATTGATGATCCTGCGTTGGGCTCCTTCCGGGGCTTGTAACTGCAGGAGGCCCTCCCGGGGTTGTTGCACATGTGCCTGAATTCGCAGGATGCCTTTCGGGGGCTGTATTCCTTGGTCCTGGGGGTGTTGGACGTGGGCCACAACGGGCGCGCGTGTGTCTGAGTTTTTATCCCTGGCGACGCTCTCCCGTAGCGCTGCGATAGTGGCGCAAGCACGCGTGTCATGGTTGCCTCGGCCATGGATTTCGCACCACAGCCCGTGGTGCTGGTCGCCGTACTCTTCGCGAGTTCTGTCATCGTGACCCCGACCACGTCCCCGTCCTCGGCCTCGGCGCCCTCTGCCTCCGCGACCTGCAGAGGCGTTCTCTTCGGAGCCGCCCTCGATGTCAAAGACATAACGATGTTTCCTGGACCTGCGTTGGTCGCGCTTGGGCCCATCGCCTAGCGGGTCATTGTGTTGGGGGTCCTTGCGTTCAGAGGCGCCCTTCGGCTGCTCTTGCTTGCGCTTACCCTTCGAAGAGCCCTGCTTCGGCGAGCCCTCGCTCTTTGCCGTGCCCTCCGCCTTGTTGGTGTCGGAGTCCTCACTGTGTCGCCTCCGCGCGTCCTCCTCCGCTCTGGCGTACTCTTCCATCTTGTCGAAGTGTTTTGCGACCGTCTTAATGGGCTTGCGCGCGTTGTATTCGACCATCGATCCCGGTTGGAGGCCTTGGATTGCTGCGTTGATGACGGTTGTTTCATTGACGTCCTTGACCTGGCAGCGCACTTTCGCGAAGCGCTTGAAGTAATCCCGGAGCCTTTCCTCGGGTTTTTGCTTGACTGCGAAGAGCTGGTCCGCATCGATGCGCTCGACGTAGTTTCCCTGAAAGTTGTTGTAGAGTCGGTCGCGGATCTATTCTCATGCGTAGATGGACTGTGGTTCGATGGTGAAGAACCAGGACAGCGCCACCCCTTGTAACGCGAGAGGGAGCCCTTTCGCCTTCGTGGTGTCGCCTCCGCCAGTGGCTTCGATAGCGGTCTCGTACAAGCGCACGAACTCTCGCGGGTCGAAGTCGCCCTTGTAGGCCTCGATGACGCTCGGGAACTTGAAATCTTCAGGCCATGCCGCTTGCTGTAGGCCTGCGGAGAGCGGGGACTCCGGGTCTACGCGCCGCAATGGGACGCGACTGGACGTAGGGGCATCGCGGCTATCCGCCCTCTCCGGAGCGGGTTCGGATGCCACCGCTGGGAGGGTGTGTTGGCTCCGAGCCTCTTGCATGTCCCGCACGGCTCCGCGGAGGTTTGTTAGCTCCCGCTGAAACGCGCTGAGGGCCGTCGATGTGCTTGGCGGTGCTGCCGGCGCGGCGGTGACCACGGCATGCACAGCCGGGCTGCCCGCCGCGTTGTCCTGGAGGACCCTGGAGTCGGTGCCGAGGTTCGCGTCGCCGCTGGGGCCATTCGCCGCCTCTGCGCCGGGTGGAAAAACGGGTGTGCCTGCGTTGCCGTCGCCGGGGTTGGTGGTCGGGGCGGTGCTGGTGGGGTTTGGTGTTGTGTCGCTGACAGGGTTGGTCGTCGCGTCGATGGCGGGGTTGGTCGTCGCGTCGATGGTGGGGGTGGTCGTTGCGTCGATGGCGGGGTTGGCGGTCGCACCTGCACCATCGCTCGTACCTGCGGCTGCTAAAGCTGAAGCCCTAGTGCTGACGCGAGACTTCGCCGCCTCCGCCTTGTTCTTCGCCGCCGCCGGTGAAGCTTTCTTTGGTGCCATCCTCCTTCTGACCTGGATGCTTGCTCTTGTCCTCCCCACGGACGGCGCCAACTGTTGTGGTTACAGACAAAACAGAGAGAGAGAGTATGGTAGCGGGGAGTTGAGTAAATGAATGGCTTCGGGTCTTTCCCCATGGCCTATGTCCTACATATATACATCCACATGGGGAGTGCCTTTACAATTATACCCCTACACATGAGTATTTCCCTCAGGGGTACCTATGTCACTATACATGTCCCGTTCTGGGCCTTACACTCTCTTAACATGCCTGCTGGGCTTAGGTGGGGGCCACCCCTACAAAAATGATCATTACTAATCAAAATTGACAATATGTTCTAGGACATCCATAGGTCTAGCATCTAGATAAAGAACAGGAGCATTATAACAAAATCTAGATATTTATTACAGTTTAATTCCAGCAAGCAATGATCATAAAGGTACTTAAAGTAATTCATTCATCTACTATTTGATTTCTTCCTTTCTTCCCATTATGGGTAGATCGTGCAAAGTGTAACAAGACTAATCCTTCTTTTCCCCCATGCATGCCGACCTCATAAGGGTACCTAAAACACAACAAACAAAAAGGGTGAGTCCAATGACTCAGCAAATATAATAAATGGTACCATAGCATACATGTACACCATTCCATAAGAACATCAATCAGTTACTTATAAACACATTCTATGCAGTACACCGTTCCATAAGAACACCCATCAGTTACTTATAAACACATGCTATGCAATATGCTCAACAAGATCTTTCTCTTTTCTCTTTCTCTTTTGCATTTTACTGGTAATGCAAAGTGTGCATCCGTCGATGCACACCCATGCCTGTACCATCTGGTACAGGGACCAATTGCCCATACTCCGTAAGTATGGGGACCTAAGCCCATGCTTTTCAAGCATGGGGACCTTTAGCTCGTCGTCAACATGACAGGGACCTCAGCAATTGCTTGATCATTACATGACCAAGACTTCCACAAGCCAACATGATGCATATGCATGAAAGTCTCAGTTTAATAAAAAAACGTGCATCCTGAACACTTTGCGCAAGGAAAACCTTTTCATGCTACCATGTTTACACTCATGAACTTCATAACTTTCAAACAACCATGAACATTACCAAAAACATCTTCATCACAAACATGAACACACAATTGCTCACAATATAACTCAAACATTGACATTCCATAACAACTATTGCGTCCTTCATTATACTTGCCTTAACCGCGAGAGGACGAGGGACGTGCTGAAGGTGCTGCCCCCAGGATCAGTCCACCACCTGAATAATAATTATAACGCATGCTAAGATAACAATAGTGGACCAAAACTATAAAAAAAATAATCACGAACTTGCAAAAACGTCCAACTCGACTTCAACCCCAAATCCTAAAGGTCTATCTGTCCCCTCCGTGAACCATCAACTTCAAAACAACATATCTATTGGTACATGTGTCCGAATAAGGTGTTCTTAGACTTTCTGGAAATATAATTAAATTCTCCATCTAAACCTAGTTAGTGAACCTCCCTGAATCAGCCAAATTATACCCGCACAAGCCCGTTTTCTAAAACATCAATTTCACGTCGGGTTCTCTGGACATAATACTAAAAATACCATAACTTTCAGTACGAGTGTCTGAATCATGAGTTCTTGAGCTTTCTGAAAAGCTGAGACAATGATCTACATCTTTCATTATATTGATATTCTCTAATTCTCCCTTCTTCTAGTCGCCTAACACCATTTACCAAAACCTGACAGAAAACCCACCAATCTGCAGAACTGTCCCACTAGTAAAATCGTAACTTCTGCTACAGAGGTCCAACGATGTGTTCTAGTACTTCACGGAAAGATGGCGACGTCCTGTACATTACTCTAGGAGACTTACAGAACTGAATCTCCACAAAACTACCCGAAAATGACCATCTAACGCAATCTATCCTGGGTAGGCCACAATACCGACATTGCTACAACAATTAAATATGCATCTAACCGGGGGAAATCGGGATTACTCTTGAAGAACCACTGAAGAACACGATGAACACCACGCGATCTCTCTCTCCCTTCCTTTTCCCTTTCCCCCTTCCTCTTCTTCTTCTGGGTCAAAAACACCTCCTGACGATCGATCTCCTTCCTCCGCTCGATCGGCAGCAAAGGGGATCTTCTTCACCAATAGCAGGGGCTTCAATGGAGGATGGGGTGCTACTGGACAAGGTGGAGGCGCATGGGGGGGCAGGGGATGCGGCGTCCACAAGGAGAAAGAGGAGGGGGAGTAGGGGTGGCGGTGTAACAGCCCAGGTTTTTGTTAAAATAAAATAAATAAATAAATAAATAAAAATCAATTAAAATTAAAATTTAATCTAAAATAAGTGTTTTGTTGCCTAAAGTTTAAATTTGGATTTGCTCTGAATTTCTGCTTTTGAAAAGCTGGATTTAAAAAGCATTTTCAGAAAAACCTAAAATTATTATTAAATAAAATGATATTTTGATTTTATATGAAAATCCTAGTTCAAATTAATTATTTGGAGTTATTTGGCTTTTATTTGGTTTCCTGGATTTTCTGGAGTTCAAAAATGTATTTTTGAAATTAAAAAGTATTTTAAAGTATGAAAATTAAATACTAAAATTAGTTGGAAATATTTTTATTAAGTCCAAAATGTCACCAGGAGCTTCTGTGAATTTTCCTGGAATTTTTGGAAGTTATTTGGTATTTTTCTGAGGCCAATTGAATTTTCTGGGATTTTCTGAAAATCCTAAATTAAAAATCAAAAATAAAAATCCCCTCCTCTCCCTCCGGCCGCCACGTGGACGGCCGGATTGCGCCCACGTCACCCCGCCGCCTCATCCCGCCTTCCCCCTCCGGATGCCCGCCACGTCGCCCCCACTCCCATCCACCCGTCCGCCCCTCTCTCTCTCTTACCGCCCGGCCCCACCTGTCGGCAGACGCCCCGCTCACCCTCCTCTCTCTTCTCTCCCCGGCCCACCCGCCAGCGCCTTCCCCTCCCCTCTCCCGCTGCCGCCCGGGCCCGCCCGTCAGCACCTCCTTCCCCGCGCCCCTTCTTCCTCCTCCCGCTCGGCTGCGCCTTCACCGCCGCCATTCCCGCCGCCTTCCCCGACGCCTCTCCTCTCTCCCGCGCGCGCCGTGTCCCACGCGCGGACTCCCTCCGCCATCCCGCACCCAAATCCCCCTCTCCCCGCGCCGTGTCCCCTCCCCTAATTCCGCCGCGACCGCCGCCCCCGCGCCATCTCCGGCGACAAATCCGGCCCGCCTCCGCCCTCCCCGACCCCTATAAATACCGCCCCCGGCTTCCCCACTCTTCGCACCACCTCCCCCTCCACTCCCCTCTCCCTCCCGGCCGTCCCATCGCCCTCCTCGCCGCCGGCCTTCTCCCGGCCGCCCCGGTAACGCCCGCGCCTACCCCTGAGCTCCCCGTCTCGTCCTCTCTCTCCTCGGCCCCTCGCCGCCGGCCGCCGCCCGCCGGAGCGCCGACGAGCCCCCGAACCCGAGCTCCTCCCTCCCTCCGGCCGGCCACCTCACCCCGCCCGGATGCCGTGTGGCGCCACCTCAGCGCCACGTCGGTGCCGTCCCGCCCCGTCGGCTGCCACGCCATCACCCCACCACCTCAGCGCCTTCACCCGCCCGTGGACTCGGTCCACGGACCCATGGCCCACCTGTCAGCGGGATTTATCCCATGCTGACGTCATGATGACGCTTTAAACCCGAATTTCCCGTTCAAAAATATTTCAGCTGGAAATGAAAATCCCTGGCTGACGCAATGCTGACGCCATAAATTCTTTTCCTTTAGGAAAATAATTCCAAAAATCCTGATTTTCCATTTTCTCTGAATTTAAACTTCCCGGAGCCCGTTCTTCTTCGTTCTAACTCCGATTGAGCCCATTCAAATTTCTAAATTAATAAAAAATTCCCCTCTATCCATTTCTAGCCTCAATTCAAATATTTGAAGTCAATTTGAATTTAATTTGAATTTATTTGAATTTGGTGGGTTATTTTCACGTGTAGACTTCGACGATTCAGGAAATTTCTTCGATGAAGATTCAAGCCAAGTTGAAGAGCAAGGCAAGTCACACTCCTTGATCATGTTGATCCCAGAATTTAAAATAAAATTATGTTGATTTAAATTATATTGCATGCATAATTTTATTCAATGTATTTCAATTCAGTTTAAACTTTAGTTAATCCCTGTTTGTTAATACCTCCTTTGACATTGAAAATCCTTATACCTTGTCACCTTAGAATCAAACTCTGGTTAGTACACTAGTATTGGCTAGAGAATTTTAAATCAAATGCTTAGATCTGCTTAGATAAAATATTGATTTTGGGGTACCTTTTCGCATAAAATGATAACCCTGTTTACATAAAATGTGATGTATTCTTGACTTCGGTGAGTTAAGAAGGATTATGAAATATTTTCAAAATAAAATATAAAATCTGGTTTAGACTTAGGCTAATGGTTAGGTGGTGGGTGCAGGCATGCACTGTTGTTCGGAGACACAGTGTTGATTGTCGGGCACAGGGGGTATGTGGTTGAGCCTAAGTCAAATTAAGGACCGGTTTGTGAGCTACTATTGCAAAGCCCTAATCGTACTACCACATGGCTGGTATGGGACAGCCCTGGCCGAATAATTTGTGAAGTCCCAACCTGAGCCATTTCGTAGGATGAAAGTGAGCGTGGCGTAGGCTATGAGAAGTCTCACTCGGCTCAAGAGGGGGTCCCGGTCTGGTGGATTCCTTACTGGGGTGAAACCTTAGAGTTGGCTTGGCCAGGTTGAAGGCTTCGCATTGTAAAGGCCTTGTCACGACTCCTCGCCGCACACCAAAGGAAGTGTGTAAACCGGTGGCAATATGGGATGATCGTGTCTTGTGGGTAAAGCTGTACAACCTCTGCAGAGTGTATAATCTATCCTGGATAGCCGCGCCCACGGTCATGGGCATGCTGAGTAAAGTTTTTCATGGATTAGACTTTGTTTTTCAAAATTGTTTTCGAAAACCTTGTGGATGGATGGAATCCACGAGAGATGAAAACCTTGCGGATGGATGGAATCCGTGAGAGGTTGAAATCTGGTGAATGGATGGAATTCATTAGAGTTGCGCAGTGAAAGCGTGTGGATGGATGGAATCCATACGTGATCTTTTGGGAAAAGATGGTCCGGGTGGGATGCCCGTGGATAGGTTGGTGTTTGGTCGGAGCCTGCACTGACGGTAATATTTTCAATTACAAGTATTGTTTTACTTATTGTATCAAGTTCAGCAATTTCAATCTATTTACTGTATTTCATTAAATGCTGTTTTATGCAAACTAACCCTATGAGCCTTCCATTGAAGCCTTTATCATTATATTGCATTTCTCCGTGTGACTTGCGGAGTACAAGTTTGTACTCATTGTTGCTATCTCCACACAGAGGAAGACGACTTCGACTACGGTGAAGACCAGAACGAGTAGGCCACGTCTTGCAGTTGTTTGCCTGTGGGCAGGCTTGGGCTTCGTCTTTTCAGCTTCGCTTCCGCAGTTCTTTTGCAGTTATTTTGCCAATGTGCGATGATGTAAACGCTGGCCGTAAGGCCATACTCTTTAAATTAAATAAAGGTCATTATGCTTGGTATTTATCTTTGTTGTTCACTGTGTGCACTAGCTGATCCTGGACTAGTGCGATTTACACAGAGGATCCAGGAGTCGTTGCTCCGGGTTCCGACAGAGATGGTATCAGAGCCTTAATGACTCCAAGACGTGACCGTAGGTAGAATAGATTGGTCAGACCATAAGGACTTATTTTTAATAATCAGTAGTTTCAAAAAGTTTTGCTTAAATCTTACCTTTCAAATCTTTGCTCATCCTTATCTCTCAATTCTTCCTCACCTTTGTATTATCATTCCAAAAATTTATTCCTAACTTACCTCTCATTCAAACAATTATAGATGAACACTTATGATGATGCACCCAATGATGGATGGAGTATGGGTCTTTGTCGACTGCTTCGTCGTTTGGGATTTCAACGTCGAGCTATCTACATACATAAACAAGATCGCCATGGAGATCGGATAGTGGGACATCGCTTCACTCTACTCATTACCAAGCAAACTGGACAAGGAAGTCTACGTCTTCGCTTCAAGGGAAATGGATACTCGTTTAACAGAGCCAGACAAGAAGCCGCTCGTAAAGCAGTCCTTCGTCTATGCCACCTCTTCAGCCTCCGCATTGAAGGAGCTCGTATTGTGCCTCGACAGCCACGAAGGATGACTCCAAGACGACCCTTAACCCTTTAGGATAAGTTGTTAAGCTAGTTAATAAAACGTTGTTATGAGCTGTCAGTTTTCTCTTTTGTCGACAGCCATAACTATTAGTTAATAAAAGGGTTCTGCTGAATTTTGTTTGGGTTGTGCAAAATATCCCCTATTCCCCCTTTGCCTTGAGTCTCCTCTCTCCTAATTCTTAAAGCACCCAGCAGATGGTTAACACAAGGAGCAACAACAACGACAATGTTCACGACAACAACACTACTGGCAACCAGGCTGCACCTATCCCTCCACCACCTCCTGCCAATGGACCGGATTGGGCTCAAATGATGGCCAATCAGAATCAGCTTATCCAACTACTAGTGCAGACCATTAACAACCCTGCACAACCTGCTCCACTAGTGCCAGCACAAGCTCCCCAGCCAAGCCTGGCTGAATTTATGAGGTTGCGTCCCCCGACCTTCTCCAGCAGTGCTGACCCCATGGATGCAGATGACTGGCTTAGAGTCATAGGCAAAAAGCTGGACATCATCCAATGCAGTGACCGGGAAAAAGTCTTATTCGCTTCTCATCAGTTGAACGGACCAGCGTCAGAATGGTGGGACACTTACACCGCTGCTCATGCCAACGCACAAGCCATAACATGGGATGAGTTTGTGCGGAGTTTCCGCAAAGCTCATATTCCAACCGGCACCATCACTCTCAAGAAAAGGGAATTCCGAACTCTGCGCCAAGGAAGCTGCACCGTGAATGAGTATCTACGGAAGTTCAACCAATTGGCACGTTACGCGCCAGAAGACGTTGCTACCGATGAAGCTAAGCAGGAAAGGTTTCTTGAAGGACTCAATGATGACCTGTCGGTTCAACTTCTCTCCAACGACTACACTGACTTCCATCAGCTGGTCAGCAAGGCGATTCGCCAAGAGTCTAAGCACCAAGAAATGGAGAATCGGAAGAGACGGATGAACGCCCAGCACATGAACACCAGAAGTTTTCCCAAGATCAGAAGGACTCCACCACATGCCAACAGATTTCAGTCTTCATCTTCAGCCGAAGAACAAGTCCAGACCAACACTTTCCCCGACACCGAAGACAACAAAGCCTTGGCAATTGGCTTCCCAAAGGACTCCAACCCTGCAGCCGGAGTCACCTGTTTCAACTGTCATGAGACCGGGCATTACGCCAACAACTGCCCCAAGAAGCAACAGGTAGTGAAGAATGGAACACCAGGAGCACCAACTGCCAACCACCTTCAAGCAGGAAGAAAAAGGCCCCAGAAGTTCGTGAAAGGACGACTGAATCAGATCTCGGCACAAACCATGCAGGGTAAGATCCAAACCCATTTCTTTGCTAGCCCGTGCGAATCTCGGGGACGAGATTCTTTTTAAGGAGGGTAGATTGTAACAGCCCAGGTTTTTGTTAAAATAAAATAAAGAAATAAATAAATAAAAATCAATTAAAATTAAAATTTAATCTAAAATAAGTGTTTTGTTGCCTAAAGTTTAAATTTGGATTTGCTCTGAATTTCTGCTTTTGAAAAGCTGGATTTAAAAAGCATTTTCAGAAAAACCTAAAATTATTATTAAATAAAATGATATTTTGATTTTATATGAAAATCCTAGTTCAAATTAATTATTTGGAGTTATTTGGCTTTTATTTGGTTTCCTGGATTTTCTGGAGTTCAAAAATGTATTTTTGAAATTAAAAAGTATTTTAAAGTATGAAAATTAAATACCAACATTAGTTGGAAATATTTTTATTAAGTCCAAAATGTCACCAGGAGCTTCAGCGAGCACAGTAAATACTGAAAACAACCAAGAACTTGGAGATTTCTCAAATGCTTGTTGCTCTTCTCAGGTCAACTGAATAGGACTTCATCCTAAAGACCAAATTAACCTCAGAGAGAAGAAGATGCTGACTCAGACCAATTGAAAACAGTGAATACTATTTTTGCCATGAAGAATCAGCAGGAAGGGACAAAATCCATATTTCTCATGATTCTTCGATCCTTTGCTCATGAAACTTTTGATTTCGATAGAGAACGACCTCATAGCTGGAAACCTCAAATCTAAAACAAACATTTCACAGAGAAGCCAAGAAACCAAGGATCCTCTGCCTCCAAACCCTAGAAAACTGTAAATAGAGGAAACTTGAGCGCATGACAGAGAAATGAAAGAAATCTTTGATTCATCCTTTTGCTCTTGGAAATGGATTGGCCAAGATGCCTTGAGGCTGATTCCCACGCTGAACAATAGAAATCTGCAGCTACTCAAACACAAACTCCAATCAAGATGAGGATAGGCAGAGAGGAATAAAGACCAGGAGAGAAAGAATAGAAACCAAACACATAATCAACATAACTGAGAAGGAACATCTCATAGATTACTGAGAAGACATGAATGGTTGCATAGTAATTCTTCTACAACCAAATCAACCCAGGTCTCTCATCTTGAGCAAAACACACACCAACTCATGCAGAAAAGAGAAGAGCAAATACTCTTACATGAGCATAGGCAGGCAATGAGCCAAGAAGCTACTCTGCCGAACTACTCACACACCGAAGAAGAAAATCAAGAAACCTGCACCCACTCCCACTGCATGATTCACACACAAATGAGGCAAAGAGCCAAAACCCTTACAACACAAGAAAGGAGGGAACCAGGACTTAAACTCCAAACCCTAACCTCCTCTATTTATAGCCTCCACTATTGGGTTCACAATTTTCTTTACCCCGTTGTCTTCAACAAGATCCGCTTCCATTTTGCAGCCTTGCGCATTTTACCGAAATGCCCCTGCTGTACCTTCCTGGAAGCTTCCTCTTTTCTTGCTATCCATGCCTCGCAACCACTTCGAATCATCACCGTCTTCGGCATCTCTCGACCGCTTTGACCTCAGCACCGCCTGTGCCTAGTCCGGCCATCCATGCCTCACCACAACCTAGCCTCAAAGTACCGCTCGAACTAGTATAATCATATATTAGCATCAGAAGAAGGTACTCAAGCATGGAATACCCAAAACAAACTCAAACTCTCTAAAACAAGCGTCAATTACTCATCACAAACACAGAGTTACCTCCACATGGTCTCTCAATCTCCCCCTTGATGAGTATATTGACAAACACAGAAAAAATATAAAGTTGATTCTGTTTGAAAGTCACACATGGTCTAAAAGAAAAACAAAGAGACTCAAGACCATGTTGACAAAAGGAGCAAAAACATAAAGAGCAAAGTTTTCTCCAAAGCTCCAGAAAATTTTCTTTGAAATGGCTTTTTTCTCCATTATTCTCCCCATTTTGGTAATAAAATCATCAAGAGGCAAGGAGGAAAATAAAGCAAGATTTGGATGAAATGGCTGAATTTTATGCAATCTAAGAAATTAGAGCCATGAAGATTATCCAAAATGACTTTGAAAGTATTACACCAAACCATAACTCATAAGAATGCTTCTAGATCATGACAAGACATATATAATCAAGCTAAACCAAATAAGTCACAATCTGAAAATTAGTCGAATTTCTTAGCATGTCAAGTTATTCAAGATTATAGTCTAGCTAAAGGTATCCAATGATGATGCAAGCCATGTCAATAATCTAAGTGGAACCAAGAAGCTAGTATTGAATCATTTTAGAGTGCTACAAGTTCAAGAATGAATCATTTGTTCAAGTACTTGGTCTTTTTGTCTAATTAAGCAAATTTAGCACAATTGACATGTTTTTCCTTATAAAATCTCATGGTTGTTTCCAACCAGATTTTTTGTTTAGTCATGTGCTAGATCTCAAGCCTTATGCGACCACTCCAAGCTAGAAGCTTAAGAAGATGATCTTGGTCAACCAAAATTCCCCCTGAGTTCATGCCTAGTGCAATAGCATGCAGTCTCATGAGAAAGAATTGGTGAGATCAGTTCTTTCGTACAAAAGAGATATGTCGTAGGGATGGCCCCCACCTAAACCCAGCAGGCCTGGTGAGAGATTATAAGGCCCAGAATAGGCCATGTGTAATGACATAATTGCCCCCAGAGGGAACAACCAGATGTAAGGGTATAACTGTAAAAGCACTCCTCATACGCATATATATACGAGCACAAGCTGTGGGGAGGGGCCAGGCCATTACACTCAACGTCATCACTCTCCACTACCATCTCTCTCTCTGTTTGGTCTGTAGCCACAACAGTTGGCGCCGTCCGTGGGGAGGGACGAAGACAAGCCTGAAGACCGAAGAAAAAGATGGCACCGAAAAAAGCTTCCTCAGCCGCGGCGAAGGGAAAGAAGGCGGCCAGGGCGGAGCGCCGTATGAGTACCAGAGCTTCGCCATCGCCAGCGACGGACGCGGGTGGCGATGCAGGCGCGGTGGCCGAAGGCGTCGACGTTCGCGCGGCGACGACCAACCCCGCCGCTGGCGGCGACGACCAACCCCGCCGCCGGCGTTACAAGGACGGACCCCGCGGTCCAAGGCGTCGACGCGGGTGCGGCGACAACCGACCCCGCCGGTGCAACGACAGCCGACCCCGCCGCCCCCACCGCAACCCTCGCCGGCGAGGCGAACCGGGCGGCCCGAGGTAGCCACGACAGAGCGACCGGCAGCTCGGGACCCCGCGACGCGGTCGTCCCCGCGCCGACCCCGCCAGCACCGGGGATGGAAAGCACCCTGCTGGCGGCTCTCAACGCGTTCCAGCGGGAGCTGGGGGACCTTCGCGGAGCCGTCAGAGACATACAAGAGGCTCGGAGTCAGCCGGCCGCGCCGGCAATCGCGTCTGAGCCCGCGCCGGAAAGGGCGGACAGTCGCGAAGCCCCCACGTCCAGCCGCGCGCCGCTGCGACGCGTGGATCCGGAATCCCCGCTCTCGGCGGGGTTGCAGCAGGCGGCATGGCCCGACGACTTCAAGTTCCCTAGCGCCATCGATTCGTATAAAGGCGACACGGACCCCCGTGAGTTCGTGCGAGTGTACGAAACCGCGATCGAAGCCGCGGGCGGAGATGACACCACGAAGGCAAAGGGACTCCCCCTCGCGCTACAAGGAGTGGCGCTCTCTTGGTTTTTTACAATAGAGCCGGGCTCCATCTACGCGTGGGAGCAGCTCCGTGTCCGCCTCCACAACAACTTCCAAGGAAACTACGTCGACCGGGTCGATGCGGACCAGCTCTTCGCCGTGAAGCAAAAACCCTCGGAGAAGCTCCGGGACTACTTCAAACGCTTCGCTAAGATTCGATGTCAAGTGAAGGACGTCAATGAGACCACCATCGTCAATGCAGCCATACAGGGCCTTCGTCCGGGCCCAATGGCCGAGTACAACGCGCGGAAGCCGATCAAGACGGTGGCAAAGCTCTTCGACAAGATGGAAGAATATGCCAGGGCGGAGGAAGATGCGCGGCGAAGGCAAGGGGACGACTCCGACACCAACCAGGCCGGAGCCTCGGCGAAAGCCGAAGATCCGCCGAAGGGTGGTTCTTCGAAGGGAAAACGTAAGCAAGAGTCGTCCAGGGACACGCCCGACCGACGGGACAACTCGCATAAGGAGTCGTCCGATCAGCCCAAGCGCGGCCAGCAGAGGTCGAGGCGAAACCGATACGTCCTCGACATCGAAGGCGGTTCCGACGAAGGTGCTTCAGCAGGCCGAGGCGGTCGGGGGCGTCGTGGCCGGGGGCGCGGCCGCGGCAGGGGCCGCGATGATAAGAGTCGTGGAGACTACGACGACCAGCAACAGGGACTGTGGTGCATAATCCACGGCCGCGGCAGCCATGACACCCGAACCTGCACCTCTATCGCGGCGCTACGCGACAGCGTCGCTCGGGACAGGAACCCGGAGGCGCGCCCGCCTGCGGTGGCCCACGTCCAATTCCCATACGAGGCCCCCGTGCAGGCACAGGCGCAAGGGATGCAGCCCCAAGAAGGCACCCTGCGGATCCAAGCCCACGTACAGCAGCCCCGGGAGGGCCCCCTGTCGTTGCAGGCCCCGGACGCAACCTACCGTAGGGTCATTAACGTCATATCTAGCGGCTCGGCGCTGGAGTTCGCCTCGGCACGGCAGCAGAAGGCCTACGCGCGAAGGCTGCATCACGTGGCGGCATACCCAGCGCAAGCACCGCCGGAGTGGGCACACCACGCAGTTACATTCACACCCGACGATGCCCAGGGTGTGGACTTCCCTCATCAGGACCCCCTGGTCATCCGGGTCACCATCGCGGGATGCGACGTGGGGCGCGCCTTGGTGGACGGTGGTAGCTCCGCGAACGTATTGTTTGCGGCGGCCTTCGATCAGATGGGGATCCCTCGAAGCCGCCTGGGGCCCTCGGGAATCCCACTGCAGGGCTTCGGGGGGCAGCCCACTGAGGGCGCTGGGCCAAATCGGCCTTCAGGTCTCCTTCGGCCGCGATGACAACGTGCGGACCGAAGACGCCATCTTCGATGTGGTCGACCTCCCGTACCCCTACAATGCCATACTAGGCCGCCCAATCCTCAATTCCTTCGGCGCGGTCCCACACCACGGCTACCTGTGCATGAAGATCCCGGGTCCCCGGACCATCATCACCGTCCGAGGCGACCAGGACATGGCCCGCCGCATTGAGCCAGGTACCAGGTGCCCGCGTCGCGAAGCCCAACAATGCCCCTAGAGCTGGCGCCACCGAGCGGAGGTCCGTGGGGCCACTCACACGTACCTCGGAGGGCCCTACAGACGACCAGCGACTAGAGGCTTCGGCCGCACCAAGGGTAAACAGTAAATATATCTATCCTTTTCCTTTAGCCGTTTGTCGCTAATCTTTCCTTATTACGCGCAAGTACGCGGTGAAGGCGCGCGCAGGCTTAGCCAACGCGCGCGTTCCCGCAGTATAAACAAAGACGCACGTTCGCGTGTGCACTCGCCGTAGCCAGGGGTACGGGACTGAGTATAAATCGAAGTCGCACGTTCGCGTGTGCACTCGCCGTAGCCAAAGGTGACGGGGCTGAGTATAAACAAAGACGCACGTTCGCGTGTGCACTCGCCGTAGCCAGGGGTACGGGACTGAGTATAAATCGAAGTCGCACGTTCGCATGTGCACTCGCCGTAGCCAAAGGTGACGGGGCTGAGTATAAACAAAGACGCACGTTCGCGTGTGCACTCGCCGTAGCCAGGGGTACGGGACTGAGTATAAATCGAAGTCGCACGTTCGCGTGTGCACTCGCCGTAGCCAAAGGTGACGGGGCTGAGTATAAACAAAGACGCACGTTCGCGTGTGCACTCGCCGTAGCCAGGGGTACGGGACTGAGTATAAATCGAAGTCGCACGTTCGCGTGTGCACTCGCCGTAGCCAAAGGTGACGGGGCTGAGTATAAACAAAGACGCACGTTCGCGTGTGCACTCGCCGTAGCCAGGGGTGCGGGACTGAGTATAAATCGAAGTCGCACGTTCGCGTGTGCACTCGCCGTAGCCAAAGGTGACGGGGCTGAGTATAAACAAAATACGCACCGGGGGGACGCCCTCGCGCGCGCAAGTCTCCGGACTATAAAGAAGACGTAGCGTCGAGCCTAGCTCCGCACGCAATAGTCCACGGACTCTAAATAAGACGTAGCGTCGAGCCTAGCTCCGCACGCGCAAGTCTCTGGACTATAAAGAAGATGTAGCGTCGAGCCTAGCTCCGCACGCAATAGTCCACGGACTCTAAATAAGACGTAGCGTCGAGCCTAGCTCCGCACGCGCGAGTCTCCGGACTATAAAGAAGATGTAGCGTCGAGCCTAGCTCCGCACGCAATAGTCCACTGACTCTAAATAAGACGTAGCGTCGAGCCTAGCTCCGCACGCGCGAGTCTCCCGACTATAAAGAAGACGTAGCGTCGAGCCTAGCTCCGCACGCAATAGTCCACGGCCTAGATTGAGGCGGAGTGGACACCTCCCCATGCCATGGTACCGACCAAAGCGGAGCTAACACCCTCCCATGCATCGCCTGGGGGTATCGAAGGTCGGCGCAACACTCCCCCCCCCCCGCGACTTCACAAAGCTCTCTCCGATTTGCTCGCTCATTCCGTCGTTGACATCAGGCGAGACAAGATCGCCCGAACGCGATCAAGGATCAGCAACGGAGATGGCCACGAGGTCTTCAGCCTTCCTGCCCAGGACGTGACGTCATCGCCTGGTGCTCTCGAAGTTGTTGGTGCGGAGGCTAGGTAGTCGGCTGTCTCCGACTTCATTCCCCGGCCAGAGATGCTTCGGGTTCTCCACGAGGTCGCGGAGTGCGCTGACTCCAACATAGATCGACGGGTGCTGTCGTCGTGTGGGACGGAGCTCCTGGCGAGTGCGTTCGAGGCCTTGGAGATGAGGGTAAGTGCTTGGGTTCACAACTTATGCCACTGTTCGGGACTTCGCTAAGAACTGCACTTTGCAGACCCTCGCTCTTGGCCGAGCTCTGGAGGAGGCACGTATCTGCAAGCAGAGGGTACTAGAGGGCCGGCTTCGAGCTACCAACGAAGCTCATGCCACCAAGGACGAGCGCATCCGTCTGCTGGAGATGGAGAGCACAAGGGCGATCTCTGATGCGTAGACACTCGCTGTCGAGGCGCAGTGCGAGGCGGTGGAGGCGCAACGTGCCGCGAAGGAGGCCCAGCGTGCCGCGGCGGAAGAACGCGATGGTTTACTCCAGTAGATTGCGATGCTGGAGGAGGAGAAGGCCTAGCTCACCGCATCCCTTGGAGAGAGGATCCGGACTCTGGGTGACGCCTCGGTGGTGGTGTGGGGGGTGATGGAGTCTCTGGAGAATGCCCTCAAGGACCTTTGCGTTGACATGTCGGCCCTAACATTCGGCCCCGAGGACCTGCAGCGGACGCTTCGGCGGATTGGAGAGGGTTCGGGCCTTGCCCTCCACACCGCCAAAACCTTCGGCGACCACCGCGGCTTCGCCAGCGCTTGCGTCGCCCTTGCCATGCTCCGTAGCCGAGGGTGCCGGCATGTTGACGGGCTGGCCGACCCCTAGCTGGAGATGCCAGCCGGGGCCGGGGTGATGTCGGGTGCCGTTCGCGATGCCCGGCTTGCCGTCCGGGCCTTCTACGACCGGATCTGGGGCTACATTGGGGAGGACACGGCAAAGGTGGTGCTGTGGCAGACGCTGTACCGGGAGGGGAACTTCGGCCAGTGGCTCGACGAGATTCCACAGCGCAATGAAGACAGAGCTGCTATCCCTGGGCACGGTGCGGACCCATAGGTGTGATGCTAGGGTTTGGTGTGTAGGCGTGTGTTATTATGTATCCGTTTTTGTAAACTGACGCCTTATAGCCCCCGCCCCTTGGCATGAGTAAAGTGGGATTGCCCCAAAGCGTTCTGATGATGCGTGCTATTTTTGCTCCAAGCAGATGTTTCATAGGGGATTACTACTTTTGGACCGCATGATTCGACGGCATCTTCGGCGTTGGGCATGGGCGGAAGAGGCCTGGAGCTTTTGGGCGAGCCGAACTTCAGCGGGTGATACTTCGACGCAGAGGCGCATTAAGGTGGAGTCGGTCGAGTAGCGACCTTAGGCCCTCGAGGGTGCTTGTAGACCTTAGGTCTTCACAAATGTAACTGCCGAGTCTCTGGTCACTTTCTTGCGGATGCAACAAAGACTGGATGAAGAACATGTCCTTTTCGCTTCTCACGATCATGCCTGCCTCCGATCAACTCGTAGGACTAGGTGCTCCGCAAACGCCCAAATGTTAGATAGACGCTTTGAGCGCTCTGTCCCCAACCCTTCAAAGTGGTGGAAGCGGAGCTGGCGCCTAGTTGAAGTAGATGCTCGAGCGCTCCGTCCCCTACCCTTCGAAGTGGTGGCACTGGAGCTGGCGCCTAGTCGAAGTAGACGCTCGAGCGCTCCGTCCCCTACCCTCCGAAGTGGTGGCAACGGAGCTGCCGCCTAGTCGAAGTAGACGCTCGAGCGCTCCGTCCCCAACCCTCCAAAGTGGTGACAACGGAGCTAGCGCCTAGTCGAAGTAGACGCTCGAGCGCTCCGTCCCCAGCCCTTCGAAGTGGTGGCAGCGGAGCTAGTGCCTAGTTGAAGTAGACGCTCGAGCGCTCCGTCCCCTACCCTTCGAAGTGGTGGCAGCGGAGCTGGCGCCTAGTCGAAGTAGACGCTCGAGCGCTCCGTCCCCTACTCTTCGAAGTGGTAGCGGCGGAGCTGGCGCCTAGTCGAGGTAGACAGTCGAGCGCTCCGTCCCCTACTCTGCGAAGTGGTCGTAGTGGGGCTAGCGCCTAGTCGAAGTACACGCTCGAGCGCTCCGTTCCCTACCCTCCGAAGTGGTGGCAGTGGAACTGGCGCCTAGTTGAAGTAGACGCTCGAGCGCTCCGTCCCCTACTCTTCGAAGTGGTGGCAGCGGAGCTAGCGCCTAGTTGAAGTAGACGCTCGAGCGCTCCGTCCCCTACCCTTCAAAGTGGTGGCAGCGGTGTTGGCACCTAGTCGAAGTAGATGCTAGAGCACTTTATTTATGCCCCGTAGAGTGCGCGGGCGCACGTGCGGAGGCAAGCCTCCGCGTGTTTTATTTATACTCCGCAGAGTTCATGTAGGGACAACATCCACGCATCTTATTTATACTCCGTGGATTGCGTGCAGGGACAACATCTGCACGTCTTATTTATACTCCGTAGAGTGCGCAGAGACAACATCCGCGTCTTATTTATACTCCATAGAGTGTGCAGGGACAACATCCGCGTCTTATTTATACTCCGTAGAGTGCGCGCGGAGGCGTCCCTACGCGTGTGTTCTTTATACTCCGGAAAGTGCACGTAGGGACAACATCCACACGTGTTTTTTGTACTCCGGAGAGTGCGCGTAGGGACAACATCCACGCGTCTTTTTTATACTCCGGAGAGTGCGCGTAGGGACAACATCCACGCATCTTTTTTGTACTCCGGAGAGTGCACGTAGGGACAACATCCACGCGTCTTTTTTTATACTCCGGAGAGTGCGCGTAGGGACAACATCCACGCATCTTTTTATACTCCGGAGAATGCGAGTAGGGACAACATGCACGCGTCTTTTTTATACTCTGGAGAGTGCGAGTAGGGACAACATCCACGCGTCCTGTTTATACACCGGAGAGTGCGCATAGGGACAACATCCACGCATCTTTTTTATACTCCGGAGAGTTCGCGTAGGGACAACATCCACGTGTCTTTTTTATACTCTGGAGAGTGCACGTAGGGACAAAATCCATGTGTCTTTTTTGTACTCCGGAGAATGCGCATAGGGACAACATCCACGCGTCTTTTTATACTCCGGAGAGTGCGTGTAGGGACAACATCCACGCGTCATTTTTATACTCCGGATAGTGCGCGTAGGGACAACATCTACGCGTCTTTTTATACTCCGGAGAGTGCGCGTAGGGACAACATCCACGTGTCCTTTTTATACTCCGGAGAGTGCGCGTATGGACAACATCCACGTGTCCTTTTTATACTCCGAAGAGTGCGCGTAGGGACAACATCCACACGTCTTTTTTATACTCCGGAGAGTGCGCAGGGACAACATCCACGCGTCTTTTTTATACTCTGGAGAGTGCGTGTTGGGACAACATCCACACATCTTTTTTATACTCCGGAGAGTGCGCAGGGACAACATCCACGCATCTTTTTTATACTCCGGAGAGTGCACGTAGGGACAATATCCACGCGTCCTTTTTATACTCCGGAGAGTGCGCGTAGGACAACATCCACATGTCTCTTTTATACTCCAGAGAGTGCGCATCGGGAAAACATCCACATGTCTTTTTTATACTCTGGAGAGTGCGCGCGGAGGCGTGCCTCCGCGTGTCTTTGCGTGGAATGAGACAGTTTTGTAGACGGTTGGCTTTGTTAATCTCCCATTTGCGCGGGCGAGCATCTTACGACAGGCAGGGTGCTGACATTGTTACAGGCTTCCCTTCGGCCCTCAACATAGTATCACCGTAGCCTGTCTGCATTCCATGTGTGGCAAAGTGTCTCCCCTTCCAAAGTGGCGAGGCAGTAAGCTCCTTGCTGCAAAGCTGCAGCGACGATGTATGGGCCCTCCCACTTGGACTCCAACTTGCCGACAGTCTCCGCATGGAGCACCATCTTGAGGACGAGGTCTCCCGGCTGGAACTCCCGCGAGTATACGGTGCGGTCACGACGTGCTGGGTGGCGCTCACTTGATCTCCATCGACAAGATCCAGGGACAATTAGCGCTCCTCCGCCGGCGCCTGGACGAGAACCCTCCTCGAGCCAGCCTTAATTTCTTCGGGCGTCATTGCCTCATCGTCGAAGAGGAGCTTGAACGACGTGAATCCCGTCGGACGTGTCACCGTTGTGCAGAGGGACCAGAGCATGCTGTGGAGCTCGTTTGGCCACTTGCCCTTTGGTAGCCCGATGAGACGCTTCTTGACTCCGGCGGAGATGGCGCCATTCACCTACTCGACTGCTCCATTGAACTGTGAGTGCCCAACCGAAGCGAATTTGAGTGTGATGCCCATACTGTCACAGAACTCCTTGAATGGGGCGGAGTCAAATTGCAGACCATTGTCTACGGTGATCTCCCTAGGCACTCCAAAGTGGCATATGATGTTCTGCTAAAGAAAGTGTTGCATGGCGGCGGAGGTTATCCTAGCTAGAGCGACAGCCTCTGGCCACCTGGAGAAATACTCCAAGGCAACTACCACAAACCGGAGGTCCCCTGGGGCCCGGGGAAGTGGCCCAACGACGTCGATGCCCCACCGTGCCAGCGGCCATACTGGGGGAATAGGCTGCAAGCTCGTTAGGGGTCTACGGATGACCTGTCCCATCCATTGGCATCCTTGGCACCGGCGCACGAGGTCTTGTGCGTCGACAACGGCGGTTGGCCAGTAGAAACCGTGCCTAAATGCCTTGCCGACTAGCGACCTCGGCGCGATGTGCAAGCTGCAGAGCCCTGCATGGATCTCCGTGAGAAGTTGCTTTCCTTCTTTGCGTGAGAGGCATCATAGGAGTGGGGCGCAGACTCCCTTTTTGTAGAATACACCGTCGAGCACCTGGAAGGACCTAGCGCGATTCTGCAGGCGCCGGAGCTCTAGAGGGTCGTCTGGCTCCGCGATGCCCTGCAAGAAACCGCAGATGGGCTTCCGCCAGTCACCCTGCTGGGTTATTTGGTGGACGAGAGCCGCGTCACTGTTGTCTTGAGCGATGGCTGCCACGGGCAGGACCTCGTAGAATGCTCCATCGGGGAGGGGAACCTCTGGCTGGTGGCCTTTGCGAGGGCGTCCGCTTGTTCGTTATCCACACAAGGGATGGCCTTGACCATGACGCCCAGGAAGTGTCGCTCCTTCGCTCTTACGGCTGCCAGGTACTTGGCCAGTTCAGGGTCCTTGGCTTGGTAAGATTTGTCCACATGGCCCATCACCAGACGTGAGTCGGTGTGGAGAAGGACCCGTCGCGTGCCAAGAGCTTTAAGCTTTGCGAGGCCGAAGAGCAGTGCCTCGTACTTGGTCGTATTGTTGGTGGCCAAAAATCCAAGGCGCGCCGAGTACAGTAGGCGGTGGCCCTCTAGTGTAGTGACCACTGCGCCCACGTCGGCGCCCTGTTGGACCGAAATGGCGACAGAGGGGGGGGTGAATGTTGACTTCTAAAAATTCGTCCCCAAGTACTCACAAGCAAATTTACCTCTCAAAATAGCTACAACAAGCTATGAAGAGGAAAGCGAGACTCGCTAGAAACTCAAGCAACCAGGGAAATAACCACTGCAACAGAAAGGAGAACCAACACTGCAAACCAAGAAAATTTCAGCAGCAAAAACCCTGGGGCCGGTCTGACCGCTGGGTAATAGCCGGTCTGACCGCTCCCCTGGTTCCAGCACCCTGAGGGAACTCTGAAAACCTGATTTTTTAGAATAACTTCAGACCTTCGCAAATCAGAGAAATTGATGGATTTCCTCCATTCCTTTTGGCTCAAAACTTTACTGCAACATACTAAATAGCAAAGAGGCCTTGAGGGACAAAGAAATCCCACCAAACAACAAGAATTTCAGATGATGGTAAAAATCTGAAAACTTGCAAGAACTTCACCAAAACTCAAGTTACTCCCCAACCTTTGATCCTTTGGCCATGAAACTTTGAGGATAGCTAATTAATAGCCTCTAGACTCTCCATGCCAAATTTCAAGCCATCTCGCGAAAGGAATCAAGAACAGCACCAAAACCCTAGAATGTAAAACATGGACAGGGGAAGTCCAAAACCCAAATCTGAGATTAAATGAAGTTGGCTCTTGGGAAACTTGATCAAATGATCTTGAGGCATCATCCCATCATTGAGCAACCCATTTTGGGCCTTCCCAACAAGAAACAACTCAAAACTCAGAAAATCAAGAAATCAACAGAGAGGGCATCGAAGGCAAAACAGGAGCACGGGAGAAAACCCAGAAATTTCATTCCAAATCAACAGTGATTACAAGGAGTCCCGATACGCATGGACATTAGAACCAGAGGAATGATTACAAGACTCTCAATCCATCCTCTCCCTCTCCATCTCCCTCTCCAAGACTCAAGAACACAAGAGGATTACATGAAGAACACACAGGGAGAAAAGCTACGAAGGGGACATCCTTCAACAGAAACTCTGCCTCTCCTACCAACTAAAGCCTTAAAGCCAAAACAAACTCTCAAAGCTTCTTTTGACTCTAGCAAACCCTAACTCTCTCCCAAAGCCATGAGGAGACATGCAGCCCCCTCCTCCTATTTATAGCCCATGGCTAACGGGTCTCCCCCCGTTACGCCGGCTAAACCCGAACGGAACCACTTCCACCTGTGCAGCCTTGCGAAATTCCCGTTTCGCCCCTCCTGCACCTTCCGGGAAGCTTCCGCGTTCCTTGTCGTCCACGACTCGCAACCACATCGAATCTCCACCGTCTTCGACACATCCGACTGTTCTGACCTCGACACCGCCTGTGTCTAGTCCGGTCACCTCGTGTCTCACCACGACTCCGCTTCGACATCCTGCAGTCACACACACAAGCAACCACGTCAAATAGCACCGCTCGATACATGAAAGCATAAATGCATTAATGAACCAACATTAAGCATGATAAAGCCTAAACGTGTCAAAATAACATAATACACATCCTAATCCCTTTGATCAGGTTTGACCAAGTCTGACCGAGCCCCGTTGCACCGTGCAACGACATGGTCCGACCTCACAAACCAAACTCGACTATCCTAAACCTTTGTCAATTACTCATCATTCACATGGAGTCACGACCACATGGTCTCTCACGCCCGAAGCGTCGTAAGCTCCGTCTGTATTGAGAATCCACACCAGGTCCTCTGGCTATTGGACATGCTAGGCCGGCGGAGTCCATTCCGTGAGGAAGTCAGCAAGGATTGGGATTTAATCGCCGTTCGTGAGGCGTATGTCAAGGAGAACAGCGCGAGCTCGGCCACCCACTTGTCAATGCGCCCCGTGGACTCCGTATTATGTAGCATCTCTGCCAGAGGGAATGAGGATGGCACCGTGATTGGATGGGTCAGGAAATAATGTCGGAGCTTCCTTGAGGCCATGACCGACGCATATGCCAACTTCTCCAGCTCCGTATACCGTGTCTTGGCGCCCTGGAGGGCTTTGGGGACAAAGTACACAGGGCACTGAAGGGCACCCTCCTTGAGGACAAGAACGGCGCTGATCGCCATTGTTGTAGCAGCGAGGTAAAGTAGGAGGGGAACCTTTGGCGCTGGGACGACTAAAGTCGGGAGGCTTGCGAGGTGCCTCTTGAGGTCATCGAAGGCCTTCGCGCAGTCATCATCCTAGTGAAACCCGTCACAGCCGCAAAGGGTCTTGAAGAATGGCAGGCCCCGCTCCACTACCCTAGATAGGAAGCGGCTCAACGCGGCCATGCGACCACCGAGCCTCTGGACCTCCCTTGTCGTCTTAGGTGGCTCCACTGCGAGGATCGCGTTGACTTTATCGGGGTTCGCCTGGATGCCACGTCCAGACACGAGGAAGCCCAGGAGCTTGCCTGCTTGCACGCCGAAGACACACTTGTCCAGATTGAGCTTGATGCTTGCTCTCCTGAGGTTATCGAAGGTCTCTTGGAGGTCCTGACCATGGGAGACGAGCTGCCTAGTTTTGATGACCACATCGTCGACGTAAGCCTCCACGTTCCTTCCGAGCTGGGAGGCCAGAGCTAGCGCGATGAGGCAGGTGAATGTTGCCCCTGCATTCTTCAAGCCGAAGGGCATCCTAACGAAGCAGTATGTCCCAATCGACGTGATGAAGCTGGTCTTATCTTCGTCGTCCTTGGCCATGTAGATTTGGTGGTAGCCGGAGTATGCATCCAAGAATCTCATGAGCTCGCACCCCGCGGTGGCATCCACCAGCTGATCTATGCGCGGCAAGGGGTAGTTGTCCTTTGGGCACGCCTTGTTAAGGGCAGTGAAGTCGATGCACATACGCCAGGCACCGTTGGCCTTTTTCACCAGCACCGGGTTGGCGAGCCAATCTGGATGTTGGACCTCACGGATGACTCCGGCCTCGAGGAGCTTCGCTACCTCCACCTTAGCCGCTTGCTGCCGATGGATGGACATGCACCGAAGCCTTTGCTTGATGGTTTGGCGTCGGGGCGGATTGCTAGGTTGTGCTCAATGAGGGCACGGTCCATGCCCTTAATGTCTTCCGGGGACCACGCGAAGACATCCGTGTTGTCCCGAAGAACCCGAAGCAAGTCTTGTTCCACCTCCAGGGGAAGGCCCTCGTCGATGGACACGAAGTGACCTTCGGCTTGGAGAGGCACCCTCTTGACCCCACCTTCTGGCCGGGGCTTAGGCGTCCATCCCGGAGCGGACGGCGTGTCCGCCTTTGACTTGTCGGTGAGGACGTGTACCTTGCAGTGTGGGCCCCTAGCACCACACTCCACACGCTGGGTGAGGTCATAGTCACCGGAGACGGTGATGACGCCTTGTGGGCCCGAGAGCTTCATACACAAAAAACCGTGGTGCGGGACCGCCCTGAAAGAGTTGAGGGTTGGACGCCCCAATATGGCATTGTATGGGTGTGGGATGTCAACGATGTCGAAGGTGATGTCTTCGCTCCTGGCGTTGTTGCCTTGGCGAAAGGATACTTGGACGCATACCTGGCCCAACGCCCTCAGCGGCTGACCCTGAAGCCTTGGAGTGGGATTCCCGAGGGACCCAAGTGACTCCGGGGGATCCCCATTTGGTCAAAAGCCGCCTCAAACAGAATGTTCGCGGAGCTGCCCCCATCGACCAGAACACGCTTGACATCACAGCCTGTGATGGCAGCTTGGATGACCAGGGGGTCCTGGTGGGGGAATTGTTAGTGATGTGCCTAAGAGGCAATCAAAAACAATTCGGTTTTATAGGCTAAAAGGGATATTGATCCATATGGGATTAGGGTTCTAATGGGCCTACAACGTGGAAGCCCATTAGCATGCTCTATAAATATGTGGAGGCGGGGCTGCAGGTAACATAGACTACTATGCTGAAAACCCTGGCCGCCACCTCCCCTCGGCCGTATCCCGAAACCCTAGCTGGGCGCGCGGTGCTAGCACACCAGCGCACGACGTTCCATCCCAAACGTGTGGACTCCGTGGAGGCGCCGCTGCTGTTGCTGCTGTGCTAATCGGCGAGAAGCGCAAGGCTATTGCTAGGACGCGAGGAGGAGACATTCAGTTCGTGAAACGATCGACTGCTTCTTCTTCTTCATCAACGCGCATCTACGTTGGACCGGGCTGCTCCAACTCTTCTTCCGCTGCGCAGCACATCTAGTGGTAACTATCCATGACTCCCTTACACGCATGTTTTATGGTTGAACGCGGTAGAAAATCAAATGTTGTAGCTAGCGTAGCCTGTAGGACTACGGGTAGGCTACGCTAGTGCAAATTAATAAAAATTTCTACCCGTAAACCAAGATCACTGCAGTATAGATCACGGTCTTACCACTAGACGCGCAGGTGCGGAATGATGCAGCACGTCGGGGCAGAGTAGTCGTACTAAATTGATGCAGCACGTCGGAGCAGAGTAGTCGTACTACTTCCTCGTCCACGTCGCGGCGTCCCACGTACAACTCCTCTCTTGCGGTTCGTCCAAATGCTACAGATGCAGCGCCGCCAAAAGTATCCATACGTACGGGAGGAAGCGACGCACGCCGGATTACTAGATCCGCGCGAGCGACCAGGGCGTGGGAGGGGTGGCGGCCAGGGTTTGAGGAGGTCACGGAATTCTCTCTTCAACCCTGTGCGCCCTTGCCCTCCTTTTATAGACGTCCTTACAATGGGCTTCTACGAATGGAGGCCCATTAGGACTCAATACCTAGTCTAACCCGGATCCAATCCGAATTAGGCTTCAGCCCTTAAGTGTGTGACCCTATAGGTTCACGTATGTTTAGACATGACGCGAGTATACCTACTCGGTCAATAGTTGGTAGCGGCCTCTAGCAAGACGTGCCAACTCCTAAACGCACATAAAGATCATATCGAACGAACCATCACAACGTTATGTACATGCCAATCCTTTTGTCTCACGATATTCGGTCGAGCTCCAAGCTGACCACTCTTTCTCGATCCTGTGATTCGAAATACCTTACTAGGTTAACTCTTAACCTTAAGTAGCATGGCTATGCATTTCTGGATTTGATCACTCGAGGGGCCCAGAGATATCTCTCTCAGGTAGAGAGGGGCAAATCCCATCTCGACTGACCATGCCTCGCAGCATGCTTCATGACAAAACCCGAAAGCTACCTTTATAACTACCCAGTTACGGAGTAGCGTTTGATAGCCCCTAAGTAGGTCGATTCACATCTCAAGTACATGCGACAATCTCAGGTCTAAGGACAAGGCGTACACATTGTGTAGAGAGAGAACCATAAGTATAATTGTTATGTCTCATGTTGGGTCGGTCCAACCCCATGTTCTAAACATGTGTCCACATTATTGGTTTGACATCTCCATGTCTATGACCTGTGAAACATGGTCATCAACCGATACATGTGCTAATCCATTATTCACGTGTGTCCACACATGAACTTCGACTAGGGACAACTTTAGAATAACCATATAAGTAAAGAGTTTCACAAACAAGTCACATACTTGTTAATCAACACAAAGGCAATATTCAAGGAACATTTATTAAATCATGGATACAACGAAATATCATCATCTCTATGATTGCCTCTAGGGCATATTTCCAACAGTCTCCCACTTGCACTAGAGTCAATCTAGAAGATATCTAATACCCATAGCTCTTGTGTGCGCCTCATGCTTAGGCTGTGGGAGAGGCTTCGTCAAAGGATCTGAAATATTCAAATCCGTGTGTATTTTGCATATCTTTAAATCTCCTCGATTGAGGATCTCTCGAATGAGATGAAACCGCCGCAGTATGTGTTTGTTCTTTTGGTGATTCCTTGGCTCCTTGGCTTGCGCAATGGCCCCACTGTTATCACAGTAAAGATCCAGAGGACTGCACGCACTAGGAACCACACCTAGTTCAGATATGAACTTCCTTATCCAAACACCTTCCTTTGCTGCTTCAGAAGCCGCAATGTACTCGGCCTCCGTTGTAGAGTCAGCAACAGTCTCCTGCTTGGAACTCTTCCAACTGACCGCACCTCCGTTCAAAATGAACACAAAACCCGATTGCGATTTGTAATCATCTTTGTCGGTTTGGAAACTTGCATCGGTGTAACCATTTACAACGAGCTCTTCCTCACCTCCGTAGACTAGGAACACATCCTTAGTTCTTTTCAAATACTTGAGGATGTTTTTAACCGCTGTCCAGTGACTCTCACCGGGATCAGCCTGGTATCTGCTCGTAACACTTAGAGCATAGGAAACATCTGGGCGAGTACATATCATAGCATACATGATAGATCCAATGGCCGAAGCATATGGAATCTTACTCATGCGATCTCGCTCATCAGTTGTCGAAGGACACTGAGTCTTGCCAAGATTTATGCCATGAGACATGGGCAAGAACCCTTTCTTTGCCTCCTCCATGTTGAACCGTTTCAACACTTTGTCAATGTAAGTACTCTGGCTTAATCCTATTAGCCTTTTTGATCTATCTCTATAGATCTTAATACCCAAAATATATGCCGCTTCTGCTTGATCGTGCAAAAATAGCACACCCGCAAGTGCACGGGTTGCCACTGAAATAGCGGCGAGTGTCGTGTTCTCCACAGGGACTAGACTGAGGCTACCGGTGCTCGGCTAAATCTAAGTCAAACGAAACGGGGGAGAACTAAACCTAAAATAGCTACTAAAAAGACCAAACGAACTAACTATCGAACGAACTACAGACGACGGGACGAACGACCGTACGAATTGATGTCGTACGACCGAACGAACAAAATGACGACTAACTAAAAGAACGACAACGACCACAAGAACGAACGACACGACAAGACTAAACGAACGACGCACAAACGACACTAACGACTACACGAACGAACACAAGACTGCCTACCGACACCCTAACTAGCTACCGACCGTAAGACAGCAGGAGGAAGTCGAGAAGCACTAGGGGAGTTTAGAAGCAAAGGGAGGTTGAGACAGCATGAAGGGGGAAAACGGCCGTCGGCGAGCTAATTCGCGCAACTCAAACACAGACATAAACTACCACAGATGCCAATTAACAATGACAACTACATTAAACGCATGACGAAGTCTACACTAGCACCAATCACAAACTGACCAACATCATACTACTAACAACACAAATTGCAGAAGCTCATGTGCAAACTAACTCCTAATCTCATTTAACATCTCAGAACATAAGCATACATAACAGAGCTAAATTCACCAACATCACAGAATCAGATTAACATTCACAGTCCACAAATCATTAAACACAAATCACAATAGTAATTAACAGTGAACAATTAACAGACATTTGGAGGAATGTGGAATTGGAGTGAACCGAAAAAGAGGAGAAGCAGCGTCGGTGTAGAAGATGAAGCAGTGGAGGTGTCGGCCGTAGAGGAAGAAGGGGGCTGCCGTGCCTTCGTCGAAGTCGTCGGTGATGTCGATGAAATGGTGGCGGCCGGCGTCGGCGCCGAGGGTGACTCGGTGGAGATGTCGTCGGCGGCCGTCGGTGTCGGAGCAGAGGATGGCGTCGGGATGGCGGTGAGATACGGCGCTGGCGAGTGGAGAGCAAGAAGGCAGCGGCCTAAGGAAGTTGAGAAGGGAGAAGGGAGGCGCGGTGGAGAGTGGCGGCCGGAGTAGAAGTGGGGAGGAAGGGAAGAGGAAGCTGGTGGCGGAGAGGAGAGGGGAGAGCAAGCGGCGGACGGTGGCGCACGGGTGGAGAAGGGAGGCGAGAGGAGGCGGAAGTAGATGGGGTGTGGTGGCGCCGGAGTAGAGAAGGAAGATGCGGCGGCGGAGAGAGATGGAAGGGGGAAGGGAGGCTGTGGAGAAGGGCGGCGACGGCCAAGAAGGGAGGCGCGGAGGAGGTGCGGCGTGGCGGAGTGGTGAGGTGTCGGAGAAGGGGAGCGGTGAGGTAGGAGACAAGAGGATGCGGAGGTGCACCAAAAGGGGGAGACGAGTAGCGCACCGGCGAGCTAAGGCCCGGCCCTCGCCGGCGCCGACAGTGGAGAAGAAGGGGGAAGGGGGAGGCTGTGGAGAAGGGCGGCGACGGCCAAGAAGGGAGGCGCGGAGGAGGTGCGGCGTGGCGGAGTGGTGAGGCGTCGGAGAAGGGGAACGGTGAGGTAGGAGACAGGAGGATGCGGAGGTGCACCGAAAGGGGGAGACGAGTAGCGCACCGGCGAGCTAAGGCCCGGCCCTCGCCGGCGCCGACAGTGGAGAAGAAGGGGGAAGGGGGAGGAGAAGCAAAGGGATGAAGGAGGAGTTGATGAACAGTGCCGGGCTCGGGCTCTCCACAGGCGGCGGCTAGGGTTTTTGGCCGAATGGGGAATTAGCACTTTTGCGATTTAGCCCTCCAGGTTTCCAGGAATTGCAATCAAGTCCCTTTCCATTGTAATTTCTTCTGATTTAGACCTCCGGAGCTCCGATTTCTTCGCGGTTTGATCCTACGCGTTCGTGTCGATGCGTACATCTGTATGGAGCAGTCCAGATTTATCGTTTATGCGCCTAGATCGCGCCGGCCTGTGAAAGAGTACAAAAAATGTGAAATAGTCCATTTTGAGCAATTAAATATAGGAAAACGTGTAAATGATGATAAATGATCTCGAAATGCGCAAAATATGAGGGTAAATGACGGCTAAATATATGCAAAAATGACGCATGTCATACCCCCAAGCTTTAAACGTTTACTTGTCCTCAAGTAAATGGCATGATATTATCGAACCCAGACAACAAGTAATCATGAGGGTAAAAGACTAGTTAAATGCATGTGATAAGCCAAGAAGCATATAGCAATGTAAAATGAGATTATCTAACTTGAGTTTTGAGAACCATCCAAGATGAGAATGAATCAAGCAAAGATGCCAAAGTGATAACTATAGCATTCGACTAAATCAAGTTACACACAAGTGTCGAAATACACTCAAGTGATCGCATGAATCCAACCAAAATTGTAAAGCATCGGAACTAGGTATAACATCAAGAATGAGCATAGCAAAGGATCATGTTAAGACATATGCTATTTGAGACAAAGAGACTAATACTTGCATGTAATTTATGAAAAAGTCCACACTTGAGCCATGATACATAATTTTTGTTGATTTTTAGCAAAAATTAAAACATAATGGGCACTTGTGGCACTTATTCACACCCATGGGCAAATTTGCCACTTATTCACACTCACACCTCACTTGAGCAAAAATGCCACTTATTCAACACATTTCCAAACCAATGTGACATAGTCACTTATTTCACACACTCACACATTGCAAAACAAATTTTTTTTCTCTTTTCTTTTTTTTAGTTTTGATTAAGCATCTTTAACCGGTTTTCATTAATGCTAAGTAACACGTGTCCTAAGACATGGATACCTAGATAATTCAACCAAGTTATTGGCTCAAGATAGGACTACCCCTTTCACAAATCTTACACTCAAGTAAAGTATCAATGTCTAAAATAACATATGCCAAAGCATGAATCTAAGATATAATCATTCAAGAGGCGATGACTAGAACCAATTCAATCCGCAAATGGTTAAAACACATGCGTAACTCGCAATGAATCAAATGCTATAGGATCACAAGGTTTCTAAGCACATCAAGGATAATAAACAAAACTCAAGCTCTATATGATGCTAAGTGACTTAAGACATTCAAAGAACTAGTGACAATATAGCTCAATGAAAATTTCAGCATGACCTTTGTTGATTAATAATGGCATGGGCTCACATGGCCATCATATATACAATCAAGCATAACATGAGAGCAATAGTAAAGGTCATATATCATCAACACAAGCATAATATGAAGCATATAAATGACCACATATCATCAACTACACGACAATAAGCTCACATGCTCACAAATATAATACAAACATGCTAGAACATCATCCATACACATACAAGTCCTCCCCCAAGCTTAGATTGAGCAATAAATCAAGAATGCGCCTAAAGGGGTAAGAACAGCTCACCGGGTATATATGATGTAGTGAAAGTAGACAAATCATCCCGTGGCTTCTCGCATGTACAAGGATGAAGATCTAGCACGGGACCTGAAATAAAAAGAAAGAAAAGAAAAGAGGAGAAACTAACAAACAAAATGGAAATAAAAGGAAAAAGAGAAGCTCATTTGGATGTAGCGGGAGGAGGGCCAAGGACGGGACATGGAAAAGGCACATGTTCGCCCTCCTCATGAAGCAGCATGCCTCGAAATCCACCTGGATCCCAAGGGATATCGACTCGAACCATGTCCGCTCGTAGTCGATGGTAAACAAGCGTAACCCTGCAAATAGACTCAAAAACATGGCAAATATGTGTGATAGGGTCGACGCCCTCCAAGTCATCAATAGAATATCCAATCATGTAGGTATATCGATAAAGTACATCATGAGGTCTATCAGTGAGATGAGCACAACTAGTAATAGCATATGTCTCGTCAGGTCCAAAGAAATCAAACCGGAAGTGGTCGAGGAAGAGTTTCCAAACTACCTGAAGTGTAGGTGAAGTAGAATGCACGGTAGTAGAAACCTCCAGAGGGGCGATATCGACGAAAGAAGTAGCCAGTGATGGATCAATAGAAATGTGCTCCTCGTCGACATCGGAAGCAGCCCCCTCATCATCAAGAATGAGTATCTCCATCTCAGGCTCAAAGATAAAATAATCATCTAAGTGGCCCACATCCTCAAAGGTGAATCCCTCCATGACAGTCTCAAGAAGCACAGGAATGAGGACAAAGCAGTGAGAATCCTCCACATCAAATCTCTGAGTCTCAAGCTCGGGCTCATGAACACAAGTATCAGGGTCCATATATGGTGAGTCCATGACATCAAAAGTGACTAACTCTAGCTCGGGTCCGTCAATAGAAGGATTATCATCAAAGCGAGGCACCTCTATGGGGATCGGGAGCGTCTCAGTGGCACTAAATGAAGACTGTGATGTGGCATGATTGTTCAAGCAACTACTCAATGACTGGGGTAAATTCCTAAGATTTTCCACTTCTGATATCAATGTGCTCACTGCACTCAAATGGCTTTTTATGTCACTAAACTGAGTGTCCACCCTAGTAATATATGATGCCAACATCTCCTCCAACTTGGACATATGATCAGATTGAGGGGTAAGAGGCGAATGCTGAGGTACAGGATAGTGCGGGTGTGACCAATGAGAAATATCATGATCTCTATATCTAAAACCCTGCAATGGTATACTAGAAGAAAATGATGAGATATCAGGGTTGTTGTTTCCATATGACAGACTCGAGTGCTCAGGCCATCCAGGGTGATAAGTGTCAGGGTATGGCCCACTCGGCTGAGCAAAGCTCATCCCATAACACTCTGGAGTGGACAAATAACCACGCTGGCACTCAGCGGGTGAATGGCCCTGAAAACCACAAGTCTGGCATATAGAAACAACTGGAGAGCGAACATCTGTAAAGAACTGTACTGATCATGCCCGCTCTCTAACACAACTCCTCGCTCTAAAGCATAGCGTCCTAATTGGCGAGACAATAGATTTACCTGCTCTTGAAGAATATCATAAGTAGGGGTGCTCATAAAGCCAAGAGAATCAGAATAATAAGCCATAGCCTCAATAAGTACCAATATCAATCAACCTGCGAGAATGGATACGAAAATCGCGAAAGAGAGAAGTAACTAGAGAAAGGGTTAGGGATTAGTAATATATCACAAATATGAACAATAACGAAAAGAAAGACAAGTCAGCACAAACACAAAACAAGCAAAAGAAAACAAACGACCTAGTCTATAGCCTAACACTGTCGCTCTAAGCTAGTCCCCGGCAACGGCGCCAAAATGCTTGATCGTGCAAAAATAGCACACCCGCAAGTGCACGGGTTGCCACTGAAATAGCGGCGAGTGTCGTGTTCTCCACAGGGACTAGACTGAGGCTACCGGTGCTCGGCTAAATCTAAGTCAAACGAAACGGGGGAGAACTAAACCTAAAATAGCTACTAAAAAGACCAAACGAACTAACTATCGAACGAACTACAGACGACGGGATGAACGACCGTACGAATTGATGTCGTACGACCGAACGAACAAAATGACGACTAACTAAAAGAACGACAACGACCACAAGAACGAACGACACGACAAGACTAAACGAACGACGCACAAACGACACTAACGACTACACGAACGAACACAAGACTGCCTACCGACACCCTAACTAGCTACCGACCACAAGACAGCAGGAGGAAGTCGAGAAGCACTAGGGGAGTTTAGAAGCAAAGGGAGGTTGAGACAGCATGAAGGGGGAAAACGGCCGTCGGCGAGCTAATTCGCGCAACTCAAACACAGACATAAACTACCACAGATGCCAATTAACAATGACAACTACATTAAACGCATGACGAAGTCTACACTAGCACCGATCACAAACTGACCAACATCATACTACTAACAACACAAATTGCAGAAGCTCATGTGCAAACTAACACCTAATCTCATTTAACATCTCAGAACATAAGCATACATAACAGAGCTAAATTCACCAATATCACAGAATCAGATTAACATTCACAGTCCACAAATCATTAAACACAAATCACAATAGTAATTAACAGTGAACAATTAACAGACATTTGGAGGAATGTGGAATTGGAGTGAACCGAAAAAGAGGAGAAGCAGCGTCGGTGTAGAAGATGAAGCAGTGGAGGTGTCGGCCGTAGAGGAAGAAGGGGACTGCCGTGCCTTCGTCGAAGTCGTCGGTAATGTCGATGAAATGGTGGCGGCCGGCGTCGGCGCCGAGGGTGACTCGGTGGAGATGTCGTCGGCGGCCGTCGGTGTCAGAGCAGAGGATGGCGTCGGGATGGCGGTGAGATACGGCGCTGGCGAGTGGAGAGCAAGAAGGCAGCGGCCTAAGGAAGTTGAGAAGGGAGAAGGGAGGCGCGGTGGAGAGTGGCGGCCGGAGTAGAAGTGGGGAGGAAGGGAAGAGGAAGCTGGTGGCGGAGAGGAGAGGGGAGAGCAAGCGGCGGACGGTGGCGCACGGGTGGAGAAGGGAGGCGAGAGGAGGCGGAAGTAGATGGGGTGTGGTGGCGCCGGAGTAGAGAAGGAAGATGCGGCGGCGGAGAGAGATGGAAGGGGGAAGGGAGGCTGTGGAGAAGGGCGGCGACGGCCAAGAAGGGAGGCGCGGAGGAGGTGCGGCGTGGCGGAGTGGTGAGGTGTCGGAGAAGGGGAGCGGTGAGGTAGGAGACGGGAGGATGCGGAGGTGCACCGAAAGGGGGAGACGAGTAGCGCACCGGCGAGCTAAGGCCCGGCCCTCGCCGGCGCCGACAGTGGAGAAGAAGGGGGAAGGGGGAGGAGAAGCAAAGGGATGAAGGAGGAGTTGATGAACAGTGCCGGGCTCGGGCTCTCCACAGGCGGCGGCTAGGGTTTTTGGCCGAATGGGGAATTAGCACTTTTGCGATTTAGCCCTCCAGGTTTCCAGGAATTGCAATCAAGTCCCTTTCCATTGTAATTTCTTCTGATTTAGACCTCCGGAGCTCCGATTTCTTCACGGTTTTATCCTACGCGTTCGTGTCGATGCGTACATTTGTATGGAGCAGTCCAGATTTATCGTTTATGCGCCTAGATCGCGCTGGCCTGTGAAAGAGTACAAAAAATGTGAAATAGTCCATTTTGAGCAATTAAATATAGGAAAACGTGTAAATGATGATAAATGATCTCGAAATGCGCAAAATATGAGGGTAAATGACGGCTAAATATATGCAAAAAATGACGCTTGTCAGCTTCCCCTAAGTCTTTCATTGAAAAACTATTTTTCAGTGAGGTCTTAACGGACTTGAGCATAGGAATATCATTTCCAATCAGTAATATGTCATCTACATATAAGATTAGAAATACAAGTGAGCTCCCACTTGCCTTCTTGTAAACGCAAGATTCTTCTTCGTTTTTGATGAAGCCAAACCCTTTGACCACTTCATCAAAACGAATGTTCCAACTCCGAGATGCTTGCTTCAATCCATAAATGGATTTTTGAAGTTTGCATACTTTTGTAGCATTTATTGGATCGACAAAACCCTCGGGCTGTATCATATACACGTCCTCGGTTAAATTTCCATTAAGGAAAGCCGTTTTGACATCCATCTGCCATATCTCATAGTCGAAATATGCAGCAATAGCTAGAATGATCCGTATAGATTTAAGCATCGCTACAAGCGAGAAGGTCTCATCGTAGTCAACTCCTTGAACTTGCCGAAAACCTTTTGCGACAAGTCGAGCTTTATGGATATGAACATTTCCATCCATATCAATCTTCTTTTTATAGATCCATTTGCACTCTATGGTTTTAACACCATCAGGCGGGTCAACCAAGTTCCAAACTTGATTGTCTCCCATGGATGCTATCTCGGATCTCATGGCACTATGCCATTTCTCAGAGTCTGGGTCCATCATTGCTTCCGCATAGGTCGTAGGCTCATCATTGTCTAACAATAACATATCTCGCGTATTGCGGAGCCTTTCCGACCTTCGTGGTGGTGGTGCTTCCTTTGCCATGGGTTCCTCAACTTGTTCTGCCACGTGGGCATCATTCGTCGAGTCTTCCCCGATTGGTTCATCTTGAACCTCTTCAAGCTGCACCGTTCTTCCACTTGTTTCCCTGTTGAGAAACTCTTTCTCTAGGAAAACACCACTTCGAGCGACAAACACTTTGCCCTCTAGTCGGTTGTAGAAGTAATATCCAAAGGTTTCCTTCGGATATCCCACGAAAATGCATTTATCCGACTTGGGTGTGAGCTTGTTCGACTGTAGTCGCTTGACAAACGCCTCACATCCCCAAATCTTTACAAAAGACAAACTGTGACTCTTCCCAGTCCATATCTCATATGGTGTCTTAACTACGGATTTAGACGGTACCCTATTAAGTGTGAAAGCTGCTATTTCTAGAGCGTAACCCCAAAATGATAATGGTAGATCTGACTGGCTCATCATCGATCGAACCATGTCCAACAAGGTCCGATTACGCCGCTCGGATACCCCGTTTCTTTGAGGCGTTCCGGGCGGTGTTAGCTGTGGAACAATTCCGCAACTCTTCAGATGATTGCTAAATTCATGACTCAAATACTCGCCACCACGATCAGATCGCAGAGCCTTAATTTTCTTGGCACGTTGATTTTCAACCTCATTCTTGAACTCTTTGAACTTTTCAAAAGTTTCAGACTTATGCTTCATTAAGTAGACATAGCCATATCTACTAAAATCATAAGTGAAAGTTATGAAGTAATGAAATCCACCTCTAGCAGTCGTGCTCATTGGTCCACATACATCAGTATGTATGATTTCCAACAAGTCTGATGCCCTCTAAAAAGAACCTTTGAAAGGTGACTTGGTCATCTTACCAAGCAAACAAGCTTCACATGTCTCGTATGATTCAAAATCAAACGAAGTTAGAAGACCATCATCATGGAGCTTCTTCATCCGCTTTTCACTTATGTGACCCAAACGACAATGCCAAACATAGGTGGGATTCAAATCATTAGGTCGAAGTCTTTTAGCATTTATGTTAAAGATGGGAGCATCATCAAGATTTAAAATAAATAACCCATTCACAATGGGCGCAAAAGCCACAAACATTTCATTTTTAGAGATCAAACAACCATTGTCTTTACTTGCAAATGAATAACCATCTCTCATCAAACATGAGGGGGATAAAATGTTTCGACTCATACTAGGAACATAATAACAATTATTCAATTCCATAATAAATCTTGAAGGAAGCTGAAGTTGCATGGTGCCGACGGTTAACGCAGCAACCCTTGCTTTATTTCCGACGCGAAAATCAACTTCACCTCTTGCGACTCCTCTACTTCTTATTAGCCCCTGCATCGAGTTGCAAATGTGAGCAACTGATCCGGTATCAAATACCCAAGAGTTAATAGGAGAATCAGCGAGAAAAATGTCTAAAACATTTATGACAAGTGTACCATGGGTGGAAGTCTTACTTCCAGCATTCTTCTTGCATTCCTCGGAATCCATGTACTTCTTGCAGTTTCTCTTCCAGTGGCCAGTCTCTTTACAATAGAAGCATACTGTCTCAGCTCCAGGTCCAGCATTAGGCTTAGGCGTTGGCTTTGAGATCATATCTTTAACCTTGCCCTTATTCTTTGCCCATGGCTTCTTACCCTTTTTCTTGAAGCTAGACTTGTTCTGCACAGCCATCACATGGCTAGGCCCTGCACACTTCTTAATGTCACTCTCTGCTGTTTTGAGCATCCCACAAAGCTCATTAAGGCCCTTTTCCACCCCATGCATATGGTAGTTCGAAATGAAATGTCCATAGCTAGGTGGAAGAGACGCCAAAATGAAATCAGTTGCCAACTCTTGGCTAATTGGAAAACCAAGTTTATCCAAAGTCTGACTGTAACCAACCATTTTGATCACATGTGGGCCTACGGGTGCACCTTCTGTTAACTTGCATTCCAGAAAAGCCTTAGAGACATTGAACCTTTCAGTCCTGGCCTGTGTCTGGAACATGTCCTTAAGCGACATGATCATATCATACGCTTCCTGATCCTCAAACTGCTTTTGAAGGTCAGGTTCCATGCATGCAAGCATAAGATAGCTAATCTCAAGAGAGTCATCACATGCTTTCTTGTAGGCAGTTTTAACAGCAGTAGCCGCATTGATAGCAGGCTCTTCTGGGATTGGGGTGTCCAGAACGTTTTCCTTTTTATCTGCCCTGAGAACAATTCTCAGGTTACGGACCCAGTCCGAATAGTTTGTTCCATTTAATTTTTCTTTCTCAAGAATCGATCGCAAAGCAAAAGGGTGTGCGCGACTGCTAGATGCCATTGATCTACAATAGGAAATGCAAAATACTAAGACAAAAAAAACCATGATAGAGTAAACTGTATTAAACAAATTTAATAGAATGTACTCCCACTAAAATCAATATCCCTCTACTGATTCTTAGCGATTCAAGATCCGCAATTAACTAGTCTACTAGTGAGCTTTTGCATCACCGCTAGGAGACAAGGTAATTCGGTAAGTAACACCTTTACTAATCATATCTCTATATGACTCTTGTTGTTGGGTGACATCTCTATGCCTCGGCGCCCAACCTTTATGCCCCAAGGTCCATAACCTTTATGATAACCTTGTTAAGTTCACCAACCCTTATGCATGTATGTATCCGATACAAACCCATCTAGTCAAGGAAAGTCGATGGTGCCCTAATTTTATAGACCCACCATCAATTTACAAGACATGGGATGGTGCAGAGTTTAGTTGGGAGGGCATATGTTTAACTTAACATTTTGTGAGGGATCGTTATACTTCTACCATTCAAACATGCATAGGAGTAAAACAAACAGGAATAGCATTCACACAGTTGTGACTCAGTATGGCCCATTTTCTCATGGTGATCTCCATCGCCATAGAATCTGTCCACCATGATGATCTCCATCTCCATGGTTAATGTGTGCCATCCCTCCAAGTGATGTGTCCTCCGAGTACTAATACAAGCTATTACTCATAACAGCTAGTAATAAAATACATGGATACAAGGAATCATCACAAGTCGGCACGCAGGCCGTTAATACAATACTTTGACAACACAATGGCTCCAGCCGTGTTGCCGAACCCACGACACGCAGGTCATGAAAATATTACAAACATGCATCACATACACATTAGGCCATACTGGTCACATACATCCTGCAAAAACAAGTTATGCATAGATTCGCAATCTACCGGATAAGGGGGTCGAGGGGGTTTCCCCCCGCGGGGTTCGAAGGGGCAGCGCCCCTCGCGGTATTTATGCAATTTTTAAAAAAACAGAGATCCAATCTATGCAATTTTTACTTAGGATTTTGATCGGCAAATCATATTTACCCCAAATCGACTATTGTTCCGATTCGACCAATTTGCATTGATCTTCGCGTGCCGCAACCGGTTTTACGTGTCACTGTCTACCCCGATGGTGATTCCGACCGGTAGGGGTATGTTGTGGCACGACCTTAGCAGCATAATAACGGAATATCGATTATTAATCTAGGTTCCGATTCGACCAATCATATTGATCTTCGCATTCCGCAATCGGTTTTACGTGTCACTGTCTACCCCGATGGTGATTCCGACCGGTAGGGGTATGTTGTGGCACGACCTTAGCAGCATGATCACGGAAACCAGATCTATCCATTACCAGAACTATACAATCGATCACATCGATCATAACGACTTACATATCGCCATATGCAAATCACCCGAACCTATAACACGACAGCAATGGCTCTGATACCACTGTAGGACTACGGGTAGGCTACGCTAGCGCAAATTAATAAAAATTTCTACCCGTAAACCAAGATCACTGCAGTTATAGATCACGGTCTTACCACTAGACGCGCAGGTGCGGAATGATGCAGCACGTCGGGGCAGAGTAGTCGTACTAAATTGATGCAGCACGTCGGAGCAGAGTAGTCGTACTACTTCCTCGTCCACGTCGCGGCGTCCCACGTACAACTCCTCTCTTGCGGTTCGTCCAAACGCTACAGATGCAGCGCCGCCAAAAGTATCCACACGTACGGGAGGAAGCGACGCACGCCGGATTACTAGATCCGCGCGAGCGACCAGGGCGTGGGAGGGGTGGCGGCCAGGGTTTGAGGAGGTCACGGAATTCTCTCTTCAACCTTGTGCGCCCTTGCCCTCCTTTTATAGACGTCCTTACAATGGGCTTCTACGAATGGAGGCCCATTAGGACTCAATACCCAGTCTAACCCGGATCCAATCCGAATTAGGCTTCAGCCCTTAAGTGTGTGACCCTATAGGTTCACGTATGTTTAGACATGACGCGAGTATACCTACTCGGTCAATAGTTGGTAGCGGCCTCTAGCAAGACGTGCCAACTCCTAAACGCACATAAAGATCATATCGAACGAACCATCACAACGTTATGTACATGCCAATCCTTTTGTCTCACGATATTCAGTCGAGCTCCAAGCTGACCACTCTTTCTCGATCCTGTGATTCGAAATCCCTTACTAGGTTAACTCTTAACCTTAAGTAGCATGGCCATGCATTTCTGGATTCGATCACTCGAGGGGCCCAGAGATATCTCTCTCAGGTAGAGAGGGGCAAATCCCATCTCGACTGACCATGCCTCGCAGCATGCTTCATGACAAAACCCGAAAGCTACCTTTATAACTACCCAGTTACGGAGTAGCGTTTGATAGCCCCTAAGTAGGTCGATTCACATCTCAAGTACATGCGACAATCTCAGGTCTAAGGACAAGGCGTACACATTGTGTAGAGAGAGAACCATAAGTATAATTGTTATGTCTCATGTTGGGTCGGTCCAACCCCATGTTCTAAACATGTGTCCACATTATTGGTTTGACATCTCCATGTCTATGACCTGTGAAACATGGTCATCAACCGATACATGTGCTAATCCATTATTCACGTGTGTCCACACATGAACTTCGACTAGGGACAACTTTAGAATAACCATATAAGTAAAGAGTTTCACAAACAAGTCACATACTTGTTAATCAACACAAAGGCAATATTCAAGGAACATTTATTAAATCATGGATACAACGAAATATCATCATCTCTATGATTGCCTCTAGGGCATATTTCCAACATAGCCTACCCATTCTCCTTCAGGAATCTAGTGGTCAGCGGGACCGCCGTTGTGTACACGCATAGATTGTTATATAAACACATTCATGTCAGGGCGGTAGAATGCATTCTACACTTAACTTGTTTTTGCAGGGAATGATGTGAATGGTATGGCATAGATGTATATGTGATGCTTGTGTGTTTTGGCGGCCTGTGTGTCGTATTAATCACAGCTAGGTTGAGGCTGTTCTTTAATTGTATAACGACCTGCGTGTCGACTTGTGATGCTTGCACTCCTCATGTAATTCATTTGCTAGCTATTAGTTGTAATAGTTTAGTTCTTTACCATGGAGGCTTCAAGCATAATGACAAAGAGGACAGGAAGTGTGGCGAAGGACATCACCGTGGAAACATGGCGATGGCGACCACTACGATTCAAAAGGCCACACCATTCACAGTATAATGTGATTATATGCATGTGATGTTTATTTCCTGTCATACTATTCTTTCATGCCATACCTGTAGAGGATGCATTTTTCATGACAGAATAGCTTCCCTCAGAAAAATTAAGAATTGATCTGATGCCCTTCCAATTACTGCGCCTATAAGAATTACGATCATTGTTTGGTAGGTCTGCCAAAGCAGAGTACCATCAACTATCTTGATCTAATAGGGTGGATGTCAGACATCCACATGCATAGTGTTGGTTTACTTGACATTCACATGAAAATTGGATTTGGGCCTTGGGGCATGGTGTTGGGAGCCGGGGCATTGGATGCCACTCAACAAACAAGAGTCACATAAGATGTGATTAGCAAACGTTGCTTACCTACGTCACTAGGTTTCTAGCGGTGATGCCAAAGCTCACTAGAACTTAGATGAACATGGATCTTGACCACTATATGTCGTTAGAGGGAAGACGATTACAAAACATATAGTGGAAGTCTCTTTTGTTAAATTGTTTAATGGAAGATCAAACATGAACATAGTGCTGAACTTTGCTTGTTTATTTTCTGTTGTAGATCATGGCTGCTTCTAGTAACAATTCTGGTTTTAACTTGCGATCTGTTCTTGAGAAAGAAAAAACTTAATGGAACGAATTTTATTGATTGGTACCGCAACCTGAGAATTGTTCTCAGACAAGAAAAAAGGAATACGTTCTTGAGCAACCCTACCCCGATGAACTCTGAGCTATGAACAGTTCATTATGAACTTTCATATGAATAGCATGGAGAAATCATTGACTGAATTGCATGGGATGCTTAAGACAGCAGATGAAAGCATTAAGAAAAACACCAATCATGTGATGATGGTTCAGAAGGAGAATAAAAAGAGGAAGCGTTGGACGCCCAAAGGCAAAGGAAAGGTTCCTAATGAACACCCTAGCTCTAAGCCAAAGCCAAATGGGAAGGTCAAATCTGGCCCTTCTCCTTATGATGAATGCTACCACTGCCATGTCAAGGGGCATTGGTCTAGGAATTGTAAGAAATACTTGGAGGATCTGAAAAAGAAGAAGGGAAGCGAGACTTCTGCTTCAGGCATAAATGTTATAGAAATTAATCTTACAATTTCTTCTGGTGAATCTTGGGTATTTGATACTGGATCGATGGTTCATAGTTGCAAATCGTTGCAGGGTCTAAGAAAGACTAGAAGTTTTGCGAGAGGCAAGTTGGATGTGCGTGTTGGCAATGGAGCAAAGGTTGCTGTACTGGCTGTCGGCACTTATCACTTGTCATTACCTTCAGGATTAGTTTTGGAATTAAATAATTGTTATTACATTCCAGCATTGAGTAAGAACATCATCTCTTCTTCATGTTGGATGAAGATGGTGGTTATGAGTTCGTAATAAAGAACAAACATTGTTGTATTCATTTGAATGATATACTCTATGCAAATTGTCCATTGATGAATGGGTTATATGTTCTTGATCTTGAGGATAAGCCTGTCTATAATATTAATGCAAAGAGGCTGCGGCCTAATGATTTGAATCCCGCTTTTATTTGGCATTGTCGCTTAGGTCATATAAAGGAGAAACGCATAGAGAAGCTGCATAAAGATGGTCTACTCAACTCATTTGATTTTGAATCATTTGAGACATGCGAGTCTTGTTTACTTGGCAAGATGACAAAGGCGCCTTTCACCGGTCATAGTGAGAGGGCAAGTGACTTGTTGGGACTTGTACATAGCGATGTATGTGGACCAATGAGCTTAGTAGCCAGAGGTGGTTTTCAGTATTTCATTACTTTTACCGATAACTTTAGTAGATATGGATACATCTACTTAATGAGGCACAAGTCTGAATCGTTTGAAAAGTTCAAAGAATTTCAGAATGAAGTATAAAATCAGCTAGGCAAGACAATTAAAATTCCGCGATCTGATCGTGGAGGTGAATATTTGAGCCATGAATTTGGTGAACATCTAAAACAGTGTGGAATTGTTCCACAGCTGACTCCGCCTGGCACACCTCAGTGGAACGGGGTATCTGAACGGAGGAACCGGACCTTGTTAGACATGGTTCGGTCTATGATGAGCCAATCTGATCTTCCATTGTCCTTCTAGGGATATACTCTAGAAACTGTTGTGTTTACACTAAACAGAGTTCCATCTAAATCAGTGGAAAAGACACCATACGAGAAATGGACTGGGAAACGTCCTGGATTGTCTTTCCTTAAGATATGGGGTTGTGAGACTTATATGAAACGTTTGACATCTGATAAGCTCTATCCTAAATCTTATAAATGCTTCTTTGTTGGGTATCCTAGCGAAACCAAAGGATATTATTTTTACAATCGGGAAGAAGGCAAAGTGTTTGTCACTCGGAATGGTATCTTTTTGGAAAAAGAGTTTCTTTCAAAGGGTGTTAGTGGGAGCAAGGTGTAGCTTGAAGAAATTTGAGAAACACCTAAAAATGTTTCAGCTCCTATTGAACGTCAACAGGATGTACAAGATGTTGTACAACCGGTTATGGAGGCACCGCCCCCACGTAGGTCTACAAGGGCACGTTGCGCAACTGAAAAGTTCACGCTCCTAACCACGGGACAATGCGACATATTGTTGTTGGACAATGATGAGCCCAAGAGTTACACGGAAGCAATGAAGGGACCAGACTCTGAAAAATGGCTTGGAGCCATGAGGTCCGAAATAAAATCTGTTGTAGGGGTGGCCCAACCCCCCGTGACTGGGTCGTGCAACTAGTCCAACATGTAATAGGCCCAATAGTGTAGAGGAGTATACCAGTGTAAATATACCAATGTACCCTCATCCTTTGTAAATACTAAGGGGTAGAATGGGGATTTACCATTCTACCCCACTCATATATATAAACCCCCAGGAGGGGCAAAGGGGGACATCCTCTCATTTCTTACCAGCTCCCCACAGATCTAGCTCTCCTCTTCTCCTTCTACTAGTCCCCTTCATTCCTGTTTAGCCCGTAGCTACAACAGATGGCGCCGTCCGTGGGGACAGAGCGAGAAGCTGCGCAAGGGCGCTAGAGGTGGCTACCACCAGAGGAGCTTCCTAGCATGGAATAAGTTCATCTTGTCGCTAGCTCATTTGCTTTGAGATATATACATGCACCTCGTTAAATCTGGCGAAGGCGTTGTGAGCCCGTGAGTGAGCACACAGATCTGCTGTGAGTCCTCATTTCTTTTTCGCATCATGAGCATCACAGATCTGATGGGAAAGCGATGTGTTGGACCATGGAAGTGGCCAGCTTCGCATACTGTCGGAGTCTGCGCCGCAGCTCCAGCCTCCGCGCCCTCGGCGTCTACGTGCAGAACCCCATGCATGCGCGAAGCCCCTGCCTGAAGTCTCCGGCATGTGTACGCGAAGCCTTCGGCACGCGTTCGCGAAGTCTCCCGCAACTCCGCGCATGCGCGAACTCCCCGCCCGTAGTATGCTCCGTCCATGCATGCATGAGAAAATACGAAGTCTCACGTAAACCTTCCATGCATGCAATAATGTAGCTACCCATACATTCGTAAGGGAGCCATGCATGGCATAAATACCCATCCGTACCATCTCATGCATGCATGAAACGTGTAGATTAAGTTTCCATCCATACGCGAGCTCTTTCCTCTCTCTCTCTCTCTCTCTCTCTGTCTTGGTTTTTGCTATGCAGGCGATGCACGAGCAGTCTGACACGCCGATGAAGCAGGACGTGGAATACTAGTCCACTTCGCGCGCAGCGCCGCTCGTCGACACGGCCCCCGGCGGGGTCGTCACCACCCTGCGCAAGGTTTCGCGGCCTCCGCACTCGCGGACTCCGTCGCCACCAACCTCCGCGTGTGATGGACATCGCCGGACCCCACGCGTCGCCGCGAGGCCTCCCCAACGCTGAAGGCGGGGTCGCTTGCTCTGAGCTTCCGACGAAAGCCCAAGTCAACTCGCCGACTCCACCACGGTGGGGTCGCCTCCACTACAGACTTCGCGTCGGCGTGGCTTCCGCGTCCAGGACTCCGCACGCGCCGCATGAGCTTCAGCGTTGACTCCAAGCTCTGCGCCAAGGTTGCCGGAGCCCGCGTCAACTCGCCGACTCCGCCACGGCGAGGTCGCCTCAACTACAGACTTCGCATCGGCGTGGCTTCCGCATCCAGGACTCCACACGCGCCGCATGAGCTTCCGCGTCGACTCCAAGCTCTGCGCCAAGGTTGCCGGAGCCCGCGTCAACTCGCCGACTCCGCCACGGCGAGGTCGCCTCAACTACAGACTTCGCGTCGGCGTGCCTTCCGCATCCAGGACTCCGCACGTGCCGCATGAGCTTCCGCGTCGACTCCAAGCTCTGTGCCAAGGTTGCCGGAGCCCGCGTCAACTCGCCGACTCCACCACGGTGGAGTCGCCTCCACTACAGACTTCGCGTCGGCGTGGCTTCCGCGTCCAGGACTCCGCACGCGCCGCATGAGCTTCCGTGTTGACTCCAAGCTCTGCGCCAAGGTTGCCGGAGCCCGCGTCAACTCGCCGACTCCGCCACGGCGAGGTCGCCTCCACTACAGACTTCGCGTCGGCGTGGCTTCCGCATCAACTCGCCGACTCCGCCACGGCGAGGTCGCCTCAACTACAGACTTCGCGTCGGCGTGGCTTCCGCATCCAGGACTCCGCACGCGCCGCATGAGCTTCCGCCTCGACTCCTCCGGCCTCCGCTTGGACCCGGGATGCCTTCGCCGGCTTTCGACTCGGTTTCAGCACGCCTTCGCTGACCTTCGCGCGGACGCCGCATGCACAAAAAACACTGGGCAAGCAGGCGCGAAGTCTCCCGCTCAGAGTCCCTTTATACTCGAAGGAGGTCGGCAGGGCTCGATGCGAAGGCGGAGAAGCTCGGCACGCCGAAGCGGAGGCCCGGGTCGCGCGCGCACGAAGTATGGCGCATGAAGGCGGAGCCCGACGTAGCACTCCCAGTCACGACGAAGCTCGCGGCTTCAGCCTCGGCCTCGGCGCGCCTCGGCGCCAATACACCGTCGCCTCTCCGCTGGGTCTCCGTGCGATGACTTCCATTGAGACAAGCTTCATGTAGTCCTCACGAACGCACGCATGGGGTACCCGTCTGCGCTTCATACGAGCCCGCGGACCTTCGACAAGGCGTCTTCGGCTTCACGCTCCACCGGCCTCCAACTCGGCGTCGCAGGAGCAGCCGCGCCAGCATGCGATAGCCCTCACGGCGTTCGGTGTAACGGCCACCTCAACGCCAACGCAAGATCGCCCGTCACTCCGGGGTCTCCTCGTCCACAGTCTCCGCATGACTCTGCATGGCCTCGCCGACCTCGGCCAGCGCCGCGTCGCCTCGGCTTCTGGACGGCTTCACGGGCCTTCGGCTCGGCTCCGGATGACTTCGCCGGTTTACCGGTTCCCGCTCGGTGACTTCGCTCCCTCATGCGAAAGGACACTACGTGCATGACACTGCATGCAAGGCGCCCCGAGCCTTCGCTCCAGCAAGGACCTCAGTCACGGAGTCGCGGTGAAGAACCTCGGCGTGAACCTTGGCGTGAGCGGCGACGATCGCCCGGAGTCTTCGGCAAGCCCCTCGGAGTCCGCGCCGACTTCCGCGAGGCCTTCATCGAGCTCTTCAGAGTCTTCGCCAGGGTCTTCGGAGCCTCCGCCGTGACGTTTGTAGCCTTCGCATCGGTGTCCGAAGTCTTAGGCAAGCCCCTTGGAGTCCGCGCCGACCTCCCCGAGGCCTTCACCGAGCTCTTTGGAGTCTTTGCCAGGGTCTTCGGAGCCTCCGCCGTGGCGTCTGTAGCCTTCGCATCGGTGTCCGAAGTCTTCGGCGAGCCCCTGCAGTCTACAAGGCGTAGGCCACGCACGTACACGAGCAAGCGTAGCGAGACTTCTATCTCCATGTGCTGCAGAAGCTCCAGGCCGGCCAGACACGCATGGAGGAACCAATGCAGCAGCCGTGGCATGCCGCGGTGGGGGCTCCGGCCGGCCAAGGTCCGCCCCCTGCTCGCCTGCCAAGCCGGCAACGGAGGTCGTGCTCCGGACTGTTGCGGCGATGGAGGAGGCGGAAGCGAGGACCCAGCAGGCTTCGTTGCAGCCCAAGCAGGCCGTGGCGACCACGCCTCCAAGCCTTCGCCAGCCTTCGCTCAACTCCATGACAACTGCGCAGGCCTTCACTTCAGCTCCAGGGTGTCTTCGCCGGCCTCCGCTTGTCCCCATGGTGACTTCGTCGGCATTCGCTCGGACTCCACAGCCAGAGCACTTGACGCATGGCGTCGGCTCGCGTCTCACGGCGAGGCCTCCGCTAGCTTCGCACAGCCAGGGTCTCCGCATCTGAGGAGTTTACTCCGCGTCGCCATCGTCTCGCCTGGTATGTACTACACGTGATTACGTGCGAGGCTTCAACAACCCTGCTGCATTTCTTGCGTGCATGGCTTTAAGAAAATGGTTATGCAGCATATTGTTCATTGAGGCTACAGTTCTCTCAGAGCATTTGATTTGGCCGCATTTGCTCCTTCGGTTTTGGCCCGTTTTGGGCTACCGCAGCATAAGATGCTTTTCTGGTATGGCATTCTGGAGCGTTTTATTGTCGCCTTCGGCCATTTCCTCGTAGCCTCTGTTTTGATCCTCTCTTTTTTATTTAAATCGCACGATTGCCTTGAGCGTCGGCGTACTCTACGGAGTTTTAAATAAGACGTAGCGTCGAGGTCCGCCTCCGCACGCGCGAGTCTACGGACTATAAATTAAGATGTAGCGTCGAGGTACGCCTCCGCATGCGCCAGTCTACGGACTTTAAATAAGACGTAGCGTCGAGGTCCGCCTCCGCACGCGCGAGTCTACGGACTATAAATTAAGATGTAGCGTCGAGGTACGCCTCCACACGCACCAGTCTACGGACTTTAAATAAGACGTAGCGTCGAGGTCCGCCTCCGCACGCGCGAGTCTACGTTCTATAAATTAAGACGTAGCGTCGAGGTACACCTCCGCACGCACCAGTCTACGGACTCTAAATAAGACGTAGCATCGAGGTCCGCCTCCGCACGCACTATACGGAGTATAAATAAGACACGGATGTTGTCCCTGCGCACTCTACTGAGTATAAACAAGACGCGACTGTCCCGCGCACGTACGGGCGTCGCCCCCCGCACGTACTCTCCGGAGTATAAATAGGCGTGGTTGAAGTTCCCACACACTCTACGGAGTATAAAAAATTACTACATGGCCGAGACACCAGGGGTGCCTCGCTTTCAGCGGCGCACCACTTGGATATCGCGCCCTCGCGCGCGTTGCACTAGGGAATGCACCGCGAACGACAGTGTCGACACGTCTTCGGCGCTCGACTCCGCCGTCCGCCTCGTAGGCATCGCCTCGACGGGACGGCGCGTCTTCGGCGCTCGACTCCGCCGTCCGCCTCGTAGGCATCGCCTCGGCGGGACGGCGCGTCTTCGGCGCACGACTCCGCCGTCCGCCTCGTAGGCATCGCCTCGGCGGGACGGCACGTCTTCGGCGCTCGACAACACATCTTCGGCGCTCGACTCCGCCGTCCGCCTCGTAGGCATCGACTCGGCGGGACGGCACGTCTTCGGCGCTCGATGACACGTCTTCGGCGCTCGACTCCGCCGTCCGCCTCGTCGGCATCGCCTCGGCGGGACGGCACATCTTCGGCGCTCGACTCCACCGTCCGCCTCGTAGGCATCGCCTCGGCGGGACGGCACGTCTTCGGCGCTCGACGGCACGGCTTCGGCGCTCGACGACGTCTTCGGCGCTTCACTGATTCCTTCATAGGCGTTGCCTCTAGAGTCTGCGAGCTACCAGTTGCATCGGCACCCTCATGCTTGCTGTCAGGGAACGGGGGGCTGGGGTGGTTGATCGCGTCAGCTCGCCCATCGGGACCTCAGCGCTTGCTGTCGAGGGAGTACTGTTGTAGGGGTGGCCCAACCCCCCGTGACTGGGCCGTGCAACTAGTCCAACATGTAATAGGCCTAATAGTGTAGAGGAGTATACCAGTGTAAATATACCAATGTACCCTCATCCTTTGTAAATACTAAGGGGTAGAATGGGGATTTCCCATTCTACCCCACTCATATATATAAACCCCCAGGAGGGGCAAAGGGGGACACCCTCTCATTTCTTACCAGCTCCCCACAGATCTAGCTCTCCTCTTCTCCTTCTACTAGTCCCCTTCATTCCTGTTTAGCCCGTAGCTACAACAGAATCCATGCATGATAATCAAGTTTGGAACTTGGTGGATCCACCTGATGGTGTAAAAACTATTGAGTGTAAATGGGTTTTTAAGAAAAAGATAGACATGGATGGAAATGTTCACATCTATAAGGCACGATTGGTGGCGAAAGGTTTCAAGCAAATTCAAGGTGTTGATTATGATGAAACGTTTTCGCCCGTTGCTATGCTAAAGTCTATTCAGATCCTCCTAGGGATTGCTGCCTATTTCGACTACGAGATTTGGCAGATGGATGTCAAAACGGCTTTCCTAAATGGAAACCTAAGCGAGGATGTGTACATGACACAGCCTGAGGGTTTTGTTGATCTGAAAAATGTTGGGAGAATATGCAAGCTTCAGAATTCCATTTATGGATTGAAGCAAGCATCTCAGAGTTGGAATCTTTGTTTTGATGAAGTAGTCAAAGGGTTTGGCTTCATCAAGAATGAAGAAGAGCCTTGTGTTTACAAGAAGGCTAGTGGGAACGCACTTGTTTTTCTGGTCTTGTATGTAGATGACATATTATTGATGGGAAATGATATTCTAATGCTAGAAGCTGTGAAGTCTTCTTTGAGAAAAAATTTCTCAATGAAAGATCTCGGAGAGGCAACTTACATTTTGGGCATAAAGATCTATAGAGATAGATCGAAGAGGCTAATTGGATTAAGCCAAAGTACATACATTGACAAGGTATTGAAACAGTTCAATATGCAAGATTTCAAGAAAGGTTTCTTGCCTATGTCACATGACATTAGTCTTAGTAAGATTCAGTGTGCTTCAACACTTGATGAGCAAAAGAAGATGAGTGCGATTCCGTATGCCTCAGCCATCGGATCCATCATGTATGCTATACTTTGTACGTGCCCAGATGTTTCATATGCTCTAAGTGTTACGAGCAGGTATCAATCTAGCCCTGGTCTAGCTCACTGGGTGGCTGTAAAGTAATATTCTTAAGTACTTTAGAAGGACTAAGGATATGTTCCTTATTTTTGGAGGTGAAGAAGAGCTCGTTGTAAAAGGTTACACCGATGCTAGTTTTCAAACTGATAAAGATGATAGCAGATCGCAGTCTGGTTTTGTGTTCTGCCTCAATGGAGGGGCAGTGAGCAAGAAAAGTTCCAAGCAAGAGACGGCAGCTGATTCGACAACTGAGGCCGAGTATATTGCAGCTTCTGAAGCTACAAAGGAAGCTATTTGGATCAGAATTTTTTTTGAGTTGGGTGTGATCCCTAGTGTGTCCTGTTGTCGGGGTGGCCCAACCCCCCGCGACCGGGCCGTGCAACTAGTCCAACATGTAATAGGCCCAATAGTGTAAAGAGTATACCAGCGTAAATATACCAATGTACCCTCATCCTTTGTAAGTACTAAGGGGTAGAATGGGGATTTCCCATTCTACCCCACTTATGTATATAAACCCCCAGGAGGGGTAGGAGGAGGGACATCCTCTCATTCTCACCAACTCTCCCACAGATCTAGCTCTCCTCTTCCTCTTCTACTAGTCCCCTTCTCTACTGTTTGGCCCGTAGCCACAACAGATGGCGCCGTCCGTGGGGACGGCTAGAAGTTACACATGAAAGAGATTTCTCCAATATCCAACAAAAGCAGCGGCTATGTGGATTTTTTTGGCTCCTGGGAGCATGCTGCTTTGGGCCACCCCCAACCAGATCTAGTCAATGACAGATAAGTAGTTCGCTTGCTAAGAATTTAACCATCCTGACTGTCTGTATACTTTTCTTCGTTTTGTAGATGCAGTATTGACTAGATCTAGTTGAATCGCCCAAATGTGGTAGTAAATAGATCTAATCAAATCGTCTATTTCTATGTTCTTGCTATCTCTATTCTGTTGAAGGTGGTTGTGCAGGGAGACGATGTCTCTAGTAGCTTTGCATGCAGGCGGCTGGCACTGACTTCGCTCCCGTGGATTCCGCAACGTCGACCTCCGCAAGCAGCTTTGTCATATTTGACTACCGCGCCAGGCAGAGTCAAACTGCCATGCCGGACCCCGCGTTGACGTCCTCGACTCTGCACCTGCTGGCTCCTACCACACTTCGCGTCCGCGCCGTCGAGTCTACCCTCCGCGTCGTCGAGCGCCTCGCCTCCTAAGCCTCCGCGTCGCCGCATACCCGAAGCCTCCCGTTCGAAGAGCTGAGCGACGCGCGGAGGTTCCCGGCGGCGCGAAGGCCCGAGTCTGGCGGAAGTCAGGCGGCTGCACCCGATGACGGAGGCCTACGGCCCTTCGCTCGGCTGATCTGCGGCAACAGGCGGTGAACTACCTCAACCAGGAGCTCTGTTCCAAGGATATGCACTTCCTCATGGAGCTCATCCAGGAGGGTGTCGACGAAGTCTAGCGCGGGCGTAAGCAAGCTAGAGGCGGTTCTATCGGGCCCTCGCCGCTGACTTCGCCATGACAGACTCCGCGCGGTCAGAGGCGAGCTCTGGCCCCTGCTCACCTTTGCGACGCCCCGGAGACTAGCGCGGCGACTTCGCCGACCTTCGCCCGGCCCCGCGACACCTTCGCCGGGCCCCACCCGGCGCCCTCGTCGGCCTTTGTGACCTCGCCCCTGACATGTAGTCGCAAGTCCTAAGTGTGGATGCATGCACACAGCACCCAATATCCATCCATGCGTATACATCTATCCTTGCGTATCCATGCGTATGCATGCAGCCCACGTAAACTCGCAACATATACATGCTTTGGTACATTAACCCTTCATGCATGCACTATACATATGTATTCACGTAACCATTGCATGCATGGGGCACATATATATGCACATAACCATTGTCATGCATGGTGCATGAATATCCATGTATCTACAGAAACCACTAGTATCTCGGCTTGGGCGGCGTCGTGGCGGTGGAGTTTGAGGAGGCGCCTGCGCTGTTCCGCGTCTTCGTCAGCGATGGCGAAGGGTTCATCGACGCCGACGAGCTCATGAGAGGGCTCCCGTGTGTGTATGGCTGCAGGTTCATGCGTAAGCATACGTACACCGCGGGCTCCGCGAGGATAAAGCCCCTCGTCGACGCGCAGCCAAAGTCCACCTCAACCGTGGCCTCCGCGCCATCGGAAGTTGTCTCCGCGTCTCCGCACTGGGGTCTTCGTCGAGCCACCACGCCGCGTCCTCCGTGTTGTCTTCACGAGCCGGACACCGCACACGTCTCTGCGCCGGGGTCTTCGTCGAGCCACCATGCCGCGTCCTCGCGTCATCTTCACAGGCTAGACTCCGCACACGTCTCCGCGCCGGAGTCTTCGCCGCTACCGGAGTGGTCTTCGCCGAGCGCTCCACGGCCGTCTCCACACGCTGTCATGTAGCGTCGCCTCGGCAGGGGACTCCGCCCGGCCACCACCGTCGTGCAGCATCGCCCGGCGGCCCTGCGCCCCGCCCCTCCGCGCAGGACTTCGCAAGGGGCCCGCCTCCATTGGTGTATACGTGCGATCACGTGTGCGATCGCGCATGCGATCATACAGGCATCCACGAAGCATTCTGCGTCGTCGAAGGTTGGCTCCGCCAACGCTGCCAGGGGACTCCGCGTTGGACCCTGACCGGAGACGCATGCACCCACGAAGTCCCTCCATGCAGTTACGTGAGGCACGTCTCTATGCATGCATGTGAAGTATTCATCCGCGTAGGCCCGTGGAGCTGCAGGTCCTCGTCTCCCCCAGCCAGACTGGGCGCACCTCCATGAGAGCAACTGCGCCGGCTCCGCCATGCCTTGTCTTCGGTTTTCATCTTTGCTTCGCCGGAGACCGAGCTGGCTACGCTAACCTCGCCGCGGCTCCACGTCTTCGACCCTGGCTCGTCGCCCGGAGTGCCTCGTAGCGAGTAGTCAAGCCAAACATCACCTCCGACGGAGACGGAGACGCCGCCGACGAGGTCACCCGGACTTCGCCTCCGTGCGCTCGGCGTCCACGTTGTTGTAAGGTCTTACGACCACCCAGGACCCTTTGCGACTTGTTTTACGACCAGATAGAATTGAGTACGACCGGTCCTGGATGATTACGACCAGTTCCGATCGCTTCAAACTCTATCGATCAATTTTTCTCCGTAGTCGTAAAAAACACTGTAGCAATTACGACCACTCCTCCTTATCGAGCGCTGTCTTCCTCCAGCCGCTCTCGAAAATACCGTGATCGTAAATCTTTACGAACACGCAGTGATGCTGGCGATCACCGTTCACCGTAGTCAAACACCCTTTCAATCGCTTCCGATCACGTACTAGCCTTCTCGGGGTAGTCGCTGCTCCTTACGACCACCTTCACCGTGGTCGTAGCCTTGTCAACGTGGACGAACCCTTTACGACCACGTTGTGCACTCTTTCAACGTAGTCGGAACAATACTGTTCCTTTGCCGTGATCGTAGCACCTGTCGAACATGCCTGCTGGAAACTTTGTTGTGGTCGTAACTCCTCCCGATCACGGTTGTCGTGATCGTGAGTCCTTTCGACGTCTATGCAATCATGCGACAAAACAATACTTTGTGTCTTTCCCTCTTTTTGGTATTTTCTGAATGGCTTGGTGTCTCGAATACATGGCTCTAAGCCTCTTTTTATACCCGGCTGTTCGAATTCAACACGGGTTCTCAAACCTACTCCGACTCCGAGTCTAATACGACTTCGACTTTGTTTCCAACTACGACTTTGAATTTTCGGCTGTAATTCGACTTCGATTACACCCAAATTTTGCACATGACTCTAAAACAAGATTATTTACAACATTCTCTCCCTAATCTTGTTTTTCGACTTCGATCATGCCAATTTTCTTCCTCATCTCTGAAAACTTTATCCGCCCCAGTGACTTTGTCAATATGTCTGCTTTCTGTTCTTCGGTTCTGATGTAGTTGATAGCGATCTTCCCCTCCTCGACACAATTTCTGATATAATGATATCTTGTGTCTATGTGTTTACTTCTATCATGTAGAACCGGATTCTTGCTCAGCGAAATAGCCGATTTGTTATCAACCCTGAGTGTTACCTTCTGAATTGCTTCATCTGACAATTCATTCAACAGTCGAGCGAGCCAGACTCCCTGGCAAGATGCTGCGCTCGCTGCGATGTACTCAGCTTCACAAGAAGACAATGCAACCACCTTTTGCTTCTGTGATTGCCAGCTGATCGGACTCTCCCCAAGCACAAACATTATGCCTGTCATGCTCTTTCGATCGTCGACATCTCCCGCCATGTCGCTATCACTGTAGCCCGTCAGCTGCAACGACTTCCCATCTCCTCTCTTATACTGAATCCTGATATTCAGAGTACCTTTGATGTATCTCAGGATGTGCTTCACGGCATTCATATGCTCATGAGTCGGTTTCTCCATGAAACGACTTACGTATCCGACTGCAAACGAGATGTCTGGTCGGGTGTGCACCAGATACCGTAAACTTCCGACAATGCTCCTATAAGTCGTAGCATCAATTGGTGATCCTGGGCCTGTCTTGCTCAATTTCAGATGATTCTCCATTGGGGTTTGACATGGATTGCACTCTACCATACCAGACTTCTCCAGGATCTTTCGAGCGTATCCCGACTGACAAAGTGTTATGCCGTTGTTGGTTTGATTGACTTCAATGCCGAGGTAGTAGCACAGAAGTCCCAAATCAGTCATTTTGAATAGCTTCTTCATCTCCTCTTTAAACCTCATAATTTCCCTTGGATTTGATCCAGTGATGATCAAGTCGTCCACATATACACCCACGATCAGTCTTGACTTTGTATCTCCTCTCGTGTACACAACATGTTCGGAGTTATTCCTTCTGAAACCGAGTGTCGTAAGGCTTTTGTCGAGTTTCAAGTTCCATGCACGTGGTGCTTGCTTGAGCCCATAGAGAGCTTTGTTCAACTTCAAGACTTTCTCAGCTTGCTTTCTGGACTGAAAACCCAGCGGTTGAGAGACATATACCTCCTCCTCAATGTCTCCGTTCAAAAACGCCGTTTTCACGTCCATGTGATGGATTTGCCATCCACCATTTGCTGCCAACGCAAGAAGTAGTCGTATAGTCTCCATACGAGCTACTGGGGCAAAGACTTCTTCGTAATCGATACCTTGTTTTTGAACATACCCTTTTGCCACAAGTCGTGCTTTGTGTTTTACGACTTCTCCCTGGGAGTTCTTCTTCACCTTGAAGACCCACTTTAAACCGATCGCTCGATGACCCTTCGGCAAATCGGTGAGTTCCCAAGTGTTGTTGTCTTCAATTGATTTTAGTTCTTCCTGCATTGCAGCTCTCCAATATTCATCTCCCTTTGCTTCTTCATAGCTTTCGGGTTCTTCGGCTGTTGTGTATAGTAACAGCTCATCTGACTGTATCGGCTCAGTTTGAGCATAGATCTCATCGATGCTCCTCATTTTCGGCACCCTACCGTCTTCTTCATCTTCAGTATCAGGTGAGGCTTCCTGATCATTTGCATCAATCGTGTCCGAGCTTTGAGGTGTTATTGTAGCTCCTTCCTCCATTGTCGTATTGTCGGTGTCGACCTCTTGGACATCGAAAGTTATCCACTTCGACTTATCTTTCTCAATGTCTTGATGTTCTTCCCACTCCCAATGTTTGTCTTCTTGGAAGACCACATCTCTGCTCACATGTAGCTTGTTTTCGACTGGATCATAGCACCTATATGCCTTGGTACCTGATTCCGAGCCGAGGTAGATCATCCTTTTGCTCTGATCGTCCAGCTTCCTCAGGTAAGTCGATGATCTCACATGTGCCAAACAGCCGAAGACTTTCAAGTGATCGACGTTCAGTTTTCTTCCCGACCACAACTCGTATGGAGTAACTCCATTTAACGACCGTGTGGTTGCACGATTTAGCAAATAGACCGCATGTCTTACGGCTTCTGCCCAAAACCTCCCGGGCAGGTATCGACTCTTCGAAAGACTTCATGCGGTTTCGACCACGGTTCGGTTTCTTCTTTCTACGACTCCGTTTTGTTGAGGTGAGTATGGAGCTGTGAAGAATCTTGCAATGCCCTTCTCTTCACAAATTGAGTCAAACTCTTTTGCGAGAAATTATCCTCCTCGATCAGACCTGAGCGCTTTTACCCTCTTGTCGACTTCGTTTCCGGCAAGAGCAATAAACTTCTGAAAGTTCGACTTTGCCTCATCCTTGCTCTTCTGCATGTACACCCACATGGCTCTAGAGTAGTCGTCCATGACCAGCATGAAGTACTGGTTTCCAGCGTCAGTGCGGGGTGTGATCGGTCCGCATAAGTCGATGTGAACCAGCTCGAGTGGTTGCGAAGCTCTAAACTTCGTTTGCTGTGGGAAGCTGCTACGAGTTTGTTTCGCCACCAGACAACCTTCGCAGACTTGCTCTGGGTGGTCGATTTTTGGTAATCCGACCACCATCTCTTTCTCTGCCATTGCTCTGAGACTTTGGAAATTTATATGACCAAATCTCTCATGCCACAACCAGGCAGGATCTTCAATTGTGGTCTTCAAACACTTCTGCTTGCATCTTTCGATCTTGATTTTGTACAAACGGTTCACAGTCCGTTGCACCTTCATCAGCAGACGCTCACTATGGTCGAACACCTTCAGATGGTTGCCTTTGAGCTCGATCCGACAACCTTCTTCGGTCAATTGTCCAAGGCTTATGATATTGCTCCGTAGACTCGGTATGTAATATACATCCGAGAGCTTTCTTCGGCTTCCATCTTTGCATTGCATTAGGATTGTGCCTCTCCCTTTTATCTGAACAGTCGAGCCGTCTCCGAACTGTACTTTTCCGAGCACACTCTCGTTTAATTCGTGAAACATCGAGTGTGTGCCCGTCATGTGATTACTTGCTCCGTTGTCGAGGTACCAGTCGGCTTGTGTCTACTCTCCCTGCTCCAACAGACTTGGAAAGACTCTCTCCTCATTCAACAGAACCATTGTCGGTTCGTCTACAGTGCAGAACGACAACAGCAGTGTCGGTTCTTTGTGCTCTGTAGTTTGTGCCAGGTTTGCTTCCTCCACCTTCTTCTTGCCTCGACAATTCGCAGCATAGTGACCATACTTCTTGCAGTTATGGCACTGGATGTGGCTCCGACATTCAGTGGCGTAGTGTCCAAACTTCTCGCACGTGTAACACTGTACGTCCGATTTGTCGGTCTGATAGTCGCCGCCTCCACGACCACGACTGCCTCCTCGACCACCTCTTCCACGACCTCTTTGGTCGTAGCCTCGTCCTTGACCTCGCCCATGAGGCGCACCGCGTCCGGTCGATGGGCCACGACCACGACCACGACTACGACCGCCCCTTAATGGCGAGTCTCCACGATCCTTCGCATCTTCTCTTACGAGCAGCACCTGCTGTCCGTTGTCTTCTTGATAACTCTTTAGGAGCTGCTCGTGTGCTTTGAGCGCTCCGGTTACCTCCTCAATCTTCATCTTTGAGAGATCTTGCGAGTACATGAGTGTAGTCACGACCGGGAGAAACTTCTCTGGCAGCACTCGTAGATACTTCTTCACCGCCACTTCGTCTTTTAGATCGTCGCCGAGAGATTTGATCTCGCTAACGACTTCATTGAAACGACCAGAGAATTCTTCCACGGTCTGACTCTTCCCCATCTTCATGACTTCAAATTCGCTCCGTAATGTTTGGAGTCGAACTTCCTTTACTCGGTCTACTCCTTCATGCATGATTTGCAGAGTAGTCCAGACTTCCTTCGCCGTCTCCTTGCCGACTAGCTGCCGCATCATCGAGTCGGGCACGGCTTGATAGATTGCTGCCATCGCCATCTTGTCGAGATGTTCATCGAGGACCTTGTCCTTCTCTTTTGGTTCGACCACGCCCCAGACACCTTGCGCGATCATGTTGACCTTCATCTTCATCGCCCAGACCGGATAATTATCCGAGCTGAGGATCGGGTACTGCAGCGACACGCTCTGCTTCGCCATGTCAGCCATGTTTAACCAGGCTCTGATACCAAGTGTTGTAAGGTCTTACGACCACCCAGGACCCTTTGCGAATTGTTTTACGACCAGATAGAATTGAGTACGACCGTTCCTGGATGCTTACGACCAGTTCCGATCGCTTCAAACTCTATCGATCAATTTTTCTCCGTAGTCGTAAAAAACACTGTAGCAATTACGACCACTCCTCCTTATCGAGCGCTGTCTTCCTCCAGCCGCTCTCAAAAATACCGTGATCATAAATCTTTACGAACACGCAGTGATGCTGGCGATCACCGTTCACCGTAGTCAAACACCCTTTCAATCGCTTCCGATCACGTACTAGCCTTCTCGGGGTAGTCGCTGCTCCTTACGACCACCTTCACCGTGGTCGTAGCCTTCTCAACGTGGACGAACCCTTTACGACCACGTTGTGCACTCTTTCAACGTAGTCGGAACAATACTGTTCCTTTGCCGTGATCGTAGCACCTGTCGAACATGCTTGCTGGAAACTTTGCTGTGGTCGTAACTCCTCCCGATCACGGTTGTCGTGATCGTGAGTCCTTTCGACCACGTCTATGCAATCATGCGACAAAACAATACTTTGTGTCTTTCCCTCTTTTTGGTATTTTCTCAATGGCTTGGTGTCTCGAATACATGGCTCTAAGCCTCTTTTTATACCCGGCTGTTCGAATTCAACACGGGTTCTCAAACCTACTCCGACTCCGAGTCTAATACGACTTCGACTCTGTTTCCAACTACGACTTTGAATTTTTGGCTGTAATTCGACTTCGATTACACCCAAATTTTGCACATGACTCTAAAACAAGATTATTTACAACACACGTCAGCGGCACTGAGCTGGGCCACGGCTTCACCCGCGTCGTTGATCAGTGTTGGCCGCGGGACCTTCGTACGCCTGCACCTCGCCGGCGGAGTTAGCTCCAAGCCTCCGCGCATGCGAGGTCTCCGCAGAACTCCGCAATAACCTCCGCTCGACCCGGCCGTCGCGAAGGTCTCCGCGTCGTCCCCAAGGCAAAGTCTGTGCCTGCGTCGTCGCCGAGACGAAGTCTGTGCCGAGCTCCGACGAAGTCCATCCAGATGATGATCTCCGCGGCGTCGACAAGACGAAGTCCAGCAAGGCCCTGGCAACGTCTCCGAAGTAGGCCACGCTCCTCGCGTTCCATCCGTCCGCGCATGCACCGGAAGCTCGACGCCCTGGCTTCGTGTCGATTGTCCTCGACTCGCCCACGCGGGACGTTGGACTGCGCCTCTGACTTCACTCTGGAGGACTCCGCAACGTCGGCCTTCAGGCTTCACCGCACCAGGAAAAGTCGAACTGCCACACCGAGCTTCACGTCGAAGTCGTCGGAAGGCCGCATTGGGCTTCACATCGCCGTCCTCGACTTCGGCTCCAAGCCTACTGCCTCCGCAAAGTCGCCTCCGCCTCTGTGTAGCTCTACGATGGACTCTGCTCATGTCGCAGAGAGCTACCAGGGAGTGGGAGGTCGAACTGCTCATTGCTGTGCAAGGCGTGGCTTCCGGACGCAGTTACCATGGAGACAAACGCGGGAGGACCGACCGCCGCATTCTAGCGCCTGCCTTCGCCTCCCTTTTGGGCTTCGCCAGCGCGCCCTGACTCTGAGCCTTCGCACTTCGACGATTCACACGTCTTCGGCGAGGCTCGGCCGGCCTCCATGCAGCGCGTCGGGCCTTCGCATGTCAACGCCCGGTGGGACTCTGTCAGCCTGCACGCAGCGCTCCGGGCCTTCGTGCGTCTTCGGCGAGATTTCACCGGCTCCCATGCATGCACCGTGCCTCAGGTCCGGAGCTTCGCGCGTCTTCGACGGACTCCGCTCGACTTCGAGGCGACCTCACCGGCTCCGCGCCCCGGTCGCCGCGCGGGGAGGGAGCACCGTCCCGACGTAACCATGGCTCGACGCGGAGGCAGGCCGAGCGAAGACCCGGGCGGCACGCGCGAAGTCTGGCGCGGAGCCTGAGCCACGCACGCCAAGCCTGTTAGGAATAGTCCCACATGGATTGTGGGAGAGGAGCAAGCACAACTTATAAGTGTGAGGGAGCCCCCACCCACTGGACTAGTCTTTTGGGGGGAGAAGGCCCAATACCACTTATAATGTTGTTGCTCCGTTGCTCCGTGGGCTTAGTTGTGTTCATCCCATTTGAACCTGTGGCACCCGGTTGGACCTAAGCATGTGGCCAGGGTCCAAAGTTGTAACAATTGGTATCAGAGCCCAGGTGCCTAACATCTCCTTGGACCTCATGGTTGCAGAAGTGTCCAATCCATGTGTGAGGGGGAGATTGTTAGAAATAGTCCCACATGGATTGTGGGAGAGGAGCAAGCACAACTTATAAGTGTGAGGGAGCCCCCACCCACTGGACTAGTCTTTTGGGGGGAGAAGGCCCAATACCACTTATAATGTTGTTGCTCCGTTGCTTTGTGGGCTTAGTTGTGTTCAGCCCATTTAAACCTGTGGCACCCAGTTGGACCTAAGCATGTGGCCAGGGTCCAAAGTTGTAACAATTGCAAAGACCGCAAAGGAGGCTTGGAACACCCTGAAGGTGATGCATCTCGGTGCCGATCGCGTCAAGGAGGCGCGTGTACAAAACCTCAAAAGCGAGTTTGAGAACTTGCACATGAGGGACACCGAACAGATCGATGACTTCGCGACGAGGTTGAGGACAATCGTCAGCAAGATACGAGGTCTAGGCGAAAAGATGGAAGAGGTCTACATCGTGCGGAAGTTTCTTCGCGCAGTGCCTAAGAAGTTTTCTCCCGTCGTCACCACGATTGAGCAATTTGGTGACATAAAAAATATGTCGATCGAAGAGCTAATCGGGCGCTTGAAGACGCAGGAAGAGGGAGAACGTCGCTACGGCAACAACGACGGAGACGAGGAGCACTTGCTCCTGACGCGCGCAGAGTGGGAGGCCCGATCATCGAAGCGTGAAGGTGAAGGCTCCTCAGGTGGTTTTGGTGGCGGCGGTGGACGTCGATATCGATGAATTGACAAGGCAAAAGTAAGATGTTTTAATGGTAACGATTATGGGCACTTTGCTTCAGATTGCCAGAAGCCAAACAAGAGGGAGAAAGCGTAGGCATATCTCATCGAGGCTGATGCCGACGACGAGCCAACGCTACTTTGAAGCCCAAGGAAGTGATAAAAATAATGGCAACAAGATTAGGGGGTGATTGTTAGTTTAATCTTGTTTTGCATTAGTTAGGAGTGTGTCAATAATGCATGTAATAGGCTTGGTCCAAATTGTTTAGTGCAAGTTGCATGTGGTGCACGTTCTGCAGCAAGGAGGCGGTTTAGCTTTGCATGGATGCATGCATTGGTCAAGGACCTAGTTTGTTGGATCTGCACTAGTTAGTTGCATGCAAGAGTAAGGAGTAAGTTTGTTGCATGCATGCAGCTTTGAAGAGTTCAAGGTTTGATTAGTGCGTGCGTGAGTTGCGGCAGCCACGTCTCCGAGTATTGATGTCTCGCATGCACGTCTGCGTCTTGCTGTGCTTATTTAAGGTAGTGTAATCGGTATGTATTAAGTGAGAAGAACAGAAAAATAACAAAACATTGGCTATGTTGTTGCGGCCAACGGAAATATTCTGAGTTCTTACTCCATTTCTTCTTGCGTGTGTATTGTTTTTGCTTGTTTATTTTTTCTGGGCTAACAAAGCCGAGGTTGCCCAAGCTACAGGTGCACAGAAGATATGACGATGGCCTCCTATACGTATGCATGCAGCCTCCTATACGTATGCACGTGGGCATGTATAGCGGCCAGTTCCATCCATGCAGCCATGAGAGGCGTATGCGTACCTGCCGGCGGCTGCAAGGTTGGGCCTCGGATCTTCTCCGCGTTGCCGAAGACGGCAACCAAACACGGTCAGCGCTCCCGCCGCAACGCCATGCGCGCCCGCGAGGATGGCGTCCCCACTTCCAAGCCGGTTCACAAGGAGCGCGTCTCCGGTGGCCGTCTCCGCCAGCTGCTGCAGTCTTCGCTGTTGCAGTCCCAACCCTGCCTCCACGAGCTAGACCACGTGCGGGTGTCCTCGACTTCCCGGCCTCCGCGTCAAAAGCCACTAGGGAGTGGGACCCCTCCGCGCCACCGAGGTCGCCTCCGAAGCCGCCTCGACTTCGGCTCCACGCCTCCTGGCTCCGCACAGCATCCGTCTCCTATGTGTGCATGCGCAAAGTGGTTGCAGGCTCCATCCACGCACGATTCAAGCTCCTTCGGTTCTGGTCTCCGCGCGCACTCCCCTCCGCGCCGACATGCATGCAGACCCCGCTGTGGGCATGCATGCAGACTCTGCCTAAACGCGCCGACGTACAGGCAAGGGGTTGCTGAGCCGCCGCCGAAGGCATCAGACGAGGAATCGCGGATGTGCAGTACGGCTCAAGGCTACCGGCGAGTAGGTCCGCCAGCTTCGGCCAGTGCCTCACTGTGCGCTGTCCCAGAAGCATCGTCGACTTGCCCCCGTGCGAGGCCAACATCACTCTGCGCGATGCTCCGCGGCCTTCGCGTGCGGGACTCCGCGCGATGCTCCGCGGCCCTTGGCACTCGTCGGCCTGCCCTCGTGGGACGTCAGACCGCATCTCTAACACGTGAAGGAATACGTGTATGCTACGAGAGCAGAAAACAAAAATTTCTACCGCGCACACCAGGACATCATGCTAAGGAGGGATCATGGATCGTTACCACTAGACGCGCAGCGCAGCGGAAGAAGAGTTGGAGAAGCCGATCCAACCACGTGCGTCGAGGTAGTAGTGGAAGTAGTCAATCGTCCCGAACAGATCGTCTCCTCCACGCGATCAACCACACCACGAGCAGATCCAATCTGTAGGTTGTTGATGCCGATCAACGCCGCAACGAGCAGCGCCTCCACCGGTATCCACACGTCCGGGGCTGGAACGCCGATCGCGAGTGTACCAGCACTCGCGAGCGACTAGGGTTTGGCTCGGGAGGTGGCGGCTAGGGTTTTGCTCGGGAGGAACAGAAGCTTGCACCCCTCAGCCCCTCGCCTCCATATATATAGACCTCCTCACTTGGGCCTCGTGGACCGAGGCCCAATAGGAGTCTATTCGGATCTCTATCCGAATTGAGCCCACATCCGAATCACATTCGAATTAGTGTTCCAACCCGTTAAGTGTGCGACCCTGTAGGTTCACGTATACTTGGTCGCAACCCGGAAACGCCTTTCCGGTCACCCTGTTAATAGCGGCCTCTAGCAAGACATATTAACCCCAAAGTATACGTAAAGATCATATCGGCTGAACCTGTAATGTTCTCATATACGAATCCCTTTGCCTCACGATATAGATTAAGCTCAAGGTGAGACCTGTGTCATCCTCTTAATAGCTCAATCACTCTCTCGATTTCGTGATGGATTATAAACTCGTGATTGACTCCTCAATCACCTTGGCATGGCCATGTACTTTCATAATCCATTACATCGAGGGGCCCGGAGATATCTCTCCCATAAGGAGGAGCAAATTCTATCTTGATCATTCACACCCCACTACATGTTTCATGGCAAACCCAAAGACTACTTTTATGACTACCCAGTTACGGAGTAGAGTTTAGTAGTCCCAAAATAAGCTACTACGCATGTTGGGAACCATGATGATCTCAAGTCTAAGGATTCCACATAAACACTACTTGAGACCAACTGATGACACATGGAATCTCTGCAGTGTCTCATGGCGGGTCTATCCATCATATGTTCACTAACACATGTCCATATTATTGATTTGGTATCTCCATACCATGATCCATGAGACATGATCATCAATCAATACATATGCTGATCTTTGAATCATATTTGTTCCTCATATGATATATAATCAGGGATCATTTAGAAATAGCAACATTTTGGCATTAAGAGTCTCATGAATAAGTCACATACTCATTGATCAATAATGATAATGTCTATTTCAAGGAACAAACTAATGCATCATAAACATAGTATGTGATATATATAACATCTCCATGTTGTCTCTAGGGCATATCACTAACAACACGAGCTCGCCACGAAGCGCTCGACCTCAAGCTCTACGACGAAGTTGCCGCTAGGCCCCGCAGGAGAGGCCGCTTCGCGCAGCCGCATCTCCGAAGTGGGCCACATTCCTCGGCGAGGTCCCGACATGGTCCTGGGGGCGTCAGCATGGTCCCGGCAAAGTCCCGGATTCATGGAGGAGGGCCCATCCAGGTCTCCGAACTGGGCTGCGCTCCTCGCTGGGATCACGGGAAGGTCTCCGGAGTCTTCGAATTCCAAGTCTTCATCGCGTCCGGAGGGAACGTCGCGCAGGCAGCTCCCGCAACACCCGTGCCTGTCTGCGCTGCTTCACCTCGGCCCCGGTGCATGCACGAGGGGACGCAGGAGGCAAGCAGACTCTTAGGTCTCTGCACCTACGAAGCCTATCCCACGCCAGGAGGGTCCCACCGGGTATGTACTGCATGTGACTATGTGCGAAGCTTTAATAGTCACTGCTGCATTTCTTGCGTGCGTGGCTTCAAGAAAACAGTTGTGCATCGTGCCGTTTATTGCGGCTGTGGTTCCATTCTGAGAGCATGTGTTTTGGCCGTGTTTGCGTCTCTGTTTTTGACCTGTTCTGGGCTCCCGTAGCATCTAATGCTTTCCTAGTACTGCATTCGGGAGCGTTTTTGTCGCAAGTCTTCGGCCACTTCTGCGCTGCCTCTGTTCTGGTCCTCGTTTTGGATTTAAATAAGACGTAGCATCGAGGTCTGCCTCCGCACGCACTCTACGGAGTATAAATAAGACGCAGCGGGGTGACGCCTCCGCGCGCACTCTACGGAGTATAAATAAGACGTAGCGTCGAGGTCCGCCTCCGCACGCAAATTCACCGCCCGCAACGCGCGGAGGCTTGCCTCGTAGGCCCGTCCGCCTCGTCGGCACGACCCCAGCGCTCGACTACGCTGTCCGCCTCACAGGCATCACCTCGGTGGGATGGCACGTCCTCGTCGCTCGACTTCGTCGTCCGCCTTGTAGGCATCGCCTCGGCGGGACGGCGTGGCTCCGGCGCAGGACTTCGCCGTTCGCCTCGTAGGCATCGCCTCGGCGGGACGGCACGTCGTCAGCGCTCGACTTCGTCGTCCGCCTCGTAGGCATCGCCTCGGCGGGACGGCACGTCCTCGGTGGTCGACTTCGCCGTCCGCCTCGTAGGCATCGCCTCGGCGGGATGGCACGGCTCCAGCGCAGGATTCCACCGTCCGCCTCGTAGGCAGGGCCTCGGCGGGACCGCACATCTTCGGCGCTTGACTCCGCCGTCCACCTCGTAGGCAGCGCCTCGGCGGGACGGCGCGCCTTCGGCGCTCAACTGCGTCGTCCGCCCCGTAGGCATGGCCTCGGCGGGACGGCACATCTTCGGCGCTCGACTCCGCCGTCCGCCATGTAGGCAGTGCCTCGGTGGGACGGCACGTCTTTGGCGCTCGACTGCGTCATTCGCCTCGTAGGCATCGCCTCGGCGGGACGGCACGTCCTCGGCGCTTGACTTCGCCGTCCGCTTCGTAGGCATACCCTCGGCGGGATGGCGCAGGATTCAGCACAGGAGTTCACTGATTTCTTCGTAGGCATTACCTCTGGGGTCTCCGAGCTACCAGTTGCATCGGCTCACCACTTGGCACCCTCGCGCTTGCTGTCGGGGAACGGGGGGCTGGGGTGGTTGATCACGTCAGCTCGCCCATCGGGACCTCAGCGCTTGCTGTCGAGGGAGTACTGTTGTGGGGGTGGCCCAACCCCCCACGACCGGGCCGTGCAACTAGTCCAACATGTAATAGGCCCAATAGTGTAAAGAGTATACCAGTGTAAATATACCAATGTACCCTCATCCTTTGTAAGTACTAAGGGGTAGAATGGGGATTTCCCATTCTACCCCACTTATGTATATAAACCCCCAGGAGGGGTAGGAGGAGGGACATCCTCTCATTCTCACCAACTCTCCCACAGATCTAGCTCTCCTCTTCCTCTTCTACTAGTCCCCTTCTCTACTGTTTGGCCCGTAGCCACAACACGTCCAATCCAATGGATCTCTATTGTGATCATAGTGGAGCCATTGCGCAACAAAGGAGCCTAGGTCACACCAAATGTCCAAACATATACTTCGGCGCTATCACCTTATCCGTGAGATCATTGATAGAGGTGAAGTGAAGATTTGCAAGGTGCACACGGATTTGAATGTTGCTGATCCGTTGATGAAGCCTCTCCCACAACCAAAGCATGAGGCACACACGAGTGTAATGGGTATTAGATACTTACATGATTGACTCTAGTGTGAGTAGGGATAATTGTATTAAGTCTATGTTTATGAAATTTTGAATAAGGTGTTATTTGGTTCCTTGAATAATGATTGTATGCATTGATTGGCAAGTATGTGACTTGTTCGTGAAACTCTTTGTTTTATTTAACGTTATTCTAAAGATCCTGTTGTGGGGGTGGCCCAACCCCCCGCGACTGGGCCACGCAACTAGTTTATACCAGTGTAAATATACCAATGTACCCTCATCCTTTGTAAGTATTAAGGGGTAGAATGGGGATTTCCCATTCTACCCACTCATATATATAAACCCCCAGGAGGGGCAAAGGGGGGACATCCTCTCATTCTTACCAACGCTCCCTTAGATCTGGCTCTCCTCTTCCTCTTCTACTAGTCCTCTTCTCTACTGTTTGGCCTGTAGCCACAACAGATGGCGCCGTCTGTGGGGACTGGATGAAAGGTCGCTTAAGGGGCAGGGCGCTGTTCTTGGGAGTGTCATCAGCGACAGATAAGGAAGGGATGCCTTGGATGGCTTGGAATCCCACAACAGCCTTTGGCCTCCGCGCAGGGAACCTGCGCACCTTCGGCCCGTCCACGCCGGACTCTGCGCGGGGCCCACGCAACAGAGGACTGCCAGGCGCGCGGCGTGAGCAAGCGAAGCTTCTCCGAAGCAAGCTGCGTCTCCGCGCCATGCTCCGCGTCGGCGGAGTCGGCGTCTCCGCCTCATCAAGGATGCGGGGACATACCTCGTATCCGTCCACAAGCCTCCGTCCCGCAGGGCGCAAAGCACGAAGCCTCATATCCATCCACACCCATGCATGCACTAGCATTTAGTTACGTAACCATCCATCCATGCATGGCACATGCATACGTGAGATTTATGTATGATCGCATGCGCGCGTACACTACGTGAGCTCTCGTACATGCATGGGATTAGTGATTGGCTAAGTAATTCTGCATGCAGTACCATAGCGTGCATACTAGTTGGTACTAACTCCGCATGCATACATTATGTATCCAGCCATGCATGGAATACCCATCTGCGAAGTTAGCATGCATGCATTTAAATTCACGTATGCATGCATGAATCGAAATCTTCACATACCCATCATGCATGGTACGAGCTCCCGTTGCTTTCGCGTCGAGCCCGCGCCCATTCAAGTAACCATCTGTGTCTTGGCCGTCGCACGTGTCGCTTCGGCCTCGACGAGTCCGCCCGGTGCTTCGCTCGCCTCGGTGCGCTTCGGCGTCTACGTGAGGTCCCGTTGGCTCCGACGAGGACTTCGCCATGATACCGGGCTTCGTGATGATGTCGTCTCTCACCATTGGCTTCGCCACGAGGGACTCCGCGACGTCCAGCGCCGGCCTATGCAACGCTCCACGACGGCGAGGACGCCCCCACGCCGCGACCTCCGCTATGTCTCTCCGCGCCGTCAAGGTCTCCGCGTCAAGCCTTCCACGCCATCGCTCTGGGCTACTTGACTGCGCAGCAGCCTCCGCAATGGCGAGCAAGCTGCCTGAGCCTTTGCGTCAAGGTCTCTGCGTCAAACATCCGGAATGCATCCACAGGCTCCGCCCATCTGCGAGAGCCTTCGTCGCCGCCTTCGAAGTCCCCTCCCGAGCTCCATACAATTACCCTGCTCGCTGGACTTCGCTTGCCTCTACGACTGCCTCAGTCGGCCTACCAGCGACACTTCGCCCTGGTGCCAGGTAGTCTACGCCGGCCTTCGCCTCGGCTCCGCGCTGCCTTCCCAACGCGTCAGGAACGAGGACGGTAGAGGCTTAAGCAGCACGGCCAGCGTAACGAGCCCGACGGCGTCCTGCCAGGCGGCTGCAACCACAGCATCAGCGCACGGCGTCGGCTCTCCGCCAAGCTTCGTACTGAACGACCTCCGTGCCGCTCACTTTGATGATGCGCCGGCCTCCGCGTGAAAGTCTTCGCGCCATCCCGTCCAAAGCCTCCGCCTCGTCGAGCGCCTCCGGAGCCTCCGCGTCGCTGAGTCCACGAGCGCCTTGCCTCTGAGCATCTGCACCTCAGCCGAAGTGTCCACTCTCCATGTCGTCGAGCACCCCCGAGCCTCCACGTCGACCGACGTCTCCGCTCAGTGTTCACGCCATGGACTCTGCACATCTGCAAGCGGACCCCGCACATCTGTGCCACACACGGGCCCTCCACGAGAAAGACTGGCCCAAGTCTTTAACATGTCGGCCTGCTGCGACGGCTCGACGCGGAGCACATGCAGGCCTCGCTGCGAAGACGAGCGAAGATCAGAGCCAGAGGCGGGGCGCGGAGCGGAGATGGGCGTAGAGCCTACGTAAGATTATGCATAAAGTGATGGTTACGTACCCTCCGAGCTGGCTACGTCTACTCGCCACGGCTCCACATCTGTGACAGCGCAGTCGGCCTCGACCTCCGCTTCGTCGAAGTCCAAGCGGGTCGTGCCTACCTCGCCACGGTGTCGGCCTCTACGACTGCTAACCTCCGCACTGGACCTCATCGAGAAGCCCGTCGAAGCTTACACGTCGACCTGCGCCTTTGCTTCGCCGAAGACACGTCGTAGACACAGAAGCACACCTGCGTATGCACACAAGGAGTATACATCTACCTCCTTCAATCTGGGTCTTCGTATGCACCTCGCTCGGCCTCCGCGGCTCAGGGCTTCGCCCCGGCGTGCCCGGCCGTCATGAAGACTCCGCGCCGATATCATCGACCCTGGCTCCGCGCAGGCTGACTCCGCGGCTACATTGCAAGCATAGCCCATGCACGTGCATGGCTTGTCCGCTTCGTCCCCACACAAGCTGGAGGGGACGTCGGGATTTCCGCACCTGCGAAAACTACTCCACGCCGCCACTACCCCGTGTAGGACCGAAATGGCAACAGAGGGGGGTGAATGGTGCCTTCAAACTTCCCCCTAGTACTCCCACCAGATCTTCTTCCCCGATAGCTAGAGAGCTATGAAGAAGGAGATCCAATACTCAAGTTAGTTCTCTGGTCGAAAATACATGGTCGTAGACCAACAAGTGATCGGGCAACTGATGAAGTCGAAGACTTGACCGACTAACAAAATGAAATCAGAGCAGAGAGACGAGGTCGAACAAAGAACGGAGAACCTGTAAAGGTACACGACTGCAAGCAGATATTCCTCTGTCCACTCGATACTCTTGGAAATAACTTGACCAAATCGCTTTGAGAAAGATTTCCGGTTCAGAGCAGGAGGAAACAAGGCAACTAGAACTCTTCTCAAATCAAAAGGGCCAGAGCACAACTGAGAACCAACTTCTCATGCATACATGGGAAAAGATAACGCAGAGAAAGCACAAACAAAACAATCAAACACCTCACAGAACAAAAACTCAACATAGACGAAGAGAGATGAATGATTGATAATGGAGGTTTCTACAGCCACTCCAACTGGGAGATACACGAGCACACTTGCTCCATCCCGAGAACCCACACACACAAATAAACAGGGAAGAACAGAGCAACTCGGGGATCAGAATCTCGCCGAGCACCTGAGCTCTACCTTCTCTATTTATAGCCTTCTGCTACCGGGGGGAACCCGTAAACCCCCACCTAACACCGGGTTTTACCAATTCTCTTTACCCACTAGCGAGAACGAGCTCCAATGCTTTACCCGTTACACCCAACGGCTCCACTGCTTTGCCCGTTAGCGCCAACCACTCCAGTGCTTTCGCAGAGACACAGCTTCCCTTTGCAGCTTTCCGCATTTCTCCAAAATGCCATCCCACTGCCTTCCCGGAAGCTTCCTACTCCCTTGTCGCTCAAGTCTTGCAACCACCTGGCAGACCTCGTCGTCTTCGGCATCTCCCGACCACTCTTGACCTCAGCACAGCTCGTGCCGTCTTGGCCATCCATGCCTCTCCACAACTAGTCTCCAAGTCCTGCAAAGCATCACAGACAAGCATACATTCATAGCACCGCACAAAACATTGTGTATAAACATTTGTATAAGAAAAACAGAACTCAAAGCATGTTCCACAAATTTGTACACCCATTACGACCGGTCAAAAACACTTAAACATTCATGCACATGATCTACGACCGCTCTCCAGGTCAAGATGACTAGCCCAGGAGTTGATACGACCGATTCTCAGGTGAAACGACCGATCCTGGAGGTCATACGACCGGTTACTAGATGTCTACGACCACGATCAACTTTCCCGGGGACTTCCGACCGTTTAGCGCATGATCGAAACACCTTCCGACCACGTACAACGAGTTTTACAATGGTCGAGATCCTTTCCGACCACACCCAGGCGCTTGAGAGCACATCCGACCACGGCCAACCGTCCTCCGCCCGTAGCCAACCTCATACGACCGCTTCACAATGTGGTCGAAGTCTCTTCGACTTCCCACGTGGTCAAAGTCGAGTTCTGCCGACTACCGACCACAGTGGTCGAAGTCTCGACCTCCGACTACCTCTCGTGGTAACGTGGTCGTAATTCACCGACTACACAACATGATCGTAGCATGACTCTCAACCACAAACCACGGCCAAGCCGTGGTCGTAACCTGCTTCGACCATGACCAACATGGTCGTACTGGCCTTCGACTACGGCCAATGTGGTCGTACCGGAGTCGGGAGACTTCCGACCTTCGACTGTGTGGTCGTAAATGACTCGCCTGGCTTTCGATTGACGACAACGTGGTCGTAACCTGCCCGGCAGGCTTCCGACCACGACCAAAGTGGTTGTAAAAGCCTACGACCACGGCCAGAAGCTACGACTTTGCACAGAAAGCGATTCCGAACAATTTTAAGGCTACGACTTAGCAGGAAACACTCAAATCAAACTCAATCTTTCCAAACCAAGTGTCAATAACTCATCACAAACAAGGGGACACCTCCACATGGTCTCTCACCCCATCCGGTACGCACTGCATGTGATTACGTGTGAGGCTTTAATATTAGCCCTTGTATCCTGGCGTGCATGGTCTTAAAGAAATAATTGTTCATCGTGTTATTTATTGCGGCTACAGTTCCATTCTGAGAGCATTTGATTTGGCTGTGTTTGTATTGGATCGGAAACGGCAACATAGGGGGGTGAATGGTGCGTTTTAAAATCGCCCCTCGAAAGTATTCACGAGAAAACAGGAGAAGTGCTTTAACTGATATTAGAAAGAAATGCCCAAAAGTAATGCTGACCAAAAATAAGGAAATTGCAAAGATGTACTGCCGTCCAAAAGCAACCGAAAGGATTCATTGAGTGCAGCTTCGGGAAATCAATTTGGCAAAGCTTCGGAAAATCATTTTTGCATTCAATGAAGATGAACTAAGTGCAGCTTGGAAGTCGGAAGGACTAGGCAAAAACTCTGCAACTGAGAGCACAAAACAAAAGATGAAACCAAGAGCCAAAAGAACTAGGATGCTGCACACAAACATTTTCTAGGCCGAAAGCAACACACAACAAAAATCAAAGCAGGAGCTTCAACTCTGAACAGATCGATGGCAAGAAGAGAAAGCTATAATGAAGAGCTGCTGTCGGCAGAAGAAAACGAGGCACTGCATAGCTGCTGCAAACAGCAATTTCTCCTACCCAAAAAGTAGACTTCTGCTGCCAAGAACATGCAGAAAAGGACAGCACTTGCTGCTGCCGAAAACTGCACAAAAGAAGCTGCAAACAGGGACCAAGTGCTGCAAAGGAAAAGGTATATGCTGCCATGAGATTAGTGCACACTTGCTGCCGAAAACCCAAATGAAGAACCTGAAATTGAATGCCAAATAGATGCTCTTCTTCCCAGGATATTCTTGCAGCCGATAGCAATTAAAAATAGCAAAAACCAAACTGAAATAACAGCTGATTAAATGCTGCAGATTTCAGACCAAAAGGACTAGAAACTATTTCTCAAAATCACAGCCAAGAGATGCTACACCTCAACATGAACTCCGATCAAAAAGGAAGCACAGGGAATCAACCAAGAAACTAACAAGGACAAGGAGTAGACTTGCTGCTAGAAGAAACATGAACACGGAGAAAGGCACAAAGCCAAAACATCTCAACACAAGATGTAGCCAACAAGAATAAATTCAGCAAGAAACAACATGGAGGACAGTTCAACCACAAATTTCTTAAGAGCGATACGGAGACATAAATGCTTGATATGAAGTGTTTACATGTTGTTCACTACTCTCAAGAAATCAAACGAAGTCCCCATACGCCTGGAGAGCATAGAGAGCAGCTCACACCTCCTCTCTTTCTCTCTTTCTCAATTCATACATGGAGAGAACCAAATAAAACCCTAACTCTTACACTTACTCACTCTCTCTATCCTTTTATAGCCTCCCACTAATGAGTTTGCACATGCTTTACCCATTAGGTCACCACCTACTTGATGCTTTATCCAAACCCGCTTCCTTTAGTGCAGCTTTGCGTTTTTACCGAAATGTCCCTCGCGCACCTTCTAGGAAGCTTCCTCCTTTCTTGCCTTGCAAGCCTCGCAGCCACCTCGAGCCCTCGCCGTCTTTGACACCTTCGGACCGTTCTAACCTCAGCGCCACCTGCGCCTAGTCCGGTCCACCGTGTCTCGCCACGACTCCGCCTCGACATCCTGCAGCCAACACAGACAAGAAACACATCAAATAGCACCGCTCGGTACATGTAATCAAAATTAGCATGATAAAGCCCAAACCTGTCGAATCAAAGGAATACCCATCCTAAACACGATTGACTAGGTTTGACCAGGTCCGACCAAAACCAAACCGCATCACGCGACAACTCGGCTCGAACCACTCACATCAAACTCAAGCTATCCAAACCACTTGTTAATTACTCATCACAAACATGGGATCACGACCACATGCTCTCTCAGTTTGCTTCTCCGGTTTTGACCTGTTCCGGGCTGCCGTAGTATCAAACGCTTTTCAAGTGTTGCATTTTTTAGCGTTTTGTTGTCGCAGCTCTTCGGCCATTTCTTTGATGCCTCGGTTTTGGTCCTCGTTTTTGATTTAAATCGCACGACGGCCTTGCGCCTCGGCGTACTCTACGGAGTATAAACAAAGACACGCGTTCGCACGCGCACACTCCGTGAAAAACACGGGCATGAGTACAAACAAAGACATGCGGGGGGATGCCTCCGCGTGCACTCTACGGAGTATAAATAAGACGTAGCGCGAGGTCCGCCTCAGCAACCTTCACCACCCGCAACGCGGGGAGGCTTGAATCCGCGCGCAGTCTACGGACTCTAAATAAGACGTAGCGCGAGGTCCGCCTCCGCACGCACTCTACGGAGTATAAATAAGACGTAGCGCGAGGTCTGCCTCCGCACGCACCTTCACCACCCGCAACGCGCAGAGGCTTGCCTCCGCGCGCAGTCTACGGACTCTAAATAAGACGTAGCGCGAGGTCCGCCTCCGCACGCACTCTACGGAGTATAAATAAGACGTAGTGGGGGGACGCCCCCGCGCGCACTCTACGGAGTATAAATAAGACGTGGATGTGGTCCCTGCGCACTCTACTGATTTTAAACAAGACGCGGATCCTGCGCACGCATGGATGTTGTCCATATGCGTACTCTCCGGAGTATAAATAAGACGTGAACGTTGATCCCATGCACTCTACGGAGTATAAATAAGACGCAGATATGGTCCCTGCGCACTCTACTGAGTATAAACAAGATGCGGATCCCGAGCATGCATGGATGTTGTCCATATGCGTACTCTCCGGAGTATAAATAAGACGTGGATGGTGTTCCCATGCACTATATAGAGTATAAAAACTGCGACATGGCCGAGGCACCAAGGAGTGCCTCGCCTTAAGTGACACACCACCAGGATATCGTGCCTTCGCGCGTGTTGCACCAGGGAGTGCATCGCCTTTTTGAAGGTAGGGGAACGGCAGCGTCGCCTCCCAGCCTCTGTGTGCGTGGCGCCCTCGGCCTTCGCCGCAAGCGCCCGCTCTCGGCGGGCACTCTTTTTGAAGGTAGGGGAACGGTAGTGTCGCCACCCAGCCTTTGTGTGCATGGCGCACTCGGCCTACGCTGCAAGCGCCCGCTCCCCACGGGCACTCTTTTTGAAGGTAGGGGAACGGCAGTGTCGCCTCCCTGCCTCAGCGCGCGCAGCGCCCTCAACTTACGCCACAAGCGCCCGCTCCCCGTGGGCACTCTTTTTGAAGGTAGGCGAACAGCACTGTCGCCTCCCTGCCTCAGCGCGCGTCGCGCCCTCGGCCTACGCAGCAAGCGCCCGCTCCCCGCGGACACTCTTTTTGAAGGTAGGGGAACGGCAGTGTCACCTCCCTGCCTCTGTGCGCGTAGCGCCTTCGACTTACGCCACAAGCGCCCGCACGACTCCGCCATCCGCCTTGGAGGCATCACCACGGCGGGACGGCGCGTCTTCGGCGCGCGACTCCGCCGCCCGCCTTGCAGGCATGGCCTCGCCGGGACGGCGCGTCTACGGCGTGCGATTCCGCCGCCCGCCTTGCAGGCATCGCCTCGGCAGGACGGCGCGTCTTCGGCACGCGACTCCGCCGCGCGCCTTGCAGGCATCGCCTCGGCAGGACGGCCCGTCTTCGGCGCGCGACTGCGCCGCTTGCCTTGCAGGCATTGCCTCAGTGGGACGGCGCGTCTTCGGCGCGACTGCGCCGCCCGCCTTGCAGGCATCGCCTCGGCGTGACGGCACGTCTTCGGCGCACGACTGCGTCGTCTACCTTGCAGGTATCGCCTCGGCGGGACGGTACGTCTTCGACGCGCGACTCTGCCGCCCGCCTTGCAGGCATCGCCTCGGCAGGACGGCACGTCTTCGGCGCGCGACTCCTCTATCCGCCTTGTAGGCATCGCCTCGGCGGGACTGCACGTCTTCGGCATGCGACTCCACCGCCCGCCTTGCAGGCATCGCCTTAGCGGGACGGCGCGTCTTCGGCGCGTGACTCCGCCGTCCACCTTGCAGGCGGGATGGTGCGTCTTCGGCGCGCGACTCCGCCACCTGCCTTGCAGGCGGGACGGGACGGCGAGACGGCGGGACGGCACGTCCTCGGCGCTCGACTCCGCCGTCCGCCTTGCAGGCGTCGCCTCGGCGGGACGGCACGTCCTCGACGCTCGACTCCGCCGTCCGCCTCGTAGGCATCGCCTCAGCGGGACGGCACGACCTCGGCGCTCAACTCCGCCGTCCGCCTCATAGGCGTCGCCTCGGCGGGATGGCATGATGGTGCTCGACTTCGCCGTCCGCCTTGTGGGCGTCGCCTTGGCGGGACGGCACGGCGCCGGCGCTCCGCCGAGCCATCCGCCTCGTAGGCATCACCTCGGCGGGATGGCGCGTCTTCGGCACCCACTGCGCCGTCGGCCTTGTAGGCATGGCCTCGGCGGGACGGCACGTCCTCGGCACACGACTGCACCGTCTGCCTCGTAGGCATCGCCTCGGCGGGACGGCACGTCCTCGGTGCTCGACTACGCCGTCTACCTCGTAGGCATCGCCTCGGCAGGACGACGCGGGATTCAGCGCAGGAGTTCACTGATTTCTTCGTTGGCATTGCCTCTGGGGTCTAAAAACTACCAGTTGCATCGGCTCACTAGTCGGCACCCTTGCGCTTGCTGTCGGGGAACGGGGGGCTGGGATAGTTGATCGCGTCAGCTCGCCCATCGGGACCTCAGCGCTTGTTGTCGAGGGAGTACCTGTTCTGGCGGTGGCCCAACCCCCCGCGACTGGGCCGTGCAACTAGTTCAATATGTAATAGGCCCAATAGTGTAGAGGAATATACCAGTGTAAATATACCAATGTACCCTCATCCTTTGTAAGTACTAAGGGGTAGAATGGGGATTTCCCATTCTACCCCACTCATATATATAAACCCTCAGGAGGGGCAAACGGGGGACATCCTCTCATTCTTACCAACTCTCCCATAGATCTGGCTCTCCTCTTCCTCTTCTACTAGTCCCCTTCTCTACTATTTGGCCTGTAGCCACAACAGATCCCTAGTCTTATGTCATTACGTGGGACAACAATGATTTATGGACTAGCACATGTATTAATTGATGATCATGTTTCACGGATCATGGATATAGGAATATCAAATCAATAATGTGGACACATGTTAGAGAACATGGTGTTGGATTGACCCACTCCGAGATGTTGCTGGGATTGTTATGTTAATATGTGCCATCAAGCGATCTCGAGTGGTATACCTACTGGATCCTTCGACCTGAAATCGCCATTGTTTCTCACTATGTGTAGTGGTGCGCTTTGGGGCTGCCAAACACTACTCCATAACTGGGTAGCTATAAAAGTGGTCTTCAGGTGTATCATGAAACATGGAATGGGATGTGAGCGGATTAAGATAGAATTTGCCCCTCCTACATAACAGGAGAGATATCTCTGGGCCCCTCGATGTGGTTGGATTAGGGAAGTGCATGGCCATGCCAAGGTGATTAAAGAGTTAATCACAATGTGACTAAAGGGTTAGTCATGAGTTGTAATCCACCACAAGATCGAGTGAATGGTTGAGCTATCACAAGGGTGGCACGAATCTCGCCTTAAGTTCGACTGGTATCGTGCGGCAAAGGGATCCAAGTGTGTGTATATCAAGGTTTAACCGATATGATCTTTATGTGTATTCGGGAGTCAATATGCCCTGCTAGGTGCCACTATTGACTTATGGCTTGAAAAGGGTTTTCGGGTCATGGCTGTCTACACATGAACCTAACGAGTCACACACTTAAGGGGTTGGAATTGGAAAGCTTGCCTATATGATTGTCTCTAGTGCAAGTGGGAGATTGTTAGTGATGTGCCAAGAGGCAATCATAAACAATTCGGTTTTATAGGCTAAAAGGGATATTGATCCATATGGTATTAGGGTTCTAATGGGCCTACAACGTGGAAGCCCATTAGCATGCTCTATAAATATGTGGAGGCGGGGCTGCAGGTAACAGACTACTGTGCTGAAAACCCCGGCCACCACCTCCCCTCGGCCGTATCCCGAAACCCTAGCCGGGCGCGCGGTGCTAGCACACCAACGCACGGCGTTCCATCCCGAACGTGTGAACTCCGTGGAGGCGCCGCTGCTGTGCTGATCGGCGAGAAGCACAAGGCTATCGCTAGGACGCGAGGAGGAAACATTCAGTTCGTGAAACGATCGACTGCTTCTTCTTCTTCATCAACGCGCATCTACGTTGGATCGGGCTGCTCCAACTCTTCTTCCGCTGCGCAGCGCATCTAGTGGTAACTATCCATGACTTCCTTACACGCATGTTTTCTGGTTGAACGCGGTAGAAAATCAAATGTTGTAGCTAGTGTAGCCTACCTGTTCTTCTTCAGGAATTCCACGCCCTGGGCGTCGGCAGGCGTGAAGGTGATTTCGCAATGCGCCACCCCTGGAGGTGCTTGTGCCGAGGAGGCCTCTAGTGAGGAGCCACCGGAGATGACGTTGATGATCCGGCGCTGGGCCCCCTGGCGCCTGAGTTTGCAGGGGTCTCTCTTGTGGCTGCTGCACATGGGCCACACCAGGGGACGCCGCTTCTTCCAGGGCTCTATCCCTAGCGGTTATCTGGCGCAGTGCCACGATTGTGGTGCATGTCTGCGTGAAGTGGTCGCCATGGCCATGCACCTTGCACCACATGCCGCAACCCTGGTTTTCTTGTTCTGCGCGAGGTCTATCGTCACGGCCTCGACCGCGTCCTCGCCCCCGGCTTCCGTGGTCTCGCCCGTGAAAGGTGGGGGTGGCGTCCTCGGAGGCGCCCTCTATGTCAAAGACATATCGGGCCTTCTGGGGTCTGCGCTAGTTGCGCTTGGGCTTGGGCTAGCCACACGACGAGCCCTGGTTGTGGTTGGCATCCTTGTACTCAGGGGCGTCCCTCGAAGACTCTTGCTTGCGCCTGACTTTCGGGGAGTCGTCCCCCACCAGCGGGTCTCCTTTCTGCAACTAGTCTTCCGCCTGAATGGTGTCGGAGTCGTCGCCCTTGTGCCGCCGCGCGTCCTCGTCTGCCCGCACATACTCTTCCATTTTATCGAAGAGCTTCGCGATCATCTTGATTGGCTTGCGCGCGTTGTACTCGGCCAACGGCCCCGGGCGGAGGCCTTGTATTGCTGCATTGATAACGGTTGTCTCGCTGATGTCTTTAATTTGGCAGCGTACCTAAGCAAAGCGATTGAAGTACTCCCGCGGCTTCTTTGAGGGTTTTTGCTTGACGGCGAAGAGCTGATCCGCGTCGACGTAGTTCCCCTAGAAGTTGTTGTAGAGGCGGTTGCGGATCTGCTCCCACGCGTAGATGGAGTTTGGCTCTATGGTGAACAACCAAGAGAGCACCACTCCCTACAGCGCGAGGGGGAGCCCCTTCACCTTGGTGGTGTCGTCTCCGCCTACAGCTTCGATGGCAGTCTCGTACATGCGCACAAACTCCTGAAGGTCCGTGTTGCCCTTGTACAGCTCGATTGCGTTGGGGAACTTGAAGCCCTCCGGCCACGCCGACGGCTACAGGCCCACAGAGAGGGGTGATTCCAGATCTACACGCCGCAGCGGGATGCAACTGGAGGTAGGGGCGTCGCGGCTATCCGCCTGCTCTGGCGTGGGCTCCGGCGTGGCCACCGGCGGGACTTGTTGGCTCCGAGCCTCTTGTATATCCCGTACGGCTCCACGAATGTCCGCCAGCTCCCGTTGGAGTGTGCTGATGGCCGTCAGTAGAGCGTTCTCCACCGCTACCGTGGTTGCAGCAGCCGGCGCAGCTAATTGCGCCATCGGGTTGGCCGTGACCACGGCGTGCGCTCTAGAGTTTCCCGGTGCGTCTGTTCCATTGCTCCCATCAACCCGGTCGATGCTGCCAGCACCGAGCATCGTGCCAGCGGAGGGGTCGATCGTTGCACCCTGAGCGCCAACATTAGCAGCTACGGCACTGGCGTCGACGTTCGCGCCCACAACCGCCGACGTCGATGCCCTGGTGTTGACACGCGTCTTTGTCGTGCCACTCTTCTTCTTCTCCGCCGCCGATGATGAAGTTTTCTTCGATGCCATCCTTCTTCAGATCTTGAGGCTTGCTCAGTCTCTCCCCATGGACAGCGCCAACTGTTGTGGTTACAAACCAAACAGAGAGAGTGGTATGGTAGTGGAGAGTTAGGTGAGCAATGCTTGGCCCTTCCCCAATGGCCTGGATGATATATATATTCACATGGGGAGTGTTTTACAATCATGCCCTCACACTCAAGTATCCCTCTCAAGGGTATTTATGTCATTATACATGTCCCATCTTAGGCTTTACAACCTTCTAACAGGCCGGCTGGGCTTAGGTGGGGGCCACACCTACAATAATTGCCATGTCTGTGAATGAACAAGGTCTTGTCTACCTTACCCATCTCAAACCTATGACTCAACAGATAGAACTTAAGCCTCTCATACCAAGCTCTAGGGGCTTGCTTAAGTCCATACAGGGCTTTGGAAAGCTTGTAGACATGGTTTGGTTAATTGGGGTTCTCGAAACCTGGAGGCTGCCTAACATAGACTTCTTCCTCAATATACCCATTGAGAAAGGCACTCTTGACATCTATCTGGTAAAGCTTGAAGCTCTTAGACGCTATGAATGCAAGCAAGATACTAATGGCCTCTAGCCTAGCTATAGGGGCAAAGGTCTCCTCAAAATCTAAACCCTCAACCTGGGAGAAACCCTGAGCTACCAAACTAGCTTTTTTTCGAATGACTACCCCATCCTCACTCTTTTTGTTTTTGAACACCCACTTGGTACCTATGACATTTTGACCTCTAGGGAGCTCAACCAGCGACTAGACCTTGTTTCTCTAAAAGTTCTCTAACTCCTCATGCATGGCATTGACCCAAGGCTCATCAGAAAGAGCATGACTAACATCCTTGGGCTCGAAAGAGGCGACGAAAGAAAAATGGAGATAGAAGTGAGACATGCTAGACTTTGAGCGTGTGACTCGCTCAAAGAGATCTCCTATCATCTGCTCTGAAGGATGATATTTTTGGATATGACGGGGAGGTCCTGGATGAGAAGAAGTGGCCTCTACCTCATGAGCTGACGAGGTAGGAACAGAGCCACTAGCTCCAGAAGATGCGAAAGGAATGGGTTGATCTCCTCGAGGTGCAGTGGTAGAAGCAGGCACCTCAAGGGGAGGAGGAAGTGGATCGGGTAGACAACCCTCATCTCCATCCTCCTCATCGTCCACAAAGATGGGCTCGGACTGCTCTCCTGAACTTGAGATATCGGGCCTAGTCCCCGGACTGGCCTCATCGAATGTCACTTCACATGTTTCTACCATTTTGCTAGACTCGTAGTTTCAGACCCTATACGCCCGCGAAGAAGTCGAGTAACCCAGAAAAATCCCATCACAAGATCGTAACTCGAACTTATCCAGGTTTCCAGACTTCAGAATAAAGCACTTGCAACCAAACACACGAAAATGTGAAACACTGGGCTTTCGCCTATATCTCAACTCATAAGAAGTGCGATGCAAGTGTGCCCTCAGAAAAACTCTGTTTGACACATGGCACGTGGTGGCTATCGCCTCAGCCCAAAACTTCCTAGGTGTAGAATACTCATCAAACATCGTCCTGGCCATCTCAACCAAGGTACGGTTCTTTCTCTCCACGACGCCATTTTGCTGTGGGACGTGTGGAGAAGAGAACTGATGCTCTACACCTGTCTCATCGCAAAACCTCTCAAAGTAGGAATTCTTGAACTCCATGCCATTTTCACTATGGATCACTCATAAGGCACCCAGGAGCTCAACCAAAAGCCAACTAAAAAGACCCCAAAAATGGGTAATTGTCTCATCCTTCGAGGCTAAGAAAAACACCCAAGAATACCTCGAGAAATCATCGACCACAACAGGAACATACCACTTCCCTCCTGCTGACTACACTCTAGCTGGACCAACTGTGTCCATGTGGAGCAGCTGTCCTGGTGCATCGGTCATAGTCACTGTGACCGGAGGATGAGAAGCGGCAACCATCTTGCCATGCCGGCAAGAAGTGCAAACTAGATCTTTGACTATCTTGAGTTTAGGCAGACCACGAATGAGATCGTGGCCGCTAACTCGGGTCAAATGGTCAAATCCAATATGACCAAGTCTCCTATGCCAGAAAGTGAGGTCACAGGACTCAGAAGCAACTAAACACCTGAGAGGATCACCAGAAGACTCAACAAAATCAACACGAAAGATCCTCTCATATCTAGAAATCTCGCAAACCAGACTCCTTGAAGAATCAAGAATTTTGCAATATAAAACAGGTATTGCCATATGAATAATCAAGGCAAGTATTCATTTAGCCATAATTTCAATCACTTGAAAACTATTCTGTAATGCACCTGGCTCTTTAGTTACGATGATCGATTTGATTGGGAGATGACAATACACCCGACGCTACTCCTACTATAGCAATTACTCACCCTCAATATAAGCCATAGCAATACAAGACAACAAATAAATGACAATGCTCCTACACACTTCCCAAATCCACCATTTTCCTCCGTTTTCGGAGAGTCAACCCCGTTGTCTTGGTACTAAAATTATCATAACATTCGCTTCACATATCAAAATATGGTAAATCATACCACTTGTAGAACCTATACAAAATTTTCTACAACTTTCTAGTTGATCATATGTCCAGATTAAATCATCTAAACCTCTGTTATTAACTCAGAAGACAAATCTATCATCTTCTGGATAGCAGATAAATCTTATAATCTACACATGCAAATATATTGAACTATGATATTTTCAAAAACTATCAGAAATTACCTACCACTTTCTAGTATTCCTAAAACTTAATTTTGTCTTTAAATTAGTCAAATTAAATATTTTCCATGACTGCATCCAGCAGCAACCGGGTTCTGGGCAGCAGTCTCCCAAAATTCATAACTTCCATTCTACTTATCTAAAAATATGTTCTTTGACTTTCTAAAATCCTTCATGAATTACCAAAATACGACCAATTTACCAAACAGCAGGCTTACAAAATTCATACCTCAAAATCTACTCATTCGCTTGACATGAATAAAAATTCTATAGAAAGTTATTAAAATCCTCTACAACTTTCTAGTAGATGAAATTCCCATATTATGCCCATTCACTGCCCATAAAAATAGTACAGCAATACAACGGACTGAACCGATCTACTACTGGGTTTCCTCGACTAGAAATTGCTAATTCCCTCTCTAATCTCGTTTTTAATCTCTAATTAAATAAACACAGAGGAGAAAACTAGTTCATTACTGTCGTAGGGGTGGCCCCCACCTGAGCCCAGCAGGCCTGTTAGGAGGTTATAAGAACCAGAGTAACATGTGTAATGACATAAGTGCCCCTAATGGGGATGTATGGATGTAAGGGCATAACTGTAAAAGTATACCCCATGTGAATATATATCTAGATGAGGGGGAGGGTGAGGCAGAACACTCCCACCTCTCCACTACCATCTCTCTCTCTGTTTGGTCTGTAGCCACAACAGTTGGCGCTGTCCGTGGGGAGGACAGGAGCAAGCCTGAAGACCGAAGAAAAAGGATGGCACCGAAAAAAGCTTCGTCAGCGGCGGGAAGGGAAAGAAGACGGCTGGGTCGGAGCGGCGCGTGAGTACCAGGGCTTCGGCATCGGCCGCCGAAGGAGCTGGCGGTGGCGTAGGCGCGGTGGTCGCGGGCGTCGACGCCCGCGCTACAATGACCGCCCCCGCCAGCGCCGCTACAACGACACCCAACCCCGTCGCTGGCACTGCAACGACAGCCCCCGCCGCCCTCGCCGACAGCGCGGATGCGACGGCCGGGGATAGCCGCAACGAAGCATCCGGCGGATCCGGAGGTCGTGCGGCGACGGTCCCTGCACCGACCCGTCCGCTGGGTGTTCCGGCGGCCCCGACAGCACCTGCGGTGGAAGGCGCCCTACTAGCAGCCCTCAACGCGTTCCAGCGGGAGCTAGGGGACCTTCGCGGAGCCGTCCGAGATATACAAGAGGCTCGGAGCCAGCAGGCCACGCCACTAATCGCGCCCGAGCCCACGCCGGAGGGGACGGACAGTCGCGAAGCCCCCACGTCTAGCCGCGTGCCGCTGAGACACGTAGATCCGGAGTCCCCGCTTTCGGCGAGGCTGCAACAGGCGGCATGGCCCGAAGACTTCAAGTTCCCTAGCGTCACCGACCCGTACAAAGGCGACACGGACCCTCGCGAGTTCGTGCGCGTGTACGAAACCGCGATCGAGGCCGCGGGCGGAGACGACACCACGAAGGCGAAGGGACTCCCCCTCGCGCTGCACGGAGTGGCGCTCTGTTGGTTTTTTACCATAGAGCCGGGCTCCATCTACGCGTGGGAGCAGCTTCGCGACCGCCTTCACAGCAACTTCCAAGGAAACTATGTCGAGCGAGTCGATGCGGACCAACTCTTCGCTGTGAAACAAAGACCCTCGGAAAAGCTCCGGGACTACTTCAAGCGCTTCGCCATGATTCGATGCCAGGTGAAAGACATTAATGAAACCACCGTCGTTAATGCAGCCATACAGGGCCTTCGTCCGGGCCCGATGGCCGAGTACAACGCGCGGAGGCCAATCAAGACAGTCGCCAAGCTCTTCGACAAAATGGACGAGTATGTGCGGGCGGAGGAGGACGCGCGAAGACGCAGCATTACCGCCCTCGGCCTCGCCCATAAGCAGCATTACGCGCGAAGTGGGGGCGGGTGGTCCCTCCTCGAAGCAGGGCCGCAGCCGAGAGCCCCGAGGAGGCCCTCCCCCAGGCAGCGATACCGGGGTGCAGGAAGGCTCTTCAACGAGCAGGCATAAACCTCGGCGCCGCCAGCGCAGGTCGCAGGCGGCCCATCATATCCTCGACACCGAGAGCGCCCACCAAGGACCCGACCCCGCCTCATGGAGGGGAGACCGGGGATCGGAAGGCGGACTTGACTGCGGCGGCCAACCCCACGCAGAACAAGAGCTCCTACGCTATGGCAAGTGGTGCGAGGTACACGGCTACGGTGATCATTACACAAGGGCATGCACCGCAGTCATGGAGCTGCGGTGGGTGACGGCCGGATCTCGGGCTCTGCCTCCCCGGCCCCTCGCTGGAGCCCACGTGGGGCACCCAAGGGGTAGCCCCATACGAGCCACCGCAACGGAGGGCGCGCAGCATCGCACCGTCGGCGTCATCACCGGAGGCTCCTCCTCCAAAGCCCCCGGGGAGCAGCAGCAACTGTGGATGCCGCCCTGCAACATCGCCTTCGACTTCAACGACGCCAGGGGTGTGGAGTACCCTCACCAAGACCCTCTAGTCATCCAGGCCCACATAGCACGCTGTGACGTCAGGCGCGTCCTTGTCGACGGGGGCAGCTCCGCGAATATCTTGTTCGCAGAGGCCTTCGACCGTATGGGGATCCCCCGGAGCCAGCTAGAGCAGCCAGGAGCTCCACTTCAAGGCTTTGGGGGTCAACCGCTGCAAGCCTTGGGGCACGTGTCCCTTCCGGTCACTTTCCGTCAGGAGGGCAACAAGGGTAACATCCGCACCGAGCATGTCATCTTCGACGTCGTCGATATCCCACATCTCTACAATGCCATACTGGGTCGACCCGCCATCAACTCTTTCGAGGCGATCCCACACTACGCGTTTTTGTGTGTGAAGCTTCCGGGCCCAGAGGGTGTTATCACCGTCTTCGGCGATCAGGACCTGGCCAGACGTGCCGAAGTCGACAGCCGCGTTCCGCATCGCCCGGTGCATGCCCTCTCCGGCACGCTCGGCGACGGGCCCTCCGCCCCCGGATGGACGCCCAAGCCTCGGCCCGAGGGCGGAGTCAAGAAGGTGCCGCTCCAGGCGGAGGGGCAGTTTGTGTCCATCGGCGAGGGGCTCCCACCGGGGGTCGAACGGGATCTGCTCCGAGTGCTTCAGAACAACGTCGACATTTTCGCATGGTCCCCGGAGGACATCAAGGGCGTAGACCGAGCAGTAATCAAGCATCGCTTGGCGGTCCGCCCCGACGCCAAGCCGGTCAAGCAAAGGCTTCGACGTATGTCGATGGATCGGCAGCAGGCGGCCAAAACGGAGGTGGCGAAGCTTCTTCACGCCGGGGTCATCCGCGAGGTCCACCATCCAGAGTGGCTCGCTAACCCGGTGCTAGTCAAAAAGGCCAGCGGGGCCTGGCGTATGTGCATCGACTTCACGACACTCAACAAGGCGTGCCCGAAGGACAATTACCCCTTGCCGCGCATCGATCAACTGGTCGACGCCACGGCCGGGTGCGAACTCATGAGTTTCCTGGACGCCTATTCCGGCTACCACCAGGTATACATGGCCGAAGACGACGAGGAGAAGACCAGTTTCATCACACCTCTTGGGACGTTCTGCTTCGTCAGAATGCCCTTTGGCTTGAAGAACGTGGGCGCTACCTTCACCCGTCTCGTCGCCATTGCCCTGGCCGCCCAGCTCGGGAGGAACGTCGAAGCCTACGTCGATGACGTGGTGGTCAAAACCCGGCAGCTTGCTCTGCATGGCCGGGACCTCCAGGAGACCTTCGACAATCTCTGGAAGGCGGGCATCAAGCTCAACCCCGACAAATGTGTCTTCGGGGTGCAGGCGGGGAAACTCCTAGGTTTCCTCGTGTCCGGACGAGGCATCCAGGCAAACCCCGACAAAGTAGACGCCATCCTGGGCATGGAGTCGCCCAAGACAGCCAGGGAGGTCCAGAGGCTCGCGGGCCGCATGGCAGCACTAAGCCGATTCCTATCTAGAGCGGCGGAGCGGGGCTTGCCATTTTTCAAGACGCTCCGCGGGTGCGATGGATTTCGTTGGGACAGAGATTGCGCGAAGGCCTTCAACGAGCTCAAGCAGCACCTGGCAAGCCTCCCCACTCTGGTCGCCCCAGCACCAGAGGCTCCCCTCCTGCTCTATCTGGCCGCGTCAGCCACCGCGGTCAGCGCCGTCCTCGTCTTAGAGGAAGGCGCCATGCAGCGGCCCGTCTACTTTGTCTCCGAAGCCCTCCAGGGCGCCAAGACAAGATACACGGAGCTTGACAAGCTCGCCTACGCGCTGGTCATGGCCTCCAGGAAGCTTCGGCATTATTTTCTGGCCCACCCGATCACAGTGCCTTCCTCATTCCCCCTGGCAGAGATGCTACACAACAAGGAGTCCACAGGGCGCATCGGCAAATGGGCTGCCGAGCTCGCTCCCTTCTCCTCGACGTATGCTTCGCGAACGGCAATCAAATCCCAAGTCCTGGCGGATTTTCTCGCCGAATGGACCCCGCCGGCCCAACCCGTCCAGACGCACGATGATCCCGTCTGGACGCTTACAATCGATGGAGCTTACAGCGTCGCCGGCGCGGGCGTAGGGGCGGTGATCGTCACGCTCGAAGGACAGCGTTTGCTATACTCGGTGCGCCTTGCCTTCCCCGCCACCAACAACACGGCTGAATACGAGGCACTGCTCTTTGGCCTGGCGAAGCTCAAGGCAGTCGGCACGAGATGGGTGTTGGTCCGCACCGACTCGCGCTTGGTGGCTGGCCATGTGGACAAGTCATATCAAGCCAAGGACCCTGAGTTGGCCAAGTACCTCGCGGCGGTAAGGGCGAGGGAAAGGCACTTTTTGGGTGTCACCGTCAAGGCCATCCCCCGCGCGGAGAATGAGCAGGCCGACGCCCTCGCTAAGGCGGCCAGCCAACAACTGCCCCCCTGAGGGGGCGTTTTACGAGATATTAGCGCAGGCGGCCATCACGCAGGACAACCGGGACGCGGCGCTCGTCCACCGCATTGATCGGCCAGGAGATTGGCGAGAGCCCATCTTCAATTTCTTGCAAGGCATCGCCGAGCCGGAGGACCCTGCCGAGCTTCGGCGCTTGCAGCACCACGCACGGTGCTTCGAGGTGTTCGAAGGGATGCTCTACAAGAGAGGGGTTTGCGCACCGCTCCTGCGCTGCCTCTCGACTGAGGGGGGAAAGGAGCTCCTGGCGGAGATCCACGCGGGCGTGTGCGGATCCCACCTGGCACCGAGGTCATTAGTCGGCAAGGCGTTCAGGCAAGGCTTCTACTGGCTAACCGCCACCACCGACGCCCAGGACCTCGTCCGTCGGTGCCAAGGGTGCCAGTGGATGGCGCGCATCATCCGCAGGCCCCCGACAAGCCTCAACCCCATTCCCCCGGTGTGGCCACTGGCACGCTGGGGCCTTGATATAGTAGGACCACTTGCCCGAGCTCCAGGGGACCTCCGGTTCGTGGTAGTCGCGCTGGAGTATTTCTCCAGATGGCCGGAAGCGGTTGCCCTGGCTAAAGTAACTTCTGCGGTCATACAGCGCTTCCTATGGCAAAACATCATATGTCGCTTCGGTGTGCCCCGGGAGCTTACGGTTGACAACGGCCTGCAGTTCGACGCCACCCTCTTCAAAGACTATTGTGACAGCATGGGCATCACCCTCCGATTCGCCTCGGTAGGGCATCCCCAGTCCAACGGGGCGGTCGAACGGGCGAATGGCGCCATCTCCGCCGCCATCAAAAAGCGCCTGGTCGGATTGCCAAAGGGCAAGTGGCCAAGCGAGCTTCACAACGTTCTATGGTCGCTTCGCACAACGGTAACGCGCCCGACGGGATTCACGCCGTTCAAGCTCCTTTTCGGTGACGAAGCGGTGACGCCCGAGGAAATCAAGGCCGGCTCACAGAGGGTCCTCATCCAAGCACCTGAAGAGGAGCGCCGTGTGTCCTTGGACCTCCTCGACGGGATACGGGCAGACGCAGCCCACCATGTCGAGAAGTATGCACGGCAGACAATGCGTACTCGGGACCGCTCTGTAACAACCCAGGTTTTAAAATTAAAATGAATGAATGAATAAATAAATAATATTAAAATAAAATCTGAATTAAATTTAAGTATTGTTGTGCCTAAAGTTTAAAGTTGAATTTGCCCTAGATTTCTGTTTTTGAAAAAGCTGGATTTGAAAAGCATTTTAAGAAAAACCCAAAAATATTATTAAAAAAAGGATATTTTGATTTTATATAAAACTCCTATGTCAAATTAATTATTTGGATTTATTTAGCCTTTATTTGGTTTCCTGGATTTTCTGGAGTTTAAAAATGTATTTTTGAAATTAAAAAGTATTTTAAATATGAAAATTAAATACCAACATTAGTTGAAAATATTTTTATTGAGTCCAAAAAGTTCCCAGGAGGTTCTCTGAATTTTTCTGGAATTTTTGGAGGTACTTTTGTATTTTTCTGAGGCTTAATCAATTTCCCAGGCTTTTCTGAAATCCAAAAATAAAATCAGAAAATCAAAATCCCTCACCCCCTCATCCGGCCGCCACGTGGACGGCCAGATGCCGGCCACGCCTCCCGCCGGATCCCGCCCTCCCCTCTTCCGCGCCCGCCACCTGGCCGGCCCGGATCCACGCCACGCCACCCCGCCAGCCGGCCCAATCCACCGTCCGCCCTCCGCTTCACCTCGGCTGCCCGATCCCCATCCAACCGCCCCGCTTCCCCCTCCCTTTCTCTCTCTCCGCGCCCGGCCCCACTTGTCGGCGCCCCCTTCTCCCCTTCCTTGTCTGCCAATCGGGTCCCGCCCGTCAGCCGCCCCGCCTCCCTCTCTCGCTGGCCACTCGGCCCCACCCGTCAGGCCGTCTCCGTCTTCCACCGCGCCTTCTTCCTCCTCTCGCGCCGCCGCCCGCAACGGCCGTTCCGCCATCTCCGCCACTTTCCCCTCCTTTCCCCTTCCTCCCGAGCGACCCGCGCCATCCCGTGCGTGCCGCCCACGCGCCCATCTCCTCCCCCATTTCCGCCCGCAATCGCCGCCATGACCCCGTCGCTCCGGCGAGAAATCCGCGGCCACCCGCTCCCCCTCGCCCCTATTTAAGCCCCTCCCCGGCTTCGGCATTCCCGGCACCGCCTCTTGCCACCCTCCACTCCCCTTCTCCGCCACCCTAGTGCCCCGGCACCGTGTGCCTTGCCGCCGCCGCCGCTAGAATTGCTCCGGCGAGCAATTGCGCTCGGCCCAAGCTCTCTCGCCGCCGTCCGACTCCATCCCGAGCTCCCACGCACCTCCGCCGACGTTCCCCGCCCCTCCGCCCGGCTCAAGCGCCACCGGTTTGCCACCGCGCCGTTAAACCCGAGCGCCCCGCCGCCATTCTCGCCGCCGGTCCCCCTCCGGCCGTGCTCGGTAAGGCCTGCACCCACCCCTGCGATCCCCGTGCGCTCCCCTCCCTTCTCCGGCCATCTCCGTCCACCGCCGGCCACCGGAGCTCCGGCGGGCGTGCCGTCCCCGAGCACCTCCCTCCGACGGCCAGCCACCTCAGCCCGCCTGTCCGCGTGGACGCCGAGTGGCGCCACCTCAGCACCCACTTGGGCGCCACGCCCCGGCCACGTCGGCCTACCCTCGCTCGGTCAGCGCCACACCCCGCCCCGCCACCTCAGCGCCCCGTGTGGACCGTGGACCCGGTCCATGGACCAAAGGCCCACCGGTCAGTCCGACCGCCCTCAGTGCTGACGTCATGCTGACGCAGAAATCCGGTTTTTCAGTTGAAAAACAATTCGGCTCAAAAGAAATTCCTCGCTGACGTCATAATCCCAGATTTTCCTTTAGAAAAATAATTCCAGAAATTCCTCTTTTTCCATTTTCTCTGAATTTAATCTTCCCGGAGCCCGTTCTCCTTCGTCCTAACTCCGATTTGGCCCATTCAAATTTCTAAATTCATCAAAAATTCCCCTCTATCCATTTCTAGCCTCAATTCAAATATTTGAGTTCAATTTGAATTTAATTTGAATTTATTTGAATTTGGTGGGTTGTTTTGACGTGTAGACTTCGACGATTCGGGAAATTTCTTCGACGAAAATTCAAGCCAAGTTGGAGAGCAAGGCAAGTCACCCTCCTTGATCATGTTGATCCCAGAATTGCAAATAAAATTATGTTGATTTAAATTATATTGCATGCGTATTTCTATTCAGCGTATTTCAATTCAGTTTTAAATTTAGCTATTGCCTACTTGTTAATCCCTCCATTGAATTTGAATTCCTCAATACCTTGTCACCCTAGATTCAAACTCTAGTTAATACAATAGTGTTGGCTAGAGAGTTTAATCAAATGCTTAGCCCTGCTTAATCATATGATTTTGTTTTGGGATGTCTTTCGCATAAAATGATGACCCTTTTTACATAAAATGATATGAGCTCTTGACTTTGGTGAGTCAAGGAGGATTATGAAATATTTTGAAAACAAATATAAAACTGGTTTAGACTTAGGCAATTGGTTAGAGTGGTGGGTGCAGGCATGCCCTGTTGGTTGGAGCCGCAGTGGTTGATTGTCGTGCACGGGGGTATGTGGTTGGGCCTGAGTCAATTAAGGACCGGTCTGTGAGCTACTGTTGCAAAGCCCTAATCGTGCTACCACATGGCTGGTATGGGACAGCCCTGGCCGAATAATTTGTGAAGTCCCAACCTGAGCAGAGTTGTAGGTTGAAAGTGAGGGTGGTTGGTGCCATGTGAAGTCTCACTTGGGCGAGCGTGGTTAAGCCATGAGAAGTCTCGTCTAGGCTCAAGAGGGGGTCCCGGTCTGGTGGATTCCTTACTGGGGTGAAACCTTAGAGTTGGCTCGACCAGGTTGAAGGCTTTGCATTGTAAAGGCCTTGTCACGACTCCCCACCGCACACCTAAGGAAGTGTGTAATCTAGTGGTACAACGGGATGATCGTGTCTTGTGGGTAAAGCTGTACAACATCTGCAGAGTGTATAACCTATCCTGGATAGCCGTGCCCACGGTCATGGGCATGCTGAGTAAAGTTTTTCATGGATTAGACTTTGTTTTTCAAAAATGTTTTTGAAAACCTTGCGGATGGATGGAATCCGTGAGAGATTGAAATCTGGTGAATGGATGGAATTCATCAGAGTTGCGCAGTGAAAGCGTGTGGATGGATGGAATCCATACGTGAGCTTTTGGAAAAGTTGGTCCGGGTGGGATGCCCGTGGTTAGGTTGGTGTATGGTCGGAGCCTACACTGACGGTAATATTTTCTATTGCAAGTAATGTTTTTATTTACTGTATTAAATTCAGCAATTTCAATCTACTTATTGTATTTCTTAAATGCTGTTTTATGCAAACTAACCCTATAAGCCTTCCATTGAAGCCTTTATCATTATGTTGCATTTTCCCGGGTGACTTGCGGAGTACAAGTTTGTACTCACGTTGCTTTTTCCAAACAGAGGAAGATGATGTCAACTACGGTGAAGATCTGGACGAATAGGCCGCGTCTTACTGTCGTTTGCCTGTGGGCAGGCTCAGTGGGCTTCTTCCGCTTCGGTTTTTCTTCCGCTGCTTATTACTTAATTTTGGCTTATGTGCCGTTGATGTAAACTTTGGCATTCATGCCCATATTCAGTTAATAAATGCCATTATGGTTGATATTTATCTTTGTTGTACGCTGTGTGCACTAGCTGATCCTGGACTAGTGCGATTTACACAGAGGATCCAGGAGTCGTTGCTCCGGGTTCCGACAAAGGTGGTATCAGAGCCATGACGATACTAAGACGCGACCGTAGGTAGATTAAAAAGGTTAAACTCTAAGGACTTATTTTACTAAAGAGTAATTTCAAAAGTTTTGCTTATCCTTACCCCTTAATTTTTGCTTATCCTTATCTCAATTCTTTCTCGTCTTAATGTCATTTTTGAAAAAACCTATTTCTACATCTTCCCTTGTTCCAAAACAACTATAGATGGTCGCCACTTCAATCTTCGCCTTAAAGGATCATGTTTCGTACTTCGAGAGCCGCGAAGGATTGCACCAAGACAACCCTTACCTCTTTAGGTTAAGTTGTTAAGCTAGGCAGTAGACGTTGTTATGAGCTGTCAAGTTTTCTCTTTTGTCGGCAGCCGTAACTATTACTTATTATGAGATTAATAAAGGTTTTAATAAAATTGAAGTTTTGGGTTGTGCAAAATATCCCCTATTTCTTCCTTTGCCTTGAGTCTCCTCTTTCCTAGTCTTTGGAAGCATCAAGTTAGAGCACCAACGGCCAACAACCTTTGCGAAGGGAAGTTTAAACCAAATCTCAGCTCAAGCCACACCGGGTAAGATCCAAACCTATTTCTCTGCTAGCTCGTGCGAATCTCGGGGACGAGATTCTGTTTAAGGGGGGTAGATTGTAACAGCCCAGGTTTTTATTAAAATTAAAATGAATGAATGAATAAATAAATAATATTAAAATAAAATCTGAATTAAATTTAAGTATTGTTGTGCCTAAAGTTTAAAGTTGAATTTGCCCTGGATTTCTGTTTTTGAAAAAGCTGGATTTGAAAAGCATTTTAAGAAAAACCCAAAAATATTATTAAAAAAAGGATATTTTGATTTTATATAAAAATCCTATGTCAAATTAATTATTTGGATTTATTTAGCCTTTATTTGGTTTCCTGGATTTTCTGGAGTTTAAAAATGTATTTTTGAAATTAAAAAGTATTTTAAATATGAAAATTAAATACCAACATTAGTTGAAAATATTTTTATTGAGTCCAAAAAGTTCCCAGGAGGTTCTCTGAATTTGTCTGGAATTTTTGGAGGTACTTTTGTATTTTTCTGAGGCTTAATCAATTTCCCAGGCTTTTCTGAAATCCAAAAATAAAATCAGAAAATCAAAATCCCTCACCCCCTCATCCGGCCGCCACGTGGACGGCCAGATGCCGGCCACGCCTCCCGCCGGATCCCGCCCTCCCCTCTTCCGCGCCCGCCACCTGGCCGGCCCGGATCCACGCCACGCCACCCCGCCAGCCGGCCCAATCCATCGTCCGCCCTCCGCTTCACCTCGGCTGCCCGATCCCCATCCAACCGCCCCGCTTCCCCCTCCCTTTCTCTCTCTCCGCGCCCGGCCCCACTTGTCGGCGCCCCCTTCTCCCCTTCCTTGTCTGCCAATCGGGTCCCGCCCGTCAGCCGCCCCGCCTCCCTCTCTCGCTGGCCACTCGGCCCCACCCGTCAGGCCGTCTCCGTCTTCCACCGCGCCTTCTTCCTCCTCTCGCGCCGCCGCCCGCAACGGCCGTTCCGCCATCTCCGCCACTTTCCCCTCCTTTCCCCTTCCTCCCGAGCGACCCGCGCCATCCCGTGCGTGCCGCCCACGCGCCCATCTCCTCCCCCATTTCCGCCCGCAATCGCCGCCATGACCCCGTCGCTCCGGCGAGAAATCCGCGGCCACCCGCTCCCCCTCGCCCCTATTTAAGCCCCTCCCCGGCTTCGGCATTCCCCGCACCGCCTCTTGCCACCCTCCACTCCCCTTCTCCGCCACCCTAGTGCCCCGACACCGTGTGCCTTGCCGCCGCCGCCGCTAGAATTGCTCCGGCGAGCAATTGCGCTCGGCCCAAGCTCTCTCGCCACTGTCCGACTCCATCCTGAGCTCCCACGCGCCTCCGCCGACGTTCCCCACCCCTCCGCCCGGCTCAAGCGCCACCGGTTTGCCACCGCGCCGTTAAACCCGAGCGCCCCGCCGCCATTCTCGCCGCCGGTCCCCCTCCGGCCGTGCTCGGTAAGGCCTGCACCCACCCCTGCGATCCCCGTGCGCTCCCCTCCCTTCTCCGGCCATCTCCGTCCACCGCCGGCCACCGGAGCTCCGGCGGGCGTGCCGTCCCCGAGCACCTCCCTCCGACGGCCAGCCACCTCAGCCCGCCTGTCCGCGTGGACGCCGAGTGGCGCCACCTCAGCACCCACTTGGGCGCCACGCCCCGGCCACGTCGGCCTACCCTCGCTCGGTCAGCGCCACGCCCCGCCCCGCCACCTCAGCGCCCCGTGTGGACTGTGGACCCGGTCCATGGACCAAAGGCCCACCGGTCAGTCCGACCGCCCTCAGTGCTGACGTCATGCTGACGCAGAAATCCGGTTTTTCAGTTGAAAAACAATTCGGCTGAAAAGAAATTCCTCGCTGACGTCATAATCCCAGATTTTCCTTTAGAAAAATAATTCCAGAAATTCCTCTTTTTCCATTTTCTCTGAATTTAATCTTCCCGGAGCCCGTTCTCCTTCGTCCTAACTCCGATTTGGCCCATTCAAATTTCTAAATTCATCAAAAATTCCCCTCTATCCATTTCTAGCCTCAATTCAAATATTTGAGTTCAATTTGAATTTAATTTGAATTTATTTGAATTTGGTGGGTAGTTTTGACGTGTAGACTTCGACGATTCGGGAAATTTCTTCGACGAAAATTCAAGCCAAGTTGGAGAGCAAGGCAAGTCACCCTCCTTGATCATGTTGATCCCAGAATTGCAAATAAAATTATGTTGATTTAAATTATATTGCATGCGTATTTCTATTCAGCGTATTTGAGAGACCATGTGGTCGTGCTCCATGAGAGTGATGAGTAATTGACAAAGGTTTAGGTCAGTCGAGTTTGGTTTGAGTGGTTCGGAGTCGAGTCGTTGCGTGGCGCAATCGGGCTCGGTCGGACTTTGGTCAAATCTGGTCATTTGGGTTTAGGATGCATATTCTAATGTTTTGACAGGTTTTGACTTCATCTGCGGTAAGTGTAATGGTATTTACGCTTTCATGTGTCGAGCGGTGCTATTTGACGTGTTTCTTGTCTGTGTGACTGCAGGACGTCGAGTTGGAGTCGTGGTGAGACACGGTGGACCGGACTAGGCGCAGGTGGCGCTGAGGTCAGAACGGTCGGGATGTGTCGAAGACGACGTGGACTCGAGGTGGTTGCGAGGCGTGCGAGGCAAGGAGCGCGGAAGCTTCCCGGAAGGTGCAGAAGGGGCGAATCAGGAAATTCGCAAGGCTGCACACGCGGGAGCGGGCTCCGTTGGACGTAGCGGGCGTAACGGGGCGGAGGCCCGTTAGCCAGGCGCTATAAAAGGAGAGGAGGGGCTGCATGCCCTCCTTGAGCACTTGAGGTGGAATTAGGGTTTGCTAGAGTCAAAAGAGTCTTTAGTGGTTGCTTTAGGCTTTAGGCTTTAGTTGTTGAGAGTGGGTGGAGAAGGCAGAGGGTTGTTCTGTCCTCCATCGATGTGTTCTTGAGTGCTCCCTCCCTCATGTGTTCTTGAGTTGTGTTCTTGAGTAGAGAGGGAGAGGATGGTTTGAGTTGAGAGCTTGTAATCTTTCCTTTTGTATCAAGTCGGGGTATCGGGACTCCTCTGTATTCATTGTGATCCAAGAAATGAAAATCTGAAGTTTTTATTCCCGTGCTCTCTGTTCTTCCTTCGATGCTCTTTTGGTGGATTTCTTGAGATTTTGATTTTCGAGTTCTTGCTTGCTGTGGAGGTGTAAAATGGGTTGCTCCATGATGGGATAGTGCTTCAAGATCATTTGATCAATTAAAATCCCAGAGACAAGGTTTTAATCTCAGTTTTGCCTTTTTGACCTCCCCTGTTCAAGCTTTGCATTTCTAGGGTTTTGGTGCTCTCAGTGTTCCCCTCGTTGAATGGCTTGAAATTTGGCATGGAGGATCCAGAGGCTATCTTATAGCTATCCTCAAAATTTCATAGCCAAAGGATCAACCGGTTGGGAGAAATTTGATTTTTGGCTCGGGTCGTGCAAGAATTCAGATTTTTACCCAAATCTGAAATTCTTGATTCTTGGAGTGGATTTCTTGTTATTGTCTTTTGGCTTAGTCTTCTGGGAGTGTTCCCTAGCTATCCTCAAAGTTTCCCAAGCCAAGAATCCAAGAATCGGTGCGAATCTCTCAATTTTCTGAAATTCCTGTTTGCTGTTTTTTCTCGAGAGGTACTACCGCTCGGGGAGCGGTACTACCACTCAAAGGTACTACCGCTCTGACCAGCGGTACTACCGCTCAGCGGTACTACCGCTTGACCAAGTGGTACTACCGCTTGAGGCCAGTTTTGCGCTGAATTTGCTTTTCTTGATTGCTTCCTTCTGGGTCTAGTTTTTCAGTGTCTCTGTGATTTCCAGTGAGGGCTTATTTTCTCCTTCATAGCTCTCATAGCTACTGGAGAAGAAGATATTTGTTGGGGGCGATTTTTAAAGATCGACATTCACCCCCCCCCCTCTGTCGCCATTTCGGTCCAACAATTGGTATCAGAGCCGGTTAGCTCTAATTCATAGATCTTAACCGGTCTCAAGAGCCATGGCGACGGACAAGTACTCGACCAAGCCGCCCGTTTTCGATGGCATCGATTACCCCTTCTGGAAGAGCCGAATGGAGACATACATCCAGGCTCAGTGGTACGCTATCTTGCGCAAGGTCAAGGTCCGGTTTGTTGTTCCTGCCGATGAGAACATCAATGCTGGAAATATGCATGATGTTGAGGCAAACGCTAAGGCAAGGAACATCTCCCACCTGTCGTCCGCCTACGATATCTGGGTGACCCTCGACGCATACCATGAGGGCACCACCCAGATCAAGACGGTTCGACAGGACCAGTTCAAGCGCGAATACAACAAATTCGAGATGCTTGCTGGTGAGTCCCTAGATGAGTGCTTCGCACGTTTTCACAAGATCTTGAGCAACCTCCGAGCGGTCGGTCTCACATACCCCGACTCGGACAACGCTCGTCAGATGCTTGCAGCACTCGATCTGCGAGTGTGGGAGATGAAAGTGACCACCATCAAAGACACGACAGACCTCTCGACCTTGACTCTTGACGCGCTGTACTCGCGCCTCAAGACTCACGAGATTGACGTTGTCTCTCGTAGGTCGAAGTCATAGTCGATGGCTTTGGTCACCGATCCCAGTTCAGCTTCTGGTCTCTCTTCTGAGTCTTCTTGCGGTTTCTCCCTTGCTGCTCTCTGTGACATAACTGATGATCAGTTAGAGCAGCTTGCGGATGATCAGCTGGCCCTCCTAGCCCGAAGGTTTTCCCATGCCTACAAGGGTAGGAGAGACAGAAAGAGAGGAGGACCAGTCATCTGCTTCGAGTGTGGTGGCCCCAACCACATCCGAGCAAACTGCCCCAAGCTTGGAAAGGGTAAAGGTGACTACGGCGGTTCGGGCAAGAACGACTACACCGACAAGAACCGCAACACGAAGCCTTCAGCACCTGCTCCGGGAAAGAAGAAGTTCCGCAACTTCGGGAAGGCCAAGAAGCTCTTCCACCGCGTCCTCACCGCCTTCGACGACCTCGACCTCAGCGAGGTGGAGGGATGGAGCGACGACGACGGGACGGGTGACCAAGAGCCCAAGGATGGCGGCGACGACTTCTCCGGCATGTGCTTCATGGCCCTCGAGGGCGAGATCAGCGACAGCGAGCTGTACTCCGACTCGGATGAGGTACTCCCTTCTTATGACCAGCTCAATCATGCTTTTCTTAAGCTAGGTGGTTTTCATGCTAGAGCTAGGGCTAGGTGTACTGAGTTAGAGAAAGAAGTAGATAGACTATCACGGGAGCTTACTTCACTTACATCTGCTCCCTCCCGTGATGATTGTGATACATGCTGTGCTCTGTTGGGTGACATGGAGAAACTAAGGACCTCGCATGATAGTGTGTCCTCCGAGCTTAATATTGTTAAGGTGGAGAATGTTAGTCTGCTTGCTGAGTTAGAGTTGAGTAGGATGGCTGTTACCCTACTTACTACTGATGAGACTACTTCTCCCACCTCATGTGAGGTTAAGGACATTGCTGCTAGAGGACCTTATGCCAGCTCCTTGATCTGCCCGAGTCTTGTGAAAATTGCAATAACTTGAAGATGAATCTAAAACGGGCAGATCATAAAATTGCTGAACTCCAAGCTTCTTTACTTGAGCCGATTGATTCATGCTTGAACTGTCCTAAGTTAACTGCTGAACTTGAAGCTGTCTCCAAACAGTTTCAAGAAATGATTGATCATGATAGGAAGTTGGCTCAGTTTGCTTCTAAGGACCCTGTTAGCTCACCATGCATTAATTGTAACAAACTAAAATCTGACTTGATTGCATTGGATGAGAAATGTGTGAAGCTAACTAAGGACCTTCTAGAGAAGCCACATTCTGCTTGTAATGTGATTGTGGAGAAGGGGGAGAAGCCCCAGGGTAAGGTTGAGACGCTTAGCGACGTGAACCAACCTGCTAGCAGTAGGACTGTCCATTCTGAGTCGGCTGTGCGTGCACAAGCCATTCGTTCCTCTGCTATTGGTTCTTCATCCGCTTCCTTACCTCCTGCTGTTCCCTCTTCCCCCTGCTCTTCTTGCACCTCTCTCTTTCGGGAGTGTCAGTACCTTATGAACACTCTCGAGAGATTTGTAGGCGGCAAGAAGAAGCTTAATCTTATTCTAGACCAGTCCAAGATTTGCAGATTTAATCAGGGTCTAGGATATGACTATTATGAGGATATGAGGAAGCATCCACCTGCTGTGCTCAGACCCATAGCACCAGGTGTGATCGAGACCGAGCCCAGGACCGAGAAAGTCCAGTTTAAGTCAGCGGGCTATGTCCAGGGGATTTCTGACAGCAAGGTGATTGCACCTGCTGCTTCGGCCTCTCAGAAGGCGAAGCCTGACCGTGCTACTTCTACCTCTCAGAGGATGAAGTATCACTGCACCTTCTGTCAGAAGGATGGACACACGGTTGATCGATGCTTCAGGCGCGCTAAGATCGCGCGTAGAGACCGTGTTGAGTCTCCTAGGCGTATTCAGGGTCAGCCCCAGATCCTGAGTGCACCTAGGACCAGCACGAGGTCTAGGTTTACTGCTGTTGATGGGTTTGGGCAGCATCGAGGACTTGGTTTTTCTGAGTCTTCTGTTTTTCGTCCTCATGCTGCTCCTGGTCATGACTTCCGCCGTCCTGAGGGTACATCTCGTTTCCCCCGTCGAGACAGTTACCCGCGGCGTGTTCAGCGTGTTGCCGGTGTTCCGACTCGCTCTCCCGTAGCAGTCGGACCCCGCAACAGCTTCAGGTCTTCTCACAGACCTTCTGCTTCTTTGAGTCATGGAGAGCGTAGGGTAGATAGAGGTCAGTCGTGCTTGACTACTTCATCTACTCGACGTGTTGTTCAGTATTGGGTGCCAAAATCACTCTTGATTTATCCCAGTACTGAGACTTTACTCTCTGTTTGACTCAGGTTCGCCGGGCAGGGAAGGGAAAGGTTTGGCTTGTCGACTCCGGTTGTTCTCGTCATATGACCGGAGACTCCCGTTGGTTTTCTTCCCTTGCCCGTGCTCCAGGTGATGAGACGATCACCTTCGGAGATGCTTCATCTGGGCGCGTCATCGCCAAAGGTACTGTGCGCATTAATGATTCTTTCATTTTGAAAGATGTAGCCTTGGTTAGTAAGCTGCAGTACAATTTGCTTTCAGTTTCTCAGCTTACCGATGACGGTTTCGAGGTGAGCTTTAAGAAAAATGCTTGTAAAATTCTTGATTCTTCGGGTAGTCTGGTTTGCGGGATTTCTCGTTATGGGAGGATCTTTCGGGCTGATTTTTCTGAGTCTTCTGGTGATCCTCTCAGGTGTTTAGTTGCTTCTGAGTCCCGCGACCTCTCTTTCTGGCATAGGAGACTTGGTCATATTGGATTTGACCATTTGACCCGAGTTAGCGGCCACGATCTCATTCGTGGTCTGCCGAAACTCAAGATGGTCAAAGACCTTGTTTGCTCTCCATGCCGGCACGGCAAGATGGTTGCCGCTTCTCACCCTCCGGTCACAGTTACTATGACCGATGCACCGGGACAGCTGCTCCATATGGACACAGTTGGACCAGCTCGAGTGCAGTCAGCAGGAGGGAAGTGGTATGTTCTTGTTGTGGTCGATGACTTCTCGAGGTATTCTTGGGTGTTTTTCTTAGCCTCGAAGGATGAGACGTTTTCGCATTTCCGAGGTCTTTTCAGTAGGCTTTCTGTTGAGCTCCCGGGTGCCTTACGAGCGATCCGCAGTGACAATGGCACGGAGTTCAAGAATTCCTACTTCGAGAGTTTCTGTGGTGAGACAGGTGTAGAGCATCAGTTCTCCTCTCCGCACGTCCCTCAGCAAAATGGCGTTATGGAGAGAAAGAACCGTACCTTGGTTGAGATGGCCAGGACGATGCTTGATGAGTACTCTACACCGCGGAAGTTTTGGGCTGAGGCTATAGCCACCGCGTGCCATGTCTCAAATCGAGTATTTCTTAGGGCACACTTGCACCGCACTTCTTATGAGCTGAGATACGAGCGAAAGCCCAGCGTCTCTCATTTTCGTGTTTTTGGTTGCAAGTGCTTTATTCTGAAGTCCTGGAACCTAGACAAGTTCGAATCACGTTCTTGTGATGGCATCTTTCTAGGTTACTCGCCTTCTTCGCGGGCTTATAGGGTTTGGAACTGCGAGTCTAGTAAAATGGTAGAGACCTGTGAGGTGACCTTTGACGAGGCCAGTCCGGGGACTAGGCCCGATATCTCAGGTTCTTTAGAGCAGTCCGAGACCATCTTTGTGGATGATGAGGATGATGGAGACGACGGTTGTCTACCTGATCCTGTTCCTCATCCACCCCTTGAGGTGCCGTCTTCCACCGCACCTCGAGGTGATCAGCCCATGCCTTCTGCTTCTTCTGGAGCTGGTGGCTCTGTCCCTACCTCGTCAGCTCACGAGGTAGAGGCCACTTCTTCATCTCATCCTGGACCTCCTAGACATATCCAGAAAGCTCATCCTTCAGAGCAGATCATTGGAGACCTTTTCGAGCGTGTTACCCGCTCAAAATCTGGCTTATCTCAATTCTGTCTCCATTCTGCTTTCATTGCCTCCTTTGAGCCCAAAGTTGTCTCTCATGCTTTATCTGATGAGTCTTGGGTCAATGCCATGCATGAGGAGCTAGAAAATTTCGAGAGGAACAAGGTCTGGTCGCTTGTCGAGCCCCCGCGAGGTCACAATATTATTGGGACTAAGTGGGTGTTCAAGAACAAGCAGAGCGAGGATGGAGTGGTTATTCGAAACAAGGCTAGACTGGTTGCTCAGGGGTTCTCCCAGGTTGAAGGTCTAGATTTCGAGGAGACCTTTGCCCCTGTAGCTAGACTTGAAGCCATTAGAATCCTGCTTGCCTTTGCAGCTTCTAAGGGTTTCAAGCTTTACCAGATGGACGTCAAGAGTGCCTTTCTCAATGGCCTTATTGAGAAAGAGGTCTACGTTCGACAGCCTCCTGGTTTCGAAAACCCCAAATACCCAAACCATGTCTTTAAGCTTTCCAAAGCGTTGTATGGACTTAAGCAGGCCCCCAGGGCGTGGTATGAGAGGCTTAAGTCCTACTTGTTGAGTCATGGGTTTGAAATGGGTAAAGTTGATAAGACCTTGTTCATCCGCCGGCTTGGCGCTGACCTTCTGCTCGTCCAGATCTATGTCGATGACATTATCTTTGGCGGCTCTTCCCATACTCTGGTTTCCCAGTTCTCGGATGTCATGAGCACCGAGTTTGAAATGAGTATGATGGGTGAGTTGACCTTCTTCCTTGGCTTCCAAATTAAGCAGACTCGGGAGGGTACATTTCTTCATCAAGGAAAGTACACTCGTGACCTCCTGAAGCGCTTCGATATGAGTGATGGTAAGCCGGTGTCAACTCCCATGGCTTCGACAGCCTATCTTGACCCAGATGAGGATGGCGAGCCAGTTGATCAGAAAGAGTTCAGAAGTATGATCGGCTCCCTTCTTTACCTCACTGCCTCGAGACCAGACATACACTTCTCTGTGTGTCTGTGTGCTCGTTTTCAGGCCTCTCCTCGCGTATCTCACCGCCAGGCGGTGAAGCGCATCTTTCGATACCTTCGAGCTACCATTGACTATGGTATCTGGTACTCTTCCTCATCCTGTCTTTCCTTGAGAGCTTTCTCGGATGCAGACTTCGCTGGCTGTAGGATAGATAGGAAGAGCACTTCTGGCACCTGCCAATTTATTGGCACTTCTCTCATTTCTTGGTCTTCGAGGAAGCAGTCCGGTGTTGCGTAGTCCACCGCAGAGGCCGAGTATGTTGCTGCAGCCAGCTGCTGCAGTCAGGTACTCTGGATGGCTTCGACCCTGCGGGACTTTGGGTTAGTTATCGACAGTGTTCCACTCTTTTGTGATAACACTTCTGCGATTAACATTGCTAAGAACCCAGTGCAACACTCTCGGACCAAGCACATCGATATCCGTTTTCACTTCCTTAGAGACCATGTAGAGAAGGGCGATATAGTGCTCCAATTTGTGGAGAGTGACCACCAGTTGGCTGACATCTTCACCAAGCCATTGGATAGTTCGAGGTTTTCAGCTCTGCGGGGAGAGCTTGGGGTGGTTTGTCCTTATGGACTGTAGTGAGGGGGAGTTTTGGGCTTTACTGCTTTACTATATTGATTATGCTTCTGTCTCATTTTTGTTGCATTGCACTCGGGGTGCATTTGGGTTTAGTCCTTCCAGCATAGGTTAGAGTGCTTCTCTTGCCGAGATGCTTAGACTTCTAACTCTTATCTTGTGCTTCCAGGATTAGCTGCTTCTTATCTCACTAGGTCGAGCTCACTCACTTCTTGTAGGTTCTAGCGAGGGTTGGGCCACCCTCGGGTAGACAGGGTACGTGTTTGCTCTCTAGTGTGTGATTTACTGTTAGCTGATTGTCCTGGAGTCATATGGGGTAGATGAGAGTCAGTCTGAGCCATAGTTGTCTCTATATCTTATCTATGCTTTAAGGACTGCCTGTTTTGGTTTTATTTGCCAGCTTCTCGATTTATTGCTTTGGTTCAGGGAGAGTTCATTTGGGAGCTTCTGGAGCTTAATTGTGACTTAACTCAACTTGAACTAAAAGTTGCATGTCATGTTGAGGGGGAGCTGGATTTTTTCTGCATTTTAGCATTTCGCATTGTAATATAACTACATTGAGCTTTGATTATTATCCTGTTATGACATGTTTACAATGCTTTACACCTTGCCATGATTTGTGCCTTATATGCTAGATTGATCATGACTTCATATGTGTAGACTAGCTTTTACCATGATAAGTTAATTAAAATTGCCCAACTTGAAGTAAAACTTGTCATGCTAGCATTTGAGTTTAGTCTTTCTGGAGTTATCTCTTTATGATTCATGCCATGTCAACTAGGCTTAGCTGAGCGTTGAATCTTTTATTGAGCCTTAGATTGAGCTATTTTAGTCTCTTGATGTAGCATGAGGTAGTACAATATGTTAAAAAAAAGGATCTCTCTTGTGCGAAAAAACTGATTTCACCAATCCTTTCTCATGAGACGGCTTGCCATTGCACTAGGCATGAACTCAGGGGGAGTTTTGGATGACCTAGACTATCTTCTTAAGCTTCTCGCTTGGAGTAGTCGCATAAGGCTTGAGATCTAGCACACAAAAAATCTCTTTTGTGCGAAAAAACTGATTTCACCAATTCTTTCTCATGAGACGGCTTGCCATTGCACTAGGCATGAACTCAGGGGAGTTTTGGATGACCTAGACTATCTTCTTAAGCTTTTTGCTTGGAGTAGTCGCATAAGGCTTGAGATCTAGCACATAAACAAAATTTGGGTTAGAAACGACCATGAGCTTTAAAAAGACAATGTCTTATGTGCTCAAATTGCTTAAGCTACAAAAAGAACCAAGTACTTGCGCCAATGTTTCATTCTTGAGCATAGCACTCTAGTTGGTCTCAATATTAGCTTCTTGGTTCCGCTTAGCTTACTTGACATGGCCGGCATCATCCTTGGGTATCTCTAGTTAGACTTTACCTCTTGATGACTTGGCATTCTCACTTAATGCACTATATTTCAGATTGTCATCTATGTGTTCTAGCTAGCTTATACATGTCAGGTCATGATCTAGATAGCTTTTTATAGAGTTATGGCTTGGTGTATCTCATTATGGTCAATATGGATAATTCTCATGGCTCTAAATGCTTAAATAAACAAACTTCAGCCATATTCATCCATTGACATGTCATATTCTCTCTATTGCATCTTGATGCGTTTATTGCCAAAAGGGGGAGAATAGAGAAGAAAAAGTCTGTTGGGAACAGTTTAGAGCTTTGTAGATCAATTTGCTCTTTCAGTTGTTGCTCTAGTATTCCTTCTGTCGACATGGTCATTAGCTTCATTTCATTCTTTGGACCATGTTGGATTCTTCAAAATCAAACTCTTCTTAATGCTTTTTCTGCGTTTGTCAATAGACTCATCAAGGGGGAGATTGAGAGACCATGTGGTCGTGCTCCATGAGAGTGATGAGTAATTGACAAAGGTTTAGGTCAGTCGAGTTTGGTTTGAGTGGTTCGGAGTCGAGTCGTTGCGTGGCGCAATCGGGCTCGGTCGGACTTTGGTCAAATCTGGTCATTTGGGTTTAGGATGCATATTCTAATGTTTTGACAGGTTTTGACTTCATCTGCGGTAAGTGTAATGGTATTTACGCTTTCATGTGTCGAGCGGTGCTATTTGACGTGTTTCTTGTCTGTGTGACTGCAGGACATCGAGTTGGAGTCGTGGTGAGACACGGTGGACCGGACTAGGCGCAGGTGGCGCTGAGGTCAGAACGGTCGGGATGTGTCGAAGACGACGTGGACTCGAGGTGGTTGCGAGGCGTGCGAGGCAAGGAGCGCGGAAGCTTCCCGGAAGGTGCAGAAGGGGCGAATCGGGAAATTCGCAAGGCTGCACACGCGGGAGCGGGCTCCGTTGGACGTAGCGGGCGTAACGGGGCGGAGGCCCGTTAGCCAGGCGCTATAAAAGGAGAGGAGGGGCTGCATGCCCTCCTTGAGCACTTGAGGTGGAATTAGGGTTTGCTAGAGTCAAAAGAGTCTTTAGTGGTTGCTTTAGGCTTTAGGCTTTAGTTGTTGAGAGTGGGTGGAGAAGGCAGAGGGTTGTTCTGTCCTCCATCGATGTGTTCTTGAGTGCTCCCTCCCTCATGTGTTCTTGAGTTGTGTTCTTGAGTAGAGAGGGAGAGGATGGTTTGAGTTGAGAGCTTGTAATCTTTCCTTTTGTATCAAGTCGGGGTATCGGGACTCCTCTGTATTCATTGTGATCCAAGAAATGAAAATCTGAAGTTTTTATTCCCGTGCTCTCTGTTCTTCCTTCGATGCTCTTTTGGTGGATTTCTTGAGATTTTGATTTTCGAGTTCTTGCTTGCTGTGGAGGTGTAAAATGGGTTGCTCCATGATGGGATAGTGCTTCAAGATCATTTGATCAATTAAAATCCCAGAGACAAGGTTTTAATCTCAGTTTTGCCTTTTTGACCTCCCCTGTTCAAGCTTTGCATTTCTAGGGTTTTGGTGCTCTCAGTGTTCCCCTCGTTGAATGGCTTGAAATTTGGCATGGAGGATCCAGAGGCTATCTTATAGCTATCCTCAAAATTTCATAGCCAAAGGATCAACCGGTTGGGAGAAATTTGATTTTTGGCTCGGGTCGTGCAAGAATTCAGATTTTTACCCAAATCTGAAATTCTTGATTCTTGGAGTGGATTTCTTGTTATTGTCTTTTGGCTTAGTCTTCTGGGAGTGTTCCCTAGCTATCCTCAAAGTTTCCCAAGCCAAGAATCCAAGAATCGGTGCGAATCTCTCAATTTTCTGAAATTCCTGTTTGCTGTTTTTTCTCGAGAGGTACTACCGCTCGGGGAGCGGTACTACCGCTCAAAGGTACTACCGCTCTGACCAGCGGTACTACCGCTCAGCGGTACTACCGCTTGACCAAGCGGTACTACCGCTTGAGGCCAGTTTTGCGCTGAATTTGCTTTTCTTGATTGCTTCCTTCTGGGTCTAGTTTTTCAGTGTCTCTATGATTTCCAGTGAGGGCTTATTTTCTCCTTCATAGCTCTCATAGCTACTGGAGAAGAAGATATTTGTTGGGGGCGATTTTTAAAGATCGACATTCACCCCCCCTCTGTCGCCATTTCGGTCCAACAGTATTTCAATTCAGTTTTAAATTTAGCTATTGCCTACTTGTTAATCCCTCCATTGAATTTGAATTCCTCAATACCTTGTCACCCTAGATTCAAACTCTAGTTAATACAATAGTGTTGGCTAGAGAGTTTAATCAAATGCTTAGCCCTGCTTAATCATATGATTTTGTTTTGGGATGTCTTTCGCATAAAATGATGACCCTTTTTACATAAAATGATATGAGCTCTTGACTTTGGTGAGTCAGGGAGGATTATGAAATATTTTGAAAACAAATATAAAACTGGTTTAGACTTAGGCAATTGGTTAGAGTGGTGGGTGCAGGCATGCCCTGTTGGTTGGAGCCGCAGTGGTTGATTGTCGTGCACGGGGGTATGTGGTTGGGCCTGAGTCAATTAAGGACCGGTCTGTGAGCTACTGTTGCAAAGCCCTAATCGTACTACCACATGGCTGGTATGGGACAGCCCTGGCCGAATAATTTGTGAAGTCCCAACCTGAGCAGAGTTGTAGGTTGAAAGTGAGCGTGGTTGGTGCCATGTGAAGTCTCACTTGGGCGAGCGTGGTTAAGCCATGAGAAGTCTCGTCTAGGCTCAAGAGGGGGTCCCGGTCTGGTGGATTCCTTACTGGGGTGAAACCTTAGAGTTGGCTCGACCAGGTTGAAGGCTTTGCATTGTAAAGGCCTTGTCACGACTCCCCACCGCACACCTAAGGAAGTGTGTAATCTAGTGGTACAACGGGATGATCGTGTCTTGTGGGTAAAGCTGTATAACCTCTGCAGAGTGTATAACCTATCCTGGATAGCCGTGCCCACGGTCATGGGCATGCTGAGTAAAGTTTTTCATGGATTAGACTTTGTTTTTCAAAAATGTTTTTGAAAACCTTGCGGATGGATGGAATCCGTGAGAGATTGAAATCTGGTGAATGGATGGAATTCATCAGAGTTGCGCAGTGAAAGCGTGTGGATGGATGGAATCCATACGTGAGCTTTTGGAAAAGTTGGTCCGGGTGGGATGCCCGTGGTTAGGTTGGTGTATGGTCGGAGCCTACACTGACGGTAATATTTTCTATTGCAAGTAATGTTTTTATTTACTGTATTAAATTCAGCAATTTCAATCTACTTATTGTATTTCTTAAATGCTGTTTTATGCAAACTAACCCTATAAGCCTTCCATTGAAGCCTTTATCATTATGTTGCATTTTCCCGGGTGACTTGCGGAGTACAAGTTTGTACTCACGTTGCTTTTTCCAAACAGAGGAAGATGATGTCAACTACGGTGAAGATCTGGACGAATAGGCCGCGTCTTACTGTCGTTTGCCTGTGGGCAGGCTCAGTGGGCTTCTTCCGCTTCGGTTTTTCTTCCGCTGCTTATTACTTAATTTTGGCTTATGTGCCGTTGATGTAAACTTTGGCATTCATGCCCATATTCAGTTAATAAATGCCATTGTGGTTGATATTTATCTTTGTTGTACGCTGTGTGCACTAGCTGATCCTGGACTAGTGCGATTTACACAGAGGATCCAGGAGTCGTTGCTCCGGGTTCCGACACGCTCTATATGCCCGCGGGGGTTCAAGCCTGGGGATCTCGTTCTCAGAGTGGCACTCCAGGCGGAGACCGTTGGCAAGCTGGAGTCCAAGTGGGAAGGCCCGTACATCGTGATGGAGGCATTGCCAAAGGGGGCGTATCGCCTCGCCACGCTCGAAGGACAAGCCCTCCGGCACACATGGAACGCGGACAGGTTGCGGCGGTACTACGCCTAGAAGCAGGACAACAAGCGTAGAGCCACCAGCTGCTTGATCGTGCAAAATAGCACACCCGCAAGTGCACGGGTAGCCACTAAAATAGCGGCGAGTGTCGTGTTCTCCACAAGGACTAGACTAAGGCTACCGGTGCTCAGCTAAAGCTAGGTCAAACAAAACGGGGGAGGAAACTAAACCTAGAACGACTACAAGCTAGACAAACGAACGAACTCTAATTCGCACGGACGAAACGACGAACGAACTAAATAAACAAACGACCAAAGGACGACAAGACGAACGACCGTACGAATAGATGTCGTACGACCGAACGAACTACACGATGACGACTACTAAACGAACGACGCACAAGAACAAACGACACGGCAAGACTAAAAGAACGAATAAGACTGCCGATCGACGATCTACCTAGCTAACGACCGCAAGAAAGAAAGAGGTAGAGAGACGAGTAGCAATAGGGAAGGGTTAGAAGCACGGAGGGAGTCGAGAGAAGACGAGGGAGAAAACGATCGACACTAACTAGACGACGGCGGCAGGACAACACAACAAACTACAAACGACTACACGACCTCGCTAACGACCAACCGCGCAAAGAAGAAAGGGGGAAAGTCGAGAAGCACAAGGGAGAAAGTAGAAGCACTAGGTGGGTTGAGACAGTAAGAGGAAGGGGACGGGTGCCGGCTAGCTAAATCGTGCTCACAAACCTTCACAGGTACTAACGATGATCACAGAAACAAATAAGAGACTAACACAAGATCACAGCACCATAGTAGATAACAAATAAACACAATTCTAGTATTAAACTACTGCAACATGAACATTGAGCAAACTGGAAATAACTAACGGAGCATAATCACAAATTCTCACATCACATGCATACATCACAATTAACATTTCACAGTGAGCACAAGCATCCATCACAGGGCATAATTCCCATCACACATATCACAGATCGCAAATTAACATTGACAGTGCAAAATTAAGAGGAAGCAGAAGAAGAATAAACCTAGATGTAGAGGAAGAAGAGGAGGAATTGAAGTCGCTGTCGGTGAAGGGGAAGCAGGCGTCGGCCGATGAATAGCAGCAGTCGGCGACAGTAGATGGTGGACGGCGCGGCGCTGAAGATGACTGCCGTGGAGATGTCGGTGAAGATGTGGTCGGCTGCCCGGCGCTTGGTGTAGAAGGAGGAGGCGGCGCCGGTGGAGCTCGGGAGGCGAGAGGAGAGGCGGCGGTGAGGAGATGGCCGGACTGGAGGAAGAGCAAGGCGGCGGCTAGGATGGAGAAAGAGGAGTAGCGGGGCGGAGAAGCGGTGGAGGGGCGGCGCAAGAAGAGGGGAGAAGAGGGAGGACAACAGGAGAAGTAGCGGCGGCCGAACTGAGGTGAGGAGAGGGTGGCGCACGGGAGGAAGGAGAGTGGTGGCGGTGAGTAGATGGAGTGGTGGTGACCGGAGGGAGTGGAGAAGATGAGGAGATGGCGCGGTAGAGGAAGACGGGGAGAGGTGGCGCGCCGGAGGTGGAAGAGATGCGGCTGTGGAGAAGAAAGGGGAGGGGACGGGAGGAGGAAGGAGCGGCCGGAGATGGCGAACGGCGGTGGAGGCGCAGAGGTGAAGGGAAGTGGCAGCACGGATTGGGGAAGAAGTGGCGCACGGGAAGAGCAAGAAGTGGTGACGCGTCGGAGAAGGAACGGCCGGCGAGGTAAGGCCCGGCCTCGCCGGCGCCGTGGATGAGCTAGGAAGGGGATGAGAGCAAGGGAGGCTAGGGAAGAATTAGAACCGGGCTCCAGGACTTTGCGGCGGCGGCTGGGGGTTTTTGGCCGAACGGGGAAGGTGTGTGGAATTTAGCGATTTAGCCCTCGAAAAATCTAGGTTTTCAATCAGGTCCTTCTCCCATTTATGTTTTCTTCTGATTTAGACCTCCGGAACTCCGTTTTCTTCGCGGATGGATCCTGCGTGTTCGAGACGACACGTACAACTGTACGGAGCAGCCCTAGAATGCCAAATTAGTCGTTTATGCGCCTTGATTGCGTCGGCCTACGGAAAAATATAAAAACAATGTAAAATGGTCCATTCCGAGCAATTAAATATAGAAAAGCGTATAAATGATAATAAATGGTCTTGAAATGCGAAGAATATGAGGGTAAACTGATGGCTAAATATATGCAAAAATGACGCATGTCACCAGCCCTTTGTTATGCGATGCTCGCCCGCGCAAACGGGAGTTCAATAAAGGTTGCTGTTCCCAGAGCGTCCCCTGTCCACGCTGACCAGAACAAAGTCCACGGACTTTAAATAAGACGTAGCGTCGAGGTTCGCCTCCGCACGCGCGAGTCTCTGGACTATAAAGAAGACGTAGCGTCGAGGTCCGCCTTCGCACGCACCAGTCCACGGACTTTAAATAAGACGTAGCGTCAAGGTTCGCCTCCGCACGCGCGAGTCTCCGGACTATAAAGAAGACGTAGCGTCGAGGTCCGCCTCCGCACGCACCAGTCCACGGACTTTAAATAAGACGTAGCGTCGAGGTTCGCCTCCGCACGCGCGAGTCTCCGGACTATAAAGATGACGTAGCGTCGAGGTCCGCCTCCGCACGCACCAGTCCACGGACTTTAAATAAGACGTAGCGTCGAGGTTCGCCTCCGCACGCGCGAGTCTCCGGACTATAAAGAAGACGTAGCGTCGAGGTTCGCCTTCGCACGCGCGAGCCTCCGGACTATAAAGAAGACGTAGCGTCCAAGTCCGCCTCCGCACGCACCAGTCCACGGACTTTAAATAAGACGTAGCGTCGAGGTTCGCCTCCGCACGCGCGAGTCTCCGGACTATAAAGAAGACGTAGCGTCGAGGTCCGCCTCCGCACGCACCAGTCCACGGACTTTAAATAAGACGTAGCGTCGAGGTTTGCCTCCGCACGCGCGAGTCTCCGGACTATAAAGAAGACGTAGCGTCGAGGTCCGCCTCCGCACGCACCAGTCCACGGACTTTAAATAAGACGTAGCGTCAAGGTCCGCCTTCGCACGCACCAGTCTACGGACTTTAAATAAGACGTAGCGTCGAGGTCCGCCTCCGCACGCACTAGTCTACGGACTTTAAATAAGACGTAGCGTCGAGGTCCGCCTCCGCACGCACTAGTCTACGGACTTTAAATAAGACGCAACGGGGGGACGCCCTCGCGCGCACCAGTCTACGGACTTTAAATAAGACGTAGCGTCGAGGTCCGCCTCCGCACGCGCTAGTCTACGGACTTTAAATAAGACGTAGCGTTGAGGTCCGCCTCCACACGCGCGAGTCTCCGGACTATAAAGGAAGTCGTTGCGTCGAGGTCCGCCTCCGCACGCGCTGGTCTACGGACTTTAAATAAGACGTAGCGTTGAGGTCCGCCTCCGCACGCGCGAGTCTCCGGACTATAAAGGAAGTCGTAGCGTCGAGGTCCGTCTCCACACGCGCTAGTCTACGGACTTTAAACAAGACGTAGCGTTGAGGTCCGCCTCCGCACGCGCGAGTCTCCGGACTATAAAGAAAGTCGTAGCGGCGAGGTTCGCCTCCGCACGCGCTGGTCCATGGACTTTTAATAGAACGCGGGTGCCCTCCCTGCGCGCTCTACGGAGTATAAACAGGGTGCGGAGGTCTTCTTCCCTTCGTGTTCGGCGGCAGGTAACACCCAGAATAAGGTACTACTTGGATTCATTACAAAAGCAAAGGGGTTACATGGTTACAAGCGTAAGAGCCAGTACATCATCCCCCTGCCCTACCCGACCAACCGCTCAGTCTTGGCGCGGTGCAGACGAACCCGTGCCGCCGTCACCGTGACGCTGAAGGACCCTTTCGAGCCACTGGAGGAGGTCCCCCTCCCCGTGAAGCGTCTGCTGCACGGCGACCCTCGCTGCATCTTCCCCAAAGCGGCTCCAGATCCGTTGATGGAAGTTCTGCAGGCTAGGCCCGATGGAGCGGATGGCGTCCGACATGACCTCTGGTCGGTCGGGAAGATCCGGTTGAGGATTTGCTAGCTCATGGGTATGTCTACACCCACGAGTGTGAAGCAGGGCGAGGGCGAAGCACGCACTAAGATAACCGCAGTGCTCGCCAAACGTTCTGGCGCCACGAAGAGCAATGCCGGCCCCCTCCTCAATCAACCCGAGCGTCTCCGGCCCGTGCGTAGTGTCCGGCACTCTGATGCACAGATCTCGGAGAGCCTGGTTCAGAGCCTCCATGGCCCACCACGCCGACATGGACGCATTTTCCAAGACGAGGCTATTCTCGGCAGCAGACTCCACCAGCTGGGCGTTCTTCCCTTCTAGGACGGCGATCTGCTGCACGAAGGCGGCACGCTCCTCAGCCGCAGTGCGCTTGGCTTCCGTGGCCTCGAGTTCTGCGGCCGCCATGGCGCTCTCCAGCGCGCGAAGTTCTTCATCCTTCGCGGCAAGAGCATTGCTTGCCTCACGAAGGCTAGCTTCCAGAGCCCTCCGCTCCCGAACGCGGGCCTCGTCAAAGGACCGGCTGAGGGCAAGCGTCTGGCAAAAACAACAAATCAGCAGGTGTCCAGCAGTACCTTACAAAGCTGAAGCGCACATATTTACCCTCATCTCGGAGGCCTGTAGCGCGAGCGCTAGGAGTTCCCCATCGCATGACGACAACATCTCTCGCTCGAGGCCGTTGTCGGCACGCTCTGCGGCTGCGGTGAGGTCGCAAAATATCTCCGGGCGAGGGAGGAAGTCCGAGTGAGCGAGCCCCGGCCCCAACGCGCCAGGATTTACCGAGGCCACGGCAACGTCAACAACAGCGGACACCTGCGGGGCACCCTGCACAAGGCTTCCGACTTCGCGCACACCTCCGCTGCTCGATCCTTCGCCACGTCCGGGAGACTTCGTCTCGCCTGATGTTGGCAGAATGAGCGAGCAGATCGGAGAGAGTCTCGCGAAGTCAGGTGAAGAAAGGGACTCACGCCTACCTCCTGCGCCGCCCCCTGTCGCGGTAAGAAGTGGCGCCGGTTCGACCACCCAGGGGGAGGCGGGCGCCTCGACGGTCGGGGAGGAGGTCTTCTCGGCCGCGCCAGACGCCGTAATCCCGCGGCAAGGCCCCGCAACGGCGTATCGACCCCTCGCTGGCGGCGGGGACTGAGTCCGAGGGCGTTTCACCTGCGGTGGCACAGGCGATTCTTCCGCGGCAACACCAGCTACGGTTACCATCGCCCCCACGGCTTCCTCTGTAGGGGGCGCGCCCTCGCCGGCTGCTGCGGTTGATAACGCACCTTCAACCGTGGTTTTCTCGCCAAGAACGACGCCACCTCCCGGGTTGACGAGTTCCAGCCCAACGATGGCCACGCTCACGGGCTCGTGGGCGTCGACAGAAGGCGCCGGGGGATCCGAGGCGGCGCGCTCCTCCGAAGCAGTATGGCCAGGCCCACCGCCGGTTGCACCCCCCGTCTCAGCTGTGCTAGCCTCCGGGGGGGCTGCCGGGTCGCATACGGCAGCCGGGGCACGGGCCTGGCGTCGCGAAGATAACACCCCCGTAGGGCTGTCACCGTCCTGAGCGCCCGGAGTCCCGGCGGGAAGCTCTTCCAGCACCGCGCGCTCGGGCACAGCAATGCCCAGAGCCTCGCAGGTGCGGTTTACCCGCCCCTGCTTAGCCGCCTTGACTGCGGCCTCGCGAGCCTGGTGCTCCCTAATCGTGTACGGGCCGAGGAGCGCCGCAACCGCGCGCTCCGCATCTTCTAGCCGAGCCACTGCGCAGGAGACCACGTCAGTCAGCCGAAAACCAAACAAATACAATGGCGCGCGTAAAGCGTGCTGGGCGACTTACAAGGAGCGGAGGGCGGAAGCAGGCGAGATACGGATGAATCGAACCCGTCCTCGCAGGGGTCGTTCTGTCCAACGTACTTCCCCCGGAAGGAGAGTAGCGCCGCCCCATACATTGTGAACTCCTCGGCTAGGTCGCGCACGCTCATTCGACGGGCGACACCGACAAGACTCTGTAGCTTTCGCGTGTCGTCAATCTCCGCCTTCAGACTCGGTGTGCTGTTAAACGAGATCGGCCCACCTCGGCAGTGCATTCTGCTCTTGTCGGTCACGGTGTAATAGAACCACCGCCGAGTCCAGCCGGACGCCCATTGCCCCGACGAGGCTGGCATAGGGAACAACGTCGCGCATGACGCCCGGAGCACGAAGTCCACACCGCCGAAGTTGGACACCGCCCCGTCAACCTTTCTCGGTCGACAGTGTGCGTCGTGCAGTGTGGCGAATAAGCTCGCGCTGGGACGCCACCCCACTGTCCGCATCGCCCAAGTGAAGACAGCTAGGCGGAGTATCGCGTGGGGCGTCAACTGGGCTAGCTCCAACTTGTAGGCCCGCAGGACTTCGCCCATGAATAACGTGGAGGGCATTCGAAGGCCGGCGTCGAAGAACGCGACAAAAACAATCGCCTCCATTACCCCGGGCTTCGGCTCCGTCTCGTCCCGACGGGGTAGGCGAGCCCCATTGCGATCCACGATCTTCCCCTCATCCACGAGTCGCTGCAGTGTCCCTTCAGTCATGCGGCTCTTCCCCAGCACACGGGAGCAGCAGCCTCCCGAGTGCTCCATGGCGTTCCACCACTTGTTGGCGCGCGAGCCCCCCCCTCCCCGCGGCACCAGTTTATACTCCTTGGAAAGATGGGACACCTCGCCCTGGATAGGCAAGGAACCACTGCGGGGATGGTAGGTGGTGTCGTCATGGCTAGCCATCGCTCTTCGCGACAAGGGAAGAAGAAGCAGGGAAAGGAGCAACTGGCGTGACAATTAGCACGGGCGGAAGCAAGGCGGCAGATCAAAAAGCCAAGCAAGAAAGGGTGCCTCCACCTCAACACTAGCACCTTATAAAGGCCGCTCGCCTATCATATGGCTCAACGCACAGACAGATCACATTTGCAGCGATTCGGCTGCCCAAGATTTGGAAAGAAGAACCGCCGGGGCCTAGAGGGCCGTGCCGGGTAGGTGGCCGAGCAGCGCACAACGCCTCCACGCCCTCAACACGCGTCCAACTTCTCGGGGGACGAGGCGAACGGCCGCAGTCACGCAACCGCTCACATCCCACGACGCACCAGTCGTGAGTCGCCACATGTCCCACCTGCAGAGTGGCAGACTGCATGACGCGACAGCCTGACTTCTGCCAGGCCAGGCGTCGGCGTGATTCCAGCCGCCATTAAAAGCGCACTACCAGACTGCAAGGTCACAACAGCCCCGGAGCGCAACCATACCGGCGCCAAGCTCCAATCTCAGCGCGGGAATGGAGCGCGCGCGCCTCGGCTTCGACTTAGGCGCCAGCCTCCGCTGCCACCCGTTCGAAGGGTAGGGGACGGAGCGCGCGCGTCTACTTCGAGCTAGGCGCCAGCCTCCGCTGCCACCCGTCCGAAGGGTAGGGGACGGAGCGCGCGCGTCTACTTCGAGCTAGGCGCCAGCCTCCGCTGCCGCCCGTTCGAAGGGTAGGGGACGGAGCGTGCGCGTCTACTTCGACTAGGCGCCAGCTTCGCTGCCACCCGTTTGAAGGGTAGGGGACGGAGCACGCGCGTCTACTTCGACTAGGCGCCAGCTTCGCTGCCACCCGTTGGAAGGGTAGGGGACGGAACGCGCGCGTCTACTTCGACTAGGCGCCAGCTTCGCTGCCACCCGTTCGAAGCGTAGGGGACGGAGCGCGTGCGTCTGCTTCGACTTAGGCGCCAGCCTCCGCTGCCACCCGTTCGAAGGGTAGGGGACGGAGCGCGCGCGTCTACTTCGAGCTAGGCGCCAGCCTCCGCTGCCACCCGTCCGAAGGGTAGGGGACGGAGCGCGCGCGTCTACTTCGAGCTAGGCGCCAGCCTCCGCTGCCGCCCGTTCGAAGGGTAGGGGACGGAGCGTGCGCGTCTACTTCGACTAGGCGCCAGCTTCGCTGCCACCCGTTTGAAGGGTAGGGGACGGAGCACGCGCGTCTACTTCGACTAGGCGCCAGCTTCGCTGCCACCCGTTGGAAGGGTAGGGGACGGAGCGCGCGCGTCTACTTCGACTAGGCGCCAGCTTCGCTGCCACCCGTTCGAAGCGTAGGGGACGGAGCGCGTGCGTCTGCTTCGACTTAGGCGCCAGCCTCCGCTGCCACCCGTTCGAAGGGTAGGGGACGGAGCGCGCGCGTCTACTTCGAGCTAGGCGCCAGCTTCGCTGCCACCTGTTCGAAGGGTAGGGGACGGAGCGCGCGCGTCTACTTCGACTAGGCGCCAGCTTCGCTGCCACCCGTTCGAAGGGTAGGGGACGGAGCGCGCGCGTCTACTTCGACTAGGCGCCAGCTTCGCTGCCACCCGTTCGAAGGGTAGGGGACGGAGCGCGCGCGTCTACTTCGAGCTAGGCGCCCCAGCCACAAGCTTGGAGAAATTCACAGGCCGCAGGAGAGGGCCAAAGGACTCGGCGACATGGCTTCGGCCCTGTGAAGCTCTTCACCATGAGAGGCTCCTGTCGTAGGGGTGGCCCCCACCCGAGCCCAGCAGGCCTGTTAGGAGGTTATAAGAACCAGAGTAACATGTGTAATGACATAAGTGCCCCTAATGGGGATGTATGGATGTAAGGGCATAACTGTAAAAGTATACCCCATGTGAATATATATCCAGATGAGGGGGAGGGTGAGGCAGAACACTCCCACCTCTCCACTACCATTTCTCTCTCTGTTTGGTCTGTAGCCACAACAACCTTGACGAAAAACACCCAAAAATTACGATCCCTTTCTCTCAATTTCTTCTCTTCTCCCTCCTAATCGTTCCCCCTATTCCTCCTTGGTTTTCTCTATCAATTCTCCTTTGGATCTCCCAAGGTGCACTATTCACACGCGTAGGCATGCATGCAAGCTGATAGCTCATGCTTTAAATTTTTGAATTCTGGCTGTTCGCGAGAGGCAATACGCAAAGAAAAATAGTCGCATATGATTTTGAACAGTATAACTGAATTCAATATACTTTTTTCTACAATTTTCCTATTGATCCCGTCTTAAAAAACACACAATTTAAAAGTTAATCACTATAGTATAAGTCATAAATTTAAAAAAACTAAGTCTTTATCTAGTCACATATGCATGCAGCCATGGACCTCATCATCGAGCCAAATTTTCTAGTCGTGCACAGCTAGTCGCCCAGCAGCAAGCTTAGCACGCTGCGACTAAATAAGTTTGCAAGCGGCAGACGGCAACTGCTAGCTTGTGATGGCTTGGAGCAAACAGATGCGGCCGCGTGGCGATGCATTGCGTGGGGTTTTTCTCTGCCCGCGAATGCCAGTGACCCGTGGCGACGGCAGATGGCTAGCCGGTCACCTCTGGCGCGGGCAGGCGGGCATTTGCTAGGTGTTGGATTGTGCCGCGCGGAAGTCCAATGATCTACTGGCGCGTGGCTCTAGCGACGGTTGCAAGGCTGAAGGGAGGTGCACGTCGATGAAATTCCCGGCAGCGCGGCTTCACGATGGAGTACGGTGATAGAAAATTGCTGTAGCGCACGGAGCACTTGATGGCGGCGCAAGGAGGAAATTAGGGAAAAGGCGTCTACGGTTTTTTCCTAAGTTTTTGGTCTTATCTCTTCCTCACATTTCTTCTTTATCTCGGCACGTGAATGACTCAATCTCTAGTTCCCCTCGTCCTAAGAAACTACTCACTCTCTAAAAATCTATGTATCCTATTTTCACGTTTTCTTTTTTTTTTTGCTAATTATGCATAAGGTTCTTAAAAAGGATATTTTCAAAATATTACAGAGGTGATCTACTTGGCTATCAGGTTGGAAACAAAATGATGGATGTTGTAGGGGTGGCCCCCACCTAAGCCCAGCAAACCTGTTAGAAAGTTGTAAGGCCCAAAATGGAACATGTATAATGACAAAAGTACCCTTGATGGAATACTCAAATGTAAGGGTACTATTGTAAAAACACTCCCCATGTGGGTATATATATACAATACCGGTCATGGGGGAAACCATAAGCACTTGCTCACCTAACTCATTCTCATACTCTCTCTCTCTATTTGGTCTGTAGCCACAACAGTTGGCGCTGTCCGTGGGGAAGGCGAAGAGCAAGCCTCAAGATCCGAAGAAGGATGGCAACAAAGAAAGCTTCATCGTCGGCGGCGCAGAAGAAGAAGGCGGGCACGACGGAACCTCGCGTCAACACCAGGGCTTCGGCGTCAGTAGTCGTAGGCGTGGGCGGCGATGCATGCGCGACGGTCGCGAACATCGGCGTTCACGACACGACGCTCGGCCCTACCACCACCGCTGTGACGACTGACCCCGCCACGACGACCGACCCCGCCACCACCGCCACGACGACCGACCCAGCCACTACCGCCACGACAACCGACCCCACCACCGCCGCCACGACGGTCGAGACCGCCCCGTGCATGGCAGGTAACCCCGCCGCGAACACCACGACAATCGCTGGCAGCGCCGATCGGGTGGCCGGAGGCGACAGTGCCGGTGCCCACGCTGGCATGGCGACCGTTCCCGCACCCGGTGCAGGAGCGGTGGGCGGTTCCGGCGGCAACGCGGGCCTCGTCACCGACTCGAGAGTCCACCACGTCACCGCGGCAGGCAGTCCAGGAGTGCAGGCCATGATCGCCGCTGTTCCGGTTGTGCAACCATGCACACCGGTTGCCCCGGTCACGCCTGCAATGGAGAACGCCCTGCTGGCGGCCCTCAACGCATTCTAGCGAGAGTTAGCGGATCTCCTCGGGGCCGTGCGGGGTATGCAAGAGGCTCAGAGCCAGCAAACTCCGCTGGTAATCGCGCCGGAACCTACGCCGGGCGGGCGGACAGCCGCGACGCCCCCACGTCCAGCCGCGTTCCGCTGCGACGCGTGGACCCGGAGTCCCTGCTCTCCTCAGGCTTGCAGCAGGCGGCATGGCCGGAGGACTTCAAGTTCCTGAGCGCCATCGAGTCGTACAAAGGCGACACGGACCCACAGGAGTTCGTGCGTGTGTACGAGACCGCCATCGAAGCCGCCGGCGGAGACGACACCACGAAGGCAAAAGGGCTCCCCCTCGCGCTGCAAGGAGTGGCACTTTCTTGGTTCTTCACCATCGAGCCAAACTCCATCTACGCGTGGGAGCAGATCCGCGACCGGCTCTATAACTTCCAAGGAAACTATATCGAGCACGTCGACGCGGATCAGCTCTTCGCGGTCAAACAAAAACCCTCAGAGAAGCTTCGGGACTACTTCAAGCGCTTTTACGAAGGTACGCTGCCAGGTCAAAGATGTCAATGAGAGAACCATCATCAATGCAGTAGTACAGGGTCTTCGCCCGGGGTTGCTAGATGAGTACAACACGCGGAAGCCATTCAAGACGGTGGCGAAGCTCTTCGACAAGATGGAAGAGTATGCCCGAGCGGAGGAGGACGCATGGCGGCGACAGGGCGACGACTCCAATACTAATCAGGCGGAGGGCGCGACGAAGAATGAAGGCTCGCCGAGGGAAGGCTCCTCGAAAGGTAAATGCAAGCAGGAGCCAGTGAAGGACGCCTCCGAGCGCAATGATGCCCACCACAATGACTCATCGGGCGACAAGTCCAAACGTGGCCAGCAGAAGTCTCGGAGAGGCCGTTATGTCTTTGACATCGAGGGCGGCTCCGAAGATAACACCTCCGCTGGCCGCGGCGGCAGGGGACGCCGGGGCCGGGGGCACGGGTGCGGTCGAGGCCGCGACGATAAAGCCCACGGAGAGTACGAAGACCAGCACCACGGGCAGTGGTGCGAGCTCCATGGTCATGGTAGCCACGACACGCGTGCGTGCACCACCATTGCAGCACTTCGGCAAAGCGTCACCAGGGACAGAAACCTTGAGGCGTGCCCGCTTGTCGTGGCCCACGTCCAGCAGCCCCTGGAAGGCCCCATGCGAATCCAGGATCAAGGGATGCAGCCCGAGGAAGGCCCCCTGCGGATTCAGGCTCACGTACAGCAACCTCGGGAGGGTCTCCTACAGCTACAAGCCCTGAAGGGAGCCCAGCACAGGGTCATAAATGTCATCTCCGGGGGCTCGTCGCTGGAGTTCGGCTCGGCGCAGCAGTGGAAGGCTTATGCGAGGAGGCTACACCACGTAGCGGCATACCCGGCGCAGGCACCGTCGGACTGGGCGCAACATGAGATCACCTTCACGCCCACCGATGCCGAGGGTGTGGAGTTCCCCCACCAAGACCCCCTGTTCGTCCAGGTCACCATCGTAGGATGCGACGTAAGGCGCGTCCTGATTGATGGAGGAAGCTCCGCGAACATCTTGTTCGCGGCGACCTTTGACCAGATGGGGATCCCCCGAAGTCGGTTGGGCCCCTCGGGAATCCCACTACAGGGCTTCGGGGGTCAGCCCCTACGGGCACTAGGCTAGATATGCCTGCAAGTCTTCTTTGGCCAAGATGACAACGTGAGGAGTGAGGACGTCACCTGCGACATCATCGATATCTCGTACCGTTACAACGCCATATTGGGGCGGCCAACCCTAAACACTTTCGGGGCGGTCCCACAGCACGGCTTCTTATGTATGAAGCTCCCCGGACCGCAGGCCATCATCACCATCCACGGCGACCAGGACGTGGCTCGGCGCATAGAGATCGGCACCAGAGGTCCGCACCACGACGCCCAACAAAACACCTAGACTGGGCATACAAGCGCGAGGATCCTCGGCGGCTTCGAGAAGCACCTCGCCAAGCCCCCACGCGGGTTTCCCCAGCAACAGAGGCTCCTACCGTGCACCGCCTCGTCGCCTAAGCAATGATAGTCGCAGCCGTTCCCGCCCTCGAGTGATCAGTGGTCAGTACCTCGTCTTTTGTAATCACTCACCCACGCAAACGGGAATTCAATAAAGTTCACTGTTTGCAAAACTTGTCTGGTTTCATGCAAAGAGGGATGCCTCCGCGCGCACTCTACGGAGTATAAATAAGACGTAGCGTCGAGGTCTGCCTCCGCACGCACTCTACGGAGTATAAATAAGACGTAGCGTCGAGGTCTGCCTCCGCACGTGTCAGGACCCAGATTTTATAATCCGGAATCCTCTGTGATTAAATGCACTATTCCCTGGATCAGTAGATAGTGCTCACAGTTACAGTAATGGACATCAAATACATATCATGCGGAAGCATAAATAAAATAGTAGACTTACTCACGAGCCGATTAGGCTAAAATCAATAAATTGCAGCAGCGGAACGAAGCACACAGGTGGGACCTTCAGAACATGCCCACAGGCAGCCAACTGGAGGTTCACGACCTAGCCCTTGACATCTTCATCTTCTCTGCCATCATGACCAAGAGTGTTGCTGTAGCGTAGTGATCTGTTTCCTGTTTCTGGATTTGTTATGAGAGCGAGTGTGAGCACACTAACCACCGTGCTCCGCGAGCTAATACATAGAATGCAAATAAATAGTATGCATGGCTTATCAAAGGAGAGACTCGGGTTTTTTTATTTGCCAAAAATCGCCTTTAGTAGCATTATTATTATTCAAACATAGTGTTATTGTTGCTACCTAAATCCACACAACAATTGCCATAATTGACTTAATCCACCGAAAATGCACTTTCTTTATTGACTGTTGTCTAAGACTCCAAATAACGATTGACCTCATCTGATTAGTCCACCAATCTTACTCATTCTATATTGATTGTTATCTAAGATTCTAAACAGTGAGCGACATCATTTAATTGATCCTCCGAACACACACTTTCTATATTCAGTACTGTCAAAAACTCCAAACAGCGGATACAATCCACCAATCAATTACTGCCTAAATCCCCAAATAGAGAGTATCATAATTTATTTAACCCACCGATCAATTGTTGCCTAAATCTCCAATCAGCTAGTGACATCATTTATTTAGCTAATCCACCCTTATCTTTTGTGTTCTAAATTCCTAACAATCCAATCCTTTTGTTATTGATCCACAACCATAATTTGATCTTCCAATAATCAACCTTATTTTGCATTAACTATCTCTAACAATTTCACCAGTATACCTCCATCAGGATTATCATTGATCCAATTTATACTCCAAGAATTGTTATCATACCTCCAATTTTCCAAGAATTCAATTGACTCATCCAGTATTCGATTCTATTGATCCCAATATTGTCAACATCTTTATAGAATTAATATCAGTGTCGTAATCCAACAATTACCTTTGCACTACCTAATTCTCCAAAAATCATTTAAATCATCTATCTTGTATACATATCCAATTAGTCTCCACCAACTTATTTCTCCCAGAATCCACTCTATTGTTTCCTATTTATGATCGACATGGATCCACCAATACCTTTATGTGCATACTACAATCATCCATCTCCTTTACTCACGACCCTGTTTATTCCTTCCATATTTTATTTTGTAAGATTATAAGTGTCTTTATTTGAAATACAATACATAGGAATTTCCTGAGACCTAGCAGTTTTACTCAAAAAACATAATGTGTAAAGGAATGCAATAATAATAGTGATCTAGATTCCATTCACCATTACATGGCATCCGCACCATATGCTAACATTTTAGCGTTATAACCGCTTACATTACCACTGGGACGACACCTAGGACAACTCAAATCAGGGCTTTCCACTGCCCTTCACTTTTTCAAACCCATCCATAAAGTATTTTGAAATAGAACTATATCTAGTTAAGTTCCCATGTCCACCCTTGACCGTGGGCACGGCTATTCGAATAGTTTTGACTCTGCAGAGTTTGTACACTTTCACCACAAGAGACAATCAACTCGTTGCGCCACACGATTCCTTAGTCGTGTGGTTGAGCAGACCATCACAGTGACTTTTCAAAGTATCTAGTCCCCTTTGTCATCTCACCTTATGGGAAACTGCCCACTTGCGGTGGGTCCCATCTATGCACGGGATGTTCCCCACGGTTACTAGCGTTATTCGGGCTCCACTCCCCTCAGCGCTAGTACGACTGGGAAACTTCACCCTCCACTCGGTGTCCCTTTAGGCCTTCTCTTGCCCTTGCGTATCCAGTTCTATCCACTACTGGTGAGATGAGTCCAGGGTTTTTGAGAAATTTACTTAGCCAAGTTGTACTTTACAGACTTGTGGTTGTACTGTTTTACACAGGAGGTCATGACAAGATTCGGTCCTTAAGATTACCTGAGCGGTTCTACCACACTCCACAATTTGTGCTTCCACTGCACCACATACCAGCCCCCAAACCATCCGCTCAGATATTTAAGCAAGTTGGGATTTTTTTGGGAGCATAAAATAATCATGTCAAAATATACCAGTCATTCCCACCATGATTGTCCAAACCAGTTTTTCATGATTAAAAATGATAATAATGCTTGGGGCATTTCAGCGCCCCTGAGTATTTATGCAGTACTAAGCATGGCGTATAATTACGGACTTAATTTTAAAAAGTTACCATTATAATTTTGTTAAGGCGACAAGGTTCACATATTCAAGTATTCCAAAGGAGGTGTAATATTACTCAAGTCAAATAATAGGCATATAACTAGAATCTTAAATTAAACATGTATTTGCATATAAAATAACAGCATGCAATTTGATAATTTAAACCAAAGTAATTTACAGAAAATGTAGGTTCAACATGATCAAAGTATTGACTCGCCTGGCGCGGTTTACTGCGGACTTGAGCTCATATGATGCTCTCTCTTGAACTTCTATTCTTTATCTTCACTTTGCTCCGACCACGCTTGATTCGTGGAATCTTCAGGACTCCAGTTTCTAATTGCGTGATAAACGACTGAATCCAAATAAAAGCAAATAACTCAAAAGATCCAAATAAATCCGAATAAACTCAATTTAGATTTATTATAAGTTACTGGGTGATTAGAGGTAGGGTCTACGGTAGAATACAATGACTTGGTCTTTTTATTAACAATCTCTTTTATTATTTATGTATTTATCAAGGAAGTTCCATGAGTTAGGTTAGACCTATGAATTGGTGTATGGGTTTAGCTGAGTATTTTATCGGGTGCTAATATTCAGAGTATATACGTGATATATAAAATTTTTAGCTTATTAAATTATTCTTTAGAGTCCATGTTTATTGTGTTTTGTAGCACGACATCTTATGTACCCTTAGTTAGCACTAGACGTATTATTCATTTTCCCTGAATCGTAATCTTGAATGTGTCTTTACGATATTTATTAACTTTGGATTTTAAGCTAAATCATATTTTATTCATGCCTTTATTTGATACTTAGACCTCAATTAACTATTTAGGCTATATTAGTTGTTCATTTGGTAATTAACTTAGTATTAAATCTTAAACAATTTCGTTTACAGCCTAATAAGATTTGCTGGCCAATTACTTTGATATGAGCTTAATTGCTATTTTAGTCTAACTAAGGTTCCTGTGCTGCATTGATGTTTATGATAGAACCATCTCTTATTAATGTTCTATTATCAATTTTCAGATTTAAAACAATTAATAGAGGCACACTAATTATTCATGTATGGTAACTAAACAAATATTAAATCTTAAATAATGTCATTCACATCCTAGTAAAATATGTGAGCTACCATAGACTAACCTCTAGTTCTCCAAACTTTTTCTTAACTGCCATGGAGTAAAGAAACAAAACACCAAAAACTAGGAGTGAAAAGAGTGGGAGATGAGGGATATGCGAATCGAACCCGGGACTTAGGGTGGAAGGAGTAGCGCACGCTCGGGCTAGCCAACCAGGCGCTGCTTACTTTGTGCTGCTGTGGGGGAGGTCAAGTTAATAAGGTGACTACTGGAGTCCAGCCCAAAACAGAGCTCCCAACCGGCCGAAACAGGGGATGGGGCACACGGCCGGCGGCAGGGGCTCCGGCGAGGGAATGTTAGAGGGCGGGGTGAGATGGCAAAATGGGTTCCCGGGAAGGTGTGGGAGCCGGTGGAGGAGGCGGCGCGGCCCAGGGACGGCACAGGTCGGCGGGGGCGGCTGCGCAGGCGGCGGCGGTGAGGGGGAAACAGGGACGGCGGCGCCGGGGAGGGAGTAGATGGGAACTCGGGTGGGCGTGAGCTGGAGACGAGTAGGTGGGGGCTTACCGTGTTGTTTATTGAGCTGGGGGAGGTCCCAGGCCGGCCGGAGACAGGAGCCATGGCGGCGCGGAGCAGCTTCCCGGTGCCGGCGAGCTCGGGTGGAGGGGGAGCGCTGGCGACGGTCGGGGAGGCTCGGGGGACCTTCAAGGAGGCTTCTCCCTAGAGGAATCGGTCGGAGCTTCCACGATGAAGAATTGGCGGTTGCGGCGGCGCTTCTCGATCGGGCGCGGGGAAGAAAGCATCGTGCAGGCTTTGGTGCACAAGACTCTGATTAAGTTGGAGGAGGGGTAGTTGGGGGGCGGGTTTATGCCGTGGTGCGGCCGGATGGGCGGGAAGTGCACCGGTGTGCCCGAACGACAATGAGGCAGTAGCAGCGGGCTCTCGGGTGCTGGGCGGAAGAGAGGACAGGGGAAAAGGAATGGCACGAGGGTACTTATGGTCACGGAGGGGGCGCTGCGGAGACGGTGGACAGCTCATGGCGTGGTCGAGGTGAGGTAACGGGGCGCTAGCGGGAGTGGTTCGGCGGCGACAAGATGAGGCAGGCATGCGGTGATGATGGCGGTGCAGCGGGGCTTTCGCGCTTGACTACTCCCTGCATGCGTTGCAGCCTTGCGCCGCGCTAGCAGGATGGCGCAGAGCAGGGAGGACAGGAGAGGAGAAAGGGGATGACGCGAAGGGTCGTGCAGCCACAGAAGTGAGGAGGGAGAAGAGAAAAGAAAGGGGAGAATGGGCGCACGGGAAATAGATGAGAAAGAGGGAGGCGGGGAGGAAGAGGGCCCAACGGCCAGAGAAGGGGATTGAGAGAGAGAGGGAAGATGAGAAGAAGGAAAGAGTGGGGCCCTCATGGCAGTGAGAGCATGAGAAAGAAGAGGAAAAAGCAGGGCTCCGGCATTACTTCAAAATTTGGATTTTTTGTTTCAATTTCTATTTCACATTTCAGATTATCGATTTAAATTTTTGCATGCCATCTGAAATATAAAATTTAAAATTTCAGCTCTTGTGCTAAGAATAGTCTTGATTGTATATATATACATATGCGTATATACATATACATATATACAGATATATAGGTATATGGCCCTATTCTTTTCAGCTTCTAAAAGCTGTTTTTCGGCTTTTCTACAATAACTAGCTTTTAAACGGAGTGTTTTTTCAAGATAGGGTCTAATAGTTAATTATGGTATATACTTTACTGATTTCATTTATATCAGCAAAAACCGCACATGAATTTTTGTTACTCTATAATCTCTCATACAAACAGCCCAAAAGTTAAAAGCCGTAGCCAAAAGCCACAAGCCGCAGCCAAAAAAACATGCCCTATATATGAGTTGCACTTTTAATTTGACCACTTCCCTTTTAACTAATTTATAGCCATGTTTAGAGTCAACACTTTAATTTTTGAATTAAGTCTCCATGGTTTGAATTCATCCCTCATCATTTAAATTGTCATGTCATACTTTCCTTCTTGAACGATGATTGAACTGACCCCGGATAAATTCTTGGTTTTAGTTATTATTATTATTATTACCCCTGATTTTTGTAAATAAAGCTTTGTTTTTAACTAATTAACTTGGATTTAAGTTTTTAGAGATTAACTCACATTTAAATCATTATGTATCCTTTATTATCATGATTGCTATTTTGTGATTGAGGATTATTTCCAAGTATTCTTTTGCTCAGCACAAAAAAAACAAAAAAATTCAGGAAAAACCCAAATAAGATCTTGACAAAGTATATAAATCTTCAGCAAGAGGCAAATAAAAGTTTTGTTTTCTTCCAAATAGTCATAATTCAGGATGTTACAAATCTACCCCCCTTAAATGAATCTCGACCTCGAGATTCCGGTAGAGCAGAAGAATGGAGGTGGGTTATATTAGCTAGCAATGGGTTTTCGGCGTGTTGCTCGACGTATAGTTCCTTAGCTCCACAGAGATATGAAAAATCTGCACAATAGGTGTTAACACTTGGAGAAGTCAGGAGGGAAGAGAAAAAAAACCTAGTTCTCCTGGATAGGTCGTAGACTTCCAAATACTTGCTCTTGATGTTGTTGTCTTCACGTTATCGTAGAACGGAGTAGTTGCATCGCCTTTTGGACACATGATTGTAGAATTCATATTGATAGGTGGGTAGCAATGGTCTGTGCCCTAGGGCAGAGGGCCTTGGGAATGAAAGAGGTGATGATGGACAATTCTATATGGTGGACTTTTACTTCTACGAGGAACTCGTTCTTGCTTCTTTGTTTTGCCGAGCATGTCGATTTTTGCTGCCACCCCTTCGAGAGGTAGGGGACGGAGCGCACGCACGTCTACCTCAATTAGGCGCCAGCTCCGTTGCCACCCCTTCGAGAGGTAGGGGAGGGATTGCCCGCGCGCCTACTTCGACTAGGCGCCAGCTCCGCTGCCACCCCTTCGAGAGTAGGGGACGGAGCGCTCGTGTGTCTACCTCGATTAGGCACCAGCTCCGTCGCCATCCCATCGAGAGGTAGGGGACGGAGCGCACGCGCGTCCACTTCGACTAGGCGCCAGCTCTGCTGCCACCCCTTCGAGAGGTAGGGGACGGAGCGCTCGCGCATCTACTTTGATTAGGCGCCAGCTCCGCTGCCACCCCTTCGAAAGGTAGGGGACGGAGCACTCACGCGTCTACATTGGCTAGGCGCTGAGCGCTTGCGCGTCTACTTTGATTAAACGCCAGCTCCGCTGCCACCCCTTCGAAAGGTTGGAGACGGAACACTCGCGCGTCTACTTCGGCTAGGCGCTGAGCGCTCGCGTGTCTACTTCGATTAGGCGCCAGCTTCACTCACACCACCTCAAAATGGTGCGGGGCGCGCGAGAGTCTACTTAGCGTACAGGCAGGCGCGAAGTATAACCTTGCGTGCCTATTGAGGGACAGCGTGGTCGCAAGAGAGGACAGGGATGCAGGCGACACGATTCAACCAAAGCCACTTCTTCGGTATTCGACGCAGGATGTTTACAAATAGAGTGCAGCAAAAGTAAGTATACAAGCATCCTCGGGCGCTCACAGCCGCTATTCAGCAGGCTCCTCCTTAACCCGTGTTTGCGCCAAATCCTCACCCGAAGGACCCCGGGCCGCCCAGAAATCCAACGACTCTTCGGTTCTCCGCCAACGCCGAAGACGCCGTCGGGTAACAAGGTCAGAGACTAGCAGCCGGTCCCTGTCGGGTAGCTGCTCAGGACACAGGCACACGCTAGTCAGAACATGGGGGCAGCTTCTACTTTATTTATAAGGAAAGGGCACGTGCATTTGAATGCACTCCAACACGCGAGAACCCTGGCGTCACACCTGTGGGTTCGCTTCGCCCCCTGCGGCCTCGGCACCACCTTCGTCATGTCGCGGGACTTCATCCAGCCACTGGCTGAGGTTCCCCTCACTGCGCATGGCCCACTGTAGCTCGACCTTCGCTGCGGCCTCCCCGATGTACTCCCAATCCTCTCGTGGAAAACCCGCACGGTGCGGCATATTGTCATTTATTTGTTGCCTTATATTGTTGTGGCCTGTATTGAGAATGAGTGTTTGTTGTAGCTCGGGTGTATTGTCATGTTCTAATCAAAGCGGCCATCACAACTGAAAAAAGCAAGTGCATGGTAGAATAGTATTTGAGTGTTTGAAATTGTGGTTAAATGAATACTCGCCTTGATTATTCATATGACAATACCTATTTTATGTTATTCTTATGTTTATGATTAGGTGATGATGATGAGAATTGTGGTGGGTTAATGATTATATCACTTGTTCAATGTTGAAAATGAACTAAAGAAATATAATCATTGCATTGCATGTTGATCATTCATGATGGAAAGTTATAGCCTACAAGAGTGGGATGAGGTATCCATACGCAAATATGGGCAATTAGTCTCTGCATGAAACATGATGGGAAATTGGTCCCCGCATGACACATGATGGGTAATTGGTGGGCACAGAAGGGTGCAGGCATAAGTGAGCACCGACGAGTGTTATACTCCGCTATACCGGTATAAGCAGAAGATGAGTTGAGATATGTGCATGTGCATGAGCATTACATTATATTCATGAAAATTAAAAAAGTTATTCGAGATAAGGAGACATGTGAATGGGAACCGATGAGAATGAATATGAGAAATTGAGTAAATGATAAATGAATGTGAATTGTTAATAAGATGATATCTTGCTTATTGTTCTACTTTGTACTTGCTGAGTCATGGACTCATCCTTGCTTATATGTTGTTTTTAGGTGATTGTTGAAGGGGACACGTATTTGGTGGAAGTAGAATATGAAAAATTGTAATTTGTAACTCTTCACTCCATCTAACATTTTATCGCTTATGGACATGAAGAATTTAGTAATTTCCATTGTAATAATTAGATAATTTGTGTTTTCCAGTAGTTCCTTGGGTCATAATATTGCTACTTGATTCGTTTCTTAGTTTAGACTTATTTATGACTCATCTTGACAATTATTTTCTTCATCTTAAATTCAATTTATAGTATATTATGTTGCTGAAATTTATATTTATCTTATTGAATGTTTATTCTTGAAGCCTAGAAATTAGAAATGCTTATTTATTAGTTAAAATTGGTAGTGATATTTTAGGCTTTTGTTAAGCCATGGTGTTATAATGGTAGATGGATGTAATTTGAATTGTCAAAAGATGTAATTCAGAGTATTATATTGATGTAATATGGATTGTTAATATTTTTGTTTGATTCGAGGAACAATTTTAGTTATTGCTTGATGGATGGAATTTATTTGTAGTAACTAGACGATATTTATTTTTATGACTGACATGAGCTATTTGGGATCATGCTAAGATGAATTTGTATTAAAAAATTGAAATTTGAGATGGCTTGTAAATTTTTAATTGGATTTGTCTTATAGAAAGTTTTATTTATTTGGTCTGTTCTTGCATTAAAAAATCCATGCACAATTGCTTAATGAAGTGATTAATTAATCTCGATTAGTCTTAATTTGCTGGTTAAGATAGATGAGAAAATATGGGTTCTCACAAAGATTCCTTGAGGAGATTTAGCATTGGTGGCCACCATGGCACTACGGTGGTGTTTGCCGATGGCGACCTTCGATGATGGGGCAGCTCGAGAGAGGGTTTTGAGAGCTTTAGGGTGAAGGTGAGGAGATGGTGATGCGGTTGGCTCGAACTGAGGTGCACCACGGTGGATCAGCAAGTGGGGTGTGGCTTGTAGGCACGGTGTGGGATGGCCATGGCACAGCTAGTAGGCGGTAAGTTCTATTAGAAATAATCTTGTCAAAAATAAACTAGCTAAGCATGTGATAGGAGATACTTGTTCACGTAGACGTGTTACCACGTACAAGTGTATGTGAATCTGCATGTAGCTAATTAGTGTGTTGTGTTTGTTAGCTAATTAGGATCAAGTCAAAAGTGTGGACCGGATCATGTGGATCATAGCACGTATGTAGGAGGGTTAGTGGTGTTGTGCATGCAGTTAGTAGTGGCTTGCATGGCATGAGTTGAGGGTAGCTTGTTGCCTCGCGTGTATATAAATATGTACTTAGTCATTGTATTCGTTGAGTGGAGTAACTAATAGAATAAGCATTTGTGCTCAGTTGTTCTACCGTGTTCGTCCTTTCCACCGTGCAAGTGTGTTCAAAGCCATCAGCCAGTGTTCTCCTGGGTTGTGCTAACAAGTTCCCGGTGATGGGGAAGAAGCAGGAGGGGAGCAACGTGGTTGCAAAGAAATAAAGGTTGGGGAAGCATCAATTTTTACCTTTGCACATCCATCTCGTGGAATCCGGCGAGAACCGAAACCGCCACCAACAGCTGTTGTCGTCAAATTTTGTCACTGCCAGTGAGTTCTACTTCCATCTTTGCTACCCTCGAGTACCCCTCCCCGTGTTCTATCTGATACTCCACGCTGCCACCGCTTAGCCCCTTAGCTTTGTGTAGATGGTGCAATGCCTGCTATCCACATGAACCATGCTCGCCGACAATGAACTGGGAGGAGGGGAGGTCGATGGCGGTGCTCTAGCTCATCACATGTTCTGAGATCCCAGCCACCCAAATCTGAGCACCGGACTAGATTCAAGCTCGCCATACTCTGCAGTGATGCTCACGCCCTAGTAGGAGTGGCAGCCCATACCTCGTCCGAGGAGGAGTGGCGACGGCGCCCTTGCGCAGGTGGCATCGCTACTACAGAAAAGGTCATCACAGACGGTTCGAAATCGTCATCACAGACGGTTTTGTGAACCGTCTGTATTTATGGGTCAGTGATAATCGAAGGTCATCACAGACGGTTTTTGAACCGTCTGTGATTATCAACTATCACAGACGGTTTTGAGTTAAAAACCGTCTGTGATAGCTGATAATCACAGACGGTTGGGAGTTAAAAACCGTCTGTGATAGTTGATAATCACAGACGATTTTGAGTTAAAAATCGTCTGTGATAGCTGATAATCACAGACGGTTTTGAGTTAAAAACCGTCTGTGATAGCTGATAATCACAGACGGTTGGGAGTTAAAAACCGTCTGTGATAGCTGATAATCACAGACGGTTTTGAGTTAAAAACCGTCTGTGATTATCAGCTATCACAGACGGTTTTTAACTCAAAACCGTCTGTGATTATCAACTATCACAGACGGTTTTTAACTCCCAACCGTCTGTGATTATCAGCTATCACAGACGGTTTTTAACTTAAAACCGTCTGTGATATTACCTTCAACCCCTAAATATATTTCTGTTTATTGGCTAGCCTCAGGAAATGCTAGCCATGCCCTCTGAAACAAGCAGATAATCACAGACATAAAACATATACAATTCACACATCTCATTTCATTTCAGATACATTTCACATCTCAATTCATTTCACAGACATAAAACATCCAATTGACAACGCACTTCATTTCACAAACATAAAGCATCCATTTCGCAAATCAATTCATTGAATTGAAATAAAATATCCATTAACAAATACACAATTGTAAAAGATCTACACTGTATTTGCACTTAGAATTACAATAAAAAATCATTCTGGGCAGTGGAACTCTCCATCTGATCTTACGACTTTTGTTCACAAAAACCAAATGAGCTCTCCTCGAATTTTTGCAAAATCCGGCTGTGTCAATGCAGATGAAGAGATGGACGCAGCCTGTCGATAGGAATATCAACGCGCGCATATATAAAACTTGACATGTATGAAATAAATGTGGGAAGATTGACAAACCTTAGAATTAGTGATCTTGGTGGAATCGAGGAGTAGTCTCATATGGTGGCACACGTAGTATCCACACGTGTTGCCCGGCTCCTGCTGGTGGCACTGCAAAAAATATAATGTGTTAAATCAAGTGGCATTACTACTATGTGTTGTATATGATTAATTAATGTGTAGCTAGCGAATACCCGAAACTTGCGATCATGTTTCAAGGCCTTGGCCCCTGTCGTCGAGTCACGTGTTTGTTGAACGTATGTGGCGAACGACCTTCGTTATTCGAAAAAGTTAGATTAGTTATTCGGAAGGAAAGAAAGAGTACAATGTACAATGTACAATGTACTTACCTATCGAGTATTTGGGCGATAGCTGTGTACTTGGATTTGTTCTTACTTAGAGAATCAAGGTATATAGCCTTGTTCTATTTTGGTATAATTACAATTAAAATCCAATGGAATTTCTCATTGTATGGCATAAGAACAAATTCCTTATCTTGGTGAGCCAGCAGTGCTTTTGTAATATAGTCCTCGACGAAGGATGCATTCTTGATGATGGTATCAATGGCGACCAAGCGTGGGTCCAGGAAACCAATTCGTGATTTCGATGATCTAGCTTCGGTCAGCATGAATCTATATATAACATAGGAAAGCAACAAATTGTGACATATATCGGTATTACGTGAACAGAGACTGTGATTGTACAGACTTACAGCGTCCAGCATCGAACGAGTGAGGCGTCGAGAGCGTTGAGCGTGAAAAGTTCAAATATATCGTCAAAGGTCACCGCGAAGACACAGTCCTGAGCTTCGTGCAAGAAATGTTCCAGCTTGAATTTGACAGTGATACCTGAGCGCCGTTCTGCCTCTGGCTTATTGGACTGTTCCATATACCAAAGGTGGAATCTTTGGCAACCAAGTCCTAGTTTTTGGAGCTCTTCCTGGACTACCATCGGCTGAGCTAGCACGAATTTGCGGGCCAATGGCATGGACGGGATATCGTCATCATCCTTCGTCTTTGATTTGCCCTGGCCACTGCCTCGATTGTCGGTCGACTTTATGCTAGTCGACTGTAATGGTATAGACGGTGCAAGTTGCTCTGGCGAGAATAGCACCCGTGGAGATAGCATCGGTGCAGGTAGTTGTGGTTCGCACTGCCCGTGTGGAGATGGCACCAGTGCAAGTTGCTGTGGTTCGCACTGCACTTCTGGTCCTGCCACCGGTGAAGAAGCCTCCAGGGAGATGTCGGTTTTGGGCCACTGGATGAATGTTCCAATGGCCTGTCCTAGATTCACGATCTCGTCGTTGGGGGGCTTCGGTAGCGGGACCACCTCAAAATTGGCATACACACCATCCACATTAACTTTTGCGAAGCCTGACGCTAAAGCTTGACCGTGCACCATGGCCCCGATACCAGACGAATATGCCTGGCCCCAAACAGCGTACAAGGGAATGGAGCCATATCTCACTTGGAGCCTGCACGTCGTAGGCTCCTACATAACGATACAAAATTAGCTACTCGAATAGGCCTACCAATGGAGCAAGCATTCGAGAGGTAATAATTATTACCAGGATGTCGTCCACAGGAAATTTGGACTGGGTTTGCGTCGGATTGGACGCGCAGCTACTCGGATGGTTGTGCGGGCTAGCTAGCACAGGAGCGGCGGTGGCGGCCTGCTGACTTTCTGTCTGTTTCCGCACCTCATCTATGATTACATCAGCCATCTGAGCTAATAGCTCCTCTCTAAGAGATTCCTTGATCTCTTCTCGTAGCTGTGCGTCACGCTCGGCTTTGTTTCTCTTCCTGCGCCGATACATGTCGGAGTCATCTTGGAAACCATGTTTCCAAGGAACATAAAGCCCAAGGCCTCTCGTACGGCCCGGGTGCTCCTTGTTTCCCAGGGCCACGGAGAGCATATCATTCTCCCTTGTTCCCTGGAATGATCCCAGGGTAGATTGAAAACTCAGCTCTTCCTACAAGAGCACGACATGTCATTTCAATTCGTACGAAGTTGTGGAGTAATTACAAGCTACGTAGTTCGATCGATATCTTACCAGGCGCTCGGTCACTTGCTGGTCTGTAGGGTTTTGAAAGGTGACGTCCCCTGATGTCGTTGTAGATGACCTTGCTCTAATCCAATTTCGAGCGCGGTCATCCGGGATATTGGAAAACGGCGGGGCGATGTCCTGTGCAGCTGCCAGCTCATCCTCCTTCATCCACTGCGAGATTTTACCCGCATACCCAGCTGTGCCAAGTCTGTGAGGGTGTGTATTTTTTGCCTGGAGGGCCTTGTGCGCCACACTTGTACTTTTGAAATCTTCGGTCGTTTTCATCGCCTTGAACTCTTCCCATTGTGGTTCCAGGAATGGGTATTTATGAACAGGCGTTTCATCCGTCTCCACGTATTTCTTGACAAGCGTGCTCTTGAAGTTCTTCCATGCTTTGCACGCCGCTTTGTAGGTTTGTTGTTGCACAGCGTCCAGGTGTTCTTCTGGGAACTCGAACGATGCCAAAATTTCGGTCCACAGCTCACGTTTCCGAGTGTCAGGCACGTTCTTCCATGAATTGTATGTGATCTCAATTCGTTCTCGTGCAACTACTCCGACCATGGTTCGGAATGCGTTTACTGCTTTTTGAGGAAGGATAGGGACCCCAGATGCATTCACCGCTGTGATGATCTGTCGGCCCTCAGGCTTCTTTGATAGCCCTCTTCCTTGGCGTCTTGATGTTGGAGCGGACGCCTCCGGCGATGATGTTGAAGAATGCGCGGGTGACATGTTGCTCATTTTGTGGGTCTATTAAGATAAGATGAGAAAGTAATCATATTGAATTGCAAGACAAGAGAGGAGTAGAGAGGAGGGGGAGAAGGGAGGGGGTGATATGGACATAGAGAGGGGGTGATGTGCCTATCTTACCAATGTACCAATGTATCAAGTCCTTCTTTTTCCCGCAAAATTCAAGTCAATTTTATTACAAAAGTGCAAAAAAAAGACATTCCAGATTCTTCGGTGAGCAGCCGACATAGCCGACTTCTTCGGTGAGCGACTATCCATCTGCTTCGCACTCCTCTTCATCTCTGGTCTCTGGATCACGTACGCCAGTAGCGATGATTCATCTCTGGATCACGTACGCCAGTAGCGATGATTCATCTAACTGAATCATCGCTACTGGCGTACGTGATCCAGAGACCAGAGATGAAGAGAAGTGGGAAGAAGCAGATGGATAGTCGCTCACCGAAGAAGTCGGCTATGTCGGCTGCTCACCGAAGAATCTGGGAATTTGTTTTTTTTTGAACGTCTGTACTAAAATTTCCTTGAATTTTGTAATACTATTACTACAAGGTCTCTAAACAAAGTGCCTATCCTAGCACCTACTTTAGTTGCTAAAACTATAAACCAAATAGCAAAGTCCCTAAACAAAGGTCTATGAAGCAAATGACACAAACTAGTGTATCCGGTTCATTGAACAGGAACACTATAGTATGTCACTTGCTTCATTTGCTGTTTTTTGTCTAGATACATAGAGCATTTAGGTGGAAAGATCAACTGTTTCGTCAGGCGCATGACTGCCAATTCGAAGCATAGCATAGCATCCGAGGCACATCCGAGGCCTGCTGCTGTGTCTTGAGGAATGCCAAGAGCTGGTATTCAGATGGGTTATGAGAATAAGATTCATAATTTATAGTTTGAGGAATGCCACATCTGAAGACCAGCTCTTGGCATTCTTCAAGACACAGCTGCAGGCCTTGGATGTGCCTCGGATGCTATGCTATGCTTCAAATTGGCAGTCATGAGCCTGACGACACAATGTATTTCTTTCCACCCAAATGGTCAATGTATCTTTTGCAATAATCGCAAGATTTCTTTATCCGGATACACTAGAATGTGTTACTTGCTTCATGCCCTTTGATCATATACTCTTCCTTGATTGGTTAATTTGTGCTCTCAAATTGTAGGGTTGCACATGATAAGATGAGGAAGCAAGAAAAGTGATACATGATGCTCAATGTTAGGAAGAGAGGAGAGGAGTAGAGGGAAGGGGGAGAAGGGAGGGGGTGATGTGGACAGAGAGGGGTTATGTGCCTATACTATATACTATGTACTATATACTATATACTATATACTATATACTATATACTATATACTATATACTATATACTATATACTATATACTATATACTATATACTATATACTATATACTATATACTATATACTATATACTATATACTATATACTATATACTATATACTATATACTATATACTATATACTATATACTATATACTATATACTATATACTATATACTATATACTATATACTATATACTATATACTATATACTATATACTATATACTAACACAACAAGCAATGTAATATGTACCAATGTAAACTAAGCAACTGCAGTAAACAATGTACCAATGTTGTATGTACCAAATAGCAAACTAATTAAGCTACTGCAGTAAATAATGTACCAATGTAATATGTACCAAATAGCAAACTAATTAAGCTACTGTAGTAAACAATGTACCAATGTAATATGTACCAAGCATCAAGCATCAACCCTAAACACTAACAGTAAGCATGAAGCATCAACCCTAAATATGTACTAAGCAACTAACCATAACAGTATGAAGCATCAAGCATCAACCCTAAACACTAACAGTAAGCATGAAGCTCGGGGAGGGATTTGATGACCTTAGGGTTTTGGTGACCTTAGGGACGCAGGAGGAGGAGGCGGCGGCAACGGAGGAGGAGGAGGCGGCGACGACGACGGAGGAGGAGGAGGCGACGGGCTCGGGGAGGCGACGGAGGAGGAGGAGGCGGCGACGCAGGAGGAGGCGGCGGCGACGGAGGAGGAGGATGCGACAGGCTCGGGGAGGCGGCGACGGAGGAGGAGGAGGCGACGGGCTCGGGGAGGCGGCGACGGAGGAGGAGGAGGCGACGGGCTCGGGGAGGCAGCGACGGAGGAGAAGGAGGCTGCGGCGACGTCTTCGTCCGGGGAGGCGGCCGGCGAGGGCTGGGGGAGGCAGCCGGCGAGGGCTCGGGGAGGCGGCGGCGACGACGGGCTCGGGATTTAGATCTAATCGAATAATTGCAGCGCACACGGAAAACCCTAGCGAGAGGGTATATCACAGACGGTTCTAAACTTAGAACCGTCTCAAAATTGACTACATCACACATTTTCACATATACATCTCAAAATTGACTACATCACATATTTTCACATATACATCTCAAAATTGTCACACATTTTCACATATACATTCTTATTGTACTTGCTTATTTCCTTTAAAAATTAGCCCTTCATCATGATCAATGCGTACGTAACTAGTTTCGTCACGTTGTTCATCGTCGACCCTTATGCCATTTCCAAAAGGAGGTAACTCATCAAATTGATTGTATTCCTCCTCGTCCACTACATTCTCCACTCCGACAATTCTCCTTTTTCCATGAAGAACTACATGGCGTTTCTTATTTGCCGGGTCGGTTACATAGAAAACTTGAACAACTTGATTGGCGAGTACGAATGGTTCGTCTTTGTACCCGACACGTTGGAGGTCCACGGTCGTGACACCATACTTGTCAACCTTCACCTGTGGGAGATGCACCCAACGGCAGCGAAATAAGGGGATCTTGAAAACCACATAGTTGAGCTCCCAAATCTCTTCTATGAAGCCATAGTACGAGTTTCTCGATCCATCGGTACTGAATGCATCTATGCGGACACCGCTGTTCTGGTTAGTGCTCTTGACATCCTGAGACTGCGTATAGAATGTGTACCCATTTATGTCATATCCTTGCCATGTCACAACTGTAAATGTCGGCCCTTTTGCCAACCATGTTAGCGTCTCACTCGGCGAGCTCCTAGCGATTTGCTCCTTCAACCATTGGTTGAACCGACGGTTGTGTTGCCTCATGATCCAAACATCCAGCCGCTCCGGATTCTGTTGCCGAAGCACACCCTTGTGCTGGTCCACATAAGGCGCCACTTCAGTCATGTGTTGCAACACCGTGAAATGGGCTTGAGTATACATGTCCATATCTGGAGTGATTGCTTTCCTTCCGATAGTTCCGAGACCCTTCAGCCTCCCCTCATGACGAGATTGAGGGACACCTATCGGTTGAATCTGAGCCACATAATCGACACAAAACTCAATGGCCACTTCGCTTGCATAACCTTCGACGATGCTGCCCTCCGGCCGAGAACGATTCCGTACGTAGGACTTGAGAATTCCCATGAACCTCTCAAATGGGTACATGCTACGTAGGAATACGGGCCCGCACATTTTTATCTCCCACACAACGTGAACAATGAGATGGACCATGATATCGAAAAACGAAGGAGGAAAATACATTTCAAGGTGACATAGAGTCATCACCACCTCGTCCTGCAGAGCATCTAGTCCTTCGGGATCGATGACCTTCTGAGCAATTGTGTTAAAGAAATAACATAGCCTCATGATTGTCTCTCGGACTTTGATCGGCAAAATATTTCTAATTGCAATAGGGAGCATCTGTGTCATCAGCACATGACAATCATGAGACTTCATGCCATTTAACTTCAAATCTTGCATCGAAACAAGTTTCTTCACGTTGCCGGAGTAACCAGACGGAACTTTGACACCATGCAAGCACTGGCACAGTTCTGTTTTCTCAGCCTTGGACAGAGTGTAACACGCAGGGGGAAGGTACGTTCGTCCATTATCAGTGCGTGTCGGTGCTAACTCAGGCCTGATGTCCATATCAGCCAAGTCAAGCCGTGCATTGACGCCATCCTTTGTTTTATCACGGATGTTCAGTAAGAGACCAATCAAGCTATCGCACACATTCTTTTCTACGTGCATGACGTCGATGCAGTGCCGAACATCTAGGTACTCCCAATAAGGTAAGTCCCAAAATATTGATCTCTTCTTCCAGGTGTTCTTCTCATGAGCCCTCAATTTACGTCCCTTTCCGAGGACAACATCTAAATCCTTAACCATATCATAAACCTCGTGTCCCCTTAAATGCCTTGGAGCTGAACCGTCTTCCTTCTCTCCGTCAAATTGTTTCTTCATCTTGCGGTATGGGTGAGCCCTCCGAAGGAACCGGCGGTGACGCATGTAGACGGTTTTGCGTGAGTGTCTCAGCCACACACTCTCGGTACCATCTAAACAGTGAGTACAAGCTTTGGCACCTTTTATACTATGGCCCGATAGGTTACCAAGGGCAGGATAATCATTTATGGTGCAGAACAATAAGGAGCGCAGAGTGAAGTTCTCTCGTTTGTATGCATCCCATACTTGTACCCCTTCGTTCCACAGTACTTTTAGATCTTCCACCAACGGTGCTAGGAACACATCGATATCATTCCCAGGTTGTTTTGGCCCTTGGATAAGTATCGACAGCAAAATGTACTTTCGCTTCATACACAACCAAAGAGGAAGGTTATAGATGCAGAGAGTCACGGGCCATGTGCTATGTCGGCTGCTCATGCTACTGAATGGATTCATTCCATCTGTACTCAGTCCAAACCTTATATTCCTTGGTTCTGCACCGAACTCCGCAAAACTCCTATCGATGTTTCTCCACTGCGCGGAATCAGCAAGGTGTCTTAGCATTCCATCCTTCTTGCGCTCCTCCGAGTGCCAACGCAGCAGTTTTGCCTCCTTTGGATTTGCATAAAACCTTTTCAAACGGGGAATTATAGGAAAATACCATACCACCTTAGCAGGAGGTCCTTTCTTCGCCTCTGTTCCCTCGCCATCATCTGATTGATTGTTACGTTTGTATCGGGATGTGTTGCACACCGGACATACATGCATGTTTGCATAGTCTTTACGGTAGAGGATACAGTCGTTCGGGCATGCATGTATTCTTTCTACTTCCATTCCCAACGGACAAAGAACCTTCTTGGCTTTATACGTGGTTTTAGGCAACTCATTTCCCTCCGGAAGCATATCCGCTAAAAGACCTAGCAGCGCCGTGAAACTCTTGTCGGACCAACCGTTGCTTGCCTTCAATTTCAACAGTTCAAGCACGGCCGACAACCTCGTGTACTTGCAGCCCATGTACAAAGGTTTCTCTGAGTCCTCCATCATGCCACGGAATTTAACATACTCTCTCTCATCATAGTTCTCTTCTACATCGCGAAGCATCTGATCCAGATTATCATCGTGCAACCTATCTGAATCCGAGCCACAATCGACATCAGCCGGCGGCATGTCATTCACTTCACCTGCGATGTCATCCGGGGGCATATCATTCACTTCACCGGCGATGTCATCCAGCGGCATATGATCATTCACTTCGCCATGACTGGTCCAACACGTATAATCCTTTTTGAAACCCCTCCGAATCAAGTGCGCTTCAATTTGCCCTCGGTTCTTAAACATCTTCAAATTCTCGCAGTCAGTGCATGGACAGCACATATATTCCACCCCCTTATTCAACATATCCTCCTCGGCGGCTCTTATAAAAGCAGAAACGCCATTAATGTACTCTTCACTCACACGGCTCGCGGCATACATCTAGCTTCGGTCCTACGTTACGTACATATATAACAACTTAGTATTAAAATCTAGAATAACTAATTATAACTACATATATACCGGCCACATTTATTATATTGAGACTTAATTTCCTAGCTCAATTCATATTACAAAGACAATAGCTATTATATAACCAACAATTTTGCAAATTAACCATCTTCAATAACCACTCATGGATTACTTACAGTACCTAAATTGTAATGCAATTAAAAAAAATAAATTTCATTACTAACCATATCTACAGCAACCAGGAAAGTCTGAATCTTAATTCAAAGCTCAATCTCTGCCTCTTCCCACCAAATTAACTGGCCTGAAATCGCCTAGCTTCCTCCCGAGTGAAAAAGTGCGCATCAGTGGCTAGATCTGGATCGAAATGAAGACAGATGCGGTCTGAGCAGCGCAATAAATGCCTTAGTCATTATCACAGACGGTTTTTAATTAAAAACCGTCTGTGATAACCAATTATGACAGACGGTTTTTTATTAAAAACTGTCTGTGATAAGCTTCATACCAGAACGCTTCGCGCGTGTTTCGATGCCAGAACGCTTCGTGTTTCGATCATCTAATAAACGTCTCTCGATCGTTATACGAAGCATCTATATCATTCATGTTTGGGTATACGAACCGTTTATGCTAAAGGTTAAATATGCGCTCCTAATCCAGGTCTCTAGCTTCTACGTACGTACAATACAATATACAATACAACATGGCTTCTACTACTGTTCTTGTGATCATCTCCTTCCTCTCATCTGTTCATCACGAATTGTTCGGCCGGAACCTTACACAGGCGGCCAGCAATTTGCATCTGGAGCAGCTTCTCCGCACCCGCCCTGCTCTCCTTCCCCGACTTTCTTGCATCCGTCAGCTTGACCTGATCCTCCGCCGTCGACGGAGGCGTCTCGCTGCCGCTCAAGAAAGGGAAACAGCCCTCACCCTGGTTCTTCTCCACAATGTGCGCAATGCGGAAGAAGCTCTACACGCATTGCAGAGACTGATGGATAGCCTTGCCGATCAAGCAGAAACGGCAGATTCTGAGGAATCTTTTCATGCTATCCTCTACGACATTATGGATGCTGCTGATCATTTGCCCAGACTGGAGGAGGAAGTGCTGAGGACAAGGGCAATCTTAACGGCGTTCGAGAATTTAGCGGCTGATCCTCCAAGTCACCAAGTTGAAGAAGAAGCTTACGAAGTCCAAAAGAATACAATCTGGGAAACTCTTTACCTGTGCGACTTTTGTAATAAATTTGCCTCTAATTGAAATTAATAAATTTGCCTTTAATTTATGATCTCTTGTCTCAGTAGTTCTGTAGTTAAGTTATTAGAAGCAATGTGTACTTATATATTAACCTCTGATCTAGAATATGACAGACAAAGGGACATCACAGCCGGTTCTTGTGAAAAACCGTCTGTGAACATTCCCAGACGGTTCTTAACAACAACCGGCTGTGATAGTCGACACAGATGGTTTTTAATAAACAACCATCTGTGATAATCCCAGATTATCGCAGACGGTTTTTAATAAAAACCGTCTATGATATTCCAGTATCACAGACGGTTCATCAATAAGAACCGTCTATGATACTCCTTTTTCCCGCCACAAATACCACAGACGGCCTTCAAATTAAAACCGTCTGTAATAGTTTACATTACAGACGGTTTTGTGAAACCGTCTGTAATAGTTTATATTACAGACAGTTTCACAAAACCGTCTGTGATTTGCCGTCTACAGACGGTGCAGCTGAACAAGACACACTTACGGCAAGAGTGTGTTGGTAGTAGTCGGCGTTGTGGAGGAACAAGAAATACAGACACAAGCATAACAACACATTCAGATCTATTACAGGATAACAAGCTAACGAGCCCTTCATGGCACGACGGTGCGGTTGAATAAGACACACTTACGACACTTACAGCAAGAGTGTGTTGTCCAACCACCCGCCGTGCCGCGATGGAGGCGCTAGCTCATAGCGGAGGGGAGATGCATGAAGGAAACACAACAACACATTCAGATCGATCTATTATAGAATAACAAGCTAACGAACCCTTCATGGCACAACGGTGCGACTGAACAAGACACACTTACGACATTTACGGCAAGAGTGTGTTGTCCAGCCGCCCGCTGTGCCGTGACGGAGGCGCTAGCTCACAGCGGAGGGGAAGCTAGCTAGTGGATGAACTCACGCGTGACTAGTACCACTGGAAAGGTCGATGGGGTTATTAATAAGGGCTGAGTAGTGGGCGAAACTGCTGCCTGCCATTCGATGTGGAGAGAACGGACGGTCGAGATAGAAATCCTGGGTATTCGCTAATTATTGGTGACATGTGATTTTTAGAGACGGTTATTAACACGAACCATCTGTGTTGTCCAGATTATCACAGACGGTTCGTATTAAGAACCGTCTGTGAAAGTTCATAGACGGTTCTTAATACAAACCGTCTGTAATATAAACTATTCTCCCCCTTTTGGCAATAAACACCTCAAGGATGCAAGGAAGAGAACAAGTCATGGAAATGGCTGAAGTTGATTATTCTAAGCATTTGGAGCCATGAGAATTATCCAAAATGACCATTAAGTATTACATCAAGCCATAACTCAATAGAATGCTATCTAGATCATGACAGGATATATATATATATACCAGCTAAACCAAATAGATGACAATCTAAAGTTTAGTGCAATTTGAGAGTATGTCAAGTCATCCATGATAAAAAAGTCTAGCTAGAGGTATCCAAGGATGATGCAAACCATGTCAATAAGCTAAGCGGAACCAAGAAGCTACTATTGAGTCATATTAGAGTGCTACAAGCTCAAGAGTGAAACATTTGTTTAAGTACTTGGTTTTTTTTGTAGATTAAGCAAATGAAGCACAAGTGACATATTTTCTTTTGTTTAAACAACTCATGATTGTTGCCAACCAAGATTTTTGTTTTAGTCATGTGCTAGACCTCAAGCCTTATGCGACCACTCCAAGCAATAAGCTTAAGAAGATGGTCTAGGTCATCCAAAACTCCCCCTGAGTTCATGCCTAGTGCAATGGCAAGCCGTCTCATGAGAAAGAATTGGTGAGATCAGTTTTTTCGCACAAAAGAGATCTTTTTGCTTTTTAAACATGTTGTACTAACTCATGCTGCATCAAGAGATTAAAATAGCTCAACCTAAGGCTCAATAGAAATTCAACGCTCAACTCAGCCTATTTGACATGGCATGAATCATAAAAGGATAACTCCAGAAAGACTAGTCTCAAGTGCTAACATGACAAGTTTTAGTTCAATGTGAGCAAGTTTTAATGAACTTATCATGGCAAAAGCTAGTCTATACATATGAAGTCATGATCAATCTAGCAAAATAAGCACAAGTCATGGCAAGATGTAACCCATTGTAAACAAGTCATCAACGGATAATAATCAAGGCTCCATGTAGTTATATTACAATGCAAAATGATATGCAAGAAAATCTAGCTCCCCCTCAACATGAGATGCAGTTTTAGTTCAAGTCGAGTTATGTCAACATTAAGATCTAGAAGCTCCCAAATGAACTCTCCATGAACCAAAGCAATAAATCGAGAAGCTGTCAAAGAAAATCTGAAGGGGCAGTCCTTAAAGCATAGACAGGATATAGAGGAAACTATGGCTCAGACTAACTCTCATCTATCCCATATGACTCTAGGACTATCAACTAATCATCTAACACACTAAGGAGCAAACACGTACCCTATCTACCCGAGGGTGGCCCGACCCTCGCTAGAACCTATAAGAAGTGAGTGAGCTCAACCTAGTGAGAAGAGAAACAGCTAATAAGCAGCATCCTAGAATCACAAAATAAGAGTAAGAAGTCTAAGCAACTAGACAAGAGAGACATTCTAATCTATGCTAGAAGGACTAGCCCCAATGCATCCCAAATGCAATGCAACAGAAGAGAGTAAGAGCACAATAAATAAGATAAAGCAGTAAAGCACAAAGCTCCCCCCTCACAATAGTCCATAAGGACAGATCACCCCAAGCTCTCCCCGCAGAGCTGAAAACCTAGAGCTATCCAAAGGCTTGGTGAAGATATCAGCCAACTGGTGGTCACTCTCCACAAACTGGAGCACTATGTCACCCTTCTCCACATGGTCTCTAAGGAAATGATAGCGAATATCGATATGCTTGGTCCGGGAGTGCTGCACTGGGTTCTTGGCAATATTAATCGCAGAAGTGTTATCACAAAAGAATGGAACACTGACGATAACTAACCCAAAGTCCCGCAGGGTCGAGACCATCCAAAGCACTTGGCTATAGCAACTGGCTGCAGCAACGTACTCGGCCTCTGCGGTGGACTGTGCAACACCAGACTGCTTCCTCGAAGACCAGGAAACGAGAGAAGTGCCAATGAACTGGCAGGTGCCCGAAGTGTTCTTCCTATCTATCCTACAGCCGGCAAAGTCTGCATCCGAATAGGCTCTCAAGGAAAGACAGGACGAGGAAGAGTACCAGATACCATAGTCAATGGTAGCTCGAAGGTACCGAAGGATGCGCTTCACCGCCTGACGGTGAGATACACGAGGAGAAGCCTGAAATCGGGCACAAAGACACACAGCGAAGTGTATGTCCGGTCTTGACGCATTGAGGTACAAGAGGGAGCCAATCATACTACGATACTCCTTCTGATCAACAGGCTCGCCGTCCTCATCTGGGTCGAGTGGAGCTGATGTAGCCATCGGAGTGGACACTGGCTTACCATCACTCATATCGAAACACTTCAGGAGGTCTCGAGTGTACTTGCCTTGACGCAAGAAAGTACCCTCCCGTGTCTGCTTAATTTGGAAGCCGAGGAAGAAGCTCAACTCGCCCATCATGCTCATCTCAAACTCCGAGCTCATGACATCGAAAAACTGGGAAACGAGAGCATGTGAAGAGCCGCCAAAGATGATGTCATCCACGTAGATCTGGACGAGCAGAAGATCTGTGCCATGCCGGCGGATGAACAAGGTCTTGTCTACCTTACCCATCTCAAAACCATGACTCAACAGATAGGACTTAAGCCTCTCATACCAAGCTCTAGGTGCCTGCTTAAGTCCATACAAAGGTTTGGAAAGCTTGAAGACATGGTTTGGGTATTTGGGGTTCTCGAAACCTGGAGGCTGTCAGACATAGACTTCTTCCTCAATGAAGCCATTAAGGAAGGCACTCTTCACGTCCATCTGGTAAAGCTTGAAACCCTTAGAAGCCGCAAAAGCAAGTAGGATTCTAATGGCTTCAAGTCTAGCTACAGAGGCAAAGGTCTCCTCGAAATCTAGACACTTAACCTGGGAGAACCCCTGAGCTACCAGTCTAGCCTTGTTTCGAACAACCACCCCATCCTCACTCTGCTTGTTCTTGAACACCCACTTGGTCCCAATGACACTGTGACCACGAGGGGGCTCAACAAGCGACCAGACCTTGTTTCTCTCGAAATTTTCCAACTCCTCTTGCATGGCATTGACCCAAGACTCGTTAGAGAGAGCATGACAAACGTCCTTGGGCTCAAAGGAGGCAACAAAGGTAGAATAGAGACAGAAAAGCGATGTGGCAGACTTTTAGCGTGTGACACGCTCAAAAAGGTCTCCAATAATCTACTCGGAAGGATGAGCTTTTTGGATGTGTCTAGAAGGTCCAGGATGAGATGAAGAAGTGGCCTCTACCTCGTGAGCTGTTGCGGTAGGAACAGAGCCACTAGCTCCAGAAGAAACAGAAGGCATGGGCTGATAGCCTGAAGGTGCCGTGGAAGAAGGCACTAAAGGAATACGCGTAGGCTACGATAGCAGAAAACAAAACTTTTCTACCGTGCACACCAGGACATCATGCTAAGGAGGGATCATGGATCGTTACCACTAGACGCGCAGCGCAGCGGAAGAAGAGTTGGAGAAGCCGATCCAACCACGCGTGTCGAGGTAGTAGTGGAATTAGTCGATCGTCCCGAACAGATCGTCTTCTCCACGCGATCAACCACACCACGTGCAAGATCCAATCTGTAGATTGTTGATGCCGATCAACGCCGCAACGAGCAGCGCCTCCACCGGTATCCACACGTCCGGGGCTGGAACGCCGATCGCGAGTGTACCAGCACTCGCGAGCGGCTAGGGTTTGGCTCGGGAGGTGGCGGCTAGGGTTTGGCTCGGGATTAACAGAAGCATGCACCCCTCAGCCCCTCGCCTCCATATATATATAGACCTCCTCACTTGGGCCTCGTGGACCGAGGCCCAATAGGAGTCTATCCGGATCTCTATCCGAATTGAGCCCACATCCGAATCACATTCGAATTAGTGTTCCAACCCGTTAAGTGTGCGACCCTGTAGGTTCACGTATACTTGGTCGCGACCCGGAAACGCCTTTCTGGTCACCCTGTTAATAGCGGCCTCTAGTAAGACATATTAACCCCAAAGTATACGTAAAGATCATATCGGCTGAACCTGTAATGTTCTCATGTACGAATCCCTTTGCCTCACGATATAGATTGAGCTCAAGGCGAGACCTGTGTCATCCTCTTAATAGCTCAATCACTCTCTCGATTCCGTGATGGATTATAAACTTGTGATTGACTCCTCAATCACCTTGGCATGGCCATGCACTTTCATAATCCATTACATCGAGGGGCCCAGAGATATCTCTCCCATAAGGAGGGACAAATTCTATCTTGATCATTCACATCCCACTACATGTTTCATGGCAAACCCGAAGACTACTTTTATGACTACCCAGTTACGGAGTAGTGTTTAGTAGTCCCAAAATAAGCTACTACGCATGTTGGGAACCATGATGATATCAAGTCTAAGGATTCTACATAAACACTACTTGAGACCAACTGATGACACATGGAATCTCTGCAGTGTCTCATGGCGGGTCTATCCAACATATGTTCACTAACACATGTCCATATTATTGATTTGGTATCACCATACTATGATCCATGAGACATGATCATCAATCAATACATATGCTGATCTTTGAATCATATTTGTTCCTCATATGATATATGATCAGGGATCATTTAGAAATAGCAACATTTTAGCATTAAGAGTCTCATGAATAAGTCACATACTCATTGATCAATAATGATAATGTCTATTTCAAGGAACAAAGTAATGCATCATAAACATAGTATGTGATATATATAACATCTCCATGTTGCCTCTAGGGCATATCACTAACAGGCACCTCAAGGAGTGGATGGGGGACTGGATCGGGTAGACAACCCTCATCTCCATCGTCCTCATCATCCACAAAGATGGGCTCGAACTGCTCTAAAGAACCTGAGATATCGGGCCTAGTCCCCGGACTGGCCTCGTCGAAGGTCACCTCACAGGTCTCTACCATTTCACTAGACTCGCAGTTCCAAACCCGATAAGCCCGCGAAGAAGTCGAGTAACCTAGAAAGATCCCATCACAAGAACGTGACTCGAACTTGTCTAGGTTCCCGAACTTCAGAATAAAACACTTGCAACCAAACACACGAAAATGAGATACACTGGGCTTTCGCCCATATCTCAACTCATAAGAAGTGCGGTGCAAGTGTACCCGAAGAAAAACTCGATTAGAAACATGGCACGCAGTAGCTATAGCCTCAGCCCAAAACTTCCGCGGTGTAGAGTACTCATCAAGCATCGTCCTGGCCATCTCGACCAAGGTACGGTTCTTTCTCTCCACGGCGCCATTTTGATGTAGGACGTGCGGAGAGGAGAACTGATGCTCTACACCTGTCTCATCACAGAACCTCTCAAAGTAGGAATTCATGAACTCTGAGCCATTGTCACTGCGGATCGCTCGTAAGGCACCCGGGAGCTCAACAGAAAGCCTACTGAAAAGACCTTGGAAATGTGTAAATGTCTCATCCTTCGAGGCTAAGAAAAACACCCAAGAATACCTCGAGAAGTCATCGACCACGACAAGGACATACCACTTCCCTCCTGCTGACTGCACTCGAGCTGGCCCAACGGTATCCATATGGAGCAGCTGTCCTGGTGCATCGGTCATAGTAACTATGACCGGAGGATGGGAAGCGGCAACCATCTTGCCATGTCGGCAAGGAGCACAACTAGATCTTCGACCATCTTGAGTTTCGGCAAACCACGAATGAGGTCGTGGCCGCTAAGTCGGGTCAAATGGTCAAATCCAATGTGACCAAGTCTCCTATGCCAGAAAGAAAGGTCGTGGGACTTAGAAGCAACTAAACACCTGAGAGGATCACCAGAAGACTCAGAAAAATCAGCACGAAAAATCCTCCCAAAACGAGAAATCCCACAAACCAGACTACCCGAAGAATCAAGAATTTTGCAAGCGTTTTTCTTGAAGCTCACCTCGAAACCGTCATCGGTAAGCTGAGAAACGGAAAGCAAATTATACTGCAGCTTACTAACCAAGGCAACATCTTTCAAAATGAAAGAATCATTAACGCACACTGTACCTTTGGCGATGACGCGCCCAGATGAAGTATCTCCGAAGGTGATCGTCTCATCACCTGGAGCACGGGCAAGGGAAGAAAACCAACGGGAGTCTCCGGTCATGTGTCGTGAACACCTGGAGTCTACAAGCCAAACCTTTCCCTTCCCTGCCCGGTGAACCTGAGTCAAACAGAGAGTAAAATCTCAGTACTAGGGTAAATCAAGAGTGATTTTGGCACCCAATATTGAGTAACACATCGAGCAGATGAAGTAGTCAAGCACGACTGATCTTTATCTACCCTACGCTCTCTGTCACTCAAAGAAGCAGAAGGTCTGTGAGCAGACCTAAAGCTGTTGTTGGGCTTGACTGCTACAGAGGAGCGAGTCAAGTCACCAGCAACATGCTGATCACGCCGCGGGTAGCTATCTCGACGGGGGAAATGAGATCTACCCTCAGGACGGCGGAAGTCACGACCAAGAGCAGCATGAAGACGAAAATAAGAGAACTCGGAAAAACCAAGTCCTCGATGCTGCCCAAACCCATCAGAAGCAAACCTGGACCTCGTGTTTGTCTTAGGTGCACTCAAGGTCTGGGGCTGACCCTGAATACGCCTAAGAGCTGCAACACGATCTCTCTGCGCGATCCTGGCGCGCCTGAAGCATCGATCGATCAAGTGTCCATCCTTCTGACAGAAGGTGCAATGATACTTCGCCTTCTGAGAGGCAGAAGTAGCATGAGTTTGCTTCGCCTTCTGAGAGGCCGAAGCTGCAGGTGGACTCACCTTGCTGTCAGAAATCCCTTGGACAAAGCCCGTAGACTTGAATTTAACTTCATCAGATCTGGGCTCAACCTCGATCACACCTCCTACTATGGGTCTGAGAATAGCAGGTGGATGCTTCCTAATGTGCTCATAGAAATCATATCCTAGACCTTGATTAAATCTGCAAATCTTAGATTGGTCTAGAATAAGATTAAGCTTCTTCTTGCCGCCTACAAATCTCTCGAGAGTGTTCATAAGATATTGACACTCCCGAAAGAGAGAGGTGCAAGAAGAGCAGGGAGAAGAAGAGACAGCAGAGGGTAAGGGAGCAGAAGAAGAACCAACAGTAGAGGAAAGAATGGCTTGTGCACGCACAGCCGACTCTGAAGGGACAGTCCTACTACTAGCCAGTTGGTTCACGTCACTAAGCGTCTCCACCTTACCCTGAGGCTTCTCCCCCTTCTCATCAATCACACCACAAGCTGAAAGTGGCTTCTCTAGAAGGTCCTTAGTTAGCTTCACACATTTCTCATCCAGTGCAATCAAGTCAGATTTTAGTTTGTTACAATTAATGCATGGTGAGCTAACAAGGTCCTTAGAAGCAGTTTGAGCCAATCTATTATTGTCATCAACTAATTCTTGAAACTATTTGGAGACAGCATCAAGCTCAGCAGTAAGCTTGGGACAGTTCATACATGAAGCAATCGGCTCAAGAAGAAAAGCTTGTAGTTATGCAATTTTATGATCTGCCCATTTTAGGTTCATCTTCAGATTATTGCAATTTTCATATGTCTCGGGCGGATCTAGCAACATAGTATAAAGACCTCTAAAAGCATTGTTCTTATCCTCACATGAGGTGCAAGATGTAGTCTCAACAACAGTAGATGAAATAGGCGCTGCTCTACTCATCTCAAGCTCAGCAAGAAGACTAACATTCTCCACCTTAATCATGTCTAGCTCAGAGGACACACTATCATGCAAGGTCCTTAGTTTCTCCATGTCATCCAGCAAAGCAGAATAAACATCACAATCGTCACGGGAGGGAGCAGATCTAAGTGAAGTAAGCTCCCGTGACAAGCTCTCTACTTCCTTCTCTAACTCGGTACACCTAGCCCTAGCTCTAGCATGAAATCCACCTAGCTTAAGAAAAGCATGATTAAGCTGGTCGTAGGTGGGGCATACCTCGTCCTAGTCGGAGTACAGCTCGCTGTCGCTCAGTTCACCCTCAAGGGCCATGAAGCACATGCCGGAGAAGTCGTCGCCGCTCTTGGGTTCTTGGTCACCCGTCCCGTCGTCGTCGCTCCATCCCTCCACTTCGCTGAGGTCGAGGTCGTCGAAGGCGGTGAGGACGCGTTGGAAGAGCTTCTTGGCCTTCCCAAAGTTGCGGAACTTCTTCTTGCCTTGAGGGTGCACTGGAGTCTTTTTGTTGCGGTTCTTGTCGGTGTAGTCGTTCTTGCCCGAACCGCCGTAGTCATTTTGGGCCTTCTCCAGCTTGGGACAGTTTGCCCGAATGTGGTTGGGGCCACCACACTCGAAGCAAATCACATGTCCTCCTCTCTTTCTGTCCCTCCTCCTCTTGTAAGCATGGGAAAACTTCCAAGCTAGGAGGGCCAGCTGCTCATCCTCAAGCTGCTCTAACTCATCATCAGTTACGTCACAGAGAGCAGCGAGATAGAAACCGCAAAGTGAATCAGAAGAAGAAAGACCTGACGCCGAACTGGGATCGGTGACTAGAGCCATCGACTGTGACCTCGACTTACGAGAGATAATGTCAATCTCGTGAGTCTTGAGACGCGAGTACAGCGCATCAAGAGTCAAAGCCGAGAGGTCCGTGGTGTCCTTGATGGTAGTCACCTTCATCTCTCAAATCCGCAAATCAAGAGCCGCGAGCATCTGACGAGCGTTATCCGAGTTGGGGTATGTGAGACCGACCGCTCGGAGGTTGCTCAAGATCTTGTGGAAGCGCGCAAAGCACTCATCTAAAGACTCACCAACGAGCATTTCAAACTTGTTGTAATCTCGCATGAATTGGTCCTGTCGGATAGTCTTAATCTGGGTGGTGCCCTCATGGTATGCATCGAGGGTCACCCAGATGTCGAAAGCCGACGTGAGATGAGAGATGCGATCAAACTCGCGTTGGCTCAACCCCTGGATTATGATGTTCCTTGCCTTAGCGTTCACCTCAACATCAGCCTTGTTCCCGGCGTTGATGTTCTCATCGGCAGGAACAACAAATCGCACCTTCACCTTCCGCCAGATGGCATACCCCTTAGCCTGGATGTATGTCTCCATTCGGCTCTTCCAAAAGGGGTAATCGATGTCATCAAAGACAGGCGGCTTGGTGGAATACTTGTCCGTCGCCATGGCTCTTAGAGACCGGTTAAGATATATTGAGAAGAGCTAACCTGGCTCTGATACTAATTGTAGGACCAAAATGGCAACAGAAGGGGGGTGAATGGTGCCTTCAAAAACTCCCCAAGTATTCTCACCAACTTCTTCTCCAATAGCTACAGAAGCTACGAAGACAGAAGATGAAAGCTCACTGGAAACCGAGAGGAAGTCAACTTAGACTAATCAAGAATGATGGAGTCGGCCAAATCCCAGAACAATCGATACCTTACTATGTAGTCGAACGACTCCCTACTGTGACCGAAGCAGTTTCAGAGCAGTCGAGACTTCATAGTGGAATGTCGATCGACAAAAGAAAGAACACAATAACGACAGAAGACAGAGAGAGCGTGTGTGACTATTTGCACAAGGACCCGATCGAAATCTCTGCTCTCGGGAAGAACCTGACCAAATGGTCTTGAGTATGGATCCCAGTTCAGAGCAGAAGAAAGCAAGGTAACTCGAGCAAAGGGCTTACTCAGATCAAGAAAGCCAGAGCACAAATGAGAACCATCATCTCAGACATACATGGGAAAGGATAAAGCAGAGAAAGCACAAACAAACAATCAAACAATTAACAGAACAAAAACTCAACATAGAGGAAGAGAGATGAATGATTGATAATGGAGGTTTTTACAGCCACTCCAACTGGGAGATACATGAGCACACTTGCTCCATCCCGAGAACCCACACACTCACAGATAAACAAGAAAGAATAGAGCAACTCGGGGATTAGAATCTCACCGAGCACCCGAGCTCTACCCTCTCTATTTATAGCCTTCTGCAACCGGGGGGAACCCGTAAACCCCCACCTAACACCAGATTTTATCACTCGGTTTACCCACTAGCGAAAACAAACTTCCAGTGCTTTACCCGTTAAACCCAACGATTCCACTGCGTTGCCCGTTAGCGCCAACAACTCCTGTGCATTGGCAGAGACACAGCTTCCCTTTGCAGCTTTCTGCGTTTCTCCAAAATGCCACTCCACTGCCTTCCCGGAAGCTTCCTCCTGCCTTGCTGATCACGCTTGCAACCACCTCACAGACCTCGTCGTCTTTGGCATCTCCCAGCCGCTCACAACCTCAGCACCCCCGTGCCTAGTCTCGACCATCCATGCCTCACCACGACTAGTCTCAAAGTCCTGCAAACCATCATAGACAAGCAAACATTCATAGCACCGCACAACACAATGTGTTCAAACATCTGTACTAGAGAAACAGAGCTCAAATCATAAACCACAAAGTCAAAACTGCATTCCGACCGGTCGAAATGATGAACCATCCAATGCACGAGGTCTATGATTTCAACACAAATCCATACGACCAATTCCCACGTGGTCGCAGTCGAGGTCCGTCGACTATCGACCGCATTGATCGAAGCCTCGACCTCTGACTTCCTCTTGCGCTATCGTGGTCATAAGGCACCGACTCCTCAATGTGGTCGTTCACTCGAGTGCCGACTTCTGACCACAGCAGTCGTAGCTTCGACTTACGACCTCAGACCGCGAGCAACGTGGTCGTAACAGGCTTCGACCAAAGCCAACGTGGTCGAATAGCCTTCCAACTACGGCCAAACCAGTCGTAAACTTCCCTGGTGACCTACGATCACGGCCAGAGTGGTCGTAAATGCCACAACGTGGTCGTACAGCCTTCCGACCACGGCCAAAGTGGTCATAAACACTCCGACTGATTTCCGACCACAGCAAAATATGTCGTAATAGCTCCTAGTGCTTTTCGACCACGGCCAGAGAGCTATGACAATGGTCAAAACCGGTCGTACGCCCTCTTGAAGACTAACAACTACAACAAAAGAGCTCCGACTTTGCAGAATACACTCAAATCAAACTCAAACTTTCAAAAGCAACCGTCAATCACTCATCACAAACATGGGGCATGTCCACATGGTCTCTCAATGCCTCAACGCTGCGTCTTATTTATACTCCGTAGAGTGCGCTCGAGGGCGTCCCCCTGCTGCGCCTTATTTATACTCCTTAGAGTGCGTGCGAAGGCGGACCTCGGTGCTACGTTTTATTTATACTCCATAGAGTGCGTACAGAGGCGGGCCTCGGCGCTACGTTTTATTTAGACTCCGTAGAGTGTGTGCGTAGGTGGATCTCGGCGCTACGTCTTATTTAGAGTCTGTAGACTGCGCACGGGGGCAAGCCCCCATGTGTTGCGGGCTGTGAAGGTACGTGCGGAGGCAGACCTCGACGTTACATCTTATTTAGAGTCTGTAGACTGCGCACGGGGGCAAGCCCCCGTGCGTTACGGGCTGTGAAGGTGCGTGCGGAGGTGGACCTCGATGCTACGTCTTATTTATAGTCCGTAGAGTGCGCGCGGAGGCAGACCTCGACGCTACGTCTTATTTAGACTCTAGAGAGTGTGTGCGGGGGCGGACCTCGACGCTACGCCTTATTTAGAGTCCGTGGACTGCGCGCGGGGGCAAGCTCCCGCGCGTTGCAGGCAGTGAAGGTGCGTGCGGAGGCGGACCTCGACGCTACATCTTATTTAGACTCCGTAGAGTGTGTGCGGAGGCGGATCTCGGCGCTACGTCTTATTTAGAGTCCGTGGACTGCGCGCGGGGGCAAGCCCCAGTGCGTTGTGGGCGGTGAAGGTGCGCGCAGAGGCGATAGACCAGGATGGAAGCCTGGTAGAAGGTCGGCTTTATTAATTTCTCGTTTGCGCGTACAAGCGTCTTACAATGGGTAAGGTGCCGATGTTGCTGCATGCTTCCCCTTCTGTCCTAGACGTAGTACCGCCGTAGCCTATCGGTGTTCCATGTATGGCGGAGTGTCTGCCTTTCCAACGTGGCCAGGCGGTATGCTCCCTTCTGCAGAGCTTCCGCGATGATGTACAGGCCTTCCCATTTGGATTCCAGCTTGCCGACCGTCTCCGCATGGAGCGCCATTTTGAGGACGAGGTCCCCAGGCTGGAATTCTCGTGGGTGTACAGAGCGACCGCGAGCGCGCACCATCTGCCATGCATACTTCATGACGTTCTGAGTTGCGCTTAGTCGCTCTCCATCGAGAAGGTCCAGGGACAATTGGCGCTCCTCTTCAGGCACTTGGACGAGGACTCTTCTCGATCCGACCTTGATTTCCTTGGGCGTCATTACTTCATCGCCGAAGAGGAGCTTGAACGGCGTGAATCCCATCGGTCGCGTCACCGTTGTGCGGAGGGACCAGAGGACGTTGTGGAGCTCGCCCAGCCACTTGCCCTTTGGCAGCCCTACAAGGCGCTTCTTGACTACGACGGAGATGGCACCGTTTGCCCACTCAACTGCTCCGTTAGACTGTGGGTGCCCAACCAAAGCGAAGCGGAGCGTGATGCCCATGCTGTCGCAGAAGTCCTTGAATGGAGTGGCGTCGAACTGCAGGCTGTTGTCGACGGTGAGCTCCCTGGGCACGCCAAAGTGACATATGATGCTCTGCCAAAGGAAGCATTGCATGGCCGCCGAGGTTATTCTGGCTAGAGCTATAGCCTCTGGCCAGCTGGAGAAGTACTCCAAAGCGACTACTACGAACCGCAGGTCACCTGGGGCTCGGGGAAGTGGTCCTACAACATCGATGCCCCACCGTGCCAGCGCCCAGACCGGGGGAATGGGGTTGAGGCTTGTAGGAGGCCTGCGAATGACCCGTCCCATCCATTGGCAACCTTGACACCGGCGCACAAGGTCCTGGGTGTCAGCGATGGCAGTTGGCTAGTAAAAGCCATGCCTGAATGCCTTGCCAACCAGCGACCTCGGCGCGAGATGCGAGCCACAGATGCCCGCGTGAATTTCCGCAAGGAGCTGCTTTCCTTCCTCACGTGAGAGGCATCGCAGGAGCGGTGCACAGACCCCTTTCTTGTACAGTATTCCATCGAGCACCTGGAAGGATCTGGCGCGATGCTACAGGCATCGGATCTCGATAGGGTCGTCCAGCTCTGTGATGCCCTGCAAGAAACCAAAGATGGGCTCCCGCTAGTCACCCTCCTGGTGATCTGGTGGATGAGGGCTGCATCGCGGTTGTCCTGCGCGATGACGGCTATTGGTATGACCTCGTAAAATGCCCCCTCGGGAGTTGGGAGCTGCCGACTGGCGGCCTTTGCCAGGACGTCGGCTTGCTCATTGTCCACCCGAGGGATGGCTTTTACGGTGACACCCAAAAAGTGCCGCTCCTTCGCTCTCACGGCTGCTAGGTACTTGGCCAGCTCCGTGTACCAGGCGCGAGTCCGTGCGGACAAGGACTCGCCGCGCACCCAACGCTTTAAGCTTCGCGAGGCCAAAGAGTAATGCCTCGTACTCGGTCGTGTTGTTGGTAGTGGGAAACGTGAGCCGTGCTGAGTACAACAGGTGGTGCCCCTTAGGTGTGGTGACCACCGCGCCCACACTTGCACCCGCGACGTCGTAGGCTCCGTCGGTGTTAAGCATCCACACGGGGTCTTCTGACTGCTGAGCGGGCTGAGTCGATGGGGTCCACTCCACCAGGAAGTCCGCAAGGACCTAGGACTTGATCACCATTCTCGAGGCATACGTTAAGGAGAACGGGGCGAGCTCGGCTGCCCACTTGCCAATTCGCCCTGTAGATTCCTTATTGTGCAGCATCTCCGCCAGGGGGAACGAGGATGGCACCGTGATGGGGTGGGCTAGGAAGTAGTGTCGGAGCTTCCTCGAGGCCATGATCAGTGCGTAGGCAAGCTTCTTGAGCTCCGTATACCGCGTCTTAGCGCCCTGAAGGGCTTCGGAGATGAAGTACACGGGGCGCTGGAGAGCGCCTTCTTCGAGTACGAGGACAGTGTTGACCGCTGTCGCCGACGCGGTGAGGTAGAGCAAGAGGGGAGCCTCTGGTGCCGGAGCGACTAGAGTTGGGAGGCTTGCGAGGTGTTTCTTGAGATCGTCGAAGGCCTTCGCACAATCGTCGTCCCAATGGAACCCGTTGTAGCCGTGGAGGGTCTTGAAAATGGCAAGCCCTGCTCCGCTGCCCTAGAGAGGAAGCGGCTCAAAGCAGCCATGCGGCTGGCGAGCCTCTGGACCTCCCTTGTCGTCTTGGGTGGCTCCATGGCAAGGATTGCGTTGACCTTGTCAGGATTCACCTGGATGCCTCGTCCGGACACTAGGAAGCCCAAGAGCTTGCCCGGTTGCACGCCAAAGACACACTTGTCCGGATTGAGCTTGATGCCTACCTTCCTAAGGTTGTCGAAGGTTTCCTGGAGATCCTTTCTGTGAAAGGTGAGCTGTCTGGTTTTGACTACCACGTCGTCGACATAGCACTCCATGTTCCTCCCAAGCTAAGTGGCCAGCGCCAGCGCGACGAGGTGGGTGAAGGTTGAGAACGCATTCTTAAATCTGAAGGGCATCCTGACGAAGCAGAAAGTCCCGACCGGCGTGATGAAGCTGGTCTTGTCCCCATCGTCCTTGGTCATGTAGATCTGGTGGTAGCCGGAATACGCGTCCAGGAAACTCATGAGCTCACACCCCGCGGTGGCATCGACCAGTTGGTCTATGCACGGCAAAGGGTAGTCGTCCTTCGGACATGCCCTGTTGAGGGCGGTGAAGTCGATGCACATACGCCAGGCGCCGCTAGCCTTCTTGACCAATACCGGGTTGGCAAGCCAATCTGGATGCTGGACTTCGCTAATGACCCCGGCCTGGAGGAGCTTCGTTACTTCCACCTTGGCCGCTTGCTGCCGGTTCATGGACATGCACCAAAGCTTCTGCTTGACCGGCTTGGCGCCGGGGCGGACCGCCAGGTTGTGCTCGATGAGGGCGCGGTCCACGCCTTTGATGTCCTCTGGGGACCATGCGAAGACATCCGCGTTACTTCGGAGAACCTGGAGCAAGTCTCGCTCCACCTCCGGGGGAAGGCCTTCGCCGATTGACACGAATTGCCCTTTAGCTTGGAGGGGTACCTTTTTGACCCCGCCATCCGGCCGGGGCTTGGGCATCCACCCTAGAGCGGATGGCGTGTCTGCCTTCAACTTGTCGGCGAGGACGTGCACCCTGCGGTGTGGACTTCTGGCGCCGACTTCCACGAACCTGGCGAGATCCTGGTCGCCGAAGATAGTGATGACACCCCGCGGGCCCGGAAGCTTCATGCACAAGAAGGCATGGTGCGGGACCGCCCCGAAGGAGTTGATGGCGGGTCAGCCCAGTATAGAGTTGTATGGGTGTGGGGTGTCTACCACATCGAAGACCACATCTTCGCTCCTGGCATTATCGCCTTGAGAGAAGGAAACTCGGAGACATACCTGACCCAAGGCGTTCAGTGGCTGGCCCCCGAAACCTTGAAGTGGGGTCCTCGACGACCCCAAACGGCACCGAGAGATCCCTATGTGGTCGAGGGCTCCCACCACCAGGATGTTCGGGAGCTACCTCCGTCGATGAGGACACGCCTGACATCGCAGCCTGGACGACCAGGGGATCCTGGTGGGGGAACTCCACACCCTGGGCATCGTGTAACACCCCAGCCAAGCAATGACCTGGAATGCTACTAAACTAACGACATATTAAAGACGAACCTATATTCACCTTACAAAATTTCGGCAGAACCTCCTTTGTTTAATGAGTAAATCAAAGGTTTCAACATGCACAGACAAATGATCTGAATAATAGTAAACAATAAATAATCAATTCTAAACAAACTGAATTATGTTTGCCATCACACTCGCAACCACAATACATAAATAAAGAATGGAAGCAATGCAAAAGTTCTAAACCTTTATTACAGTCTAAACTTGATGATCTTTAATCAGTTACCACTTAAGTTATTCAACAAATAATGTTTAAGGTTCTTTATTTCTTCCAAGGTGAATGGACCGTGCAAGTGCAACCAAGCTAATCCATCTTTATCCCCATGCATGCCGGTCCCATGTAGGTACCTAAAAACAAACAGCAACCACAACAACAAGAGTGAGTCCAACGACTCAGCAAATATAAATAGTGGCAACAAGAGTGAAAGTGAACATCATTCCTCATGTTCAACCATCAATCACATAAATAAATCATGCTATGCAATATGATCAAAAGAATCTCCTTATCTCTTCTCTTTCGCATTTTTACCGGTAATGCGGAGTGTGCATCCGTCAATGCACACCCATGCCTGTACCATCTGGTACAGGGACCAATTGCCCATACTCCACAAGTATGGGGACCTTTAGCCCGTCATGACATCAACATGACGGGGACCTCAACGCATGGTCGTCTCGTGACCAAGACCTCAATAATAACATGATGCACAAACGTGAATATCTCAATAAATAAAATTGCATTCACGATTACTATGCACCAGAAATTCTCTCATTAATACAACATGCATCCGCATCAACATTGCATATGAATAACATATTCATACTACAAAAGCTCATATTCATAGACTTCATAACTCTCAAACATCCGTGATTAACACATAACTCATAACATAAGCAACCATGAACATTACCAATCATATCACCATAACAATCATGAACAACTCAAATTCTCATAGAATTTATCAAACTATACCATTCGATAATATCTATTATATCCATAAATATACTTGCCTTAACCGCGAGGAAACGGGGGATGAGCAGAAGGTGCGGCCCCTGGAATCCGTCCTCCTCCTGAACCATAATTTTAATAATCGCTAAGGAAACAGTAACGAGTCTTTAGATTAAACAAAAACACCCCCACTATCCCAACATGTTTAACTTGACTCAAACCCCAAATCCTTTCGGCCACCCTGTCCCCCTCTATAGACAGTCAACTTCAAAAATCCTTATCTAATGGTACAGAAGTCCGAATAGGGCGTTCTCAGCTTTTCTAGAAAGATAATTAAATTAACTAAACAAACTTAGTTGGGGAGCCCTTCTGATTCGTCCATATACTGCCCCTACCAAGCCAATCTACGGAACATCAATTATCACGTCGGGTTCTCTGGACAGTACACTAAAATTATCATAACTTTTGGTACGAAAGTGCAATTCATGCGTTATTTAGCTTTCTGGAAAGGTGAGAAAATTACCCATTGTTTTCATTATAACGAGATCCTCTGATTTCGTCTTTACCTAATAGATTAACTCAGATTTCTACAGACTGTCAGGATGATGACAGATTAACAGGACAGCGGCACTAAACAATTCATAACTTTCTAACCGTTGATCGGATCTGGGCGTTCTTGGCGGCCACGGAAAGCTAACGACACAGCCCAACTTTATCTAAGAGAAGTGATCCCCAGATTCTGCTTCTAAAGTCGTGAAAACCGCCGTTCAATAATCTGGACAGAAACACGATCTAGCAGCTAATGACAATCGATCTACTAAACGAATTCATAAACGCATCTAATACAAAACATACGGCGATAGAGACTCTTTGTTACCCTTGAAGAACGCCGGAAGAGGATGAATTACCACGAACACCTAACGAATCTCTCCTCTCCTTCTTTTCCTCTTTGCCCCTTCTTCTTCCCTTCCTCCGAGTCCAATCGCCTAGCTGCAAATTATTCCTTTCCCCCGATCATTCGGCAACAATTGGAGGTCTTGATCACCGGCAATGGAGGAGAGGGGAGGAGGAGGCGCTGCTGGACGGCGCAAGGCAGAGGGGAGGGCGCACCAAGGGGGGAGAGGGGGGAGAGGCGGCTAGGGTTAGAGGGGGGGGGGGGAAGGTGGCGCCCCCCCTTTGCTGGCCGAAATCCCCACCTGGGCCAAGGCCCAGGCCCAGGTTGCCAGGGAAAATCAGAAAACCCCCTCTAAACTTGATATTTTATACCTCCCTTTAAGGTCATTCCCTCCGATTAAACGATTAACGGTCGAAACTCTTCCAGGATATTACACATCGCCAGCGCGAAGGTGATGTTGCAGCACGGCGTTCCCAGAAGCGGTTGCGCCGAGGTCCCCGGCGAAGAGTCCCCAAAGATGACGCTAATGATGCGGTGCTGGCCCCCTCTGTGACTGCATCTTGCTGGGGACTTCCCAGTGGCTGCCGCACGTGGGCTACGGCAGGGGGCCGCGCTTCCAGGGCCTGAGTTCTGATGGCTGCTTGCCGCAGCTCCCTGACTGCGGTGCACACCCGCGTGACATGAGTGTCGTAGCCATGCACTTCGCACCATCGGCCGTAGTCCATGATCTCCTGTTCCGCGCGCGGTCTCTCATCGGGGACGACCTCCGTGCCGAGGACGTGGCGAACCTTCTGGGACCTGCGCTGGTTACGCCGGGGCTTGCGCCTTCCGCTTGGCGAGCTCTCACATCCCCCGGCGTCACCACTTTCAGGGGCGTCTCCCGCGGACTTTTGCTTGCGTTGTCCTGTCGGGGTGTCACCTCCCGTGCTTCCTTCTTGCGACCACTCCTCTGCTGGAATGGGGTCGAAGTCGTCGCCCTCGCGTCTTCGCGCATCCTCCTCCGCCCGCGCGTACTCTTCCTGTTGGTGATATGCCCTAGAGGCAACATGGAGATGTTGAATATATCACATACTATGTTTATGATACATTGCTTTGTTCCTTGAAATAGACATTATCATTATTGATCAATGAGTATGTGACTTATTCATGAGACTCTTAATGCCAAAATGTTGCTATTTCTAAATGATCCCTGATCATATATCATATGAGGAACAAATATGATTCAAAGATCAGCATATGTATTGATTGATGATCATGTCTCATGGATCATGGTATGGAGATACCAAATCAATAATATGGACATGTGTTAGTGAACATATGTTGGATAGACCCGCCATGAGACACTGCAGAGATTCCATGTGTCATTAGTTGGTCTCAAGTAGTGTTTATGTAGAATCCTTAGACTTGAGATCATCATGGTTCCCAACATGCGTACTAGCCTATTTTGGGACTACTAACCACTACTCCGTAACTGGGTAGTCATAAAAGTAGTCTTCGGGTTTGCTATGAAACATGTAGTGGGATGTGAATGATCAAGATAGAATTTGCCCCTCCTTATGGGAGAGATATCTCTGGGCCCCTCGATGTAATAGATTATGAAAGTGCATGGCCATGCCAATGTGATTGAGGAGTCAATCACAAGTTTATAATCCATCACGGAATCGAGAGAGTGATTGAGCTATTAAGAGGATGACACAGGTCTCGCCTTGAGCTTAATCTATATCGTGAGGCAAAGGGATTCGTACATGAGAACATTACAGGTTCAGCCGATATGATCTTTACGTATACTTTGGGGTTAACATGTCTTGCTAGAGGCCGCTATTAACAGGGTGACCGGAAAGGTGTTTCCGGGTCGCGACCAAGTATACGTGAACCTACAGGGTCGCACACTTAACGGGTTGGAACACTAATTCGAATGTGATTCGGATGTGGGCTCAATTCGGATAGAGATCCGGATAGACTCCTATTGGGCCTCGGTCCACGAGGCCCAAGTGAGGAGGTCTATATATTTGGAGGCGGGGGGGCTGAGGGATGCATGCATATGTTCCTCCCGAACAAAACCCTAGCCGCCACCTCCCGAGCCAAACCCTAGCCGCTCGCGAGTGCTGGTACACTCGCGATCGGAGTTCCAGCCCCGGACGTGTGGATACCGGTGGAGGCGCTGCTCGTTGCGGCGTTGATCGGCATCAACAAACTACAGATTGGATCTGCTCGTGGTGTGGTTGATCGCGTGGAGGAGACGATCTGTTCGGGACGATCGGCTACTTCCACTACTACCTCGACGCGCGTGGTTGGATCGGCTTCTCCAACTCTTCTTCCGCTGCGCTGCGCGTCTAGTGGTAACGATCTATGATCCCTTCTTAGCATGATGTCCTGGTGTGCGCGGTAGAAATTTTTTATTTTCTGCTATCGTAGCCTACGCGCGTTCCTTCAGTGGTATCAGAGCCATCTTGCTTAGTTTGCGATCTGGATCAGCGCATATGATGATATGCGGTTGTAGTAGATTGGATCTATTACAGTCTAGATCAGTCGGTTCATGTGATGAATCGATGGTAGCACGGGTTGATGAGATCAATCGGTGAATAGGGGTTGGATGAGGCGCAGATTGTATCACTACTAGTGCCCTAGAGATTGTCTCGGATCGGCATAAGGTGGTTATGTCGAATACTAGTAGGATACGAATCTGATAGCCTCGGGCCAGTGGGAATACTAGTGCCCTAGAGATTGTCTCGGATCGGCATAAGGTGGTTATGCCGAATACTAGTAGGTTACGGATCTGATGGCCTCGGCCCAGTGGAAAAACTAGCATCCTAGAGAATGTCTCGGATCGGCATAAGGTGGTTGTGCCGAATAGTTTTTCCATTGCGATTTCATAGATTGGATCTGTAAATTTCGTAGGGTACCCGCCTTGTATAGCGTCTTGGGTTCACATCGTTAGGTAGAATACGATTCTACGTCTAACTTGTTTTTGCAGAGAATGATGTGAATAGTATGGCCCTATCTCTTATTGGAATGTATGAGATGTATGTGATGCATGTAACATTCGTTCATGGCCTGCGTGTCATGATTATTTCAGCTATTGTTAGCTGTCTATATTGTATTTAACGACCTGCGTGTCGACCTTAATGCTTGAATCTATCTTTGTAATCTTCAATTTCTAGCTATTATAGGTAGTAGCCTAGTTTTGAGGTTACAAGCTTTCAAGCATGGTGGCCTAAAGGAGTGATGTGGAGGATGGAGATCGTCTACACCTACATGGAGATGGAGATCACCATTTGTTTGGGCCATACTACTTCACAGTTAAATGTGTTTATCTGTGATATTATCTATCTTATTCTTATGCAATGTTTTTGTCATATGTTGCTTTGGTAGGATAGAATCCCTCATAAAATTAGGTGTTCATGCCCTTCCATATGTTGCACCAAAAGATAATGATCACCGCATGGTAGGTCTACCAAAGTAGAGTGCCGTCGGTTATCATCATTATTTGGGGTAGATGTCGGACATCTACATGCGGAAGCATTTGGTTTACTTAACAAGGTTATCAAAACAGTTTTGGACCTTGGGGCATAGATTGGGGCCGGGGCATGTTGATGTCACCCAACAAGCAAGAGTCACATAGGGATGTGATTAGCAAGGTGTTGCTTACCCATGTCACTAGTTTTCTAGCCGTGATGCCAAAGCTCACTAGGAATTAGTGAAATGAGGTTCTTGACCCACTATGTAACTTAGAGGGAGTTTTGTTGCAAAACACATAGTGGGAGTCTTTTGTTAAATAGTTTAATAAAAGATGAACATAAACATAGTGCTAAACTTTGCATATTCTTTGTTGTAGATCATGTCAACTAATACCGCATCCAGTTCTTTTAATCTGCGATCTATTCTTGAGAAAGAAAAACTCAATGGAACGAACTTTTTGGATTGGTATCGCAACTTGAGAATTGTTCTCAAGCAAGAGCGCAAGGAGTATGTCCTTGAGTCTCATTATCCTGATGACTTGCCTGATAATGCTACTGCGGCTGCACGGAGAGCTTATGAGAAGCAAACGAATGATTACCTTGATGTGAGCTGTCTCATGCTTGCCACAATGTCCTCTGAGCTTCAGAAGCAATATGAGAACACAGATGCCTACAATATCATTGTGGGGTTGCGTGGTATGTTTGAGAACCAAGCAAGGGCTGAGAGGTTCAACACTTCAAAGTCCTTGTTTGCGTGCAGGCTTGCAGAAGGGAATCCCGTCAGCCCTCATGTGATTAAGATGATTGGCTACATTGAGAGTCTGGAAAAGCTTGGTTTTCCCCTTAGCCAAGAGTTGGCTACTGATGCGATTCTCCAGTCGCTCCCCCCGAGCTTTGAGCCATTCATACTGAACTATCACATGAACAACATGGATAAGACCTTGGCAGAGTTGCATGGGATGCTAAAAGCTGCCGAGGAAAGCATTAAGAAAAGCAGCAATCATGTGATGATGATGCAGAAAGGCAAGGGCAAGCCCAATGTCAAGAAAGGCGCGGTCAAAAGAAAGTTAGCTCCCGATGAGATCGCGAGCAGTTCTAAGGCCAAGCAAGTCAAGAAGGGCGCTGCTCCTAATGCAGATTGTTACTACTGTAAGCAATCAGGTCATTGGAAAAGGAACTGCCCAAAGTACTTGGAGGATCTTGAGAAGAAGAAGGGAAGTACGACTTCCTCTCCAGGTATAAATGTTATAGAGATCAATCTTGCTACTTCATCCACTGATTCTTGGGTATTTGATACCGGATCGGTTGCTCACCTTTGCAAATCGTTGCAGGGGCTAAGAAGAAGTAGAAGTTTGAGGAGGAGCGAAGTGGATCTTCGCGTTGGCAATGGAGCAAAAGTTGCTGCGGTCGCTGTTGGCACCATGCCATTGTCTTTACCTTCAGGATTAGTTTTGGAATTGAATAATTGTTATTGTGTTCCATCTCTTTCCAAGAACATTATTTCTGCTTCATGTTTGCAAGCAGAAGGTTATGACTTTAGATCTGTGAACAATGGTTGTTCTCTTTATTTCAAAGATATGTTCTATTGTCATACTCCATTGGTGAATGGGTTATATGTTCTTACTCTTGAAGAGTCACCGGTCTATAACATTAATGCAAAGAGGCAACGTTCGAATGATTTGAATACCACGTTTATTTGGCACTGTCGCTTAGGTCACATAAATGAGAAACGCATGGAGAAGCTCCATAGAGATGGTATTCTGCACTCATTTGATTTTGAATCATTTGAGACATGCGAATCTTGTTTACTTGGCAAGATGACAAAGGCACCTTTCACCGGTCAAGGTGAACGGGCAAGTGACTTATTGGCACTCGTACATTCTGATGTATGTGGACCAATGAGCTCAACAGCCAGAGGTGGTTTTCAGTACTTCATAACTTTTACTGATGATTTTAGTAGATATGGGTATATCTACCTGATGAAGCATAAGTCTGAATCCTTTGAAAAGTTCAAAGAATTCCAAAATGAAGTGCAAAATCATTTAGGCAAGACAATCAAGTTCCTACGATCTGATCGTGGAGGCGAGTATTTGAGCCATGAGTTTGGCAATCATCTGAAGGATTGTGGAATTGTTCCACAATTGACTCCGCCAGGAACACCTCAATGGAATGGGGTATCTGAACGGAGAAATCGCACCTTATTAGATATGGTGCGCTCCATGATGAGCCAAAGTGATCTTCCGTTGTCTTTTTGGGGGTACGCTCTTGAAACAGCCGCTTTCACACTAAACAGGGTTCCATCAAAATCAGTAGAAAAGACACCATATGAGATGTGGACAGGACAACGTCCTAGCTTGTCTTTTCTTAAGATTTGGGGATGTGAGGCTTATGTAAAACGTTTACAATCTGATAAGCTCAGTCCTAAATCTGATAAATGCTTCTTTATCGGGTATCCTAAGGAAACAAAAGGATATTACTTCTATAATCAAGGAGAAGGCAAAGTGTTTGTCGCCCGGCATGGTGTCTTCTTAGAGAAAGAGTTTCTCTCAAGAAGGGATAGTGGGAGCATGGTGCAACTTGAAGAAATTCGGGAAACACCTGAAAACGTTTCAGCTCCTACAGAACCACAACAGGATGAACAAACTGTTGAAGAACCTGTTGTGGACACACCGGCACCACGTAGGTCAGAGAGGTCACGTCGTGCACCTGAGAGGTACATGTTCTTGACTACTCAACAACGGGACATATTGTTGTTAGACAACGATGAGCCTAAGACCTATGAAGAAGCGATGGTGGGACCAGACTCTGAGAAATGGCTTGAAGCCATGAGATCCGAAATTGAATCCATGCACAGTAATCAAGTTTGGAACTTGGTTGATCCACCTGATGGTGTTAAAACCATTGAGTGCAAATGGATTTTCAAGAAAAGATAGACATAGATGGAAATGTTCACATCTATAAAGCGCGATTGGTGGCCAAAGGTTTCAAACAAATTCAAGGTGTTGATTATGATGAAACTTTTTCGCCCGTCGCAATGCTAAAGTCTATTCGGATCATTCTAGCGATTGCTGCATATTTCGACTATGAAATATGGCAAATGGATGTCAAAACAGCTTTCCTTAATGGAAATCTGAGTGAGGATGTGTACATGACACAGCCCACGGGTTTTGTCGATCCGCAATCAGCTGGAAAGATATGCAAGCTGCAAAGATCCATTTATGGATTAAAGCAGGCATCTCGGAGTTGGAACATTCGTTTTGATGAAGTAATCAAAGGGTTTGGTTTCATCAAGAACGAAGAAGAGCCTTGTGTTTACAAAAAGGCTAGTGGGAGCGCACTCGTGTTTCTGGTCTTATATGTGGATGACATATTACTGATCGGAAATGACATTCCTATGCTCGAATCTGTTAAGTCTTCATTAAAAAATAGTTTCTCTATGAAAGACTTAGGAGAGGCGGCATATATTCTGGGCATCAAGATCTATAGGGATAGATCAAGAAGGCTAATTGGATTAAGCCAAGATACGTACATTGACAAGGTGTTGAAAATGTTCAACATGCAGGATTCCAAGAAAGGCTTCCTACCTATGTCACATGGTATACATCTTAGCAAGAGTCAGTGTCCTAGTACACCTGATGAGCGGGATAAAATGAATGCGATTCCATATGCTTCGGCTATGGGATCCATTATGTATGCCATGCTTTGTACACGTCCAGATGTCTCGTATGCTTTAAGTGCTACAAGTAGATACCAGTCAGATCCAGGTGAAAGTCACTGGATTGCCGTAAAGAACATCTTGAAGTACTTGAGAAGAACTAAAGATGTGTTCCTCGTCTATGGGGGTGAGGAAGAGCTCGTTGTAAATGGTTACACCGATGCTAGCTTCCAAACTGACAAAGATGATTTTAGATCGCAATCTGGATTTGTGTTCTGCCTGAATGGCGGTGCGGTGAGCTGGAAGAGTTCCAAGCAGGAGACGGTTGCTGATTCTACAACAGAGGCCGAGTACATAGCAGCTTCTGAAGCTGCTAAAGAGGCTGTTTGGATCAAGAAATTTGTTTCTGAGCTTGGTGTGGTGGCTAGTGCCTCCAGCCCAATGGACCTCTACTGTGACAATAGTGGGGCCATTGCGCAAGCCAAGGAGCCTAGATCGCACCAGAAGTCCAAGCACATTCTACGGCGATTTCATCTCATCCGCGAGATTGTGGAGAGAGGCGATGTGAAGATATGCAAAGTACAAACAGATTTGAACATTGCAGATCCGTTGACAAAGCCGCTTCCCCAGCCAAAGCATGAGGCTAACACTAGGGCAATGGGTATTAGATACCTACATGGTTGACTCTAGTGCAAGTGGGAGACTGTTGGTGATATGCCCTAGAGGCAACATGGAGATGTTGAATATATCACATACTATGTTTATGATACATTGCTTTGTTCCTTGAAATAGACATTATCATTATTGATCAATGAGTATGTGACTTATTCATGAGACTCTTAATGCCAAAATGTTGCTATTTCTAAATGATCCCTGATCATATATCATATGAGGAACAAATATGATTCAAAGATCAGCATATGTATTGATTGATGATCATGTCTCATGGATCATGGTATGGAGATACCAAATCAATAATATGGACATGTGTTAGTGAACATATGTTGGATAGACCCGCCATGAGACACTGCAGAGATTCCATGTGTCATTAGTTGGTCTCAAGTAGTGTTTATGTAGAATCCTTAGACTTGAGATCATCATGGTTCCCAACATGCGTACTAGCCTATTTTGGGACTACTAACCACTACTCCGTAACTGGGTAGTCATAAAAGTAGTCTTCGGGTTTGCTATGAAACATGTAGTGGGATGTGAATGATCAAGATAGAATTTGCCCCTCCTTATGGGAGAGATATCTCTGGGCCCCTCGATGTAATAGATTATGAAAGTGCATGGCCATGCCAATGTGATTGAGGAGTCAATCACAAGTTTATAATCCATCACGGAATCGAGAGAGTGATTGAGCTATTAAGAGGATGACACAGGTCTCGCCTTGAGCTTAATCTATATCGTGAGGCAAAGGGATTCGTACATGAGAACATTACAGGTTCAGCCGATATGATCTTTACGTATACTTTGGGGTTAACATGTCTTGCTAGAGGCCGCTATTAACAGGGTGACCGGAAAGGTGTTTCCGGGTCGCGACCAAGTATACGTGAACCTATAGGGTCGCACACTTATCGGGTTGGAACACTAATTCGAATGTGATTCGGATGTGGGCTCAATTCGGATAGAGATCCGGATAGACTCCTATTGGGCCTCGGTCCACGAGGCCCAAGTGAGGAGGTCTATATATTTGGAGGCGGGGGGGCTGAGGGATGCACGCATATGTTCCTCCCGAACAAAACCCTAGCCGCCACCTCCCGAGCCAAACCCTAGCTGCTCGCGAGTGCTGGTACACTCGCGATCGGAGTTCCAGCCCCGGACGTGTGGATACCGGTGGAGGCGCTGCTCGTTGCGGCGTTGATCGGCATCAACAAACTACAGATTGGATCTGCTCGTGGTGTGGTTGATCGCGTGGAGGAGACGATCTGTTCGGGACGATCGGCTACTTCCACTACTACCTCGACGCGCGTGGTTGGATCGGCTTCTCCAACTCTTCTTCCGCTGCGCTGCGCGTCTAGTGGTAACGATCTATGATCCCTTCTTAGCATGATGTCCTGGTGTGCGCGGTAGAAATTTTTTATTTTCTGCTATCGTAGCCTACGCGCGTTCCTTCACTTCCATCTTGTCGAAGAGCTTCGCCATCGTCTTGATTGGCTTCCGCGCATTGTATTCGGCCAATGGCCCTGGGCGAAGACCCTGTACTGCTGCATTGATGATGGTCGTTTCGTTAACATCCTTGACCAGCGTACCTTCGCGAAGCGCTTGAAGTAGTCCCGGAGTTTCTCCGAGGGTTTTTGCTTGACTGCGAAGAGCTGATCCGCGTCAACGCGCTCGACGTAGTTCCCTTCGAAGTTGTTGTAGAGCCGGTCGCGGATCTGCTCCCACGCGTAGATGGAATTAGGCTCGATGGTGAAGAACCAAGAAAGCGCCACCCCCTGCAACGCGAGGGGGAGGCCCTTCGCCTTCGTGGTGTCGTCCTCGCCGGCGGCTTCAATGGCGGTCTCGCAGACGCGCACTGTTGTGGCTACAGGCCAAACAGAGAGAGAGATGGTAGTGGAGAGTGATGGAGATGAGTAATGGCTTGGGTCCTCCCCATGGCCTGTATTCCATATATATATATATATACATGGGGAGTGCTTTTACAATTATACCCTTACAGTTGATCATCCCCTTCAGCGGCATTTATGTCATTACACATGGCCTAGTCTGGGCCTTACAACCTCCTATCAGGCCTGCTGGGTTTAGGTGGGGGCCACCCCTACAACAGGAGGCTCTCATGGAGAAGGGCTTCACAGGGCCGAAGCCATGTTGCCGAGTCATTTGGCCCCCTCCGTCCCTGCGGCCTGTGAATTTTTTCTGAACTTGACCAGGGGCTGCGCCGGGGTCCATGTTGGGAGCGGGGCCGGAACCGTGGGCGATGGTGAAGGCGGGTGTTGTGAAGGCGGCTTTCCTGCGTTTCGCAGCTGCCACGGCCTCGCGGCTTGATAGTGCGCTTTAAATGACGGCTGGAATCGTGCCGACGCCTGGCCTGTCAGAGGGCAGGCTGTCGCATTATACAGTCTGCCTCCGCGTGGGTGGAGCACGCGGCGGCTTGCGACTGGCGCGTCGTGGGATGTGAGCAGTTGCGTGCTCGCGACTGCTCGCTGCTTCCCCAGGGAGGCGGGACGCGTGTCGAGCGCGTGCTGGGGTTGTGCGCTGCCTGGCCACCTACCCGGCGCGCCCCTCCAGGTACCGACGGTTCTTCTTTCCAGATCGTGCGTATTCGAACCGCTGGGGTTCTGGCCTAACCGCGCCTTCTGGCCGTGGGGGAGGCGAGCGGGCTTTATAAGGTGCCCTCACCGGGATGGGAGCACTTTTGTCCCGCTTGCCGCTTAGCTCTGGGTTATTCCGTGCCGGTAGTAGCGCGAGTGCCTGCCTTGGTTTCTTTCACCCTGCCTTTAGGAGACAATGGCCAGCCATGGCGACGCGCCTCGCCCTCCCAGCGGTGGCTCCTCGTCTAGTTGGGACAAATTGTCCTTCCCTTCTGGGGATTACGAGCTGGTGCTGCGGGGGGTGCTCGCACGCCGACAGGCGATGGGACGCCATGGAATACTCGGGAGGCCGTGTTCCCGCGTGCTGGGAAAGAGCCGCGTGACCGAGGAGACGCTGCAGCGGCGTGTTCGTGACGGGAAGATCGAGGATCGGGATGGGGCTCGCCTACCCCGTCGCGACGAAACGGAGCCGAGGCCCCAGGAGACAGAGACGATCGTTTTCATCGCGTTCTTTGACGCCGGCCTTCGCATGCCCTCAAAGATGTTTGTGGGCGAAGTCTTGCGGGCCTATGGGTTGGAGTTAGCGCAACTGGCGCCGAGCGCAATAGTCCGCCTGGCTGTCTTCTCCTGGGCGACGCAGACGGAAGGCCGGCGTCCCAGCGTGAGCCTGTTCGCTAGGGCTGTGCATTTTTCAACCGAACCGAAAAAACCGAGCTGAAAAAACCGAACCGAACCGGTCAACTCGGTTTGACCGGTTTTTGGTATTCGGTTCGGTTTTTAAATTTTGGGTTTTTTGGCATTCGGTTTTTTCGGGAAAACCCGACTAAAAACCGAAAATACCGAAAATCCCGAAATACACAGTGCCGCTTCAGATCCGACATCCGAACCCCCCGATCCGGCGATCTATCCTCGCCTGCGCGCGCCCCCACCTCCGGTCGCCACCCTCGCCTGCGCCGCTGCGCGCGCCCCCACCGTCGGCCGCCACCTCGCCTCGTGGACGGTGGACTTGCGCGGGCGAGGCTACGCCGCCATGGCTCCACCCTCATCACGCAACGACGCCGTGGTCCACCGGCCGCCGCCCGCCGGGGCGCCGCCCTTGTGGACCTCTCGCCTTCGAGTCTCTGACCTCTGGCCTCCGGTTGTGGTCTTGTGGACCTCCCATCTCTGAGTCTCCGGCCCTCCGCAGCTCTGCCCTCGCCCAGTCTGACCCGCAGGCCGCATCGCCGCAACCCGTAGTCGAGCAGAGAGGAACCGAGCACGGGGAGGCGGCCAGGTGGGGAGCTCTCGCCGTCTCGCGGTCTCGCCTCTCAGAGTCTCAGGCGCAAGAGCAGGCGAGCAGAGAGGCAGAGTCGCAGAGAGGAGAGACCGAGAGAGCCGTGCTGCGCAATGGAGCAGCCGAGGCGACAAGGCGAGAAAAACTGAGCGGAGCGGGACAGCAGCCAGCAGCACGTTCTGAAGTGGATAACTGCAGGGCGCAGGAGTTTCCGGCGTTTCGCCGTGAGGATTAAGGAACCAAGGATAAATGGATAACTACACAGTATGCACTAGATAAAGATGAATTAATGAATCATAAATGGATTATGATGATTGAAGAAACCGATCAGGAAATATATTTAGGACTTTAGTAGAAATTATTTTTATGATTCAACATTACTACGAATGAATGAATGATATGCTAGATTATTACTAGATTATTATTGTCTACTCATTTCGCTAGTCGTTATATCGTTTGCAATTCGCGTCAACTTTGGTAAATATGGTATTTACCGATACCGCGCCGAAATAAATTAGGATTTACCGATACCGAACCGTACTTCTAAAAATACCGTATATTACCGAACTACAAACACCGTATTTACCGTATTTACCGTATATACCGAACCGATTAAACCGAAAAAACCGAATGCACAGTCCTACTGTTCGCCACCCTGCACGACGCCTGCTGCCGCCCCAAGAAGGCTGGAAATGGAGCTATCTCCAATTTTGGCAGTGTGGACTTCGTGCTGCGATCGTCTTGCACGACGCTGTTCCCTGCACCGGCCGCCCTGGGGAAGTGGGAGTCCGGCTGGACGCGGTGGTGGTTTTATTACCACGTGACCGGCCCGAGTGGCCTGCTATGCCGAGGCGGGCCCATGTCGTTCAATACTTCGCCAAGCGTGAAGCCGGAGGCTGACGACGCGCAGAGACTTTGGAGACTTGTCGGCGTCGCCCGCCGGCTAAGCATGCGCGACCTGGCCGAAGAGTTCACGATGTACGGGGTGGCGCCGCTGTCTTCCCGGTGGAGATACACAGGCCGGGGCGATGACCCAGCGGACGGGATCTGCCCGCCTGTGTCCCGCCTGCCTCCGCCCTCCGCCCCTTGTAAGTTGTCTAGATTGCCGCAGGCATTTCTTGACGTATCCGCACTTGTTCCCACGTGATCGCCCTGCTGTCTCTTGTGCAGTGGCTCGGCTAGAAGACGTGGAGCGCGCAACTGAGGTGTTCCTCGGCCCATACACACTTGAGGAGCACAAGCTGCGCGAGGTCGCGACCCAAACGGCAAAGGCAGGGCGGGTGAACCGCACATGCGAAGTTTTGGGTATCGCTGTGCCGGAACGCCTGATACCAACGGAGATTCCCGCGGGGACTTCGGGTCATCATGGCGGTGGCGGCCGCGCAGACGCCTCGTCTTCGCGGCGTCGGGGTCGCTCCGATGCCGCCATACTCAGCCTGCCAGTCGCCTCGGCAGCTGGTGCTGCTGGGGCAGGACGCCCGACCGGTGACGCGCCCGGCCGGACCGGTTCGGCGGGGTGCGCCGCCTTGATTTCGCCGACCGCACTATCCAGAGACGCTGCTGGACGTACGGGCGCGGCCTTCACTAGGCCGGAGCCCGTTAACCCGGAAAGGAACGTTACGCCTGACGAGAGGGCCGTGGCCATTGGTGCTGCTACCACCAGGGACATGTCTGGCGCGGCGGAGACCGAAGGTGGAGTAGGAGCTGCGGCCGCCAGCGTCTCGGAGGAAGCGCCCTCGGCTCCTCAACCGAAACGCCCTCGGACGCAGTCTCCCCCGCCTCCGAAGGGTCGCTACAACGTTGCAGGCCCCATGTTTGGGATTGTGACGCCCGATGCCGCCGAGGGGGCCTCGCCCCCGACCACCGAGGCGCTCACGCCGCGATTGGTGGCCGAACAGACACCACCCCCTGCTGCGGTGAGGGGGGCAGGAGGTAAGCGTGGCTCCCTCTCTCCGCTCGACTTCGCGAAACTCTCTCCGATCTGCTCGCTCATTCCGTCAGCATCAGGCGAGACGACGTCTCCCGAACGCGGTGAAGGATCGAGCAACGGGGGAGTGCGCGAAGTCCAAAACCTTGTCCAGGGTGTCGCGCCGGTATCTGCCGCTGTCGAAGCAGCCGGAGCCTCCACAGCCCTCGACGCGGTGGGGGCCGAACCCGTCCTGTCCGACTACCTCCCGCGACTGGAGATACTTCGTGCTCTCACCATGGCCGCTGAACGCGCCAGTGGCGGCCTTGACCGGCGGATGCTATCATCATGCGAGGGAGACCACCTAACGCTGGCGCTGCGGGCCTCGGAAATAAGGGTGAGTACCTGTGCAGTGCATTTTGTATGGCGCTACTGGGCGCCTGGTGACTTACATTGCTGCTTTCAGATACTTGTCATCAGCGACACGCTAGACGAGGCCCGCGTCCGGGAGCGGAGGGCCCTAGAAGCCAGGCTTCGCGAAGCGGATGACGCTCACGCGACAAAAGACGACGAGCTCCGCGCGCTGGAGGGTGTCTTGTCATCCCTGCAAATCGAGGCCGAGGAAGCCAACCGCGCCGCTGCAGAGGAACGCGCCTCCTTCCTGCAGCAGATTGCCGCCTTGGAGGGGGAGAAGACCCAACTGACCGAGACTCTTGCAGGGAAGGCCCGCGCCTTGGGCGACGCGTCCACGTCAGCCTGGGGGCCATGGAGTCTCTGAACCGGGCCCTCCGTGATCTGTGCGTTGACGTGCCCGACGCCACCCACGGGCCGGAGGACCTGATGGAGACGCTCGGGTTGATCGAGGAGGGGGTGGGCGTCGCGCTTCGCAGCGCCAAGACCTTCGGGGAGCACTGCGGCTATCTCGGCGCGTGCCTTGCCCTCGGCATGCTCCACACCCGTGGGTGTAGGAATATGCAGGAGCTGGCAAACCCTCACCTGGATCTTCCTGGTCGGTCGGAGGCGCTACCGGATGCTATTTACTCCATCGAGCCTAGCCTCCGGAACTTCCACCGGCGGATTTGGAGTCGCGTTGGGGAGGATGCGGCGAGGGCTGCAGTACAGCAAACGCTGCGCGGGGGAGGGGACTTCCTCCGTTGGCTCGAAGAGGCTTCCCGAGGCCCTGGCGGCGGCACAGGCCCCTCGGCGCCGTACGAAGACTGAGGCATTGATTATGTCAGGCGGAGGGGGGTTCGCGCTTGCGCGCCCATACCTGTAATCATTTGACCTCATATTTTTGCAATGGGATGATGCCCCATTTATTCTTAATGCTGTGAGCTGTGTTTTGGGTCGACGACGCCTGATTTATAGTCTGCATACTGTCGCGTGCGGAGGCGAACCTCGACGCTACATCTTATTTATAGTCCGTGGACTCGCGCGTGCGGAAGCTGAGCTCAACGCTACGTCTTATTTATAGTCCGCGGACTCTCGCGTGCGGAGGTGAACCTCGACGCTACGCCTTATTTAAAGTCCGTAGACTGGTGCGTGCAGAAGCTGAGCTTAACGCTACGTCTTATTTAAAGTTCGTAGACTGGTGTGTGCGGAAGCTGAGCTCAACGCTACGTCTTATTTATAGTCCGCGGACTCTCGCGTGCGGAGGTGAACCTCGACGCTACGTCTTATTTAAAGTCCGTAGACTGGTGCGTGCGGAAGCTGAGCTCAACGCTACGTCTTATTTATAGTCCGCGGACTCTCGCGTGCGGAGGTGAACCTCGACGCTACGTCTTATTTAAAGTCCGTAGACTGGTGCGTGCGGAAGCAGAGCTCAACGCTACGTCTTATTTATAGTCCGCGGACTCTCGCGTGCGGAGGTGAACATCGACGCTACGTCTTATTTAAAGTCCGTAGACTGGTGCGTGCGGAAGCTGAGCTCAACGCTACGTCTTATTTATAGTCCACGGACTCTCGCGTGCGGAGGTGAACCTCGACGCTACGTCTTATTTAAAGTCCGTAGACTGGTGCGTGCGGAAGCTGAGCTCAACGCTACGTCTTATTTATAGTCCGTGGACTCTCGCGTGCGGAGGTGAACCTCGACGCTACGTCTTATTTAAAGTCCGTAGACTGGTGCGTGCGGAAGCTGAGCTCAACGCTATGTCTTATTTATAGACCGCGGATTCTCGCGTGCGGAGGTGAACCTGGACGCTACGACTTATAGTCCTGTACATATTGCGGCCAGACGATGATACTTTTGGGAACATCGAGCTTTATTGAACTCCCGTTTGCGCGGGCGAGCACCGTACAAGGAGGGGCTTATGCCATTGTAACCTTTGTCCTGCTTCTAGGCGTAATATCGCCGCAGCTTGTCCGCATTCCATGTGTGGCGGAGAGTTTGCCCCACCAGTGTGGCGAGGCGGTACGCTCCCTTCTGCAATGATTCAGCCACAATGGACCTTCCCACTTGGACTCCAGCTTGCCAACGGTCTCCGCGTGGAGTGCCGTTTTAAGGACGAGATCCCCGGCGTTGAACCTTCGCGGATACACGGACCGGTCTCGAGTACGTACTGTCTGCCGCACGTACTTTGCGACGTGTTGGGCTGCGCTCGATCGCGCCCCGTCGAGGAGGTCCAAGGACACGCGGCGCTCTTCATCGGGCGCTTGGATGAGGACCCTCTGCGATCCAGCCTTGATTTCTTCAGGCGTGACCGCCTCGTCGCCGAAAAGAAGCTTGAAGGGCGTGAACCCTGTCGGCCGCGTTACCGTTGTGCGAAGAGACCAGAAGACACTGTGAAGCTCTCTCGGCCACCTGCCCTTCGGCAACCCGACTAGGCGTTTTTTAACGGCGGCGGAGATGGCACCGTTCGCCCTTTCGACTGCTCCGTTGGACTGGGGGTGCCCAACCGAGGCGAATCGAATCGTGATACCCATGTCGCCGCAGAACTCCTTGAATGGGGCGGCGTCAAACTGCAGGCCATTGTCGACGGTGAGTTCATTGGGCACGCCGAAGCGACATATGATATTCTGCCAAAGGAAACGCTGCATGGCCGCCGAGGTTATCTTGGATAGGGCTACCGCCTCCGGCCACCTGGAAAAGTATTCCAGGGCGACTACCACGAACCGCAGGTCTCCTGGGGCTCAGGGGAGCGGTCCCACTATGTCGACGCCCCAGCGTGCCAGCGGCCACACCGGGGGGATAGGATTGAGGTTCATCGGGGGCCTGCGGATGATGCGCCCTATCCACTGGCACCCCTGGCATAGACGCACGAGGTCCTGGGCGTCATTGTTGGCAGTCGGCCAGTAAAAGCCTTGCCTGAACGCTTTGCCGACCAATGACCTTGGCGCGAGGTGAGACCCGCAGGCCCCCGCGTGGGTCTCCTCGAGGAGCTTCTTTCCTTCTTCGCGGGAGAGGCAGTGCAGGAGTGGAGCACAGACTCCCTGCTTGTAGAGCGTCCCTTCAAACACCTGGAAGGATCTGGCACGGTGTTGCAGACGCCGGAGCTCGGCATGGTCCTCTGGCTCGGCGATGCCCTGCAGGAAATTAAAGATGGGCTCTCGCCAGTCACCCTGCTGGGCGACGTGGTGAACAAGAGCCGTGTCCCGATTGTCCTGCGCGATGGCCGCCTGCGGCAATACTTCGTAAAACGCCTCATCAGGGGGTGGCAGCTGCTGGCTGGCCGCCTTCGCGAGAGCGTCGGCCTGCTCATTTTCCGCGCGAGGGATGGCTTTGACCGTGATGCCTAAGAAATGCCTTTCCCTTGCTCTTACGGCGGCGAGGTATTTAGCCAGCTCAGGGTCCTTGGCTTGATATGACTTGTCTACATGGCCGGCCACCAAACGCGAGTCCGTGCGGACGAGCACTCGCCGCGCACCGATTGCCTTGAGCTTGGTCAGGCCGAAGAGTAGCGCTTCATACTCCGCTGTGTTGTTGGTGGCCGGAAACGCGAGGTGCGCCGAGTATGATAGGCGCTGCCCCTCGGGTGTGACAATTACCACGCCCACGCCCGCGCCCGCGACGCCGTAGGCACCATCGACGGTGAGGGTCCAGACCGGGTCGTCGTGCTTCTGAGCAGGGTGAGCCGGCGGGGTCCATTCGGCGAGGAAGTCGGCGAGGACTTGAGATTTGATTGCCGTCCTTGAGGCGTATGTCAGGGAGAACGGGGCGAGCTCGGCAGCCCACTTGCCGATGCGCCCTGTGGATTCCTTGTTGTGCAGCATCTCCGCCAGTGGAAATGAGGAAGGCACTGTGGTTGGATGGGCCAAAAAATAATGCCGGAGCTTCCTGGAGGCCATGACCAACGCGTAAGCAAGCTTTTCCAGCTCGGTATACCTCGTCTTGGCGCCTTGAAGGGCTTCGGAGATGAAGTATGCGGGCCGTTGCACGGCGCCTTCCTCTAAAACGAGGACGGCACTGACCGCTGTGGCTGAGGCGGCCAGGTAGAGCAGGAGGGGAGCCTCTGGTGCTGGGGCGACCAGAGTGGGGAGACTCACCAGGTGTTTCTTAAGCGCGTTGAAGGCCTCCGCACAGTCACCATCCCAACGAAATCCGTCGCACCCGCGGAGCGTCTTAAAAAATGGCAAACCGCGCTCCGCCGCCCTGGATAGGAAGCGGCTCAACGCTGCCATGCGGCCCGCCAGCCTCTGGACTTCCCTCGTCGTCTTGGGTGGCTCCATACCCAAGATAGCGTCGACCTTATCGGGGTTCGCCTGGATGCCCCGCCCAGACACGAGGAATCCCAGGAGTTTGCCTGCCTGCACGCCGAAGACGCACTTGTCGGGGTTGAGCTTGATGCCAGCTTTCTTGAGGTTATCGAAGGTCTCCTGAAGGTCCCGGCCGTGTAAAGCGAGCTGCCGGGTTTTGACTACCACGTCATCGACGTAGGCCTCGACGTTCCTCCCGAGCTGGGCGGCCAGTGCAATGGCGACGAGGCGGGTAAAGGTAGCGCCCGCGTTCTTCAAGCCAAAGGGCATCCTGATGAAACAGAAGGTGCCGATTGGTGTGATGAAGCTAGTCTTGCTCTCGTCGTCCTCCGCCATGTATACCTGGTGGTAACCAGAGTAGGCATCTAAGAAACTCATTAGCTCGCACCCCGCGGTGGCGTCGACCAATTGATCGATGCGCGGCAAAGGTAATTGTCCTTTGGGCACGCCTTGTTGAGCGCCGTAAAATCGATGCACATACGCCAGGCCCCGCTAGCCTTCTTGACCAATACTGGGTTGGCGAGCCACTCTGGGTGGTGGACCTCGCGGATGACCCCGGCTCGAAGAAGCTTTGCCACCTCCACCTTGGCCGCCTGCTGCCGATCCATGGACATGCAGCGAAGCTTTTGCCTGACTGGCTTGGCGTCGGGGCGGACCGCCAAACGGTGCTCGATTATGGCGCGGTCCACGCCCTTGATATCTTCTGGTGACCATGCAAAGATGTCGGTGTTGTTGCGAAGCACCTGGAGCAAATCTTGTTCGACCTCGGGGGGGAGCCCCTCACCAATAGACACAAAGTGCTCCGCCTGGAGCGGCACCCTTTTGACTCCGCCCTCGGGCCGAGGCTTGGGCGTCCATCCCGGGGCGGAGGGCGCGTCGCCCAGCACGTCCGGTAGGGCGTGCACCGGGCGATGCAGATCCTGGCTGCCGACTTCGATGCGCCTGGCAAGGTCTTTGTCGCCGAAGATGGTGATGACACCCTCCGGGCCCGGGAGCTTCATACATAAGAAGGCGTGGTGTGGGACCGCCTCGAAGGAGTTGATGGCAGGCCGTCCCAATATGACGTTATAGGGGTGTGCGATGTCCACAACATCGAAGATGACATGGTGGGTCCGGGTGTTATTCCCCTGGTGGAGCGTGACGGGGAGGGATATCTGCCCTATGGCCTGCAGCAGCTGACCTCCGATGCCCTGAAGCGGAGCTCCTGCCTGCTCCATGCGACTTCGGTGGGTGCCCATACGGTTGAGGGCCCCTGTGAACAGGATGTTCGCAGAGCTTCCGCCGTCGACAAGGATGCGCCTGACGTCGCAGCCCGCGATGTGGGCCTGGATGACCAAGGGATCATGGTGAGGGAACTCCACACCCCTAGCGTCATTCAGGGTGAAGGTGATGTTGCGGGGCGGCAGCCACGATTGCGGCTGCTCCGCGGGGGCCCCTGATAAGGAGCCTCCAGTGATAACGTTGATGGCGCGGCACCGTGCATCCTCCCTGGCTTGCGAGGAGCTGCCCCTCGGATGCCGCTACTGGACCTCGGCAGGGAGCCGAAGGGGCGAGTCCCGGGGTGCGGCAATCGCCCGTTGCAACTCCATAACCGCGGCGCACGTCTTCGTGTAGTGATCACCATACCCGTGCACCTCGCACCATTTTCCGTAATAGAGTTGCTCCTGCTCCGCCCGGGGTCGCTCAGCGTGGCTGAGTTCGCCTTCACGACCTCGAAGGGCATTTTCGATGACGAAGGTATGGCGGGCCTTTTGCGGTCTGCGCTGGTGACGCCGGGGCTTGCGTCTGCTCTTTGGAGAGCCTTCCGGCTCCCCGGTGGTGTTGCTTCCAGGGAGGTCCTCCCGGGGCTGTCGACTGCGGGCCTGCTTGGAAGGGTCGCCGCCCACGACCTCGTCGTATATCGAGTATGTCGCTTGAGCAAGATCGAGGGTGGAAGTGTTGCGTCTCCGCGCATCTTCCTCAGCCCGCGCGTATCCCTCCATCTTGTCGAAGAGCTCTGCCCTTTCCGGCGCGGGCTCTGGCGTGGCCCCTGGCGCGGCCTGCTGGCTTCGAGCCGCTTGCATGTCACAGACAGCTCCGCGGAGGTCCCCTAGCTCCCGCTGGAACACGTTGAGGGCCGCCAGTAGCGCGCCTTCCACTGCCGGCGCAGGCGGGGCCGCCGATGCGCCCCTCGGGCGGGTCGACGCGGGTACGGCCACCGCGATGCCGATGGCGGAGCTGGTCGTCGCGATGCCGATGGCGGAGTCGGTCGTCGCGGTGTCGACGGCGGGGTCGGTCGTCGCGGTCGGTCGTCGCGGTGCCGACGGCGGGGTCGGTCGTCGCGGTGCCGACGGCGGGGTCGGTCGTCGCGGTGCCGATGGCGGAGCCGGTCATCGCGATGCCGATGGCGGAGTCGGTCGTCGCGGTGTCGACGGCGGGGTCGGTCGTCGCGGTGCCGATGGCGGAGCCGGTCGTCGCGATGCCGACGGCGGGGTCGGTCGTCGCGATGCCGATGGCGGAGTCGGTCGTCGCGGTGTCGACGGCGGGGTCGGTCGTCGCGATGCCGATGGCGGAGTCGGTCGTTGCGGCGCGAGCGTCGACGTCCTCGACTGCTGCGACCACACCGCCGCCCGCGCCCGCGACAGCCGACGCCGAAGCCCCAGAGCTCACGCGACGCCCCGCCCCAGCCGTCTTCTTTCCCTTCGCCGTCGTCGTCGAAGCCTTTTCCGGTGCCATCCTCCTTCGAACTTCAGGCTTACTCCCGTCCTCCCCACGGACGGCGCCAACTGTTGTGGCTACAGACCAAACAGAGAGAGAGATGGTAGTGGAGAGTGATGGAGATGAGTAATGGCTTGGGTCCTCCCCATGGCCTGTATTCCATATATATATATACATGGGGAGTGCTTTTACAATTATACCCTTACAGTTGATCATCCCCTTCAGGGGCATTTATGTCATTACACATGGCCTAGTCTGGGCCTTACAACCTCCTATCAGGCCTGCTGGGTTTAGGTGGGGGCCACCCCTACAACACGCACGAACTCCCGTGGGTCCGTGTCACCCTTGTACGACTCGACGGCACTTGGGAACATGAAATCCTCTGGCCACGCCGCCTGCTGCAAGCCTGCGGAGAGTGGGGATTCCGGGTCGACGCGCCGCAGCGGGACACGACTAGACGTGGGGGCGTCTTGACTGTCCGCCCGCTCCGGCGTGGGCTCCGGCGCGACCGTTGGCGGAGTCTGCTGGCTCCAAGCCTCTTGCATATCCCGCACGGCCCCGCGGAGTTCCGCCAACTCCCGCTGGAGCGTGCTGAGGGCCGCCAGCAGGGCGTTCTCCACCGTAGTTGTAGCCGGAGCGCCTGATGTACCTGGCTGCATGGTTGGAACAGTGGGGATCATGGTTTGCACTCCTGGATTACCTGACGTGGTGGCGTGGTGGATGTCGAGGTCGACGGCTAGGCCCATGTTGCCGCCGGGACCGCTTGCCGCTTCCACACCGGGCGGGGGGACGACGGTCGCACCAACGTGGGCGCCAGCGCTGCCTCTCCCAGCCACCCGGTCAGCGCTGTCGACGGTTATCGTCGTGCCCGCGGTGGGACCTCCCACCGTAAGTGGGGTGGTGTCGACCGTCGTGGTGGCGGTGGCGAGGCCGGTTGTCACGACACCGGTGGCGGGGTCGATCGTCATGGTGTGCTCGCCAGCGTTCGCCGCCGTCGCGCCCACGTCGCCATCCACGCCACCGGCTGCCGACGCCGAAGCCCTGGTGTTGACGCGAGACTCCATCGCTCCCGCCTTCTTCTTCTTCGCCGCCGACGCTGGAGCTTTCTTCGGTGCCATCCTTCTTCGGATCTTGAGGCTTGCTCTCCGTTCCTCCCCACGGACGGCGCCAACTGTTGTGGCTACAGGCCAAACAGAGAGAGAGAGAGAAAGTATGGTAGTGGAGAGTTAGGTGAGCAAGTGCTTAGGGTTTCTCCATGGCTGGTATGATATATATATATATATATATATATATATATATATATATATATATATATATATATATATATATATGTCCACATGGGGAGTGTTTTTACAGCAATACCCTTACATTTGAGTATTCCTCTCAGGGGCACTTATGTCACTACACATATCCCATTTTGGGCCTTATGACTCTCTTAGCAGGCCGGCTGGGCTTAGGTGGGGGCCACCCCTACAACAATTTGTTATACGGATCGTCTATGATATTAATATCAGAGACGGTTTGGTATATGAACCATCTGTGATAACACTTAAATATACGCATCCTAATCCAGCTCTTCTAAACTATCATCTCCCTCATCTTCTTCACCAGATTTCTCAATAACGGCAACTAATATTATTTTGATCTCATTCCTCTCATCTATCCATCATGAGTTGTTCGGTTGTAACCTTACACAGGCAACCAACAATTTATGTCTAGAGCAGCTCCTCCGCTCATACCTTTCTCTCCTTCGTCGACTCGCTTCCATCCGTCAGCTGAACCTCATCCTCCGCCATCACGGAGGTGTTTCGTTGCCGCTCAGGAAAAGGAAACTGCCCTTAGCCTCATTCTTCTCTGCAATGTGCATAAAGCGGAAGAAGCTCTTCGGCAGTGGAGAGACACATTGATAACATTGCCGATCAAGCAGAATCGGACGATTCTAAGGATGCTTATCATGGCACCCTCTTTGAGATTATGGGCCATGCTAATGATTTGCCCAGGCTAGAGGAGGAAGTGGAGAGGGCAAGGACAATCTTCACGACATTCGAGAACTCGACGGCTGATCCTCCAACTCCAAAAATCAAAGAAGAAGCATATGAAACCCAGAAGACTAAGATCTGGGAATCTTTTTTTGGGACTTTTGTAATAAATTTGCCTTGAATTTGTCTCTCTTCTTAGTATCTTCTATAGTTCATACGACAAAGGACAAAACATAGACGATTGTAAATAAAAACCATATGTGATACTTTCATAGATGGTTCTAATTAAAAACTGTCTGTGATAATGCATATATCATAGACAGCTTTTAAACTTAACCATCTATGATAGTTTCAGAGATGGTTTTAGCCATGAATCGTCTGTAATAATCAAAGCACAGACGGCTCCACATGAACCGTCTGTGGTGAGACATCCAATATAGCTTGTTTTGTAGTAGTGATATCATATAATTTGGAAAGAGTCCACTTGTGGTCCCTCAACTCTTCTCAGAGTCTATTTTTTGTCCCTTATCTTAATATTGTTTAGAATGTATCCCTCAAATATCAAAACCATGCAAATCACATCCCTACATCGATATTAAGGGCAGTTTTCACCACGTCATTTGTCACGTTGACTACCACATCACCTTGACCTCACATGTCAGCCCTATTGTTGCTACCAGAAAATTCCTCATAGTAGCACCGCAACCCTATGGAGGGTGCTCTCTGGTAGCGTATATAATATGCTAGTCGATTTTTCAGCAAGTTGATAAAGTTGATGATAGGTAAACCTGAACGAAGCCGATTATGGATGAAAGGTCGATGTGATACAAATTGGTCAACATGTTGATGCAAAGCAATATTAATTAAAGTTGAATTGCAAAGGTAAGATGCTACTAGCTATAGCCAACTTCTAAGGTACAGAAAAAGTAGATGCAAAAAGGTAGTAAAGATTAGTGTATGCACATTTTTTTTCAATTGGTAAAGGGTATTATAGTCTAAAACAACTGACTCAATCTTGGATTATGTTTCAAGCCTCTCTCTTTGTATTGGCTCAACATTTTCTTGGATAGAGCCCATGTCTACCTTCAAATATTCTTGTTTCCAAGGTCTTGTTGGCGATTTCCTTCTGTACATCTACCTTTCCTTAGCATCTTCTTGAGGTTTCTTAGCATGGCTGATGCTTGATTTTGATTTATGGCAAATCCTGATTTTTCCTTATAGTCAACGCTAAAAATATTTTTGTCAACTATTTTTGCCTGCCAAAATCTGGCAACAACACCTACCTCCTATTCCTGATAACTATCCTCTTTTTTTCCTTTCCTTCTTCCCCCTTTTTGTTGTTTCCTATCCTCTTCTCTTCTCCTGAGTGGTCAACGTGGGGTCATGTGGTAGTCAACGTGGCATAAAACCATCATTGATACCTGCTTAGGGACGTGATTTGCATGGTTATACCAGTTGAGGAAGGGTTATAAACAGTTTTAGACACGAGGGAAGAAAATTAGATGATAGGAAGAGTTGACGACCACGGAGGCACTTGTTTCTATAATTTTAAGAAGTTGTTTACTGTCGGCTACCTTAGAAAAAAATTCCTTCATCCACCTATTATGAATTCAGGTTACCAAACTTCGCCAGGAAGTTCTTCCCTCACATAAGCATGTTCAAGGAGGAGCAGGATCAACAATTTTCGTGACTATTCTTATTTACAGGCAAAAAGACCCTACATGAATTCCTTTGCCATTTTAGTGCAACTATAGTGCGTTTGTTGTGTGCCGTTAACATAATTTACATGCTATCAATACTTTATCTCAGTAATTCTCATCTCATTATTTGCAGCAAGCCTTGTCTTAGTAGCAATCAGAGCTATGTGTCTTTATACAAAACAATGTAGTTTCTGTATGTGACGTTCTGCTTCTTCCAATATGACTTCCTTTCTATGATTTTGGCTTCTTTTGTACTCAAGCCAGACAGGTTACCAAGAGCAAAAAAATCATTGATGGGGCAGAACAACATAGCATATAGAGTAAAGTTCTCTTATTTGTTCGCATCTCATACCTGCACGCTTCCGTCTATAATGTTACAAGATCTTTCAGTAATGGTGCTAGGTACATATCAATATCGTTCCTAGCCTGCTTTGGCCCTTGGATAAGTAGTGACGTTAAAATATACTTCTATTTCATATACAGACAAGGAAGAAGGTTGTAGATACATATATTCACAGGCCAAGTGTTGTGTCGGCTGCTCATGTTACCGAAAAGATTCATTTCATCTGTACTCAACCCAAACCTTATATTTCTCGGTTCTGCACCGAAGTCTACAAACATTCTATAAAAGTTTCTCAACTGGGTAGAATCAATAGGGTGTCTTAGCTTTCCATCTTTCTTACACTCCTTTGAGTGCCAACGCAACAATGTTGCTTTCTTCGGTACGGAAATAAACGCTTCAAATGGGAAATTATAGACAGAAACCATAACATCTTAGCAGGAGGTCATTGCTTCACCTCAATGCCCTCATCGTCAACGAAGTGATTCTTACACTTTTATGGAGATGCTTTGCACACCGGACATATATGCATGTTTGCATTCTCTTTACGATACAGGATACATTCTTTCATATATGCATGTATTCTTTTTACTTCTATTTTCAAAGGACAGAACCTTCTTGGCTAGGTTATATTGGCACGCTGCAGCTGTTATCCTACAAATGACAGAGCTATTTATGAATCTTCCCATACACCCCAGGTCCGTTAGTCCTTCTATTAATAAGCAACAGATCCGTAGATCTTCAAGGAGAAATCCAAGCAGTAAGTTTCGTAGAGGCTTATACTAGGTACACCTTTGTACAGTTCACTTTGTGGAGAAGCATGCTCTAAAGGTTAGGCAGGTTTACCACGTGTGTAGCAAATAAAAAGCTACAAATGCGATAGATTCAAGAGGTTCCAAAGCATTGAGGATAATTCTGATGATAACGAGACTCATGGAAGCAGCGGTTTGGGTTGAGGAGGTTGGGGTTGGGCTGGCCACGGTGAGGTGATTCAGTCGTGCGGTGGTTTTTGGTGACAGGAAAGAGGGGTGTTCGAGAAGCTAGGGTGACGGTTTGGAAGTATTTATGGGGGGCTTGAGGAGGCTACAGGCGAGGCTAATTGGGAAGTGATGGCCCGGAGAGACAGAATCGAGCCAGGGCTTGCCTTTGAGGATTCCGGCGATTACCGGCAATGAGGAGGAACTGGAGCTTGGGGGATGCATGGCTGACACTGGCGGTTGATGCTTTCGAATGGAGGAGCTTGGGGGTATTTATAGGGCGCCAGAGGTGGTTTGGCACAGTGGCTGGGCTGCGGCAGCGATGGCGCATGGCATAGCTGGGAAAGCTCGGGGAGGCGTAGTGCGGCAGTCAGAGAGGGGTGTGGGGTGTGCTAGCTGCCTCGGGCGAGGGGAAGCGGCGGTCAAAAAGCAGCGTTGTGTCAGGTCGAAGAAAGCAGATGCTAGACTCCAAAAAGGATCGAAGACATAATAGAGCAATCGGAGCAAGAAAGAAAATAATTGGAGTAGGGCAGAGCACATCAAGATCTGGAGAGAGCATGATGATGGTGAGTTGGAGGTGCTTCTCCCTTCCCGATGCCGTGCTCTCTCCTAACTGCCGCGTTGCTCCCTTCCCGCTGTTTGTTTCCTACCTCCCTGTTCGTTGTGCTGCCGCCGCTTGCCATGACACCTCTCTGCTTGCCCACGCTGCTGCACGCTCGTCTTGTGCCCCATGTCACCTCATGCATGATTGTCGTCATATTGCGGCGCCACATCCACTGGCCATAGCTCACCTCTTCAGCCCATGTCCACTGGTTGTCGCTTGCCTCTGTAGCCCATGCCTCCGCCCACTGGCAACTCGAAGGCCAAAGCTACCTCCCACACAGATAGCCAAAGGATGAGAGAGAGAATAGATGTTAGAATTTTGTTTGTATCTTTGGCTCTTTGAGCCTGTATGAGGAGGGCTAAAGTGAGAAGAAAAATAGGCATAATGTGTTACATGGGCCACGCGTGAGATACGAGGAATGTGGGTTGCGAGCACAAATATATAGTTTTAGCCCAACTAGTAGTATATACCAGTGATATCCTAGGCACTGTCTAGGCGCTAGGCGCACACCAGCCGCCCCGACTTGGGCAATATCGCCCCCATGGGTGCTCGGCCATCTTGGCAGTCAATGCCGGTCCTAGATAGACCCAGGCAGAGCTAGGTGGGTAAGACATGGTGGCGCTAGGTGGTCTGGAGTGGCTCTAGGCAGCCCGAGGCGGCGCTAGGTGATCAAAGGCTGCACTAGGTGTAGGGGGAAAACTAAAACGGTAAGTTAGGCTCTCACCGTGTGGTCACAAATAAAATCTATCCGATTTTCATCCCCTCTTGCTTTGCCCCTCATTGCACACCACAACCTCCTCTAGTTCCCCATCGCGCACCGTCTTGGTGCCTCCTCCCAGTGGTTCCGCATCGCGCGGCTCTTTCTCCCTACTCCCTGTTATTGTCAAGAAGATGAAGGATATGCTTGATTCCCAATTGCACTTGATGTATACTTCTTGAATCCATATTATATTTATTGTGATGACTCCATTTTTTGGATCGTGTTGTCATGGATGGTGTATTTACTTATGTAGAGACTTTTTACCATGATGATGATGACAAGCAAAGTCAATTGCTAAATATAGAGTTGGGTATATTCAAAGATCAAGAAGGCCACTTTGGGAAAGTGGTAGCAAAGGTCGGATGCAAAGACTTTGAATTTAATCTAGGTTCAATAATAGTCAATTTAAATGCATGCGTAATTGTAAATTTGTCATATACTAATTATTTTCTTGTTCCTAATATGCAGCTAAATGGTGGTCAACTTATGGATATAAAGTTTCCGTGTTACAAAAAAATGGCTATGAGGATCCTTTCATTGACATCTAGTTCATTCGGTTATGAAAGAAATTGGAGCACTTTTGAAGTGGTTAGTCTCTAAACTTCTGTAAAGAGTAAAGAGTCAAGTCTCAATTCTCAATCTCAATATTAGTACATTACATTTAGCTAATTATACTTCACTTTGTAATTTGTAGATACATACAAAGAATAGAAATAAACTAGATATCGACCATCTTAACCATCTAGTCTATGTTCAATACAATGCCAAATTGAGGAACAAAAAAGAGAAGAGAGAGAGAGAAAGAAGAAGAAGAAAAATATAGATCCCATTATAGGTTTCGAAACTACTAAAGCTTAAGGGTGGTTCATTGAAGGCAGAGATGATGATCAAGATGTTGAGCTCTCTACGAGATTTACATGGAAGGTAATTGAAGAAGCATGTGGGGTTAATGAGGTCTTAGAATTTCATAGGAGTGCAAGAGTGAGACAACTTCATGAAGAAGATTTCAAGTCCATACAGAAGAAGAGGAGGAGGTCAATGAGGAGGAGGAAATTTAGTATGAGTCTAACAAAAAAGAAGTGCTTTCAACAAAAAATTATGAGGAAGAAGATGACTAGTTATTCACTCATTTGATCATCAATTTATCATTCGAGCCTATTTATATTTAGCTTACTTGCTTTATTTGTGAGAACTGAAAACTACGAGTTTAAGACAATTTGATTTTACTTGTTTGGATTATATTTTAATTGCATCAAGTCATCAAGTCATGATACATCAACTCATCAAGGTCATTACATCAAGTCATCAAATATATTTGCATCACATCAAGGTAACATATCTTCTTATATAATTACACATATACATACATGTAACATACACATAAGCTTGGACTGATACTTGCTATTTTGTGTTCATCCTGCCTTGCAATTCTGTTTGGCCACCTAGCACCCTAGGCACTAGGCGGCCACCCGGTGCCCATCTAGCACCTAGGTAAACATTGGTATATACATATAATATATCTAATATATATCTGGTATTTTACAAAAAAAATTTAGATGTTCAACTGAACACCTATGACCTCTTACAAGTCTGCGCCTAGTACCTATGACCAGATTGATGACCATAGCTACTAACGCCCTTCTCTGTCTCTATGGACTCCGTTAAGCGTGTGCCACTAGCATCCTTGACGCGTAGCAGCCGCAGCCAGCACTGGGTGGTAGTGACAACAATGCATACCAGTGGTAACCAGACATGCGGCTCATCCTCTCTTCTCTGCCACTAGTGGCTTCGACATGCACCTTGACGCACTCTATGGCCGCCTCACGTGCTATTGCTTGTAGTCTCAATGTAGTGAACTCGTTGCCACCAAATGCCTCTACCTTAATTTTGTTGTCTCCCGTCTCAATTCCTTGGATTAGCTCATCTTAGTGTTCCCGGCGGCGTCTCAGAGGGAAGACATGAGAGCGAAGAGAAGGGATGATTGATTGGTCTGACACGTGGACCTCATCTTAGCACTATCTCTTTACTGAAATGTCAGATCAATCACACACCGTAGCGTGTTTCCTGCATCATTTTTCTCTAAAGCTTAAGGTTTCCTAAAGGGAGCTGCTCCTGGTGCCACGCTGTCAGTGGCTCCTCCGGCGGTGCCTCCCCTTGCTCCTTGGTGCTCCCCGCGCTCCCCTCCCCTCCTTCGCCTCCCCGCCCCCTTCTCCACCACTGGCGATGACCTCGTCACCTCTTCACGCTGCCGTCTCCCCCTCCCCCGCTACCCTATCCTGCCCAACCTAGTATTCAATGCATCTCTCCCGCGTCGCCCACCGCCCTCCACACGTCGCCCAACGCCCTCTGCCAACACCCATCACGTTGGGGGCAGGGGGGTGGGGTGCGGGTGTCAGCAGCGTCAACGCCTCCATGGCTTGATCCAAGCTCCATGCTGCATCGCCAAGGCCAGCGGATCCGAGGTTGGCATCGCCAAATCTAGCCGGATCCAGGCGGATCTACAGTTGGCATCGCTGGATTCAAAGTCGGCATCACTAGATATGCTCAATCTTGTTGTCGGTGACAAAAATGACGGTAGGGTGCACGTCGTCAGTGGAGAGGCATTGGATGTGTGAGATCCGACGGTAGGAAGTTAACCCGTTCAATTTGAAGAAAATGGTATACTGTTTTGTAGTTTCTCTCTTTTCTAAAACTCTGGTAAAGACGCCTAGCTAATTGAGGGAAAACGTAATTTACTCAAAAAAAAGATAAAATTGTTCCCTTGATTATGTAGTGCAGCTAACAAAAGGAGACTATTAGAGTTGTAATCTTGTTTTTTAGTTGAGAAACCATGGTCGGTGGTCGTGGTTGTAGCCGAGTTCGAGTCATAGTCGTAGCCGAATTCAAGTCATAGTCGTAGCCGAATTCGAGTCGAAGTCGTAGAGCAGGGTATAAAAGGCAGAGCCATGCAACCGAGAGAGTGGGGCAAGAGAAGCCACTGCGATTGGTGTGATCGAGAAGCAGGAGAGAGAGAACGATCAGGGTGATCGTAGCGATTGGTGTTATCGAGAGAAAGAAATAAAGAAGAGAAGAGTGGTTTGGCTTTGGGAAATCTATCGAGTTCATTGTGTTCTCAGACATGGTCATAAACGACTTATGACCACAGCGAGCAGGGGACACAGACGTGGTTGTAAAGGAGTTACGACCACGATGATCGAGCGAAGACGTGCGTAGGAGCAATAGACATGGTCGTAAGGAGTTACGACCATGTTGACGAGCAGAGGTGTCCGTGCTGAACAAATGGTCATAAAGGGGTTATGACTACAGTCATGGAGTAGAAGCTGTGGTCATAGAGCTTTACAACTACATTAGTTCATAGATCTTTCGACGTGATCGACAGAATCACTGTGTTGTTGTAAAGAGCTATGACTACGGAGATCGACCATGGTCGAAGGAAGTGCAGCACAGAGGCGGTGAATATGGTCGTAACTTCAGCTGAAGCTTACGACTACGTGGTCAGAGCAGCGAGGCGTGATCAGAGATATCACAACATGGTCGTAACAACTATCAGCGTGGTCAGAGAACTAATAGAGCAATGGTATGACACAGGAGTTGGTCGTAGCCTCTTGAATGTGGTCGTATGGCAATAGGATGTGGTTGTAGCAGCCAGAAGGAGGTCGTAGAGATCCTGGGGTAGTCGTAAAAGGCTGTAACAAGTGGTATTAGAGCATGGGTGACAAGGCAAAGGCTTAGGGTGGGCTAATCTGCCTTCAGTACCCTCTCATGATGATCGACAACTACCCGATGTGGGCAATGAAGATGAAGAAAAACATGTGCGCACAAGGAGTCTGGGGCGCAGTCGATCCGAAGGGGAAGGACAAGGAGGTGGACGACAAGGTGAATCAGGTGGCTTTGGCCCTTATCTACCAGGCAGTGCCAGATGCGATGATGCATCAGCTCATCGGCAAGGAGACAGCACGGGAAGCATGGGAGGCACTCCAGACGATGCACGAAGGAGTTGATTGTGTCAAGGAGGTGCGGCTCTAGAATTTGCGGAGTGAGTTCGAGAACCTGAAGATGGGAGAGACCTAGTTGGTGGATGAGTTCACCGGCAAGCTGAGTTCCTTGTATAATCAGATTAACTCTCTTGGCAACAAGATGGAGGAATCTGTGGTGATAAAGAAATACCAAAGCATGCTTTCGGAGAAGTACATACCTGTTGTCACAACACTTATGTACTCCCCCGATCTGGACAAGAAGAAGATAGAGGAGATCACCGGCTCTCTCAAGGCGCATGAGGAGTTACTAAAGGGGTTTCAATCATGCAAAGAGTAGGGATCTCATAAAAAGTAGGCGTTTCTAGTAAGGGAAGACCCGAGAGACAGCCATGGCTCATCAAACAACCACGAGAGGTGGTGCAGTCGAGGCGGCCAGTGTGGCCGATGCGGTAGGGGTGGTCATGGAGACAAGGCCGGGCAAAGCAGTGGTGAGAGATCCCATGGAGCAAGGCACTCTTGACATCCATCTAGTACAGCTTGAAGCTCTTAGACGCTGCAAATGCAAGCAAGATCCAAATGGCCTCTAGCCTAGCTACAGGGGCAAAGGTCTCCTCAAAATCTAAACCCTCAACTTGGGAGAAACCCTGAGCTACCAGTCTAGCCTTGTTTCGAATGACTACCCCATCCTCACTCTGCTTGTTTTTGAAAATCCACTTGGTACCTATGACATTATGACCTCTAGGGGCTCAACAAGCGACCAGACCTTGTTCCTCTCAAAGTTCTCTAACTCCTCATGCATGGCATTGACCCAAGACTCATCAGAAAGAGCATGACAAACATCCTTGGGCTCGAAAGAGGTGACGAAGGCAGAATGGAGATAGAAGTGAGACAAGCCAGATTTTGAGCATGTGACACGCTCAAAAAGATCTCCTATCATCTGCTTTGAAGGATGATATTTTTGGATATGACGGGGAGGTCCTGGATGAGAAGAAGTGGCCTCTACCTCATGAGCTGACAAGGTAGGAACAGAGCCACTAGCTCCAGAAGATGCGGACGGAATGGGCTGATCTCCTCGAGGTGCGGTGGTAGAAGCAGGCACCTCAAGGGGAGCAGGAGCTGGATCAGGTAAGCAACCTTCATCTCCATCCTCCTCGCCATCCACAAAGATGGTCTCGAACTACTCTATAGAACCTGAGATGTCAGGCTTAGAGCCAGGACTAGCCTCGTCGAAGGTCACCTCACTAGTCTCTACAATTTTGCTAGACTCACAGTTTCAGACCCTATACGCCCGTGAAGAAGCCGAGTAACCCAAAAAGATACCATCACAAGATCGTGACTCAAACTTATTTAGCTTCCCAGACTTCAAGATAAAAACACTTGCAACTAAACACACAAAAATGTGAGACAGTGGGCTTTCGCACATACCTCAACTCATAGGAAGTACGATGCAAGTGTGCCCTCAGAAAAACTCTATTTGAAACATGACACGCGGTGGCTATAGCCTCAGCCCAAAACTTCATAGGTGTAGAGTACTCATCAAGCATCGTCCTAGCCATCTCGACTAAGGTACAATTCTTCCTCTCCACGACGCCATTTTGCTGGGGGACGTGCGGAGAAGAGAACTGATGCTCTACACTCATCTCATCATAGAACTTCTGAAAATAGGAATTCTTGAACTCCGTGCCACTGTCACTACAGATCGCTCGTAAGGCACCTGGGAGCTCGACAGAAAGCCTACTAAATAGACCCCAAAAATGACTGAATGTCTCATCCTTCAAGGCTAAGAAAAACACCCAAGAAAACCTCGAGAAGTCATCGACCACGACAAGAACGTACCACTTCCCTCCTGCTGACTGCACTCTAGCTGGACCAACTGTGTCCATATGAAGAAGCTGTTCTGGTGCATCAGTCATAGTCACAGTGACTAGAGGATGAGAAGCGGCAACCATCTTGCCATGTTGGCAAGGCGCACAAACCAAGTCTTTGACCATCTTGAGTTTGGGTAGAGCACGTATGAGATCGTGGTCGCTAACTTGGGTCAAATGATCAAAGCCGATGTGACCAAGTCTTCTATGCCAGAAGGAGATATCACGGGACTCTGATGCGACTAAGCACCTAAGAGGATCGCTAGAAGACTCAATAAAATCAGTACGAAAGATCCTCCCAAATCTAGAAATCCCGCAAACAAGACTCCCCGAAGAATTAAGAATTTTGCAAGCGTTTTTCTTAAAACTTACCTTGAAATTGTCATTGGTAAGTTGAGAAACAGAAAGCAAATTGTATTGTAGCTTACTCACTAAGACAACATCTTTAAGAATGAAGGAATCATCAACGTGCACAGTACCTTTAGCGATGACTTGTCTAGATGAGGCATCTCCGAAGGTGATCATCTCATCAGTTGGAACTCAGACTAGGGAAGAGAACCAACGGGAGTCTCTGGTCATGTGTTGAGAACAGCTGAAGTCAATAAGCCAAACCTCTCCCTTCACAGCCCGGCGAACCTGAGTCAAAAAGAGAGAGATATCTGTGGCTCAGTACTGGGATAAACCAAAATAGACTTTGGAACCCAGTATTGAGTCACACGACGAGCAGAAGAAGTAGTTATAGCCGACTGACCTCTAACTACGCTATGCTCTCCGTCACTCAGAACGCCAACAGGTCTATGAGCAGACTTGAAACTGTTACTGGGTTCGACTACTATAGAAGAGCGAGTCTGACCGACAGTAACATGCTGATCACGCCGCGGAGAGCTATCTCGATGGGAAAAACAAGATCTACCCTTAGGACGGTGGATATCCTGACCAAAAGCTACTTGAGGACGTAAATCAGAAGAAATAAAAAAACCAAGTCCTCGACGCTGCCTAAACGCCTCGGAAGAATCAACTCTAGATCTCGTGTTGATCTTAGGTACACTCCAAGTCTGAGGCTGACTCTGAATACACTTAAGTGCACGATCTCTTCGCGTGATCTTGGCGCTCTGAAAACATCTCTCAACAAAATGTTCATCTTTCCGACAGAAGGTGCAATGATACTTCACCTTCTTAGAGATGGAAGTAGCATGATGAGGCTTCACCTTCTGAGAGGTCGAAGCAACAGGTGGTACCACCTTACTGTCAGAGATCCCTTGGACAAAACCCACAGATTTGAATTCTACTTTCTTAGTTCTGGGCTTGACCTCGATCACACCTGCTATTATAGGTCTGAGAACAGCAGGTGGATGCTTCCTCACATCCTCTAAAAAATCATATCCTAGACCTTGATTAAACTTGCAAATCTTGGATTTGTCTAGAATAAGATTTAGCTTCTTCTTCTTGCCTCCAACAAATCTCTCAAGAGTGTTCATAAGGTACTGACACTCCTGAACGAGAAAGGTGCAAGAAGAGCAGGGAGAAGAAGAAGAGACAACAGAAGGAGAGGAAGAAGAACCAACAGCTGAAGAGAGAATGGCATGTGCATGTCACTCCTTGTGCATAGCTACCTCAACTTTGAGGGCTTCGCAGGACACGAAAGGGGCAGTCCTACTTCTAGCCATTTGATCCTTGTGGCTAAGCGTCTCTACCATTTCCTTAGACTTCTCCCCCACCACAGCACATACAGCACAATTAGATTGTGGCTTCTCTAGTAGGTCCTTAGTTAGCTTCACACACTTGTCATTCAGTAAAACGAGTTCAGATTTTAGTTTGTCACAGTTATTGCATGGTGAGCTAACAGGGTCCTTAGACGCATATTGAGCCATTTTCTTGTTGTGATCAACCATTTTTTGAAATTGCTTAGAAACAGACTCAAGTTCAGCATTTAATTTAGGATAGTTGGTACAAGAAACAATGGGCTCAAGCAAGGAAGCTTGTAATTCATCAATTTTATGATCAGCCTTCTTTAAGTTCATTTTCAAGTTATTGCAGCTTTCACATGTTTCAGGCAGATCAAGAAGCATGGTATAAAGACCTCTAAAAACATTGTCCTTATCCTCACATGAGGTGCAAGATATAGTCTCAACAGTAATAGATGAAAGAGAAGCTACCCTAGTCATCTCTAGCTCAGCCAACAGACTAACATTCTCCACCTTAATCAAATCAAGCTCAGAAATCATACTATCATGAGAGGTCCTTAGCTTCTCCATATCTTCAAGCAAAGAAGTACAAACATCGTAATCGTCATGGGAGGGAGCAGATTTAAGTGAAGTAAGCTCCCGTGACAAGCTCTCTACCTCCTTCTCTAGATCACCACACCTAGCTCTAGATCTAGCATAAAATCTTCCTAATTTGAGAAATGCATCATTGAGCTAGTCGTAGGAGGGACCTACCTCATCGGAGTCGGTAGAGAGATCGTCATCGCTGATGTTGATCTCATTGGCCATGAAGCACATGCCGATGAAGTCTTCGTCGTCCTTGGTGTCCTTGTCTTGATCATCTTTGCCGTCGTCGTCACTCCAACCTTCCAAATCGCTGAAGTTCATGTCATCGAAGGTGGTGAGGACACGATGGAAGAGCTTCTTGGCTTTGTCAAGATTGCGGTACTTCTTCTCTTTGCCTTGGGCTTTGGGCTTCTTGTTGCAGTTCTTGTTGATGTAATCGTTCTTGCTCATGCCACCGTAGTCGTTCTTGCCCTTCTCTAGCTTGGGGCAATTTGCTCGAATGTGGTTGGGGCCACCACACTCAAAGTAGATCACCGGCCCTCCTCTCTTTCTCTCCCTAACCCTGTTATAAGCATGTGAAAATTTTCTGGCTAAAAAGGCTAGTTCATTCTCTAGGAGCTGCTCAATTTGATCATCACTTATTTCACAAAGAGCAGCTATAGAGAAGCTAGAGACACCATCAGAAGATGTTCGAAAGGTAAGATTGGGATCAGTGACCAATGCCATCGATTCTGACTTCGACCTGTGAGAGACAATGTCAATCTCGTGAGTCTTGAGGCGTGAATACAACGCATCAAGAGTCAAATTAAAAAAATCGGTCGTGTCCTTAATGGTGGTCACCTTCATCTCCCAAACTCGCAAGTCTAAAGCAGAAAGCATTTGGCGAGCGTTATCCAAGTCAGGGTATGTGAGACTGACTGCTCGGAGGTTGCTCATAATCTTGTGAAATCTTACAAAGCACTCATCTAAAGACTCACCAGTGAGCATCTCAAACTTGTTGTATTCTCGCTTGTATTGGTCCTGTCGTACGGTCTTGATTTGGGTAGTGCCCTCATGGTATGCATCGAGGGTCACCCAAATATCGTAGGCTGACGAAAGATGAGAGATATGATCAAATTCGTTTCTGCTAAGACCTTGGATTATGATGTTCCTTGCCCTAGCATTTGCCTCAACATCAGGCATGTTAGCCACTGTGATGTTCTCATCGGCAGGAACAACATAACGAGTCTTCACCTTCCTCCAGATAGCATAGACCTGAGCCTGTATGTAAGACTCCATCCTACTCTTCCAGAAGGGATAGTCAATCCCATCAAAGATAGGGGGCTTGGTGGAATACTTGTCTGTTGCCATGGCTCAACAGACCGGTTAAGATCTATAACAGAGAGCTAACCGACTCAGATACCACTTGTAGGACCGAACAGGCAACAGAGGGGGGTGAATGGTGCCTTCAAACATCCCCAAGTATTCACACAATCTTCTTCTCGAATAGATATAGAAGCTATGAAGCAAGAGGATAAAATGCACATTGGAAACCGAGAAACATATCAAAACAGAGAAAAATCATAGCAGAAAACAGAGCGGTCAAAAACCGAAAGCGAGGAGAAAATAGATGCTCGGCAATCACAGATGACACGGTCGAGATAATCTGCCGTGGTCGAACCAGCCAGGTAGTGGCCTGTTTGTGACAGAATGGTCGAAAGCCAACTAGTGGTCGATTAGACAATTCAGTCGATAAGTGGCAATTCACTAGAGAACAAGAAATCCGACCGACAATAGCACGACCAAAATTAGAGTGAATAGTAAATACTACGTGGTCGTAGAAGGAGCAGAGGAAGTGGAAGCGCACGACCACAAGAACCGAATTTCGAATAACTTTTGATTCACAGCTCTATTGGTCATGAGACTCCGAATACGTCAAGACCACATCCTCTTGAGGAGAAAAAACAAAGAACACAAAGCTTCTTTGCTGAGCACAAAACAGGAGGCGAAGTCGAACACAAAACAGTAGAACTACGAAGGCGCTCGACCACAAGCTAGAATCTCTCCGACCAAATGATCCAAAGACTGGAAACCTTGCTCTCGGGAATAAACTAGCCATGGGGCTTTGAGAATACTTCCCAATTCAGAGCAAGTCGTAACCAGAGCAAATGAAAGCAGATTGATCTCTTATAGAGAAGAAAAGACCAGAGATAACTCAAACAAAACAAGCAATCATCGATCAACCAGAAACAAGAACTCAGATAGGTGCAAAGAGATGAAAGATTGCATTAATGGAGGTTTCTACAGCCACTCCATCCAGAGGTACACGAGCAGTCTTGCTCTACCCAAAGACAACTCATGCAAAATAGAAACGGAAAACCCAGAGCGATTCGAGAACAACCTCACCGAACACCCGAGCTCTACATCCCTATTTATAGCCTCAAGCTACCAGGGGGAACCTATTAAAACCCCCAACTAACACTGGGTATTACACATTGCTTTGCCCATTAGCTCCAACCAACTCAGCGCTTTGCCTGTTATCTCCAGCAAACTCATCACTTTACCTGTTATCTCCAACAGAATCTGCTTCCTCAGGCCTGAGTCAATTTCACCAAATTGCCCCTCATGCACCTTCCTAGAAGCTTCCTTCTATCTTGCCGACCACGCTTGCAACCACCTGGTGCCTAAATCCTCTTCGGCATCACCCAGTCGTCCTGGACCTCAACACCACCTGTGTCTAGTCCCGACCATTCCAGCCTCACCAAGACCTACCTCCGAGATCCTGCAAGCATCACAAACAAGAACACATCACATAGCACCGCACAAAACATCATGAACATAGATCTGCATCAGGAAAAGTGTACTCGTAAAACATCCCTGTTGGTTGTAACCCACTTACGACAGGTCGAACTCATAGAATATGCAACGCTCATAGTCTATGACCACATACCATATCGATATGACCACATCGGAATTCCATACGACCGCTTGATCAGCAGAAATGACAATCCCGGCAAGTTACAACGTGGTCAAAGCCCTTCTAACTGTAACATCCCAAAAATTTGCCTTCTGAGAAATTTAATTCCAAATTAATTATTTTAAAGTATTTGAGTTTTATTTGGATTTGCCCTAAAATTCTGTTTTTGAAAAGCTAAAATTAATTATTTGGAGATAATTGGATTTTATTTAAAGTATTCTAAGTAAAACCTAAAATTATTATTAAATAAAAAGATATTTTGAATTTCTATAAAAATCCTAATTCAAATTAATTATTTGGAGTTAATTGGATTTTATTTGGCTTTTCTGGATTTTCTGGAGTTTAAAACCTATTTTTGAAAATAAAAAGTATTTCAAGTATGAAAATTAAAATACCAACTTGAGTTGGAAATATTTTATTTAAGTCCAAAACTTATCCAGAAACTTCTGTGAATTTTTCTGGAATTTGTGGAGGTATTTTCATATTTTTCTGAGCTTATTTGGATTTTCTGGCCATTTCTGAAAATCTGAAATCAAAAATCAAAAACAAAATCCCCTCCCCTCCCCTCCGGCCGCCACGTGGACGGCCAGATGCTGCCCACGTCGCCGCCCGGATCCGCCTCCCCCTCCTCCCGGGCCGACAGGTGGCCGGCCCAGATCGGCCGCACCCCACTCGCCCAGCCCATCCCACCGTTCGCCCCTCTCTCTCCCTGACCCGCGGACCCCGCCCGTCAGCGTCTCCTCCCTCTCCCGCCTCTTGCCCGGCCCCGCTTGTCAGGCCCTTCTTCCCCAGCGCGCCTCCTTCCTTTCTTCCCCTCTCCACTTTCCTTATCCGGCCGCCGACCGAATCCTCGCCGCGCCTCCTTTCCTTCCCCGCCCTCTCTTTGGTTTTGGAAGCCGTGTGCACCTCCGCGCCCGAATCCCCAATCCCCGCGCTCTCCTTCCTTCTCTGCCCCCCCCCCTCTTTCCTTTCTCCCTCCGCCGTGTCCGCGCCGGTCAAGGAATCCGGCGAGCAATCCTCGCCGATTGCCCCCTCCCCGACCCATATAAAGAGGCCCCCGAGCAACCTCGTCCCTCGCCCCACCTCGCTCTGCCCCCTCTCCTCTCTCTGGAGCCCCCGAGAGCCTCGGCGCCGTGCGTGTTCATCTCCGCCGCCGCCTCCGACTTTCGACGAGGAATTACCGTCGAGCCGCCCGCCCCCAGGCCTCTCAACTGCCACCAAAAGCTCCACCGCGCCTGTGCGAAGCCCCTCCGCTCCTTCTCCGGGGTCAAGCGCCGCTGGGGCACCGATTTCACCAAAGCCCGAGCTGCGCCGTAGCCTCCCCTTGTCGCCGACCACCTTCCGGCCACCTCCGATAATCTCCGCCCCCACCACCGCACTCCCCTCAGCTTCCTCTCCCCGTTCCCCGCCTCGCCGCCGGCAGCCGCGCCGCCGTTCGCCGGTGAGCACGCCGCCCCCGAGCTCCTCCGGCCGGCGCTGCCTCAGTGCCGACGTGGCAGGTGAGGTGGCTGCCGCGTCAGCACCACGCGGGAGCCACGTAGGCGCCTGGCTGCCACGCAAGCCGTGCCCGTGCGCCCGTGCCACCTCAGCACCTCCCGGGTCCGTGGACTCGGTCCACATGAACCGGGCCCGCATGTCAGTGACGGCCCACCCAGTGCTGACGCCAACATGGCTTAATAATCTGATTTTCCAATAGGAAATTAAATCAGCCGAAAAAGAAATTCAGTGCTGACGCAATAATTCCAATTTCCTTTAGGAAAATAATTCCAAAAATTCAGATTTTCCTTTTCTCTCTTTTCAAACTTCCGGGAGCCCGTTCTCCCTCGTTTTAACTCCGTTTGAGCCCATTCAAATTTCTAAATTCATCAAAAATTCCAAACTATCCATTTCTTCCATCCTTTCAAATATTTGAAATTTATTTGATATTTCAAATATTTAAATTTCAAGTTCCAATGCCTAGTTTAAATTCAAAGCCTCAGTTCCATTCCAAATTTTCGGTGCAGTTTCAAAATTCAAATTAAAATCTTGCAAACTCTCCATAAAATCCATTCTATTTTCCTTGGTCCAAATATTGTCGCAGTAATTTCTTTTCCCAATCGATCTTCCAGATATTCGTTCTCCCTCGTGTGAACCCCAAATCCGCTGAACCTTTCTCCTAAATTCTCCTAAAATCATAATCTATCCAAATATGGCCTCTTTTGAATTTTTTGGATTTTATTTGAATTTTGTCTGTATTTATTTGCTTTGTTTGCTTCGTCTTTTTTCGCGTAGATTCCAACGTTGTCAACGATCCCTCTTCACAGCAGCAAGATGACCCAGAGAACCTGCAAGAAGGCAAGTCTCCTTTGATCATCTCGAACCTATGATTTTGAAATGTTTTAGTTATTTTAAATTATGTGCATTGCTATTTATATACAAGATTAGTTCAAATCTTAAGGTATTAGTTACCCCAATTTTGTTATGCCCTCAGTTGAAATTGAATACCATGTACCCTTGTCTCCTTAGAATTTCCTTTGGCTCTTTAATGAGAGTATTATAATCATTTGTGAATAATAGAATGGTAGTATAATGCTTAGTCTCGCTATTTAATACCTTTGAAATCTTGAAAATGGGAAATTCTGAATTATTGTAATACCCTTGTGTTTCTAAAGTCTAGTGGTGATTGGAGTTGCCACTAATCCTTTAAAAATAAAACAAAATGTGGAAATTGGTTTAGATTAGGGTGGATGGTTGGTTTGGATTGGTGCAGGAAGCACGAGATCTTGTAAAGTGTATGTTCCACCCTAGTCAATTAAGGACCGACGCTTGTGTTTGTCCAGACTGAGCATTAACCGTACAACCACAAGTCTATATGGGTACGACCTAGCTGACTAACTTATGATAGTCTAGTTTAGGTGCCACCAGTGGAAAGTGGGTGACAGGGATGGATTGGTTATTCACAGTGAGGGACAGGGATTTACTGTACTCATATGGCGCAAGAGGGGGCTTCGGTTCGGGCAGTTAGCCTACCTACGGTGAAACCTCAGCGGGTGGTATCTAGCTAGATTAGAGTAAGGTAAAGGCTTTGTGATATTTTATCTGGGTCTTATGCCAAAGGAAGCGTGTTGACTTTTAGGATAATTTATCTCTTGTGGGTAAAGTTGTACAACCTCTGCAGTGTGTAAAACTATTCGAATAGCCGTGCCCACGGTCAAGGGCGGGCAAGGAATGCTTTCACATGGTAGATTTCTGGTTTTGGTTTTAAAATCAAAGTTTTGTATTCCGAGAGTGGAGGGAACTTTCGGAAGGGTATCCTGGCGATTGGAGCCAAAGAGGGTGGATGGAACCCGCAGTTTTAAACTTGGTCAGTTAGACTTGGTTAACTAGTGTTGGTAGATGGAACCTTCACTAGAGAGTTAATGATAGTTTCTGCTAAAATGTTTACTTTATTAAATTGATGCCTTCGAAAGCAATTAGAAGTAATTGAATGAAAATGTTGCTTTGTGCAAAAGAACTATATAGCCTTCCTTTGTCAAGCCTTGCATCTATGCATTTTTCCCAAGACTTGCGGAGTACTTTATGTACTCACATGCTGCACTCAAAAACAAATCTCAGAGGAAATAGAAGCTCAAGAAGGTGACTACGACTACTGCTTCGCTTGTGGCTGTGATGGATTCTTCTCGGAGGACTAGGTCGCACTTCCCCAGTCAATTGCCTGTGGCGTATTGATGGGTCTTCATTGAGTTTATCTTTTGCTTCCGCTGTGTTTCGTGTGTGCGACGGCTTGAAACCTCCTTTGTAATAATGAGACCTTTCGGTCAGTACTCTTAATTATTGTAATAAATCATTGTTGGTGATGTTTTCCATTCTGTTTAGCTGTGTGCACTAGCATTGATCTGGGACTAGTGCAGTAATACACAGAGGGTCTACTTTACGCAAATTAACCTTTCAGCCATCACTTGGTAATCCTTGCATACTATATTGCATTCTTAGTTAAAACGACTTACTGAGTGCTCTATGTACTCATGGCTGTATCCACATTTACTTAGTTGAGGTAGAAGGATCAGACCAGCAGGAGGTTACTAAAGGAGGATACTTCGACGACTTTACGGATTAGGACTTCACTCCCCAGTTGATTGTCTGTGGGCATGTCGAATGGCTACTACACTTATTTATGTTTTACTGCTGCTAGTTTCTTTTAAGCCGTTCAGGCTATTATTTGTAAGCTTGGCCATAAGGTCGCAACTCTGATGATAATTAATAATATTTGAGCCTTTTCTTAATAAATTGTGATATGGTCGATATTTCATCTTTGTTTGTACTGTGTGCGCTAGCGTGATCCTGGACTAGTGCAGAATACAGAAGAAAGTCCGAATTTGCATATTCAGGTCTTGACAGAGGTAGTATCAGAGTTATATCAACTATAGGATGAAGCCCTAGTTAGAATGGTCGAATTAGCAAAGTTTTCAAATTTTATTTTCTAAATCAAATCAACCAAATGATTATCTAGTAATTCTGTATTCTTACCTCACCCATAGTATTCCTACTCTTTGCCTCCTCTAAAATATTGCTTTCCTAATGTAATTTGACTTTTTATCCCCATAATGTCCATAGATGTCTTGAGTGTCCCTTAATCCAAGTGGAAGTTAGCGTGGAATTCTTTAAGCTGTGTTGTGATGTTTGGATCAGGGAAGCTCCCAATGTTTCAAGGCAAGATTGAAGATTACCGTGAAGACTTGAAGCCATTAGATATGGACCCTGCTATACTTTTTAGCATCGGGTAGATTGTCTTGCTTCTTATTTGCCATTGTGTGTGATGTGAGCTATAGTTTTGCTTCTAGCATTATGATACAGTCATGTCAAAAATCTTTTTGTGGAGTTTGTTGCTTTTTGTTAGCTTTTTTAGCTAATTGAGTGTTTTAGTTTAGGGTTGCCTTTAGAACATCCCCCTTAGACGAGTTTACCTCTTATCTTTGCTCTTCCCTCTTTCCATGTTAACCTGGGTGTCATCCTGTCAGATGGTGGATACACGAAGTTCAACTGGTCACAATCAATTTCCTTTAGAACCTAGCAATAGTGCCTCAGATCCTTCAGCTCAGGGGCAGTAGTCAGCATCAACAGGATTGTGTCTGGTCTTAAGTCAGCTTTTAGTAGCACAAATTCAGTTCATACAAACAGTGTTACAACAAGTGGACAACAATGACAAAGCTTCCTGGGTCGCTTCACCTATACCTTGTCAGCGGTATCCCCCTGACGAGTTGTTAAGAATCAAGTCACAAGAAATACTTTGTCAGGATGACAACATAGGATATCGTCCTCCTAAATGCCATTACTCAAGGAGAAATGTTATCTGCTACCGTTGTGTGGCGGGGATGGACACCTAGCCACCCGATGTCAAGTCAGCATGAGATTTTATTTGTGCCAACTGCGATAGAATCGGCCAAAAATTTGCCAAGTGTCCCAAAAGGCATGTAATCTAGTACAAAGCCTGCAACCATTGTGGCAAGGAAGGGCACTTGGTCGAACAATGCTACCTAGAGAAACACCACCAATCGAGAGGATATCTAATGAATAAGGTTAAGAATTATGCCTGCACTCGCTGTGGAGAGATAGGACATTATGCTAGTGAACATGAAATTAGCTGCTCTAGTTGTGAAGGAACTCGTTTTCTTGAGGAATGTCCTATGAGCAAGATTACTTGTTACCTATATGAAGGCTAGGACCATAACCCAGCTCAATGCCCATTGGATTCGATATTGACCTCAGTGTTGCAGCAGCAATGAGAGAAACTCCGAGCTACTACCATGTGTGCATTGACAAAAGAAGGCAGGGCTATAGCTAAATTTACCAAGATACTATCAGAAGTCGAGGCACAACAATCCAACCAAGACAACTACATGGCCCCATCAGATAAGATACTTCTTCAAGGTGGAACTCAGGGCTTTTGGCTGTGGCTTATAGTTTTTGGGCTGTTCGTGCGAGAGATTACAGAGTAACAAAAACTCACGTGTGGTTTTTGCCGATATAAATGAAGTCAGTACAATATATACTATAATTAACTAGTAGACCCTATCTTGAAAATATACTCCGTTTAAAAGCTAGTTACTGTAGAAAAGCCCAAAAGCAGCTTTTTGAAGCTGAAAAGAACAGGCCCTCATTCCCGTAAGAGGAAGATGTTATACCCAGAGTAGTATAATGACCATGGACCTAGGGCTTGGGTGAGCCGATCCAATGGAGTACAAGCAGGTTCCATAAATTTGACCCCAGGACCAGCACCACAACCAGTGATGCACGGTATTGTGACAGCAATGTTGGCCACCCTCAACAGACCAAGACATTAAAAGTAGGTGTGCAATGCAACTACCAAAACATGGGGCATTACACCAGCAAGTGTCCATAGAAGCGTCAAGCAATCGGGCCAATATCACTCAACCATGGGAATACCCTTGCCAAGACTCCAGGAGCAAGCCATGGAACATCTTCAGCTCAAGGTAATCAGATACCTTAGAGCATTGCAAGGGGAAGCCTGAATAATGTCGTCTCTAATGTCACACCTGGTAACCTATTCCTTTACTGAGCTTGAATCTCGGGGTCGAGTTTCCGTTTAAGGGGAGAGGTTTGTAACATCCTGATTTTTAGAGCCTTTTTGAAGTTTTTAAAATAAAATTCACTAGTTGGATTTTTTCTAGAATTAATTAAAGCTTAAAATGAATTTTATTAATTAAAAGGGATTTAACATGACTAAATTAAACATTAACTTTTTCTAAAAGTATTTTATTCGGATTCCTTGTGTCTCAAGGAATTTTTTGGAATTTTCTTGGATTTTTTCGGATTTAATTACTATTTTCTAGAGCTCATTTGATTTTATTTGAATTTTTGGAAGTAGAAAAGCCTCAAAAATCCTAAACAGTGTTGGGCCAAAGCTCATTCTCTCTGCAGCCCAACTGCTCGGCCCAGCCCATCTACCCGCCAAGCCATGCGTCGGCCATCCGTCTCTTCTTTCCCGCATCCAACCGCTAGCTCTGCCTTCCTTCTTTGCCGTCCGATTCTCGCCAGGAGACTCATCGAACATCTGGAGGATGTAGCACTGTTAAACTGTGCTTTCTCTCATAGCCATTCGATCCTTTTCTAGCCATGTGTCAACAATCTAGTGGTGCATGAACTGTTCATTGTCTTCCTCCCGGTTTCTCGCCGCCGTGTCTGTCTCGGTCTCCGCCGCCGCCTCATCATGCGTGCCCGAGCCGAACTCCGCCTCCATGTCATGCTCGCCCCCGCCTCCTCGAGGTCTGGGTATAAAAGTCGAGCCCTCCCCTCGTCTTCGCTTCCCGCATCCGAGCGTTGTTGTTTCTTCATCTTCGCTTCGGTCACCGTTCGTCCTCATCGGTGTTCGCCATTTCTGGTCGTCGAGCTTCGTCTCCGTTCTCTGCTTTTCCCTTGTCGTTCTGCCACCACCGGTGAGTCGCCGTTCAGCCGCCACCTCTCTCCCGTCCGACCAGCCACCGCCGTCTCTTCTGCCAGTGTGCCACCGCACTCGCTTGCTTGCCATGCCGCTTCTTGGTTTGTGTGCCCGACGCCTCGCATCGCATGCCCACCAGCTCAGCCCGCACCCACGCCCACGTGTCGGTTCACCTCCTCAGTGCACTTAGCCCACTGTAGACTGACTCGCTAACACCTTGGGCCCACCTATCAGATGCACTATTCCATAAACCTGTGAACCAACCAGCTGAGTCACCCACCACCTCACCTGCTACGTCAGCCCTAGCCGCCACATCAACAGCCTAGTCATGTGCACTGTTCCATGCACTAGGTTCATCGTAGACCAGCTTTTCCGTGAGCCAAGTCTACAACATAGTAGCTTTTCTGATTTTTAGCCTTTTCCTTTAGATTAGATTTTTTGAAAGCCCATTCTCCTTCATCCTTGCTCCGATTGACCCTATTCTTTTTCCTAAATTCATCAAAAACTGAGCTCTACCTTTTGGTTCTATTTTTGAAGTTTTTGGAGTTCATTTTAATTTTATTTGAATTTGAATTTGTTTTGTGTTTTGTTTTGTTTTCTCTCTCGTTAGATCATGCCTTCGAAGGAGTTGATGTAAGATTTGAAGATCAAGAGCCATTAGCTGAGCAAAGCCAAGGCAAGTAATGTCCATTGATCACGTTGAACCTACTTTTCAAATCTATTATCTATTATTTTGTTTTAAATTATCATGCATCGCTATTTTATTATAAACCCTTGTATTGGTAGTTATTGCCCAAATTGATTAATTGCTCCTTGATAATTTGAATGTCATGATTCCATTGTCACCATAGGATGGGTAATCTAGTGATACAATATTAGTTGCCATATAGGTTGTATATTTACATTGCTTAGCCATGTTTATAGTCGCGTTGGGTTCATCATCACATGTGATCAATTAATTAATTTTGACTTAATTATATATTAGAACGTGGTGGTCAGCCACAATTATAAAATTTAAATACCATGAGATAGGAGGTGTTATTGGTGTTGGTTATACAAAATTAGTTTTCACCTGGGCGAATGATCGTGCCTTAAAGGGGGTGCAGTTTGCATATTGGGATGTGGATGTTTCACCTAGGTAAATCTAAGAACTTAACTTTTTGCGCCATTAATCTGAGCCTTATCGTACAACCACATGTCCAGTATGGGATGGACCTAGCTGATTAATTTGTGATGTTTCAATTTTGGTTCCACCATTGAGATGTCAGTGGGTGTCATTATACATTCCACGGGGCGCAAGAGGGGGTGTGAGGTGAAACCTTAGCGAGGCGGAACTGGGTTGAGATTGAACATTGTAAATGCCTTGTTGTGATCTTCTTGGTTGACATGCCAAAGGAAGCATGTTATACTAGTGACATTACAAGATGATCACATCGTGTGGGTAAAGTTGTACAACCTCTACAGAATGTAAAACTATTCAAATAGTTGTGTCCCTAATTATGGACAATGCTCAGTGATTTCACACGAGGGGTAGAGTTTCCATAAAAACATGGTGGGATCAAGTTGGAAAGTGAATGGTTACTTCACTGGTCATTCATTATGTGAATCTTAGTTCACGGGTGATTCATTGGGGTGAATGGTCAGTTCACTTGTGGTTTGTCTCAATTCCTTGATTATTTATTTATTATCATTTCCAAAGTTCACTTTTCAATCTATTTATTGTATTCACTTTAAATTATTGCTTTATGCAAATTAACCTTTCAGCCTTCACTTGGTAAGCCTTGCATACTATATTGCATTCTTTGTTACAAACGACTTGCTGACTACTCTGTGTATTCACGGCTATATCCATATTTTCTCAGTTGAGGCAGAAGGACCAGACCAGCAGGAGGTACCTGAAGGATACTTCGACGACTTTGCGGATTAGGCCTTCGCTCCGCAGTCAATTGCCTGTGGGCATATTGAATGGCTACTACGCTTATTTCTATTTTTCCGCTGCTAGTTTCTTTTCAGCCATTCAGACTATTATTTGTAAGCTTGGCCATAAGGTCGCAACTCTGATAATAATTAATAATATTTGAGTCTTTTCTTAGTAAAACATGATATGGTCAATATTTCATCTTTCTTTGTACTGTGTGCACTAGCGTCATCCTAGACTAGTGCAGAATACACAGGAGCGTCCGAATTTGCATATTTGGGTCTCGACATTCTATTACTCCTACAGCTTGTGCATTTTGTGTTAAAATTGGAAATTATCTGGATAATATGCATGAAGTATTTAGAGTTAAATTTGATGAGCAAATGTGTAGAATCAAGAATGTGTCTTATATTTCTTGTGAGGCTTTGAAGCTAGAGATGGTTGTGCATAAGGAGAAATACGCTAGAGCTGTTAAGAGCCAAGTTTGTAAGTCTTGTGCCGCTCTTGCCAAGGAGAATGATTATTTGTAGAAAACCCTTGAGAAGTTTTCTCGTTGGAAAATAATTTAAACATGATTCTAGATTAATCCAGGTTAGCAAAGCTAATAGAGGTTTAAATTTTAGCCCCTATAAGCATTCCAAGAGTCATCCTCCTAAGGTAGTGAGTGTAGTTGAGAGTGGAAATTTTGAGGTTGCCCCTTTTGAGCCAGATAATATTGTATTCAAGTCTGTAGGATTTGCCAATCCCCTTCCATTAATGTAGGTGCTTCTACTTCAGTAGGTATAACCCCTCAAAAGGTTAAATACCAATGCACCTTTCGTGAGAAGTATGGCCACATCGTAGAGTTCTGTTTTAGGTAGATCAAGAAACTACGTCATGACTGTGCTAGAGCCTTAAGGAGCTTCCAAGATCAATCCTATCTAGTTAGTGTCCCTAGAGTTGCCTCTATACCTCACTTTGTAGATGGGTTCTTTGATTCCTTTTGTGGCTTTAGAGAGTGACATGGTTCTAAGTTCCAGAAGAGTGGGTTTAGGTCTAGAGCTACCCCTAGATAGGATTTCCATCATTTTGGTTCACGACAAGACTTTGAGAGGGGTTTTGGTAGCTCTTGGTTGCATCCTGAATATCATGCTAACTCACATTTTGGAACTTTCCCTACCAATCATGTATCTCAGTACTGGATACCTCATTCTTATATCACTAACCCCAGTACCAAGGCACATGCTTCTTCTGTCTCTTTGATGTATTCTTTTCATGTGAGGAGGAGATCATGTGGACCATGACATGTTCTTTGGGTATCCTACCTCACTTTGGGCATTCGGTGATGGCTTTCACTTTTCAGAATGCAGCTTGCTCAACTTCGACTACATCACATTGCCAAGTGATGTGACATAGGTTCTTGCTTGAGCTTTGTCAATTCTCTGCTTCCATTTTTAGCATTGTATAGCATTTGGGAGTGTCAGTTTTTTTAGGTCTTCAGGGTGTTGTGAGTCACTACTTCTATCTTGTATCTTTTATTAAGCACTTCTCTTCTCTACTAGGTTCCCTAGGATCTTTTACTTTGTCTAGACTAAGAATGTTTCTTCTTTCACTAGCTTCTAGTAATAGGGTGGCTAGTGTGGTAGATTCACTCCTTAGTGGTGTATGTTCCTTGGGCTAGAGACCATGTGGCTAGAGACAGTGAAAATAATAATAGTAATAATAATAATAATAATAAATAATAATAATAATGGAAATCCATACAGGCACAATTCAGAAGAAAAATTGCCAATGGTGAAACCAAATTTAAAGTTTGAATCCAAATCTAAAAATATGATCCAGTAATCGCCTGGAGAAATTCACCTCTGAAGAATAATTAAATTCACGAATACATTGCGTTGTGTGCAGCCTAAGTTAAGAAAAATAGGATTAATCCAATTAAATTGAATTAAAAACTAAGAAAATATTTTGACAATACTCCTAAGTTAAACAACAAGGGAATGGAATTTAAAAAATGAAACACTATTGCATGGAATCCTTAATATTAGCCAAATTACAAAGTTTAGTTCAAATACATTTTAAACAATAAATCAAGTTAGGACGGGGAAATGGTTGTTCCCCTGCCATTCGTAGACCCTAAATGGAATCCTATAAAAAATGATCTAAGGCAAGACCAAGTTAGGTCAAATTCAAATATGATTGACCTCAATTTGAATTGGTAATTTAATCAAAAATTCAAATTGGAAATCTATTCAAAATTTGGAGAAGAATGGCTTGGCCCTAGCCCACTTTCCCCAGCCTATTTTTCCTAGCCAGCAATGCCAATGGCTCGGCCCAATGTCAGCCCAGCAAGCCCCTTACGCCAAAGCATGCCCCAGCATCCCTATTCCCACGTCGTGTGCGAACAACACGTTGACACTACTACAGAAAGCCTAATAGTAGACGCCAAATCACAGACGGTTTTGTGAAACCGTCTGTGATTTACACTATTACAGACGGTTTTAATTTGGAGGCCGTCTGTGGTATTTGTGGCGGGAAAAAGGAGTATCACAGACGGTTCTTACCGCTGAACCGTCTGTGATACTAGAATATCACAGACGGTTTTATAATAAAAATCGTCTGTGATAATCTGGAATATCACAGACGGTTTATAATAAAAACCGTCTGTGATACGTTTCCCGCCTTGCAATCCCTCAAAATTTCATATTTTCCCGCTTAAGTCCGAGTATGGTTCAGTTTTGAGACAACTTCAGTAAAACGGGCATAACTTTTGCATACGGTGTCCGTTTTCGACGTTCTTGTACTCGTTGGAAAGCTAACGACGAGCCCGATCCAAAAAAAATGACTCGCTTGCGTTAGTCACCCTCCAAGACCCCGAAAATCGGCCATCTTTGGACCCAAACCTGCGTCGCAAGTTTTTGATTTCTGTTTTTGCCCTTTTTCTTGGTTTTATTTTCGGAATTTGGATTTTTCTTCAACTGCAAAGTTGTAGATCTCGTCGAAACCTTGCAAATGAGTATATATAAACTATACAAACCTTTGCTATTTTATCTTTTCAGACTAGTTGTTTATATTGCATCGGTATATAAAATTTGTGCTCCAATTCACGGACGGTTCTATATATAGAACCGTCTGTGATATTCATTCATCACAGACGGTTCTATATATAGAACTGTCTGTGATATTCATTCATCACAGACGGTTCTATATATAGAATCGTCTGTGCTAATCTGACCGCTGGGCCCGTCGATCCTCAGCCCCACGAATCGTAGCTCCGCCTTTCCGTTCCCGCGCCAAAAATTTTGAATTCCCGCCTCTCCCTCCCTCTCCCTCCCCTATAAATATAACCAAAATCCAGCCTCTTTCCTGGTCTCCTCCTTCTTGCTGTCCTCTTCCTTGTTGTTCTCCTCCTCCTTGCTGTCCTCCTCCTTGCAGACGACACAGAAGCATCTAGCTCATGCCAACCGGGCAGACGCTCAATCAATGCTGACGATGGTGGTCGTCAAAGACATTTAGCTCATGCGTTGCATCAGGGGCGAGAAGGCATAGAGGATCTTTGCTTGTTGTGTAACCTGCTCGTTGTTCTTGTTGTGTAACCTGCTTGTTTTTCTTGTTGTATAACTTGCTCGTTGTTCTTGTTGTGTAACCTGCTCGTTGTTCTTGTTGTGTAACCTGCTCGTTGTTTTGAGATATTGTAATGGTATACTCTAATCTTAATAAAAATTGATGTTTTATGTTGTGAAATGAATTGAGATGTGAATTGGATGTATACATGTACATGTTAATCTGCTTGTTTCAGAGGGCATGGCTAGCATTTCCTGAGGCTAGCCAATAAATAGAAATAGGTTTAGGAATAGAAGGGAATATCACAGACGGTTTTTAACTAAAAACCGTCTGTGATAGTTATAATCACATACGGTTTTTAGTTAAAAACCGTCTGTGATATTTGCATCACAGACGGTTCGAAAACCGTCTGTGATGACCTCGTATTATCACTGACCCATAAATTCAGACGGTTCACAAAACCGTCTGTGATGACCTTTTCTGTAGTAGTGTGAACCACAACACCACACTCTCCATTGTGGCTTTGTAGCCCACGCACATCTTCGCCGTGCATCGCCCATGTCCCACCTCGCGCCCACGGTCATCCTCCCTGGCCCCTTCCTCCCTCTTCCTCCCTGCCGCGTGCCGTACCGACGTGCTGCACCGTGCCATCATGCACAATGCGCATGCCAGGCACAGCATGTTGTGCATTGCCCCGTTTTGTGCGCCAATGTCTTGTGCCATGATATAAGTCCCTCGCATCATGTGATGACGTTGCCACTTTTGGCTTTTGCACCACCTCTCTACGCCCGTCAATTTCTCCCACGCCACCTTGCCAATCTGGCAGCTATAAATGCCCTGCCCCTTGCACCCCTTAGCTCACCTGCACCGCTTGGCTCCCAATCATGCTTCCCCACCCGTAATTGCCCCCGAGCCTTCCTTGAGCCACCGTCTTCTTCCTTTCTAGCCACAGCAACACCGTCGGTTCCCTCGTGAAACATCACACCTTGGCCTAATTCCAAGTGCATGGAGCACCGCTAAGGACCCCAAAGCTAGAAGAAGCACCAAAATACGTATCCGTTTGATTGTTTCATAGTGTTTCTTTGCACGCTGCAGACTGCAATCCATAGGTATTGCCGGCCCCTGTGACAGGAGAAGAAAGAGAGGAGAAAAAAATAACACAGGAAGAGAAGGAGAAAGTTGGGATTTCTGAATTTTTGCCAAGGCTTCATAAGAGTTGTGGTCTTTTCTTCAAAGGTAACCTAGTCCAATAGATGCATGAGTTTTGTGCAGGGAAATTAAGTTGGAACAAGTATATCGGTCAGATTATGAGTATTTTAGGCTGCCTTTTTCAACGAAAATCTGGGCTCTCCGGCTACGGCCACCACTGTCTACGGCTCTCCGCGCCCGCGCGACCCAAGCAGTAGCGCGGCTCAAGACCTGGAACTGGAACCCTAGCTTACTCTGTCGAGTGCGGAATAGGATCCTCTAACGTTGGCCTCCATAACTGCTCTCTGCAGTCCATCATCACATCCATCCATTTTAGATCCAATGGCTTATATTCAATCTTTTAATATTTAAAAATATATGTTATAAAAAGTTCTAAATAAATTTTATTAAAATTAGGATTTTTACTTAAAAATAAAAATCCTAATTTTAATAAAATTTATTTAGAACCTTTTATAACATATATTTTTAAATACTAAAATATTGAATATAAGCCATTGGATGTAAAATGGATGGATGTGATGATGGACTGCAGAGAGCAGTTAATGGAGGCCAATGTTAGAGGATCCTATTCCGCCGAGTGCCGATCCAGTCATCCAGATTCCAGAGAACTGAGAGAAGAGAGAAGTCCTGCGCGGCTGCTGTCACATCCCAAAAATTTTGGCTTTTTGAAAAATTTAAATTCAAATAAATTATTTTAAGGTAATTGGATTTTACTTGGCTTTTATTTGCCTTTTTGGATTTTCTGGAATTTAAAAACTATTTTTAGAGCTTAAAAAGTAATTCAAAATATGAAAATTAAATATCAACAGTAGTTGGAAATAATTTTATTTAGTCCAAAATATGTCCAGGAGCTTCTGTGAATTTTTCTGGAATTTTTGGAGGTATTTTCATATTTTTCTGAGGCCTAAATAATTTTCTAGCCTTTTCTGAAATTAGAAATCAAATTCTGAAAAAAAAATAAAAATCTCCCTTTTCCTCCGGCCGACGCGTGGACGGCCCAGGGCCGCCCACGTCGCCGCTCGGCGAATCCAGGCCGTTCCCTCCTCTCTCTCTCGCCGCCAAGCGGGCCAGGCCCGTCAGCGACCCCCGCCTTCCCCTCCTCCTCGCCCGACGCGTGGACGGCTCAGATGAGCCGAGTCCCCGCGCGGACCATCCAGCCGCCCGCTCCCACCGCCTCTCTCGCCTCGCTGACCCGCGGGCCCCGCCCGTCAGCGGCGCACGCCTCCGCTCTCGCTGCCGCCCGGCCCCGCATGCCAGATCCGTCTCCCTCGCGGAGGCGGCACCTTCCTTCTCTCTTCCCCCTCTTTCCTTTCTCGCCGGCCGACCAAATCCGAGCCGGAGCCGGCCTTGCCTTCCCTGGCTCTCCCCGGTTTTGGAAACCCCGAGCCCCGCCGCGACCGAATCCCCAAATCCCCGTGCCTCCCTTCCTTCCGCGCCCCCTCCTTCCTTTCCTCCCCGCGCCCTTCCTTCTCCGGCCGCCAGCAACGGCGAGCAATTGCCGCGCCCCTGCTCCCCCTCCGCCCTATAAAAGCCCCCCTTGGCTCCGCCTTCTCCCGCACCACCTCCCAGAGCACTCCACCGCAGCTCCCGAGCCCTCTAGAGCCCGATCACCGTGCCACTCCTCCCCTCGAGCTCCGCCCAACTCCGGCGAGCTTTCCTCGCCGCCTCGGTCATCCCCGAAGCCCGCCGTCGCCACTCCGAGCATCCCCACGCCCGGGCGATCCTCCCCGACCCCTCGGCCGCCCCTCCCCGCCCCCTGAGCGCCGTCGCGTCGGAGCTCCCGATCCGTCGTCGCTGCCTCCTCGTCGCCGGCCACCTCCGTTCACCCCCGAGCCTCGCCGACCCCTCCAACCGGATCCCCTTCGCGCCAGGGTTACATTTCACGCGCCGCCCGAACCTCTCCGCCACTCCCTCGTCGCCGGCGCCGTCGCCTCCGACCATCTTCCCCGACCTCCCCTCCGGCAGGTACCTCAAAAGGTATGGTTGCCCTATATGGGTAGGCAAAGCCTCCCCCGCCCATCTGGTTAGCCGCGCTCTCTCTCAACTCCCCGGTGCGCGTTCGAGCCCTCGGCTCCGCGCGCTGGGTTGAGTTTTTCGTTTAATTTTCGCGACTGACAAGCGGGCCCCACCCGTCAGCGGCCGCCGGTCTGCGCTGCCACTGCCGCCTGGGCCCCACCCGTCTGCGTCAGCCTCTGACAAGTGGGTCCAGACCCCAGTGGGTCCCACCTGTCAGTGACCAAGCAGATAGGGTCACTGACAGAGGGGTCCCACATGTCAGCGACCGCCAGAGGGTCTACTGTTCAGTGGGTCCCACCTGTCAATCTCTCAGATTAAAATAAAGATTTAAAAATTAAATATTCCAGTGGGCCCCACCTGTCAGAAATTTTCGAATTTCTGGATTTATTCAAATCTGAGATTTTCAAATGAGCATAACTTTCTCATTTTAACTCCAATTCCAGCCATTCAAATTTCTAAATTCATCTAAAATCATAATCTATCCAATTATGGCCTCTGTTGAATTTTTGGATTTTATTTGAATTTTCTTTTGTATTTATTTGTTTTGTTGCTTCGTCTTTCCTCGCGTAGATTCCAACGTTGTCGACGATCCCTCTTCACAGCAGCAAGAAGACCCAGAAACCCTGCAAGAAGGCAAGTCTCCTTTGATCATCTCGAACCTATGATTTTGAAATGTTTTAAATATTTTAAATTATGTGCATTGCTATTTATATAAAACGTTATTTCAAATCTTAGGGTATAGTTAAACCAATTTTGTTATACCCACCATTGAGATTGAATGCCATATACCTTTGTAACCCTAGAATTTCCTTTGTCTCAATAATGAGATTATTATAATCATTTGTGAGCAATAGTCTGGTAGTATAATGCTTAGTCATGCTATCTAATAACTTTGGAAAATCTTGAAAATGGGAAATTATGATTTATTATTAAATCCTTGTGTTTGAAAGTGAAGTGGCAATTGGAGTTGTCACTGTGATTTTAAAATAAAATAAAAATGTGAAAGTTGGTTTAGATTAGGGTGGATGGCTGTTTGGGTTGGTGCAGTAAGCACGAGAACTTGTTAAGTGTATGTTCCACCCTAGTCAATTAAGGACCGACGCTTGTGTTTGTCCAAACTGAGCATTAACCGTACAACCACAAGTCTATATGGGTACGACCTAGCTAACTAACCTATAAAGGTGTAGTTTAGATATCACCAGTGGTGTATTGAGTGCCAGGGTGTACTGGTTACTCATAGTGAGGGACAGGGTTTACTGTACTCATATGGCGCAAGAGGGGGCTTCAGATTGGGCGGATTTAACCCTTCTGCGGTGAAACCTCAGCGGGTGGTCTCTAGCTATACTGGAGTAGGTGAAAGGCTTTGTGATATTTTATCTGGGTCTCATGCCAAAGGAAGCATGTTGACTATTAAGATAATTTATCTCTTGTGGGTAAAGTTGTACAACCTCTGCAGAGTGTAAAACTATTCGAATAGCCGTGCCCACGGTCAAGGGCGGGCAAGGAATGCATTCACATGGTAGATTTCTGGTTTTGTTTTAAAATCAAAAGTTTTGTATTCCGAGGGTGGAGGGAACTCTCGGAAGGGAATCCTGGCGGATGGAGCCAGAGAGGGTGGATGGAACCCGCAGTTTAAAACTTGACCAATGGTAATTGGTTAGCTAGTGTTGGCAGTTGGAACCTTCACTAGAAAGTTAATTCTGTTAAAACATTTACTTCATTAAAATAATGCCTTCGAAAATAATTAGTAGTAATTGAATTTTAAAATGTTGCTTTGTGCAAAAGAACCATATGGCCTCCTTTGTTAAGCCTTGCATCTATGCATTTTTCCCAAGACTTGCGGAGTACTTTATGTACTCACATGCTACACTTAAAAATAACATCTCAGAGGAAGTTGAAGCTCAAGAAGGTGACTACGACTACTGCTTCGCTTGTGGCTGTGATGGATTCTTCCCGGAGGACTAGGTCGCGTTTCCCCAGTCAATTGCCTGTGGCGAATTGATGGGTCGTCCTCGAGTTTTATTTGCTTCCGCTGTGTTTGATTGTGCGAGGTCTTAAACCTCCCTTGTAATAATGAGACCCGGTGGTCAGTACTCTTATTTATTGTAATAAATCGTTGATGGTGATGTTTTCCATTCTGTTTGACTGTGTGCACTAGCTTTGATCTGGGACTAGTGCTGTAATACACAGAGGGTCCGGGTTCGGAAATCCGGGGTCCCGACAGAGATGGTATCAGAGCCAATTTGACTGTAGGACGTGACCTAGATTAGGAATGGCAAACCATAAGGACTTATATTTATAAAAAGAGTATATTAAAAATGTGTAAGCTTCTTTGCTTCTACTCTCCGCCTACTTAGAATCTCGTTCTTGTCTCCAACTCCATTTGTTAAAACTTTTACTAATCTTTTCTTTCTCTCAACTTTGTAGATGGCTGGTTCATCCTCCGCTGCCCCGTGGGACTACTACTCACATGGAGAGGATGCTGGAGCATTCGCTAGCCTTCTCCGGCAGCTGATGCAGTGTCTGGAGTACCGTCAGCCGCCCATCTTCAGGGGTCGGAAGACGCGGATCCTGGATCGAGACTCTTGGACGATGGAGGTATTCCTGTATGCACGGGAAGAGGAATTCAAGTCCCACACCTACCCCATCAAGCACCCTCGGTCCCGCTGTTTCGACGCTGTCCAGGACGCAGCACGCCTCGCCATTGACGAGTTGTGCCACCTGCACAAAGATGCTGTACATCAGTCCCCCTTTTGCTTCTTCATCAACCCTCGCCCAGGACAGAGGTATCCAGATCCCTTTGATATTCCAGCTGACGATCCTCGACTGTCACATCAGGTGCAGCTCACCCAGGCGATGGACATCACTTACGCTAGAGCTCAGGAGGAGATTGGACAACTCCGGATGCTTCTCACCTCCAGCTACCAGCATTCGGACACACTTCGCGCACAGCTTCTCCAGAGCCAGGCAGCTGAGTTTGAGCTGGGACGTCTCAGGGCCGCAGCTAACTACACGCCGTCTTCACCCGTAGTTGACTACACGCCGTCTTCTCCAGTACCAGCTGTCATCCCCAACAACCCGGCACCAGCTCGACTCTCGGGACTCCGCATCAGGATGACAGCACGCAAGAAGGTGCGACGCCCCAGTCCGCCACCTGTCACTACTCTCAAGAAGCGCAAGCCTTCTCCTTCCCGTTCTCGGTCGACTGCCTCCAGTCGTAACCGTGTCTCGGCCGAGTGTGACTGTTCACGTCACCACGTGAGAGAGCGCCAGGAAGACCCGGAGGAGGATCCAGAAGAGGACCCGGAAGAAGACCCTGAGGAGCGCGTCTTTGGAGAGGATTAGTAGTCTTTTGAGTCCGTAGTACCCAAATAAAATGTCCGCGTCCTTAGAACGCTTATTGTTATGTTTTGGTGTGCTAGATGGACTGTACCAGGCCTATGCGCACTTGTGGTACAGCCATCCTTGGAGTTATCTTGATTTTAATAAAAAGTTTTCCCTAAGTGGTTGCTAGTTCTTTCTTGTGTGTTGGCTTGGGATGTGGTTTAGTTCCCCTAATCTCTTACCTTTGCTATTTCCCTCTTACCTTCTGCTAACCTAAACCGCTTCAGATGGTGAACACGAGGAGCAACCCTGGCAGCAGCCGTGACGCCAACAACCAGCCGGAGGACAACATTCCACCACCTCCCGCTCAGGCCCCCAACTTGGAGCAAATGGTGGCTATGCAGCTGCAGTTACTTCAAGCTCTCGCCCAGAACCAAGTGCAGCCAGCCCAGCAGGCACCCAACCAGGCACCCCAGTCTAGATTGGGGGAATTCATGAGGACAAGGCCTCCCACTTTTGCTGGATCAGTGGATCCCTTGGAGGCAGATGATTGGATCAAGGATATGGAAAGAAAATTGGTCCTAGCTCAGTGCAACGATAATGAAAAGGTGTTGTACGCTGCTCATCAGCTCAAGGGAATGGCTGCCAACTGGTGGGAAAACTACCGCGCCGCCCATCAAAATGCACAAGCCATCACTTGGGAGGAGTTTGTCGAAGCTTTCCGCACTGCCCATATCCCTACTGGGATAATGGAAATGAAGAAGAGAGAATTCTACCAACTGTAGCAGGGAAACCTCAGTGTTTCCGAGTACCTGAACAAGTTCACCCAACTGTCCAGGTATGCATCTGAAGAGGTCACCTCAGAGGCGACCAAGATTTGGAGGTTCACGCAGGGACTTGACCCCAATCTCAAGGTGCAGCTGGTATCCAATGACTTCCCAACCTTCCAGCACCTAGTGAACAAGGCCTTTGTCCAAGAAGATGCTCAGCGCCAGCTGTACGAAAATCGGAAGAGGAAGTTTCAAGCCCAGCAAGGAGCAAGCAACTCTCGATTCCGCCCCAACGCACCTCACTATCACAAGCTCTCAGAGTCAAGCGTGCCGAGGACTCCCTTTTCAGGACCCCGCCCAAATCCACAAACTCCCCGGGCAAACAATGGTGGCCAACCCCCGCAGAACAAGACTTCAGCAGCAGGAGTGCAGTGCTTTAACTGCAAGAACATGGGGCACTATGCCAGCAACTGTCCCCAGAAACGCCCAGCAATGACTCCGGTTCGTTTCAATCTGGGGACTACACCAGCAAGAGCTCCGACTGCAGGTCAAGGCCGTGGGGCACCACAAACCCCAAGGACTCCACAAGTGGTGAGCAGAGGGCATCTCAACCATGTGACCGCGGAAGCAGCCCAGGATGCACCCGACGTAGTTCTGGGTAAGTTTCTTGTCAACTCAGTAATTGCATCAGCATTATTTGATTCTGGAGCTTCGCATTCTTTTGTGTCAAAAGATGTGGTTGAAAGGTATAATTGGGATGTGAGTAAACTACAGAACCCCATGCTAGTCCAGTCCCCTGGAAAGGAAATGAGGACTAACACAGTTTGCCTTGACGCAACTGTGGATATAAATGGAGTTAAGTTTTTAGCAAATCTTATTATAATAGACTCCAAGGGTTTAGATGTAATACTTGGAATGGATTGGTTAACCAAGTATAAAGGGCAGATAGATTGTGCTGATCGAGCTGTTACAATCACTAACTCTGATGGGATTCAAGTAAGGTATAAGTCAAACTCCCCTACCCAGAGCAGGTGTAGTTTGAACAGTGTAAAGGGAGTGACTCTGGAAAAAGTACCTATAGTGAGTGAGTACCCAGATGTATTCCCTGAAGATTTGCCCGGAATGCCGCCAGACAGGGAAGTAGAGTTTGTCATCAACCTAGTACCTGGAACAGCTCCAATTTCCAAGAGACCTTATCGGATGTCTGCAAATGATTTGGCGGAAGTTAAGAAACAAATTGAAGAGCTGCAGGATAAAGGATTTGTAAGGCCAAGCTCGTCACCTTGGGGAGCACCAGTACTGCTAGTAAAGAAGAAAGATGGTAGTCTTCGCATGTGTGTGGACTATCGATCATTGAATGATGTGACTATTAAGAACAAGTACCCTTTACCCAGAATAGATGATCTGTTTGATCAGTTGAAAGGATCATGTGTATTCTCTAAGATTGACCTTCGATCAGGATATCACCAATTGAAGTTAAGACCAGAGGACATACCCAAGACCGCATTTGCCACCCGTTATGGATTGTATGAGTATACAGTGATGTCTTTCGGTCTAACCAATGCCCCAGCATACTTCATGAATCTGATGAATAAGGTGTTCATGGAATATTTGGATAAGTTTGTGGTTGTATTCATCGATGACATTTTGATATATTCCAAGAATGAGGAAGAACATGCCGAACATTTGAGGATAGTTTTGGAAAAGCTCCGAGAAAATCAGTTGTACGCCAAGTTCAGTAAGTGTGAGTTTTGGTTGAAGAAAGTAGCTTTCTTGGGCCATGTGATTTCGGCGGGAGGAGTATCCGTAGACCCGGAAAAAGTTAATGATGTGCTCAATTGGACACAACCAAAGTCAGTATCCGAGATCAGGAGTTTTCTTGGATTGGCTGGTTACTATCATCGATTTATTGAAGGATTCTCCAAGCTCGCAAGACCTCTGACCCAATTGCTGAAGAAGGAAAAGAAGTTTGAATGGAGTAAACCATGTGAGGATAGTTTCCAAGAGTTGAAGAAGAGGTTAACTTCTGCACCAGTGTTGACGCTTCCGGACATTAGGAAGGATTTCGAAGTCTTCTGTGATGCGTCAAGGCAGGGACTAGGCTGTGTACTGATGCAAGAAAGAAAGGTAGTAGCATATGCCTCAAGGCAGCTGCGACCCCATGAAGGAAATTACCCAACGCATGATTTAGAGCTCGCTGCCGTAGTGCATGCACTGAAAATATGGAGGCATTACTTGATTGGTAACCGTTGTGAAATTTACACGGATCACAAGAGTTTGAAATATATATTCACTCAACCCGATCTCAACATGAGGCAAAGGAGATGGCTTGAGTTAATAAAGGATTATGATATTGGAATACATTATCATCCAGGAAAGGCTAATGTGGTAGCAGATGCCTTGAGCAGAAAGAGTTATTGTGCCAAGCTGTGGATTAAGGACAGTATGCCTGCCCTTCAAGAAGAGTTCCAACGGCTCAACTTAGAAGTAGTGGAGGAAGGATTTTTAGCCACTTTGGAAGTTCAACCAACCTTAGAAGATCAAATCAGAGCAGCTCAAAAGGAGGACAAGTATGTCCAGGAGATCAGAGATAATATGAAGAAAGGAAAAGCTTCGGGATTTTCAGAGGATGAAAAAGGTACCCTTTGGTTTGGGAAAAGAATTATTGTGCCTGAAAAGAAAGAGGTAAAGGAGCTAATATTGAAGGAAGCCCATGAATCTGGATATTCAATTCATCCTGGGAGCACCAAGATGTACCAAGATCTCAAGGGAAGGTATTGGTGGTCAAGTATGAAACGAGAAATTGCAGAATACGTAGCCTTGTGCGATGTATGCCAACGGATTAAAGCTGAACACCAGAGACCTGCGGGACTTCTGCAGCCATTGCAGATCCCTGAGTGGAAATGGGAAGAAATTGGTATGGATTTTATAACTGGATTACCAAGAACCAAAACAGGGCACGATTCAATTTGGGTTATAGTGGATCGTTTGACAAAAGTCGCCCATTTCATTCCAGTAAAGACCACATACTCCGGGGATAGACTTGCAGAGTTGTACATGTCAAGAATTGTGTGCTTGCATGGGATCCCAAAGAAGATTGTGTCAGATCGAGGAACCCAGTTCACTTCGAGATTTTGGCAAAAACTACATGAACTTTTGGGCACAAACTTAAACTTCAGTACAGCTTATCATCCACAGACAGATGGTCAAACAGAAAGAGTAAATCAAATCCTGGAAGACATGTTGAGAGCTTGTGTACTGGCAAACAAGAGTAATTGGGATCAGAGTTTGCCCTATGCAGAGTTCTCCTACAACAATAGTTATCAATCCAGTTTGCAAATGTCTCCCTTCGAAGCCCTATACGGCAGAAAGTGTAGGACTCCATTGTATTGGAAGGAAACAGGAGAAGGACAAGTGTTTGGACCAGATGTGCTGAAGCAAGCAGAAGAACAAGTTCGTCTAATCCAGGACAGATTAAAAACAGCACAAACCAGACAGAAAAGTTATGCAGACAATCGACGTAGAAGCTTAGAATTCGTACCTGGGGATCATGTTTATTTAAAGGTGTCACCTCTCAAAGGAATGAGACGTTTTGGAGTCAGTGGAAAGCTAGCTCCCAGATTCATCGGACCTTTTCCTGTTGTGGCGAAACGAGGAGAAGTTGCTTACCAGTTGGAGCTTCCACCTCAGCTGTCAAAGGTGCATGACGTCTTCCATGTGTCTCAGCTAAGAAAGTGTCTTAGAGTTCCAGAAGAGCAGATGCCTCTAGATGAAATAAATGTAAAGGAGGACATCACCTATCCAGAGTATCCAGTCAAGGTATTGGAGGAAGCAGAGCGCCGTACGCGCAGCAAGGTTATCAAGTTCTGTAAAGTGCAGTGGAGTAACCATTCAGAATCGGAAGCAACTTGGGAGCGTGAAGAGGATCTAAAAGAAGAGTTCCCCGACCTTTTTCCCAGTCCATCCGAATCTCGGGGTCGAGATTCTTTCTAAGGGGGGTAGGTTTGTCACATCCCAAAAATTTTGGCTTTTTGAAAAATTTAAATTCAAATAAATTATTTTAAGGTAATTGGATTTTACTTGGCTTTTATTTGCCTTTTTGGATTTTCTGGAATTTAAAAACTATTTTTAGAGCTTAAAAAGTAATTCAAAATATGCAAATTAAATATCAACAGTAGTTGGAAATAATTTTATTTAGTCCAAAATATGTCCAGGAGCTTCTGTGAATTTTTCTGGAATTTTTGGAGGTATTTTCATATTTTTCTGAGGCCTAAATAATTTTCTAGCCTTTTCTGAAATTAGAAATCAAATTCTGAAAAAAAAAATAAAAATCTCCCTTTTCCTCCGGCCGACGCGTGGACGGCCCAGGGCCGCCCACGTCGCCGCTCGGCCAATCCAGGCCGTTCCCTCCTCTCTCTCTCGCCGCCAAGCGGGCCAGGCCCGTCAGCGACCCCCGCCTTCCCCTCCTCCTCGCCCGACGCGTGGACGGCTCAGATGAGCCGAGTCCCCGCGCGGACCATCCAGCCGCCCGCTCCCACCGCCTCTCTCGCCTCGCTGACCCGCGGGCCCCGCCCGTCAGCGGCGCACGCCTCCGCTCTCGCTGCCGCCCGGCCCCGCATGCCAGATCCGTCTCCCTCGCGGAGGCGGCACCTTCCTTCTCTCTTCCCCCTCTTTCCTTTCTCGCCGGCCGACCAAATCCGAGCCGGAGCCGGCCTTGCCTTCCCTGGCTCTCCCCGGTTTTGGAAACCCCGAGCCCCGCCGCGACCGAATCCCCAAATCCCCGCGCCTCCCTTCCTTCCGCGCCCCCTCCTTCCTTTCCTCCCCGCGCCCTTCCTTCTCCGGCCGCCAGCAACGGCGAGCAATTGCCGCGCCCCTGCTCCCCCTCCGCCCTATAAAAGCCCCCCTTGGCTCCGCCTTCTCCCGCACCACCTCCCAGAGCACTCCACCGCAGCTCCCGAGCCCTCTAGAGCCCGATCACCGTGCCACTCCTCCCCTCGAGCTCCGCCCAACTCCGGCGAGCTTTCCTCGCCGCCTCGGTCATCCCCGAAGCCCGCCGTCGCCACTCCGAGCATCCCCACGCCCGGGCGATCCTCCCCGACCCCTCGGCCGCCCCTCCCCGCCCCCTGAGCGCCGTCGCGTCGGAGCTCCCGATCCGTCGTCGCTGCCTCCTCGTCGCCGGCCACCTCCGTTCACCCCCGAGCCTCGCCGACCCCTCCAACCGGATCCCCTTCGCGCCAGGGTTACATTTCACGCGCCGCCCGAACCTCTCCGCCACTCCCTCGTCGCCGGCGCCGTCGCCTCCGACCATCTTCCCCGACCTCCCCTCCGGCAGGTACCTCAAAAGGTATGGTTGCCCTATATGGGTAGGCAAAGCCTCCCCCGCCCATCTGGTTAGCCGCGCTCTCTCTCAACTCCCCGGTGCGCGTTCGAGCCCTCGGCTCCGCGCGCTGGGTTGAGTTTTTCGTTTAATTTTCGCGACTGACAAGCGGGCCCCACCCGTCAGCGGCCGCCGGTCTGCGCTGCCACTGCCGCCTGGGCCCCACCCGTCTGCGTCAGCCTCTGACAAGTGGGTCCAGACCCCAGTGGGTCCCACCTGTCAGTGACCAAGCAGATAGGGTCACTGACAGAGGGGTCCCACATGTCAGCGACCGCCAGAGGGTCTACTGTTCAGTGGGTCCCACCTGTCAATCTCTCAGATTAAAATAAAGATTTAAAAATTAAATATTCCAGTGGGCCCCACCTGTCAGAAATTTTCGAATTTCTGGATTTATTCAAATCTGAGATTTTCAAATGAGCATAACTTTCTCATTTTAACTCCAATTCCAGCCATTCAAATTTCTAAATTCATCTAAAATCATAATCTATCCAATTATGGCCTCTGTTGAATTTTTGGATTTTATTTGAATTTTCTTTTGTATTTATTTGTTTTGTTGCTTCGTCTTTCCTCGCGTAGATTCCAACGTTGTCGACGATCCCTCTTCACAGCAGCAAGAAGACCCAGAAACCCTGCAAGAAGGCAAGTCTCCTTTGATCATCTCGAACCTATGATTTTGAAATGTTTTAAATATTTTAAATTATGTGCATTGCTATTTATATAAAACGTTATTTCAAATCTTAGGGTATAGTTAAACCAATTTTGTTATACCCACCATTGAGATTGAATGCCATATACCTTTGTAACCCTAGAATTTCCTTTGTCTCAATAATGAGATTATTATAATCATTTGTGAGCAATAGTCTGGTAGTATAATGCTTAGTCATGCTATCTAATAACTTTGGAAAATCTTGAAAATGGGAAATTATGATTTATTATTAAATCCTTGTGTTTGAAAGTGAAGTGGCAATTGGAGTTGTCACTGTGATTTTAAAATAAAATAAAAATGTGAAAGTTGGTTTAGATTAGGGTGGATGGCTGTTTGGGTTGGTGCAGTAAGCACGAGAACTTGTTAAGTGTATGTTCCACCCTAGTCAATTAAGGACCGACGCTTGTGTTTGTCCAAACTGAGCATTAACCGTACAACCACAAGTCTATATGGGTACGACCTAGCTAACTAACCTATAAAGGTGTAGTTTAGATATCACCAGTGGTGTATTGAGTGCCAGGGTGTACTGGTTACTCATAGTGAGGGACAGGGTTTACTGTACTCATATGGCGCAAGAGGGGGCTTCAGATTGGGCGGATTTAACCCTTCTGCGGTGAAACCTCAGCGGGTGGTCTCTAGCTATACTGGAGTAGGTGAAAGGCTTTGTGATATTTTATCTGGGTCTCATGCCAAAGGAAGCATGTTGACTATTAAGATAATTTATCTCTTGTGGGTAAAGTTGTACAACCTCTGCAGAGTGTAAAACTATTCGAATAGCCGTGCCCACGGTCAAGGGCGGGCAAGGAATGCATTCACATGGTAGATTTCTGGTTTTGTTTTAAAATCAAAAGTTTTGTATTCCGAGGGTGGAGGGAACTCTCGGAAGGGAATCCTGGCGGATGGAGCCAGAGAGGGTGGATGGAACCCGCAGTTTAAAACTTGACCAATGGTAATTGGTTAGCTAGTGTTGGCAGTTGGAACCTTCACTAGAAAGTTAATTCTGTTAAAACATTTACTTCATTAAAATAATGCCTTCGAAAATAATTAGTAGTAATTGAATTTTAAAATGTTGCTTTGTGCAAAAGAACCATATGGCCTCCTTTGTTAAGCCTTGCATCTATGCATTTTTCCCAAGACTTGCGGAGTACTTTATGTACTCACATGCTACACTTAAAAATAACATCTCAGAGGAAGTTGAAGCTCAAGAAGGTGACTACGACTACTGCTTCGCTTGTGGCTGTGATGGATTCTTCCCGGAGGACTAGGTCGCGTTTCCCCAGTCAATTGCCTGTGGCGAATTTATGGGTCGTCCTCGAGTTTTATTTGCTTCCGCTGTGTTTGATTGTGCGAGGTCTTAAACCTCCCTTGTAATAATGAGACCCGGTGGTCAGTACTCTTATTTATTGTAATAAATCGTTGATGGTGATGTTTTCCATTCTGTTTGACTGTGTGCACTAGCTTTGATCTGGGACTAGTGCTGTAATACACAGAGGGTCCGGGTTCGGAAATCCGGGGTCCCGACAGCTGCGCCCGCCGCCGCACCGCACCGCAAGGCGCCCCGCCTCCCGGTGCCGCCTGCCTCGCCTCCCGGGCTCCCGGCTCCGCCCGCCGCCCGCCCCGCCTCCCAGCGGCCGCCCCGCCTCCCGGCGCCGCCCGCCTCGCCTCCCGGGCTCCCGGCTCCGCCCGCCGCCCGCCTCGCCTCCCGGCGCCCCCGCCGCCCGCCTCGCCTCCCAGCGGCCGCCCCGCCTCCCGCGCCGCCCGCCTCGCCTCCCGGGCTCCCGGCTCCGCCCGCCGCCCGCCTCGCCTCCCGGGCTCCCGGCTCCGCACGCCGCCCGCCTCGCCTCCCAGCGCAGCCCGCCTCCAGGCTTCAGCCTCCTGGGGAGTGACCGAGTTTCCAAGTGAAGAGTTGAGACAGAAAAGGTTGTCCGGTGCGCTTTGAGCCTCAGAGTCAATACTCAAATCTGAAATCTCTATTTTGTTGTTAGTTGTTACTTGTAACTATTGTCACTTTGTCAGTTTGTCACTATAAGTCTATAACATACCACTAAAAAGAAGATAAATGACCCTTTAATTTGTAGGTGTTCCCATGAGGCATGAGCTAATTGGAAATGCTAATTGAAAATTGAGTGAGAACACAAATTCCATATGACATGTTTTCAATGATTCGATCTAATGTTTGAACACTCTATCTGTGGTTTTTTGCATGTGAAATTGGAATCTATGTGGTAAACCTTGATATTTGTCCTATGAAATTGCCTTCCTGCGCATATTAGACAATAGACATCATTCATGATTTCACATTTTCATGTCAGGTACTTCCTTACCATGTATTTCATTGTACCATGCCATATGGAATTATACAAAATCTTTGCCGTATCACCCTGTGCTAGTGGAATTATGTTCCAACTGTTTTTAACAACTTCAGTGCAAATGTTGTGGTTGACGGGAGCACAGTAAACTTGGGGTTGTGGGATACAGCAGGTTTGCCTTTCCCTCCTTTTTTCCTTTTAGTGGAGCAGACATGAACGGCCTTATTTGCATCCACTATTAAGATAGCTAAAGTGATCAGCACAATGGTAATGAATTTCTCCACTTTCAACTCATAGGTTCTATTATCATTTGGTAATTTTAGAGCTCATTTATGTAGTTCACAACTTTCTATTCTATATATTGAAGTACCACATTACTAATGCAATAATAGTATTTCTTGTTTTTAGTGAATTAATGGACTTAAGTGCTATTAAGAGGCTGTTGCAAACTGAAAGACCAAGTGATGACTACATAGCCGGGGTAGAGGGTTTTCTCAAGTTTGCCTACAGTGGGAAAAGATCAGATTCGAAGATTCGATGTCCTTGTGTTAAATGTGTCAATAGGCCGCTACATACGCAAGAAACAGTGTATGAGCACTTAGTGTGTAATGGAATGCTGCGTGGATATACTATATGGGGTTGCCATGGGGAGATGAAACCAAGAGATACATATGACACAGGTTGTGAGGAATGGGAAGATGATGTAGAAAACGAGCCATTCCATGTCACACACCTTGGAGAGTTGTTCAATAATTCAAATATTAGGCATCAATGGGTCAGAAGAGACATTGAGGGAACCACAGTGGATGCTAGCACCAGTGGATTGAATGACCAATAATAGTTCATGAGCTACAGTTCCACAAATATTCATTGGGCAAACTCGTTTCTTCAATGGTTTGTGTTCCTTCCTTTTCTGCTCTGTTTAATTGTATAAGTTCTTCTAAAGTTTATTTAATTTATACTATAATGGTAATTTATATCAATGGAATTTATTGGGGATGGTCAATGGCATGATTGTAACAATATAAAACTATACCTATATAATAGTGTAATGAAATTGTATAAAGGAACCGACAATTTGTAGGTGATCTGATGGTTAACCATGTTTCTTTTTATAGGTTTTTAATAGGTGTACGACCTGACAAGGGAGACATTGGAGGCAATTTGCTCATGTTGGTATAGACTAGTCACTTAACGTCAGTAGTTATAGCTATATTGATATAGTTATTTATAATAAGTCTGGCACAAAATATATTGAAATTGTCTTAGTTTCAGATCCTTTATTGTTTTTTACAAATGTAGTATAGCAACATTATTTTAATATTTTTTTTATGGCATTGCAGATTACTGATGTTTTGTGGCATCCCTAGTGACTTTGTTCCAGCTCTTAAGTATGATCGATGCATGGTCGCGAAGTTGGAGAGCATACATGGCTTTTTTTTTTGTTCTCCAAGTCTTTTGGATCTCATATGCTATATGTAAAATGGTCTAGATGATGGTTCATGGTATTCTAGATATCAACTCATAAACACCTTGCCTGGTGCTTTTGTGAAGGCATTTTTTAAATTGTCTCAAACATTGTTGTAGGCCGTACTTAAATGCCTTCTTTGTGGCCTTTTTAGGCATTCTACAACATTGCCTCTTGCATAGAAATATAGATCATGAGTCAATTTTTTGTCCAATGATTACTCTTTTGATTTAACAATTTGTTTTACTACCATACCTGCCAGTATCTATCACAATTCTTCACAATAACCAAGTTAGATTGGTTGATCTGTTGGATCAGAAAAGCGTGTGGCTGAAGAATATTTCATTTTGAATTCAAATTAGGTTTACTGTTATATAAGGATAAGTGTTGGAGATGGGATTGTGACTGAGATAAAAAGATAAGATGGTTTATTCTCTTCTCAGAGCTTGAAAGAAGTAGAGAGAGAACTATTTTTTTCATAGCTTTTTTGTTAGACCCAGAACCAATAAATGTTTGCACTCGGCATTGGAGCATAGAAAGCGAGATCATGTGAAAATGAGTTTAAATCTATTTGATTTTCTTATCAACCTAAAAGATAAAGTTTATATCACCTTATATAATTGTAGGGAGGAGGTAAGTAGTGATCGCCCACACAATCAAAAGAATTCTACTATTCTCCTATTTAATTTTACGTAGTTTTTTTGTTTTTCCATGTTTCCTCCCGTCGTACTTGTTCCTCTCATGATCACGATATATCTATAGCGTAGCTTGTGCTCAACCCAACAGTTTGGAAGTGGGCTCCAGCAATTACACGACATTTTCAATTGCCTAATAGTTGCTACTCAAGAGTCATGTGAGGACCACGATGTGATTACCTAACAACCAAGACGACACCGACTGCGACGTACTTGCAGACCATGAATTGGAAGGTCACATATATATGTTTCTTTATAACACTTTAGTTGTAACATTGTTTTGTGTTACTATAGGGTATATATTTGGCACACATTTTACATGTTCCATTTATGTGTTACAACATAGTACAATCTTTGTAACATTTTACTTGTAACATTAATTTTGTGTTACTATAATTGTTCTCAGTAACACATTTTTATAAAACAAGTGCTTTGTGTTAAACCATTGTCTGTAACACATTGTTTTATGTTACTATGGAATTTCTTTGTAACACATTGACGAATGTGATACAGGAATGTATTACAGTATGCATGTTTTGTAGTAGTGTTTATAGGTTCAGTACTTCCATTGTGTGTAAGTTTCTCTTTTATCAGTTAACCTACGCTCATATGTTTTTCAGTTAAGTTTTCTAAAAAACAGAAAGGGAATGGATAAAAATACTAGGTGCTTACATGTAACTAGATTATAATTTTTTTCTTATTTGTTCTGTAGAATCAGGGAAAAGGAGCTTATGGTTAGAGACTATGGAAAAGTAGATTGAATATACTCAGGCTTAGTAATGTAGCTGTGATAACAAGGGACACATGGCAGGAGATTTGTCTGATTAGGCCAGTTTAGACTAAAATTATGAAAATCCTAGCTGTTCAAAATTTGCATGTACAAATTTGGTGTGCATACATCAGCCACTGTACTTATTCATTAATTCTTATGTAAGCATTTCATTGGCTCACTCTTCTTGGGGAAAATTCCAAAGCAGTTCACTAAGAACTATAGTTGTTTCAACATTTGATTTAATAAACCCGTACATATCCTATATCAGTACCATAAATGCTGGAGTTGGTATCACCTAGGCCTGTTTTACATAGAAGGATCAAAATTTGAACATTTCATACTACGACATCCATGATGCTCTTGCTCCGTAAGACATAAAGTCCATTAGTTTAGCAGTACTTCAGATGATTGTATTTCACCAGTGCCTTTCTTAGCCAGAGCTTTAAAAATATAAAATTTTGATATGTGTGTATAATTACTATTCCACATGCAGATGTAAAATGCGCACCAAAAAGTTAATGGCGTGCGTAAGTAAAATTACCGCCAAACACATGTAGAGTTACTATCAGTTGTAACATTACACAACTGGCAATAACACTACATGTGTTTGGCAGTAACCTCACTCACACACGACAGTAACTTTTCGCCGCGCATAGTGCGCCTATGCGTGCAGGCGTAGAATAGCACAACCTATATATATATATATATTACTATTCTGCGCGCAGGTGTAAAATGCGCGCCAAAAATTTACTGTCGTGTGTGATTAAAGTTACTGGCAAATATATATAGAGTTATTATCAGTTATAACACTACACAATTGGCAGCAACTCTACATGTATTTTGTAGTAACTTCACTCACGCACGACAGTAACTTTCCATCGTGCACAGTGCGCGTAGGCACAAAATAGCGCAGCAGTGTATGCACGTTCCAACAAATTTTACCACCTGTTAGTTTTAGATCATGTAGTATGATAAAATTTTAAAATCCGTAGCAACGCACGGGCATTCAGCTAGTTAAAAAAATAAGGTCTACATTCAGATCAAAATGGATGACATTTTTGTCTATGCGTGGTCAACAGAACACATATTTTGCAGCTAATTCAAACTTTGAAGTCATAGTAAAGATAACAAAAGTATAATGATATGAAATCATTTTTCACGACAATGCTATATCATTGTGCCATATTTATGTTTCCCAGTTTAACAAAGTTTACCGCACAACAACGGTTGCAACATACATTTTGGATCGAAGCTACGCGCTATTAAATATGCTTTCTAGAAATTAAGTGTAGTTGACAGTGATGACGTACTCTCAGCTAATATGTGAGACAAAGCCAGCACTGTTTCGCACCGCATTTACAAAAATAACAATATGCCGAGCGTATTGACAAAAGTGTCGTTTCTACCGTCCGGGGGCCGGGCGGTAGCGCCCGCGAGGTGACACACGGCACTACCAGCCATGGGGCGGCAGGTAATTAGTTTATGAGTTTTTACATATAAGAAATGAGCTCTAAAAATTACGAAATTTTATGTGAAGCCTCCTGATATAATAATAGTTATTGTGCAATTTTTTAGGAATTTTATGTGGTCCAAATTTTCCACATTTATTAAGGTTACTTTTATCGTAATTATTGGCCTGTTGCTGCTATTGTGTCATGTTAATTCAGGCCTTTTTTGAAGTGGGTGACCTCTGTCCTTCGCACATATGTTGACCTGTTGCTGCTATCTTTTCTTTTGCACTGCGTGCTTCGCACAATTGCCACTCTGCTCGTGTCTTCCCGCCTCACACGCACCCTCGTCTCCACATTTGTCAATGTTGCCATGCTGTCCTCCTTCGCCGAAAGTGCTGCGCATCGATGAGGAGTCCTTAATTTGCGGGTTGAGTGCACCAGGTTCACTTTGCGCTCAGCTATAAATATGAACCTCTCGTAGTTGGTCATCGGTCATCTCAGTCACTCATCGCTTGCTGAGAGACTTGTAATTTTTTTGGATTGGTAGTCGAATTGTCAGAAATCAATGAACTATTCGTATATAGGTACATGCATATAATTATTTTTGTTGTAACGCTTACTACAGATCTGGTTGTTGTGGCTTCAGGTAGTCGCAGACATGGAACACTTGATAATGTTCTACGGTAATGGTCTTGTACAGGTTGGACCCAATGGGTTGGACCTATCAACATGCCAATACAAAGTGCTCCAGGCCGAAAGACTCAGTGTCATGTATATTCATGAGCTACGAAGCTCCATCCGAAGGGAGCTCGCCACAGAGTAGTGCTGTCCACTGGGCTGTGCCGGGCCGGCACGGCATGGGCCCAGGCTCGGCACGGCCCGTTAAGGCCCGTGTAATAAACGAGCCATGCCGTGCCGGCCTGCTGGCTGCGGTGCGAGCCCAAGCACGGCCCGAGGCCGTGCCGGCCCGGCTAGCCTGTTTAGCCAAAAAAATAGAAAAAAATAAGAAAAATTGTAAAAAAAATTGTAGAAAATTCAGAAAAATATAAAAAATTGTAGACATTGTTAATCACAAAAATAAATATTTGCAATGACGTAATGAGCTTTATTAACTTATTAAATTACATGGGATGGCTGCCTCATTAAAAACTTTACCAAGTAAAAACTCAATTTGAGAAAACCTTGGTAAAGAAAAAAGAGTACAGCCTATAAAGCTCATTAGTGACTACATGTGAAGAAAAATATTGAAAATCCTATTCATTGTTATCTAAATACAAATTCTCAAAAGATTCTTCTAAATCTTTATTATCTGCAGTATGTTGGAGTCTTGATTCAGCTTGTTCCCAGTCTTTGACGGTCAGAAGTACTTCGACCATCTCGTTGGAGAGACTTGTTCGTCGCTCCTCGATTATTCTTACGAAAAGACTGAATGCTGACTCCGAGGAGACTGTAGAGACAGGAACAGTCAACACATCCCGCGCTAATATGGATAGCACTGGATATGATACCTTCTGGGTTTGCCACCATGAGAGGATGTTCAACTCCTGCTCGAAGCTGACGCTATCACTGTTGAGATAGCTTGATAGGTCTCCAGTGCTTTGTCGCCTTCCTCCTAACTGCTATGTACCTACACCTGCACGAGAACTAGACGAAGAACAAAAAATCTTGCCCCATTGCATAGCCCCCTAGAGGTGCTAGGGACTACCGGGGGTTTTTCTAAACGCACAGACCCAAACTTATTTTCATATTTATCATATACCTCATATAATTTATTCTTAACTAATGTAAAGTATGAACAATAGTCTAAATCGGTAGCCTCACTTAAAACTTGTAAAACATTTATAAATTCTTGGAGTTTGGCCCTAGGATCCAAAATAAAAGCGAATGCATATAAAAGGTTTTATTGATCATATACCCTCCTCTTAGATGGAAATTCAGGATTTACCCTCCTAGCCCACGCGTCAGTGACTTATGATGACCCCATATGTCATTGAGGTGGGAGGGTAAATCCTGAATTTCCCAACTAAGGGGAGGGCGTATGATCCAATCCCCCCATATAAAATAGGAATTTCTCTCCAATATTTTAAAAACATAGTTTTCATGGCAACTATAGCATCCCGTAGTATAGGATCATTTTCAAAAGCCTTAGGTGAGTAGCAATTTCAACAATATTATGAACAATTATAGGAGATGTAGGGTAATATACTCCAGAAAGACAAAGTGTAGCTTTATGAAAAATTTCTAAAAAGGAAAATATCTTTCACCAACCCAATCGTCCTCAGTAAGTTCAGGGTCTCTAACTTGGGTTCTACTGGAGGAGCTACGAGATTGATGGCTTTGGGTGTGAAGGAAAATAGATAAGGTGCTCTTATATGGCAATATATGTTTAAGCATAAGATAAGTAGAGTTCCATCTAACAGGCATGCCTAAACCAAATTTTCTAGGACGAACATTCATTGCTACGCAAAAGCTCTTATATGCGGCTATTCGTTGGTTAGAACAATTAATAAGTGAAATTGCATCTCTAAAAGAATCAATACAAGCATTTAATCTTTTTAAACCAGATTTAACAATAAGATTAATAATATGACAAGCACAACGTTGATGCAATAAGAAAGAGTGTGCATAAGTATTAAACAAAGGAGTAAGAATTTCCACAGCTTTAGTGTTTGCAGCTGCATTATCTAAAGTTATAGAAAAAAATTTATCCGTGAGGCCAAAATCTTCTACAACTTTAATAATACTTTCTGCAATATTTTCAGCACTATGTGAAACATTAATTAATTTAAATCCTATAATTCTTTTTTCCATTATCCAGTCATCATTAACATAATGAGCAAGAACACTAATATAATCCTCTCTAGCCCTACCACTCCATATGTCAGAAGTCAAAGCAATAGAGAATGTACAGGTATGAAACATTTCTTTCAATTTATCACGATAATTGTTATAATATTTAATTAAATCTCTAGTTGTTATTTGCCTAGATACATTTTTAAATCGAGGGTTATGAGCAGTCCTAATATATTTTTGGAAAGCATCAGACTCACCAAAATTTAAAGGTAAATCTTGAGAAGCAATTAATCTACAAAGAGATTCCCGAGATACCTCTAGGTTGTACTCCCACGTACGTATCGAGCCGTCGGGTTATATTGCAGCTGTGTCTGGCGCATTTGTATTCCTTGCCTTTTCTTGCAGCTTGCAGCATGTCGTTGTAGATGACCCGTCCCACCTGAAGATTTTGCACTCAATTCATTACCACAATTTTACAAACAGCATACCTCACCAAAGTCCCATCAATGTCGGTCTTGAACTTCTTATCGAAATCATTCCAAACTATAGATGTACTAGCTCTTGTTCACCCGTGCTTTGAGTCGTGGATGCACTTGTTGAGCCAGCAGAAGATGGTGTAGGACCGAAATGGCAACAGAGGGGGGTGAATGGTGCCTTCAAAAACTCCCCAAGTATTCTCACCAACTTCTTCTCCAATAGCTACAGAAGCTACGAAGACAGAAGATGAAAGCTCGCTGGAAACCGAGAGGAAGTCAACTGAGACTAATCAAGAATGATGGAGTCGGCCAAATCCCAGAACAATCGATACCTTACTATGTAGTCGAACGACTCCCTGCTGTGACCGAAGCAGTTTCAGAGCAGTCGAGACTTCATAGTGGAATGTCGATCGACAAAAGAAAGAACACAATAACGACCGAAGACAGAGAGAGCGTGCGTGACTATTTGCACAAGGACCCAATCGAAATCTCTGCTCTCGGGAAGAACCTGACCAAATGGTCTTGAGTATGGATCCCAGTTCAGAGCAGAAGAAAGCAAGGTAACTCGAGCAAAGGGCTTACTCAGATCAAGAAAGCCAGAGCACAAATGAGAACCATCATCTCAGACATACATGGAAAAGGATAAAGCAGAGAAAGCACAAACAAACAATCAAACAATTAACAGAACAAAAACTCAACATAGAGGAAGAGAGATGAATGATTGATAATGGAGGTTTCTACAGCCACTCCAACTGGGAGATACATGAGCACACTTGCTCCATCCCGAGAACCCACACACTCACAGATAAACAAGAAAGAACAGAGCAACTCGGGGATCAGAATCTCACTGAGCACCCGAGCTCTACCCTCTCTATTTATAGCCTTTTGCTACCGGGGGAACCTGTAAACCCCCACCTAACACCAGGTTTTATCACTCGCTTTACCCACTAGCGAAAACAAACTTCCAGTGCTTTACCCGTTAAACCCAACGATTCCACTACGTTGCCCGTTAGCGCCAACAACTCCTGTGCATTGGCAGAGACACAGCTTCCCTTTGCAGCTTTCTGCATTTCTCCAAAATGCCACTCCGCTACCTTCCCGGAAGCTTCCTCCTGCCTTGCCAATCACGCTTGCAACCACCTCACAGACCTCGTCATCTTTGGCATCTCCCAGCCGCTCATGACCTCAGCACCCCCGTGCCTAGTCTCGACTATCCATGCCTCACCACGACTAGTCTCAAAGTCCTGCAAACCATCACAGACAAGCAAACATTCATAGCACCGCACAACACATGTGTTCAAACATCTGTACCAGAGAAACAGAGCTCAAATCATAAACCACAAAGTCAAAACTGCATTCCGACCGGTCAAAATGATGAACCATCCAATGTACGAGGTCTATGATTTCAACACAAAACCATACGACCAATTCCCAGCTCAAACGATCGATCCTATAGGTCAAACAACCGGTTTCAAGGTGTCTACGACCATGTTCAGGATTTTCGGACACTTCCGACCGCTTACGACCTCAGCCGCCACAACCGACCGCGCTCCGAGCGCTTCCGACCAAATCCGACCGCGAACGACCGCCTCACAACATGGTCGAAGTTCGCCGACTTCCCACGTGGTCGCAGTCGAGGTCCGTCGACTATCGACCGCAGTGATTGAAGCCTCGACCTCTGACTTCCTCTTGCGCTAATGTGGTCGTAAGGCGCCGACTCCTCAATGTGGTCGTTCACTCGAGCGCCGACTTCTGACCGCAGCAGTCGTAGCTTCGACTTACGACCTCAGACCGCGAGCAACGTGGTCGTAACAGGCTTCGACCACAGCCAGCGTGGTCGAATAGCCTTCCGACTATGGCCAAACCAGTCGTAAACTTCCCTGGTGACCTACGACCACGGCCAGAGTGGTCGTAAATGCCACAACGTGGTCGTACAGCCTTCCGACCACGGCCAAAGTGGTCATAAACACTCCGACTGACTTCCGACCACAGCAAAACCAATAGTAACAGCTCCTAGTGCTTTTTGACCACGGCCAGAGAGCTACGACAATGGTCAAAACCGGTCGTACGCCCTCTTGAAGACCCACAACCACAGCAAAAGAGCTACGATTTTGCAGAAAACACTCAAATCAAACTCAAACTTTCAAAAGCAACCGTCAATCACTCATCACAAACATGGGGCATGTCCACATGGTCTCTCAGATGGATCGATTGGACCCTGCGCCACCGGGGCCGTCGTTTCTTCGGCATCTCAAGTTTGTACATGTGGACCTTCCGCGGATGGATATGCTTGTTGAAACGATTGCATATCCTCCGCCGAGAGGCCGAATTCAGAGAGTTGAAAATCGTAGTTCTCCATTAAATCGACTACAAATTGAAATAATAAAGAACGATTAACTTACTATTAAAGTATTAAACCAACAAATAATAGCAAAAAATTAAACCAAAAAATAATACCAAAAAATTAAAATAAGAGTATAAGACAGCATTGTTACCTCCTTTGCACCTCCCACAAAAATCTTTGAAGATTTTTGAATTTTCGGAATTTTGCCCAAATTTTCACCAAATTTGTGCAAACACTTTCGGACTTTTCAGAGCTAAACCGAGAGAGAAGAGTGAGGTTTGAGGTGTGGAGAATGGAGGCCGGATGCTCCCCTATTTATAGAAAAAAAATTCAGATTTTTCCGAATTTTTTGCTATTTTTTCAAATTTTTTACCCCCCAATAGTCAAAAAATGGCTATTTTTTGAATTAGCCGTGCCAGGCGTGCCGTGCCATGCCGTGCCATGCCGGGCCGGCATGGCCCGATTGCTAAACGGGCTGTGCCGTGCCGGCCCGCCATGTCGCACCCTCGGCCCAGGCACGGCCCAGTCCACCGTGCCGTGCCGGCCCGGCCCATTTATTTCCATGCCGTGTCGTAAACGGGCCGGGTCTACAGTGCCGGGCCGTGGTGCGGCCCGGGTAGGCCCGACCCTTTTGGCCACCACTACCATTGAGGTAATGGTGATAAAACTTGCCATCGAGGGGATCACCTGCATCAATGGCGTGTGGGAGCTCATGAAGGTGAATGGCACTACAGCATGGAGGCAATACATGCAAATTGCCTTCCAGCTCGAGATGGCCATTTACGGGAGGCCGATGGTGTACCTAAGTTTCACGCCCCAGGAGTCTGCAAATGTTGATGAGCCCAGCCCCTCGACACCCGGGAAACCACAAGCGGAGCTTTAAGATGATACCATTGAATGTGTTGTATCAAAGGGTATACTCGCCCCTGATTTCATGAGGAATGAGGGGTTGGAAATGTGGTGGTTAGCTCGAATTGACTGCCACGAGTATCTACTGAACCAGCCGCTTGGGTTGGAGTCTGAGGAGGATACTGACCCAGGCCTAATGATAGCGAGGATGACGGACAGCAGGCGGTTGCTCCACCTGGGGGAATTGTGTCATCGGAGGTGCCCTATGTGTCCTCCAGGCATGATGATGTTGTGGTACGTTCCCTCATACTGCCGCATGAAGAAGGGTCCCCGTGGGGGTTTGAAGCCAACACCCTCCTAGTTGGGCAATGCTTCCCTAGCAAGGCAGCTGTGCAACAAGCTATTGCATGGTACACCTTGTCTATCAATCATGTGTACCGAGTGCACGGGTCCAACCCAGCCAATTACGCTATGAATTGCGTAGTGGAAGGCTGCTTCGCAAAGGTCAGCGCTCAACGAGCCAAGATTTTTGGCTCAGCCTTCTCGATCAAGACGATGATCGAGCACACTTGCGTGCTCAGTGAGCCCCTACGCCATCATCGGAACGTGACTTTGGCATATGTGGCAAGCATCATTAGCCACCTAGTTGCAGTGGACATTTCCATCTCCCAGAAGATGCTCATGTCAGAAGTCGTCAATGTGGTTGGCATCCAATCAGCTAAAGTAAGGTCCGACGAGCCAAGCACAAGGTCATTGAGTCCATGTATGGGATGTACGAACAGGCGTACAACCTTGTGCCGAGATTACTTCACCAAATAGCCGAGTCAAACATTGGCACGCACATAAACAAGCTTGAGCATCCAGATACTGACGAACGACCCAACTACTTCATACTGGATCGGCTATTCTGGGTTTTTGCCTAGGCCATTGAGGGCTTCAAGTTTTGTCGTCCTGTGCTCACGATGGATGGCACTTTCCTCACAGGGAGTTACAAGGGAACCATTCTCACCACGGTGACAGCCGACACGAATGACCAGTGTAGGACCCATATTTTACAATCTAGAATCCTCTATGATTCCACCAACTATTCCCTAGATCAGTAGATAGTACTCGCAGATACAGTACTGAACATCGAAATACATATCATACGGAAGCGTAAATATAATAGTAGACTTACTCATAGGCCGAGTAGGCCAAAATCAATAAAATGCAGCACAGAAATGAAGCACACAGGTGCGACCCTCAGGACATGCCCACAGGCAACCAACTGGGGGCACGTGACCTAGTTCTTGACACCTTCATCTTCTTCACCATTATGACCAAGTGTAGTGCTGAAGCATAGTAATCCATCTCCAAATTCTGGATTAATTGAGTAAGTGAGGGTGAGCACAAACCACCGTACTCCACAAGCCAATTCACAGGATGCAAATAGTTAACATGCATGGCTTATCAAGGAAAGGTTCGGGTTATTTTATTTGCCATAAATTGCTTTTAAAATATGATACATAGAAATTTCCTAAAACCTAGCAGTTTGTACTAAAATATAATGTGTGAAAATGCAATAATGATAGTGATCCAGATACCATCCACCGTTACATGGTTTCTGCACCACATGTTAACCTTTCAGTGTTATACCCGCTTCCCTTATCACTGGGGCGACACCTAGGGCAACACAAATCAGGGCTTTCTACTGCCCTCCTCTTTTCCAATATCACCCACAAAGTTTTTGAAATAGAACTATATCTGGTTAAGTTCCCATGTCCGCCCTTGACTGTGGGCATGGCTATTCGAATAGTTTTGACTCTGTAGAGTTTGTACACTTTCACCACAAGAGACAATCCTCTCATTGCTCCACACGATTTATTAGTCATGTGGTTGAGTAGATCATCACAGTAACTTTTCAAAGTATCTAACCCCTTTTGTCATCTCACCCTATGGGCTGCTCCCACTTGCGGTGGGTCCCATACGTTGCGCGGGATGTAACCACGGCTACTAGCGCATTCGGACTCCACTCTCCACAACACTAGTATGGCTGGTTACTTCACCCTCCTCTCGGTGTCCTTTTAGGCCTCCCCTTGCCCTTGCAATACCCACTCCTTTCCACTACCGGTGAGATGAGTCTGGGTGTTTTGATAGATTTACTTAGCCAAGATGCAATTTGCAGACTTGTGGTTGTAGTATTTTACACAGGAGGTCATGACAAGATTCAGTCCATAGTGATATCTGGGCGATTCTACCACAATCCTTACACCGTGCTTCCACTGCACCACATACCAGCCCCTATACCATCCGCCCAGATGTTTAAGCAAGTTGGGGTTTTGGGGAGTATAAAATAATCATATCCAAATATACGAGTCATTCCCACCATGGCTTCCCAAATTAGCTTCTCATGATTAAAAGTGATGCTTGGGGCATTTTGGTGCCCCCAAGTATCTAAACAGTGCTAAGCATGGCGTATAATTATAGGCCTAATTTTCAAAAGTTTTACTATTATAATTTTGCTAGGGTGACAAGGCTCAAATATCCAAATGTTCCAAAGGAAGTGTAATACTAGCAAGTCGAATAATGGACATATAACTAGTATCTTTAAACAAACATGTAGTTGCATAAGAAATAACAGCATGCAGTTTGATAATTTAAACAAAAGTAAATTTACAGAAAAATGTAGGATCAACATGATCAAAGTATTGACTCGCCTTGCGCGGTTTACCGCTGTCTTGAACTCACTCAATGCTTTCTCATTCTATGGGCTTGAGCTTCTGGTCTTTATCTTCACTTCGTCCTTGATCTCGCTTGATCCCTGATTCTTCGGTCTCCAATTTCTAATTATGCGCTAAACAACTGAATCCAAATAAATCCACACAACTCAAAAAGTTCAGATAAATCCAAATAAACTCAGTTTAGCTTTATTGTTAGTTAATGGACGATTCAGGTGATTCGAGGCAAGGCTGATTGGGTACGGGGTATTGACAAAGTCGAAGGGGTTGCAGTGAAGTGAGAAAATGATAGCAGGAAAATCCGCCGAGATGGATGTCAAGAAGGGTTCAGAATATAGGAATATTCATAGGAATATTCCACTTCAGATTTGAGGATGGCTAGGCATAGCCGGTGGTAGAATACGATGACTCGATCTTTTTATTAATAACTTCTTTTATTATTTTTGTCTTTATTAAGGAAATTCCATGAGTCAGGTTAGACCTATGAATTGGTGTACGAGATTAGCAGAGCATTATTTTGTCGAGCATTAATATTCATGGCATATGTTATATATTCAAGAAGGGTTCAGAATATAGGAATATTCATAGGAATATTCCGCTTTAGATTTGAGGATGGCTAGGCATAGCCAGTGGTAGAATACGATGACTCGATCTTTTTATTAATAACTTCTTTTATTATTTTTGTATTTATTAAGGAAGTTCCATGAGTTGGGTTAGACCTATGAATTGGTGTACGAGATTAGTAGAGCATTATTTTGTCGAGCATTAATATTCATGGCATATGTTATATATATGCGATGTATACAATTTTTAGCTTACCGGATTAATCTTAAGGTCTGGGTTTATAGCATTTTGTGGTGCGATATTTTATATACCCTTAGTTATTACTAGGCATAATTTAATCTGAATTAGGATCCATTTATACGGGTCCTAGCTTGTTACGTAGGGTCATATTTTAATATTACTATTTAATTAAATCTACCAATGAGATTTATGTAATGGTGGCATGTTAAATGTTAGGACATATTTATTTATAATTAAGGGTAATCTTCATTAAATTTGGACATTTAACCAAAGATTTTTTCTTCATTAATGCCTTTAATTAATAATTAATCTTGTAGATAATTATTCAAAACACATTCGTTACTCATATATGCCAACTAATCCAAATTTAAATCTTAAATAATCTTGTTTTATATCCTAATCAAATTCATTAGCTTCCTATATTATTTCCCAATTTCCCTTAATTTTTCTTAATTGAAAAGGATTAAAGAAATTAAAATAAAAAAGATGAAAAAGGGTGCGGCCAATGGAATTCGAACTCAGGACCTGAGGCCAGAGTGTTTAACGCGCGCGAGAGCAGCCTTGCCGGTGGAGAGCAGTGGCTGGAGGGGCGTTGGTGACCGCCAAAATAGGTTGTAGGGGAGGTGAGCAAGCTATAGGAGGTGGCACATTGGTCGGGGCGGTGACGAGGTGGGCGGGCGGCAGCTCATAGCGGATGATGGCGAGGTGGCCACGGGGTGACGGTGTCGGCGTGGAGGAGAGGGGGAATTGAAGTGCACGTGAGCTATAGGGGGCACAGGGGAAGCTTACCATGGCGTTGGCCAAGCGGGAGAGGGGCCGAGGTGAGCTGGCGGCGAAGGCCATGGGCGGCGCGGTTGGGTCACCGTGGAGGGGGAGCTCTGGTGGCAGAGGGCGTCGACCGGCAGTCGGGGAAGTTTAGGGGCATCGAGAAGCTGCTCCCACAGCGAGAAATCGAAGGGAGGTCAACCGAGGAAGAGTTGGCGGCGGAAATGGCGGCGACGGCCCACGCATGAGCGAAAGGGGAAAGAGGTAGGGGAGGAAGGGGAATGGCGCGTGGGGAGCAATGGGGTTGTGCAGGAAGTGAGGGAGAGGGCCAAGGCCACTTATAGCCGCGGAGGGAGGCGTGGTGGCGGGCTCACAGGCAATGCGCAGGCACAAAGTGCGGCGTGCGGAGCACAAGGTGAGGTGACGCGACGGAGGCATAGGGCGATGGCGATGTGTGATGGCAACGGGGCAGGCGCGGTGGTGGAGACTATGGGCGATGCGGGAGAACTGTGGGCGACGCAGCACATGGCTGCCACGAGGAAGGAGCGAGGAGCAGAAGGAATGGGGAAAAGGAAGGAGAAGAAAAAGAATGGAGGAGGAGAGAAGGAGGCTGGGCCCACTGGCAAGGAGAGGAAAGGAGTGAGAGAGAGAGAGAGGAACGGGGGAAGAGGAGAGGGCCCGGTTCGTAGATGAGAAAAAGAGAAGAGAGAGAAAAGGTGGGGCCCACATGGAAGTGAGAGAAAAAAAGAGAAAGGGAAAGAAAAGGGAACAAGAAAGGCTCAAGCATTATTTTGAATTTTGGATTTTTAATTTTAATTTTAATTTGCACTAGGATTTACTGATTTTTGGAGTTTTGCATGTTATTCAAATTTTGTATTTTTATTTAAGCTTTGTATTTAATTTTGGATTTTCAATTCAAGTCTTGGTTCAAATATCTAGATACAAAAGCTAACATTCCTCTATTTTGATTTTTATTTTGTTCTGAATTTGTATATAAATTTTGAATATTTGACCTTGGGTTTTGTTTGCTAATTGAATTTAAAAGAAGGAATTTTTGGTTTAATTGTTTAGATGCGGTTGTTTGATTTTCGGTTTGAGTTTGAATTTTTATATTTTAGTTTGGATTTGAGTGTAATTTAAAATTTGTTTAGAATTCATAATTCATTGTTTTTATATTATTCCCATATTTTTTTATTAACACCATTATTATTTTCACCTTGGATATTATTTCTCATTATATTTATTTGCATGCAACAACACTCAAAAGATTTCAAATAAATATTCAGAAGAATTTGAATGCCAGCAAAATGCAAGAAAAGTTTTAAAATTCCATATTTTTGAACTTTCAAAATTTAGGATGTTACAACCAGCTTCTCCCAGTGGCATTTGCCATTGTGGAAAGCGAGAACACGTCCAGTCAAGCTCGTCTGGTCACCACTTAGTGTCATAATCTCATGTATCTTTTACTGTGTCGCATTAATTCATATTTGTACCCATTTGAGATGTATTTGATAATGTTTGTTCATGCATATCGATCCCTCTAGCTTAATGCACATGACACAGCATTTCAATGTCCACTCAAAAAACAGCAACCGTAACGACGCTTACACCATTTAGTTACATGCTTTACAACATTGAATATAACCATGAGCTACAAGCTATAACCTTCTCTATACATGCCTATTGGTAGAAGGTGCCTCATGGTACCCACAAGAAGTGTTGCTGTGGGGGGCACCTCGGACGTGACTAGTCATCGTTGTAGTGGCACACACACATGCAGCTAGGGTTTGCGCAACAACATGTGGGATCATATGAACTTCCTATATTGACGACCTCCTCGTTGCCCCTTTTGCGTTGCATCTATTGCCGGAGGTCGTCGTTCTCCTCATTGAGACTACCAATCTGCGCCTCCATCTCTAAGATTCGCTCCCACAGTGTATGTGTTGTAGGGGTGGCCCCCACCTAAACCCAGCAGGTCTGTTAGAAGGTTGTAGGGCCCAAAATGGGACATATGTAATGGTTTAAATACCCCTGACAAGGAGGTACCAATGTAAGGGCACATTTGTAAAAGCACAGCCCATATGAATACATATACCGAGGGAAGACTGGAGGGAGGAGGACGATTCACTCTCTCCCAACTCTCCACTACCACATCTCTCTCTGTTTGGTCTGTAACCACAACAGTTGGCGTCGTCCGTGGGGAGGACAGGAGCAAGCCTAAAATTCGAAGAAGGATGGCACCGAAAAAAGCTTCGTCGACGGCGGCAAAGGGAAAGGAGGCGGCTGGACCGGAGCGTCGCGGGGGTACCAAGGCTTCGACATCAGCTGTCACGGGCGCGGGTGACGGCGCAGGCGCGGTGGTCGCGGGCGCCGACGCTCGCACTGCGATGACCGACCCCGCCACTAGCGCCGCGACGACCAACCCCGCCAACGCATCAGCGACCAACCCCGCCACCCTCGCCGCAACGCTCACCGGTAGCGCGGACCGGGTGGTTGGAGATAGCCACAACGGAGCGACCGGCAGCTCGGGAGCTCGCGAGGCGATCGTACCTGTGCCGACCCGTCCGCCGGGCGCGCCGGCGGCCCCGCACACACCAGCGGTGGAAAGCGCCCTGCTGACGGCCCTCAATGCGTTCCAGCGGGAGCTAGGGGATCTTCGCGGGGCTGTCCGAGACATGCAAGAGGCCCGGAGCCAGCAAGCCGCACCAGTGGTCGCGCCAGAGCCCGCGTCGGAAAGGGCAGGTAGCCGCGGCGCCCCGACGTCCAGCCGTGTGCCGCGGCGACGCGCCGATCCAGAGTCCCCGCTTTCGGCAGGACTACAGCAGGCGGCGTGGCCCAAAGACTTCACATTCCCCAGTGTCATCGAGCCTTACAAAGGCGATACGGACCCCCGCGAGTTCGTGCGCGTATACGAAACCGCAATTGAGGCCGCGGGTGGAGACGACATCACAAAGGCGAAGGGGCTCCCCCTCGCGCTGCAAGGAGTGGCGCTTTCCTGGTTTTTTACCATGGAGCCAAACTCCATCTACGCGTGGGAGCAGATCCGCGACCGCCTTTACAACAACTTTCAAGGGAGCTATGTCGAGCGGGTCGACGCAGACCAGCTCTTCGCAGTAAAGCAGAAACCTTCAGAGAAGGTCCGGGACTACTCCAAGCGCTTCGCGAAGGTGCGCTGCCAAGTCAAAGACATTAATGAGACAACCGTCATCAATGCGGCCATACAGGGCCTTCGCCCGGGCCCCATGGCCGAATACAACGCGCGGAAGCCTATCAAGACAGTCGCCAAGCTATTCGACAAAATGGAGGAGTACGCGCGGGTAGAGGAGGAGGCGCGGAGACGCAGCGCCGCCGCCCCCGACCTCGCCCAAGCAAAACACTTGCCACACGAGGGGGGCGAGTGATGATTCCCCGAAGCAGGGCCGCAGACGAGAACCCCGGGAGGCCACTCCCGGTGGTAGCGATACCGGGGGGCAGGAGGGCTCTTCAAGGGGCAGGCGCAAGCCCCGACGTCGCCAGCGCAGGCCACAAAAGGTCCGCCATGTCCTCGGCATCGAGAATGCCCCTCGAGGACCTGCCCCCACCTCGTGGGGAGGGGGCCGGGGATGTGAAGACGGACCAGATCGCGACGGGCGACCCCGCTTGGAGCAAAAAATTCTAGATTACGGCAAGTGGTGTGAGGTGCACGGTTACGGCGACCACCACACGAAGACGTGCGTCGAAGTCATGGAGTTGTGACGGACGGCGGCCGGAGCTCGGGCCGCATCTGAGGAAGGCACGGAGCGTCATCACCGGAGGGTCCCTATCGTGGGTGCCGCCCCGCGACATTACCTTCACCCTCGATGACGCCAGGGGCGTGGAGTTCCCTCACCAAGACCCTTTAGTCATTCAGGCTCACATCGCAGGCCATGACGTCAGGCGCATCCTAGTCGACGGGGGCAGCTCCGCGAACATTCTGTTCGCGGGGGCCCTCGATCGTATGGGAATCCCCCGAAGCCACTTAGAGCAGTCAGGAGCTCCACTTCAGGGCTTCGGAGGCCAACCGCTGGAGGCCATAGGACACGTGTCCCTCCCAGTTACATTCCACCAGGAGAATAACACCCGAAGCGCGCATGTCATCTTCGATGTCGTAGACATCCCGCACCCCTACAACGTCATATTGGGACGGCCCGCCATCAACTCCCTCGAGGCGATCCCACACCACGCCTTCTTATGTATGAAGCTCCCAGGCCCGGAGGGCGTGATCACTGTCTTCGACGACCAGGACCTCGCTAGACGAGTCGAAGTCAGCAGCCGGGGTTTACACCGACCGGTGCACGTCCTCCCAGGCAGGCTCGGCGATACGCCCTCCGCTCCGGGATGGACACCTAAGCCTCGGCCCGAGGGTGGAGTCAAAAAGGTTTCGCTCCAGGCGGAGGGCCAGTTCGTGTCCATTGGCGAGGGGCTCCCTACGGAGGTCGAGCGAGACCTACTCCAAGTGCTTCGGAACAACGCCGACATTTTTGCATGGTCACCGGAGGACATCAAGGGCGTAGACCGCGAAGTAATCGAGCATCGCTTGGCGGTTCGCCCTGACGCCAAGCCGGTCAAGCAAAAGCTTCGTCGCATGTCCATGGTTCGGCAGCAGGCGGCCAAGGTGGAGGTGGCGAAGATTCTCCGGGCCGGGGTCATTCGCGAGGTCCACCACCCAGAGTGGCTCGCCAACCCTGTATTGGTCAAAAAGGCCAGCGGGGCCTGGCGTATGTGCATTGACTTCACGGCACTCAACAAGGCGTGCCCAAAGGACAATTACCCCTTGCCACGCATTGATCAACTGGTCGACGCTACCGCCGAGTGCGAGCTAATGAGTTTCCTGGATGCCTACTCTGGCTACCACCAGGTATACATGGCCGAAGACGACGAGGACAAGACCAGTTTCATCACACCGATTGGGACTTTCTGCTTCGTCAGGATGCCCTTCGGCTTGAAGAACGTAGGCGCTACCTTCACCCGCCTCGTCGCACTTGCCCTCGCCACCCAGCTCGGGTGGAATGTGGAAGCCTACGTCGATGACGTGGTAGTCAAAACCCGGCAGCTCGCTTTGCACGGACGGGAGCTCCAGGAGACCTTCGACAATCTCAGGAAGGCCGGCATCAAGCTCAACCCCGACAAATGCGTCTTTGGCGTGCAGGCGGGCAAGCTACTAGGCTTCCTCGTATCCGGACGAGGCATCCAGGAGAATCCTGATAAGGTCGAGGCCATCATGGGTATGGAGCCGCCCAAGACGACGAGGGAGATCCAGAGGTTGGCGGGCCGCATGGCAGCCCTAAGCCGCTTCCTATCTAGGGCGGCGGAGCGGGGTCTGCCATTCTTTAAGACACTCCGCGGGTGCGACGGATTTCGTTGGGATGAAAACTGTGCGGAGGCCTTCAACGAGCTCAAGAAACACCTGGCGAGCCTCCCCACTCTGGTCGCCCCAACACCAGAGGCTCCCCTCTTGCTCTATCTGGCCGCGTCGGCCACAGCGGTCAGTGCCGTCCTCGTCCTAGAGGAAGGCGCCGTACAGCGGCCTGTGTACTTTGTATCTGAAGCCCTCCAAGGAGCCAAGACGAGATATACGGAGCTTGAAAAGCTCGCTTACGCGTTGGTCATGGCCTCTAGAAAGCTTCGACATTATTTTTTGGCTCACCCAATCACGGTGCCTTCCTCGTTCCCCCTGGCGGGATGTTACACAATAAGGAATCCACGGGGCACATCGGCAAGTGGGCTGCCGAGCTCGCCCCGTTCTCCTTGACATACGCCTCGCGGACGGCAATCAAATCTCAAGTTCTCGCCGATTTCCTCGCAGAATGGACTCCGCCAGCTCAGCCCGCCCAGAAGCATGACGACCCAGTGTGGACGCTCACCATCGACGGAGCCTACGGCGTCGCGGGCGTAGGCGCAGTGATTGTTACGCCCGAGGGGCAGCGCCTGTTATACTCGGCGCGCCTTGCGTTTCTGGCCACCAATAACACAGTTGAGTATGAAGCGCTGCTCTTCGGCCTGACGAAGCTCAAGGCAGTTGGTGCGCGGCGCGTGCTCGTCCGCACGGACTCGCGTTTGGTGGTAGGCCACGTAGACCCCGAGCTGGCCAAATACCTCGCGGCCGTAAGAGCGAGGGAAAGGCATTTCTTGGGCGTCACGGTCAAGGCCATCCCTCGCGCGGAAAACGAGCAGGCCGACGCCCTCGCAAAGGCGGCCAGCCAACAACTGCCACCCCCTGACGGGGCGTTTTACGAAGTGTTACCGCAGGCGGCCATCGCGCAGGACAACCGGGACGCGGCTCTCGTGACATAGTGTTCATAGGGAGGATCGATCCAGCGGACGAAGTCGCATTTCACCATCTGCACAAAAAGGAGGGTTAACATGAAAGCGCTATTACCAGTAAGACAAAATAAACTATTGGTTAATTATACGCCAGAGTGTGGGCATCGGAAGAAACGTCGTCCGCCATCAAAATGGCCATCGAGGACCTGCACGACTGCGTCCTCCCTATGTTCGCATTTTGGCCATACCGGTTGAGCCCCCCTGTTTGGCCTCAAGCAGTAGTTACGGCTGAAGTCCTCCCTCCTTTCCAGGAAAAGGTCTTCCTTTAGCGACCCTGCTTCGACTGGCCCCTCGGTGTCTACCATGCTATCTTACTGTACGATGCAGAAGATTCTTCTTCCTACAAGAAGCGAAACATAGTTTAGATGAGCGATGAGCCATTGCGATAGCTCTGCATTTAAAGTGAGCGAAAAGAGAATCCCATGCGTTCCCACCGGAAATTACGGACGTGTTATCAACATGCACCACCACAGGCGACAGCGGATACCACGGTAAAAGTGACATATGTGCGCATGATAGAGCGGGCAAGACAAGGTGACATGGCTAGACTAACATTTGTGCCGATGAGGGAGCGAGCAAGAGGGGCCATTATATCAAGCCAACACATGTCCGAATGACATTACTACTAATGAGAGAGCGCGTGAGAGAGGCACATACAGAGAGAGTGACAATTGTGCGAACCAAATAGCAGCAAATAATATATACCACGATTGGCCGACACATGGCACTTAAAAACAAGCGTGAGAATCGTTAAATTCATGATTAAGTTAACCAGAATAAACATGGCAAATTCAGACCACATAAAATTCCTAAAAAATTACACAATACCTACTACTATATTGGAAGGTTTCACATAAAATTTTGTAATTTTTGGAGCTCATTTGCTATATGTAAAAACTCATAAAAATATCATAACTTTATGAATTTTTGAGCAATATTCACAACTCATAAAATTACCAAAAAAATTACACTGTAAAATACGTTGTCTCAGGGACTGCACATAAGTTTTCGTAATTGTTTGAGCTCATTTGATATATTTAAAAATTCAAACAATTATTAAACAAAAAAATTAGGGTAGATAATTAGGCTGGCTAATTAGCCGGCCTAATTACCTGCCGCCCTATGGCTGGACAGCAAGCAAGCCTACCGTCTGCCCCCCGGGCGTTAAGTTGCTTGCCGTCCAATGAGGTGGTGGCAGGCACCTGTCGTCGCCGCGTGTCACCTCATGGGTGCTGCCGCCCGGCCACTGGATGGCATAAATGATATATTTGTCAATACGCTCGGTACACTACTATTTTATAAATACAATGTGAAATAATGCTAAAAATGGCTTTGTCTCCTAATATGTTAGTTTCCCATATAACGTACATATTTCTAGTGATGTGCTGTGCCTCCATGCATGCTTGAAGTGCATCAAAACAAAACACTTGGTGGTTGTACCAAAAAGCATAGGTTTTCGAGCCAAATCTTATCTGTATCACACCTAAACGTCGTTAACCTAAATTAGCCATCTCTTTTCTTGATACATACTATCTAGTAAACAAATGACGAACTACTAGACCAAATTTTGATGTAAGGTCCGACTTCCGGCTTCTGTTTTTACCTTTTGGTTACAAATATACTATAACAGTTGTTAGCTTTTTCTGAGTCAAAAACAAAAAAATTGTAAAAAATAAGAAAAATTAAAAAATACTACTATATCTTTTAGAACAATATAAAGTACTAAAGAAAAAACAAAAAATACAAGAAAACTAAAAAAACTTAAATTAAAAAACTAATATATTTCAAATAATCTTTTAAAAGCTAGAAGCCTAAGGCTTACCGCTCGGTTGGGCTGAAAAATAGTGGTTTATGGCTGATATTGTACTGTAGCTAGTTGAAATTATACTGTAGTTGAAGGTGACTTATTTGGCGTAATTAAATTTAAAAAAGTTTAAAAATAGAAAAAATATGTTAGCTCATCACGGACAACGTAAATAAATACAGGAAAAAAAATTAGCAAAAAGCTAAAAAAACTAAAAGTTCAGAAAAAATAAAATGTATAAATAATAATAAATACATGGAAAATTTAAATCGAAATGAACAGGACTTAAAGCCGTGTGTTGATCATGATTGTTTCACTGGTTCACTTTCGGTGGTTTGCGTATTACATGAATCGGCTCGATGTGACTGGAGTAACAGCGTATGCTGAAACAAAGCCTCCGTACGACGTGAAGCTGATCCATCTCAGAAAAGCCGAAGTAAAGCTTTTGGTAGGCAGTCTGGACTGATTGACTGATTACCCTTTAAAGTAAAAAAAGAAATCCTCAACCACTACATGGAAAATACAAAAACGCCCTTCGGCCCACTCCGTCTAGCTACAGGTGTAGAAGTTTATAGAAAATATTGTTCGTTTTAAATCCGTACTTGTACAAGGATTTAAAAACTGGAAACGCAAAATTTCGGATCCCCTCCAGTACCTGTTGTCGGTTTTAAACGTCCAGCTTTCATCAAATAAAATTTAAACTCAAAATTTAAATTTAACTGATTTTTGACCGGTTACCATCAATTTGACCATTTACTGATCAGAATTACTGTTCATCAATTTAAAATTAAAATTTTATATTTAAAATTTTTTCGGACTGATATTTTTTACCTTTTTCTAACCGGTTACCCCGTTTTTTTAATCCTTGCTTGTGCATAAACAGTACACGCTGATGTCTTGTTCGAGTAGACGGGAAATACTTTACCTTCTTGATTGTACTTTATTTTCACAAGAAAAAAGTCTAGTGATACATCTTCGAAAACTTCACTTTACCTTCTCTAATATTATATTATAATAGACAAATATCACTTCAACTTCGAAAACTTCACTTTACCTTCTGGATTGTACTTTATTTTTACAAGCAAAAAGTCTGGTCATACATGCATGCTTCGAAAACTTCACTTTACCTTCTCTAATACCAGCTCAGGTTTCTTGATTTCTTCTTTGACAAGGCATCCAACTCAGTCCCCTGTTGACTCAGCATAGTAAAATGAACCATCTATCGCCGGGGATCATGGGATGGGTCATACGATCATTGAAATTGAAATGAGGCCCTAAATCTTAATAATGCTGTGCAAATAATGGAATTTGAACACTGACCCAATAGTGTGCGGGTCACCGAGCTAAACAGTCTCGTGATGTCAAACTTCATTAGTTATATTGTTGAGTTTTGCCCAAGAGCATGTAATACTAGCCACGGATGCGTGGCGTCACGCCACGCTAGTTTTTGTGTTGAGCTAAGTAAAAGAAGTGAAAATTTATAGGGAAAAAAGTGTAGGTTTTTTCCGTAGAAAAATGATGGTGTTTTTGTAATAAAAGGATAGCGTAGAGGGGTTTTTTGCAAAAACCGAGGGTCTTCTTGGAAGAAATAATGGTTTGTTCGTAATTGTGGGAAATTGTGGATTGGTGCTCAGTAAAAAAATGTGTAGCTTTTTTTTGTTCGTAATGAATTATGTGCGTGAAACTTTTAGTTTTGGTATGCTGGTAGATAAGATAAATACATTATGTTTTTGTGAATAGATTATATTTTTGTGCTGTATACACTTTGCTAAGAAATCGATAATTTTGCGCAGCTTGGGTACTTTTTGTTGAGGCTATGTTTAAGGAAGCTACTGCAGGGTGTTGGGAGAGCAGCTAAGATAGAGAAATAATAGTTTGTAGTATATTGGTTGTAAGAGCTACTGTGGTTGTTCTCTATAAGCTAGCAAAGCGATTGCATATAGGGAGCTAATTTGATGCACAGTAAGTTACCCAGTTTAGTATAGTTATGGTGATAATATGAAGATCAGGAAATGTGTAAACCAGTAGCAATTGAAAAAAAAATGTGGTGCTGAAAGAAGGCCTGAAGAGTAAAATATGTAACAGTTTTATGCAGAAAACAGTATATGTTCTGGAGGATGAAGAAAACGAAGTGGTCTCTGAGTATGCCGAGGTAGGCAACAGTGAGGTAGTTAGATTACAACATAATCTAGTTTTGGCAGTTTGGTTGGGAAGCCTAGCTTAGCTGGTGACACTTTGTATAACAAAATGAGTGTAACCAGCTGGAATCAGCTTTGTTGCAAAGAAGAGCCTAGTGACATGAGAACAGCTTAGAGCAACATGTGTGTTAGCCATCCTAATCCGCTGCTGTAGAGCTGAGATATAATGCAAGCTGTGAGCAAATTATCTATCATTCCTAAAAGAGACAAATGAGTTACAAACAGCAGTATACATTATTTTGTTAGGCTGTTTTTAGCAATAAACAGCTGTATGGAGATATATATTGGTATGTACCTAGTGTTATTCTTCAGTGTTTTGCACCTGGGAACAATTCTTTTGCGGTTTTGCTCTTCTTTGCAGATCGCATTACTCTGCAAACAGAAAACAAGGGTAAGAATTGCAGATCTAAAATGTATGTTATGTTGTTGTTTTTTGTAGTGGTGTTATGAACAATGTGGTGGATAGAAAGGAAACACCTTTTGCTTTCTTCTGTAGATGAGGTAGGTAACTCAGCTCTGTCAGACACAAGTGAATGATGTGTTTTTTTGTCAGAGTGCAGCGCCGATGCAACCTTGCAATACATTTGTGAATGGTTAAACATAAATATCTGTATATAAGAAGTATTTCGTGTATGAGAAATGCAAACTATGCAGATCTTTGATATAGCAAATACTGATGGTATTTATTTTCTGACCTGTGGAGTTTGAAGAGCTGTTGCCATTAGTGGCGTAGATATTTGCGCAGATGTGTTAACAGGAGGAGCAGGTGTTAATGGAGGAGTGATAAGCTCTTGTTCATGGTGCGCAATGGTTTGTATCTGTCTGGGCGCCACTGTTGAAGTTTCTGGTTTGTTTGTCAGTAGGAATGTGTTTTGATCTGGCTGAGATGTTACTGATCGTACATGAAATGTTGGGATATCACTTTGGAGCGAGCCTTCTCACATTTGGACTATTACTTCATATTTTCGGCCAATAATCGCTTTGATCTCATCTGGAATGCGTTCTCTTTGGCCCTCGGTTGCTGCAACCAAAAGCATAGGTGGTTTCCCAATTAGTTCTTGACCGATGTCGCCAAAGAACATGAACTCTACATGGACACGTGTTCCTTGCTCATTGCTTTCAGGATCAGTTCCGTACACATTTATTTTGTATCTGTTGCAAGATTTGGAGAACATATTATATACTATTTTTTTGCGATTGTTGGCACAGCCAGTAGTAAAATGGTGAGAAGTAAAGATGCATGAAGGGTTGTATACCTTGGTTCTGCTGTTGTACCATTACATCGCTGGCATTTGTATCTGTCTCCATCTGGGAAAGTTTTTTTCCCAGCATGTAGAGCATGATATATACCACCATGAATGTGCTGGCACTAGGTCTGCGATGAGTATGGTAAGTTTGTATCGCTGACCCTGTGTGCAAGGTAATTGACAGTCATTAATTTGTAGTCTATGTAAAAGGCAAGATGTAATCGTAAATTTAAAGTATAGAGTTTTGTTGTACCAAAACTTCGTGAGGTATAAGCTCTAGTAGTTCACGAACTGTCGTGAGACCTGGAACGTTCTGGTTTTGCGAATTTCCTTGCCATTCAATTTGGTGTGAATGGGTAGCAATTCTGTAAAGGACATTATTAGCAAAACTGAAAAGAATGTAGAAATACTATGAAAATACAATATTGTTCGCTGAATGGTTGCGTAATTGATTTGGGAAAAAGCGATAAGCAGTACAGGGTTTGTAGAGCATGTATTTCTGGTATCGGTATGTTGATATACCACTTTGATGCAGAACTGCTTTGCAATGCTAGCTGGCCTGATTATGTATACAAAATAAGTAGTATGTGTTAGGAATGCAGGAATGAGAGGTAAATAAATAAGTCTATAATTTTTTTGTGCATAGTCAGTAGACAGTGGAGAGGCTATGTTCTTGACCTGAGTATGTACCAACAGACATGCCAACAAAAAGAGCAATGACTGGTGCATCTTGAGAGTTGGCAAAGAAGAGCTCAGCATTAAATGATTCAGCATGATGGCCCCATAATGTTATTATTGCTGTTTCACTGTGTAAAAGCTGTGAGCTATAGCGCTTTGCTAAAGTTGATAGAGCAATGATAGAGGTATAGATTATGAAGCGGAATAAAATGCAGAGAAGTAAAGCCTGTAGAGAATATATGTACCTTCCATCTGTTATCTTAACAGTGCGTTTAATTGTTGGACCTAACTTTGTGACTGTTTCCATGGGTGGTGAGACAGCAGTGATAAGAGCAACAACATCTAATGTATATGTAGGTTAAGTGAGAATGGTAACAAAAGAGCTAATGTAGGTGCATAAAGAATGTGCAGGAATTGTATAGATATAGCTGTAGTTATACCTGATAATAAAACCTTTTTTTCGATGCGAGTGTGCAGAACAGAAAAAGGTACTGCATTATATGCGTAAACAGGAAAATGATCTGGTTCTGGTAGAATTTCGTTAACCTTTGTGTACTTTGAAAACCGAGCACAAACATCATTGTCAACTGCCTTGTATGTTTGTTTTGTTTCAAGAACTTCAAAGTATTCAAACTCATAGATGGATCCTTCTTTTAGCAAAGATGTAAACTTGTCAATCCATCTTTTGGGAACTATTCCTTCCATAGTATTGCCCTAAAAAAAGGTTACAGGTAATGTTGAATGAGAGAGAGCTGTATTACTATATGTGCAGGAAGATGCAAGACATAGTAATAACGTGATAGAAATGTGATGTATGCGAAGTGCAGAAGTGGTAGACAAAAAAATAATACAGTTTGTATCGAGTGAATAAGCTAATTGGTTAAGAATTATATACCTGACTATCAAGCATAACGAAGTCTAGGTGGAATACATCTGTTGGATCTTGTGGATTTTTAAATTCCCAAAGCCGTGCTAGACGAACAAGAATCTTCCATTTGTGTGAACTTGGATTGATATGATTTAGTAATGTATACATTCTGTTAAAGCTGTGTAGAATACAAAGTTATGGAGTAAGTAGTTTAGAAGTAGCTATTTAGTGTCAATTGCGAAAGCACCTTTGTATGATAGAATGATAATACTGTGAGCTATATTAATGAAACAATGATTATATCTAAAAAATCAGAACATAGACTAATAGGTTAGTGTGAGCGATATATATAAGCAAAAACTGGGAAAAATATCATGGGGGAGATGTTTAAATGTATAGGTTCTTATGGGGCATGGTATTTGGTATGAAGCCATATAAATGTATTTAGTAAATTGTATTTAAACTGTGCATATTTTTTCTGGAACATGCTAAGATATGTAAAGAAAGCAGATAGAATGGAGAAAAAGGAGCGCATTTTATGCTTCTGTACTGTAGGCACACTTAGGTATGAGAACATAGAAGGCTGAATAAGAGAAAGAACAATTATATGCAATAGTGTTGCTAATGAAAATGTAGACAGCAATGTGAATGATGCATATAAGAAAGCAAAGGAAGAAACATAATATGTGTAATATGTATGAATAGATAGTCACATATGTGACACGCTATTTAATATAAGCTATTGTAAACACATTTAGTAAAGTTCAGTTGTGAGCAGTTTGTTTGTATGCTGTGCATGTTTTTTTCTGGAATACAGCAAGATAGGCAAAGTGTGTAGACAGAATGGAGAAAGAGGAATGTATTTTATACCTATGTAGTAGAGGCACAATTAGATATGAAAAGATAGAAGGCTCAAAAAAAGCTAGAATAATTAGATATAATAATGTTGGCCAGGAAAATGTACATAGCAACATGAGTAATGTATATAAGAAAGCCAAAAAAAAACAAACATAACATGTGTAATATTTATAAACAGATAGTCGCATATGTGATGGATTATGTAATATGAGGTGCTGTAAATACACTGGGTAAATCTCATCTGTGAACAACCTCTTTGGAACATACTGGAGTAATCAGAAAGTGTAACTAAAGCGGAGAAACAGGCAATTTCTTACATATAGGAATAGAACACAATTAGATATATGATAGCAACAAGTGAAATACAAACTAAAGCATGAAAATAATGTATATATGGAAGCAATAAAGCAAAGGGAAAAAGTATGCTATGCACAAATGAGGCATATATAGAAGCAATAAAGGAAAGGGAAAATGTCTGGTATGCATAAACAAATAAATCTGCATGTTTTGTATGCTCTAATAAAAAAATGCATTCACTAAAGCGCTATGCATAAACAAATAAATCTGCATGTTTTGTATGCTTTGATCGAAAAAAGGTGCATTCACTAAAGCCCACCTGTGCTGGACTGTTTTGGAGACATATTGAAACAGTGGGTATGCACATATAGCTCAAAGGAAGGAGTATGTAATTTGTATTGACGGAAAACTATATATGTATAGATTAGTATGTGGTTTAGAAAGGCAGATGTGTATTCGTTAAAGACGTTGTGTGTAACTGTTATGGTTAGTATATAGTAAGAGATTTTGGAACAAATCTTTTAAGCTGGGAGGATGAGGAGCGAGATGTGGAAATATTAATAGCAGAATATATTAAATTGAAGTAAGCAATTCGTTGTATACTATATTTTTGGTCTCAGTGCAAGCAACACCCTTGTCATTTTCAATAAGTATCTTCAATCCTGAGCGAGATGTAACTCGTGATATTGCCACATATAATTGTCCATGACAGAAGACCGGATTTCTCAGATAAATCCCAACTTTGTTTAGAGTTTGGCCTTGACTTTTGTTAATAGTCATTGCATACGAAAGTTTGATTGGAAACTGTCGACGTTGGAGAGTAAAAGGCCATCGAGGACTTATTGCATTTAAAACAATTCTAGGAATACAAATAGATTGACCAATGTTGGTTCCAGTAATAATACGTCCTTCAAGAGCTCGATCACCAAGTCTTGTAATAATGAGTCGTGTTCCATTGCAAAGACCCATAGATTGATTTATATTTCTCAACGACATCACTGGAACACCTACTTTCAAACAGATAATATGTTGTGGAAAGCCATTGATTGTTATAGAATTCAAGAATTCGGGTGGATACAAAAGATCAGCATCACCAATGTGACTATCTGATTGAGATATGGAATCAAAACTGAGATACTCTTTTGTATCACCAGGTATTCTATCAAAAATAGCCTTGTTTAATTCATCAGCGACGGTGTTTGTTGGGCAAATAATTGCTCGTTCTGCAAGGTTTGCACTATCTTGATAGTTGATATGTAATGAATCATAGATAGTATCCACAATTGTATCCACATTGTTATTGTTTGGCAACAATAAAAGATCATTTGGGATAGTTATCCAAGATGGATGAAGTTCTCCTTGCTTTTTAATCATTGGAATCTGGCCATCTCCAATACTAAGCACCCATTGAGCAAATGTTGAGAGAGCATCACGCTCTATAGCTGATAGGTGTGGACTATGAAGCCTCATATTGGTAGATAGTTTTAGTATATTAATGTGTTGCCACAGTGAAGATCTAATAAGTGAAGCTTCAATAATTTCTGTTTTGGTACCACCCTCAATAACAAGCAAGATTTGTTGGAAATCTCCACCAAGAACAACAAGCTTTCCACCAAAAGGTTTAGTGATGCAGCTAGGATCTTCAATAGACATAATGTCACGTAATGTTCTATCAAGCGTTTCAAAGCAATGCCTATGTGTCATAGGTGCCTCATCCCACAGAATTAAAGAAGTTTTGATAATAAGCTCAGCAAGCATTATTGTTCCTCGTGCTATACTACATAAACTTCTTTCATTGATATCAAGAGGTATTCTGAATCGGGAATGAGCTGTGCGACCATTTGGTAATAAAAGAGAAGCAATTCCAGATGAAGCTACAACAAGGACTATTTGGGCTCTAGCTCTTAGTGTTGCTATAATAGCATTCCAAAGGAATGTCTTTCCAGTACCACCATGGCCTGATATAAAGTAAAAACCACCTCTGTTATGACCAACAGCTGACAGAATTTTCTCATATATAGCAGATTGGTCAGCATTTAGTTTATGGCATAGTGTTTCAGCTTCTGTTGCTAGGCTAACTCTATCATATGCTAACTCTTCGGTCACAAGTCGATTTCCAGAAGTAGAATCACTATGTGATAATTCAGTGTTTATATTGTATGTGCCAAAATTCAGTCCATTTCTTGAGAACATAAGAAATAATTCTTTTATTAACTGAGACTGTAAGTAATCATTTGGTATGGGATATGTTCGATTTTGTAATCCTTGCTGTATTCTGTATGCTATATCATCAACAAAGAAGCACCAATACTTATCAAATAGATTCTGAGGACTCATTACATTGCAAAAGGATAGCACTATCATAAAGAGGTGTCTAAGTTGATGTGGTGTAGCCCAAAGAACTGTCTCATCAAACAATAGATACCATTCTGTATCGTCACCAACTAAACCACGAGCTTTGCAAGCCTCTTTAAAGCTAGGATAGCATACACCATTGAAAACTCTAAGATCTTCATAACTCTGTGCACCACTGACAACCATTAAAAGCATTCTTAGATAGAACAACTCACCAGTACTTGGGTGTACACTATATATCCGACCAATCTTTGATGTTGTGCGTTTTCTCTTTTTCCATCTCCTGTTAGTAACATCCCATGTCCACTTGGATGGAAACTGATAATAAGTGTAGGATCTTGCTTTTTCAAACTGTTGATTAGCAATAAACCACTCGGTTAATGTAGTTTTATAAGCTCTAGGGTCAGAAATAATCTGCTGCGGGTCTGTTTCTTCATGATACATAACCTTATTCATACCAGGCATATGTACAGATAATCGTTCAACAGAAGGCATTCGGCCATGTATTTCGAATTCAAATAATCGCCAGATTGCTTCACATGAAGATAAGTATCTATATTTTAATGCAGAAAAAAGTAAGCATAAATTAAAAAAGATGTATACGAAGATAAATGTGTACATGTTTATGTAAGAAAGAATGAGGATGAGATATGAAAAGAGGGAGTCTTAAATAATTTGGTGCAACAAAGTGGAGTTTGCTATATGGATAGACTATTACCTGCATTTAATATAATTGGCAATTTCGTCTATCCCTTGTTTAGGTTGTGAATCAGTGAAATCTGATGGCTGGGCAGCATTAGAAAAATTCACTTTTGCTCTATCTTGACCCTTAGTAAGATATTTAAGTAAATACTTCACAAGATTCGTCTTATTGCACCACTCAACGTTGATATGAGCTTGAAATTTTTTAAGCAATGTAATGTTGTATGGAACAACCCATCTATTATCTAATCTGATTCCATTTTTCATTATGAAATGAGGACCATCTCGTCGACGATATATTGGAAAGCCAGACCTATCAAGTGTTGTTTCTGAGCTGAACTGTTTAGGATAGTGTTTTGAACATAACCCATCTTTCATACATGGACATCTCCTATTAAAGTCTCCGCATGGGCCGTGCATCATAAATTCGTCAACAAGAGCATACCCAAGTGGATCAATAGCTAGATCAGGAATCTTAGCACATATAAGGCTATCTATATATTCAGCAGGTAGGTTTGCATCATGATGAGCTAGCCATATAAGGGTATGAACATGAGGCAGACCTCTCTTTTGGAACTCAATAGTGTAGACAACTATCATAAATAAAAGAGATAATTCAGAATGAGGAAAAAAGCATTACTATTAAGACAAAGAAAACTATATGTATGGAAGAAACAATAGGCTAACCTGCTCACACAGCCCCAAAAGTGTGTCCAGCTTTAATGTCAGAAATATATTCTGTGAGCTTCATATGGAACACCCGAGTTACAATATCAGAACGGTCAATATATTTCTGACCAGGTTCATATTTAAGGGCGTCCATAATTTCTGGCCATCGCGAATTGCATGTGAAGGTAGAAAATAGATCAGGAGCACCATACTCACGGCAGATGGCCATAGCGTCTTGATAATTAAGTGTATTATATCGAGGACCACCAGTAAAACTTGCAGGAAGTAAAACCTTTATACCAATGTTTTTGCCTTGTGATGTGCCTTCCCCAAGTGCATCCGAAATGCCTTGATATGTTTCTGATCTTAGGACATCTTGATTGAAAAAATGGAATGAAAGCCGATTTGCTTCAAGACATGAGTAACAATCGACCTCTATTTGATTTGAGAGCCGGCCACAACATGTATAGGGATTTGGTTCATTTCTTCGGTAATGACATTCGTAACAGTAGTATTCGAGCATAGATACCTCTTCTCTAGCTGAAGACACATTGCTATCCATTTCTTTATATTTAATACCAAGATGAAATCCTTTTTCCCCATATGGAAATAATAACGGATATTGAAGAGACATCAGAGCGGGATTTAGAGCTGAGATTTGTTTGAGCTCATTGTGGTGAGTCTCAACAGTCATATCAAATTTGTTATTTTCTAGAGATAGCTCGCCTACGACTAAAGCAGCTAGCTCAGGAACAGTTGGTAGAGAATATCTATCATCGTGACTATTAGCTGAACCAATTAGGCGAATATAAACTTCTGGGCTTTCTTGAGAAAATAACCGGTCGCGTGCCATTCTGAACTCTCTGACTAACAAATTGTAGCAATCAAGCATGGCAATCAGGGCAGCAACAATATCAGGATCTGGTTCATTATGTGCACTATCTTCTTTATCAAACACAGACAATCTATTCCCAATTTCGTTGAACGTATCATAAATGTATAGCTGAGCATACTGGGGTCTCTGGCCCGGTGCGGGAATTAAGGAACCAATACGATGATGAACGACACCATTTATACGAAAAACATAAGGACCTCCACCAGTGTTAATAGTTTTATCAACATCTACGCCCAAGGAAGTGAATGCAAACAAGGAATTGTAGTGGCGTATTAAACGCATAAATTCATTTGAGCGAGGGCCTTTGTCAAAACCAATAAGTTCACATAGTGGGTATGGGAATTCTTTATGTGGTGGAAGAGAGACCTTTCCACCTCGGCAACATTTATTATAAACAATTCGTTGATGTTTAGAAGAACTCCTATGTTGAGATCTTTCTTGAAACCAAAAAATAGCACCACATTTATTACACTCATAGTCTGGACCGCCATAATATGATCGATCCACATACATGGCTGAAACAATGTAATAAAAAGCGTATTGAAGAAAGAAGAACAAACAAATGGAACAACGATGTGAAAGAGCCGGAGAAAGCGATACACAAAAACCAGAAGCAGACAAATCATGTAATGCAGAGCATATTGTTGGAGCGAACCTTTTAGCGAAGAAATTTGTTCTTTAAAAAGGGAAACACCTGCTTCTCTAAATGAAACTGTATTAAAAGACGTCACGCCACCTGAAATGCGTAAGAAATGTTGTACAAACTATGCAAAAAAGCTATGCTGAAATCTCTATAATTGGAAATAAGGGAAAAGTAAAGAACACAGGGAAAATGTGAAAGAAGAAACAGGTATGGAAAAAAAACATTTCCAAAATTTTATAAGCAGAGGTGAAAGAAAAGTAAGAAACACAAGAATAATTTGGAAAGAAATAACAAAAAGAAGGCACCTGTTCTACCAGCACTGCGAAGCAAATTCGATAATCTTCTTTTTTTCCTATTATTAGCTGCCTCAGCTGAGCTAACCAATGGTGAAAAGTGGTCTCCTATTATGTATAGAGGCACGGGAAAAAATGGTAAAAAATAGGAACATGGAGCAGAAGCAAAAAAGAGGAAAGAAACAGCTATAAAGACTGTAAATAACCATGGCGACGCTTCCATGGAAAGACTGTATTAGCATCTGTGGCAAACACTGTATAACAACAAAACAAAGGGGGGAAAAGAATAAGTGAGCAACTGAAAGTATGTAAAAAGTTTGGAAAAGGTAGACAATTTGGTGCACATAAGGTATATAGTATTAGGAACGATCATACATGGTTGTGATGTTGTCTGTGGAAGCACTGGTGGAAAAGCGGTAGACAAAGCATATCTAGAAGGCTGTGATGAAACTACAGAATCAATTGGTTGCTTTCCACGTAAAATTTCTTCACGGTGGGCTTTAGTAGAGGATGACGGATCCATAAAGTCAAATAGCAAGAAGCAAAAGAGGAACAATGCAGATATATGCTTAGCACTGAAATAGAGAAAGATGAATGCTTGAAAACAATGTCAACAAAAACAATGCAAGCACAGAAGTATTTGTAAATATGCTAGTATATAAGACCACAAATATGGAGTGCTTTAGCTGATAGCATGTTGGAAGAGATTAGGTAAAACATGTAGACTACAAATATGTATAAATAGAAGTACAGTAGAATGATTATATATGTAAATATAAATAAAATAAATTGCACAAAAGCGACGATAAGACTATCACCATAATAATGACTAAATAAATACGTTAAAAGCTAAGAAAAGTACCTTATGAAATTGCAGGCTTAGCACTGAAAGAGAGAAATCCAAATGCTCGAAGATAATGTTGAGGAAAAGAATAGAAGTATAGTAGGATCTGTAAATATGGTAACAAACAAGATGAGAAATGTAAAGATGCCTTGCTTATGCCATACCGTAATCTAAACAGTAGAAAGAAAATAGCTGAAACTATGTGAAAAGCTTGATACTCATAACAACTCATAGCAAACGTTGACATCGATAGTATCTGAAGCTATTTACTAAAACCATAACTAAATAAAGTCACACATGAAAGAAGCTTGTATGAAACAAATAAAGAGAGCAATAATTAGAAACAACTACTATAGACAGTGTAGAAATACATAAGGAAACGCAATCTGTATATATGGCACGAAACAAGAAAACAAACACAGAGATGTTTTTAACAAAATGATAAATAAACGAAACCACAGATGAAAAAAGCAAGAATAAAGCATAATTAAATTGCGAATTATAATAGGTAATAACAAGCATTAGTGTATAGCACAATGTAGACATAAACAAATAATCATGAAACGAACAGTATTTAAACCATAATAGGTAATGACAGGAATTACTCTGCAGCACAATGTAGGCATAAAGAAATAGTTATGACACCAATAGTATGTAAAATCATTTAGTCTAACAAAGTACGAATATTGTATTCAAGATTAGTCAACGAAACAATAAGTAAAGCATAGAGATGTATCAGTAGTGTTATAGAAATAAGTAAAGATAGACACTATTTTATAGCAGAACACAGTAAGCTATATAGAAGCGCCTCTGTATACCACCCGAAAAAACACAAGCATTAGAGCAAGAACAGCCGAAATTGAAATTTGTGATGAACCATAGGAGAAGTGAGATCCAGACTAACAAAGAAATGTTAGCGTTCTATTTTAGGCCAGCGAATAAAACAATAGCTGCATACCACTAAAATGGCAGCAATAATAAAAGATGTAAGAAGCGAAAGAAACTACAATAGCAGTGCTGTAACAATAAGTAACAAAATGTGGTAAAAGGCAAGAGAAGATAGCACCTGTGCATAGCACATAGAAAAATCACAAACATCAGAGCAATACTGTAACAATAAATAAATAAATTTGACAAAAGGCAATAGAAGCACCTTAGAAATACGCAAAGATAGACACTGTCTTATAACACAAAGCAGCAAGCTATGTAGAAGCACACCTGCATAGCACATAAAAAAAGCACAAGCATTAGAGTAGGAAACAATAAAAAAATGGAAGAACCTAAAGGAATAACAATAATAGCGCTATAACAATAACTAAATAAATACGGTAAAAGGCAAGAGAAGCACATTATAAATAGGCAAACTTTTTGCTAGTGTCATATTCCAATCTAAATATTATATAGTAATAACACAGATGAAAGAAGCTAAAGACAGAAATGGGAAAGAGCTAATATGCACAATAATGAAGAAATGTCTATAACACTAAAATGACAGCAACAATAAAAGATATAAGAAGCGAAAGGAACTACAATAGCAGCGTTGTAACAATAAGTAAATAAATGTGGTAAAAGCCAAGAGAAGCAAGCAAATGGAATAATAATAGCAGTAATAGCTAAGGCCTAGGAAAAGTAGCATGCACTGTAATAAAAATTGTCTATAGCACAATACAATAAGGAATAATAATAATAGCGACGTAACAATAACTAAATAAATACGCCAAGAATAACAACAAGAGGAATAACAATAACTAAATAAATGCAGTGAAAAGCAAGAGAAACACATAGGAATAATAATAGAGATGGAAGAGACAAAAGGAATAAAAATAATAGCGCTGTAACAATAGCTAAATAAATGCGATAAAAGGCAAGAGAAGCACCTTAGAAATAGGCAAATATAAACACTAGTTTATAACACAATGCAGTAGCACTAAGCTATCTAGAACCACCTTTGCATAGCACATAAAAAAAATCATAAGCATCAGAGTAGCATTGTAACAGGCACACTACAAATAGGTAAATGCTTCGCTAATGTTATATTCGAATCTAAATATTACGAAGGAACAACGATAGCAGTGTTGTAACAATAAGTAAATAAATGTGGTAAAAGGCAAGAGAGGCAAGCAAAACGAATAATAATAGCAGTGTTGTTATAATAACTAAACAAATGTGCTATAAGATAAGAGAAAATATCAATAATAATAGGTAAGGCATAAGAGAACTAACATGTACAGTAACAATAACTAAACAAATGTGATAGAAGGCAAGAGAAGCATTCTAGAAATAGGCAAATAAGCTATACAGAAGCACCTGTGCATAACACATAGAAAAACCACAAACATCATAGTAGCACTGTAGCAATAAATAAATAAATCTGAAAAAAAGGCAAGAGAAGCACCTTAGAAATACGCAAAGGTAGACACTGTCTTATAACACAAAGTAGCAAGCTGTGTAGAAGCACACCTGCATAGCACATAAAAAAAGCACAAGCATTAGAGTAGGAAACAATAATAAAAACGGAAGAAGCACAAGCACTGCTTTACAACACAAAACATGTACATCTAACTCTAGATCACATAACAAAACCATAAGCAAAACATAAGCAATATGCACACTAATAACAATAAAAAATAGCAAATCATAATACATAAGAACAAGAACCAGTCTACAACACAAAGCATGTACGTCTCACGGTAGATCAGCTAACAAAAGCATAAGCAAAACATAAGCAAGATGCAGACCAACGAAGAAATGCAAACACTATGCATTGCTAGTGTCATATTCCAATCTAAATATTATATAGTAATAACACAGATGAAAGAAGCTAAAGACAGAAATGGGAAAGAACTAATATGCACAATAATGAAGAAATGTCTATAACACTAAAATGACAGCAACAATAGAAGATGTAAGAAGCGAAAGGAACTACAGTAGCAGCGCTGTAACAATAAGTAAATAAATGTGGTAAAAGCCAAGAGAAGAAAGCAAATGGAATAATAATAGCAGTAATAGGTAAGGCCTAGGAAAAGTAGCATGCACTGTAATACAAATTGTCTATAGCACAATACAATAAGGAATAATAATAATAGCGACGTAACAATAACTAAATAAATGCGCCAAGAATAACAACAACAGGAATAACAATAACTAAATAAATGCGGTGAAAAGCAAGAGAAACACATAGGAATAATAATAGAGATGGAAGAGACAAAAGGAATAAAAATAATAGCGTTGTAACAATAGCTAAATAAATGCGATAAAAGGCAAGAGAAGCACCTTAGAAATAGGCAAATATACACACTGGTTTATAACACAATGTAGTAGCACTAAGCTATCTAGAACCACCTCTGCATAGCACATAAAAAAATCACAAGCATCAGAGTACCGTTGTAACATGCACACTACAAATAGGTAAATGTTTCGCTAATGTCATATTCCAATCTAAATATTACGAAGCAACAACGATAGCAGTGTTGTAACAATAAGTAAATAAATGTGGTAAAAGGCAAGAGAGGCAAGCAAAAGGAATAATAATAGCAGTGTTGTTATAATAACTAAACAAATGCGCTATAAGATAAGAGAAAATATCAATAATAATAGGTAAGGCATAAGAGAACTAATATGTTCAGTAACAATAACTAAACAAATGTGATAGAAGGCAAGAGAAGCACTCTAGAAATAGGCAAATAAGCTATACAGAAGCACCTGTGCATAACACATAGAAAAACCACAAACATCATAGTAGCACTGTAGCAATAAATTAATAAATAAATCTGAAAAAAGGCAAGAGAAGCACATTAGAAATACGCAAAGGTAAACACTGTCTTATAACACAAAGTAGCAAGCTATGTAGAAGCACACCTGCATAGCACATAAAAAAAGCACAAGCATTAGAGTAGGAAACAATAATAAAAATGAAAGAAGCACAAGCACTGCTTTACAACACAAAACATGTACATCTAACTCTAGATCACCTAACAAAACCATAAGCAAAACATAAGCAACATGCACACTAATAACAATAAAAAATAGCAAATCATAATACATAAGAACAGGAACCAGTCTACAACACAAAGCATGTACGTCTCACGGTAGATCAGCTAACAAAAGCATAAGCAAAACATAAGCAAGATGCAGACCAACGAAGAAATGCAAACATAATGCATAGTAATGAAGAAATGTGAGCAATAACAGTGACATTCTATCTGCGCGAAACATATTGGCAACAATAACTGGATCGTAAGAGAACTAATGTGTATAATATAAGGAAGAAATGTGCGCAATACCAGCGATGGACGAAGCGAAAAGAATACTCTACAACACAAAGCATACACATCTCACTGTAGATCAGCTAGCGAAACCATAAGCAAAATATAAGCAACACAAAGCATGCACGTGTCACTGCAGGTCAGCTAACGAAAGTATAAGCAAAACATAAGCAACGTGCAGACCAAAGAAGAAATGCGAACATTATGCATAGCAATGAAGAAACGTGAGCAACAATAGTGACATTCTAGCTGCGCGAAACATATCGGGAACAATAACTGGATCGTAAGAGAACTAATATGCATAAGAATGAAGAAATGTGCGTAATACCAGCGATGGAAGAAGCGAAAAGAATACTGTACAACACGAAGTATATATACATCTCACTGTAGATCAGCTAGCGAAACCATAAGCAAAATATAAGCAACATACAGACTAACGAAGAAATGCGAACGCTATGCATACTAATCAAGAAATGTGAACAATACATCTCACTGTAGATCAGCTAGCAAAACCATAAGCAAAATATAAGCAACACAAAGCATGCACGTGTCACTGCAGGTCAGCTAACGAAAGCATAAGCAAAACATAAGCAACGTGCAGACCAACGAAGAAATGCGAACATTATGCATAGCAATGAAGAAACGTGAGCAACAACAGTGACATTCTATCTGCGCGAAACATATCGGGAACAATAACCGCATCGTAAGAGAACTAATATGCATAACAACGAAGAAATTTGCGTAACAATAACAGTGACATTCTATCAGCGCGAAACATATCGGCAACAATAACTGGATCATAAGAGAACTAATATGCGTACTAAAGAAGACATGTGAGGCTTATAAATACGGAACAAGAAGCACTACTTTACAATACAACACAGCAAGCTATCTCCAAGCACCTCTGTATAACACTAAAAAAACAGCAGAGATATTAGAGAAGTAAAAAAAATCTGCAAGTAGTGAAGCAATCTTACCAATAATGGCTAACACAGATCTCGGCTCGATAATATAAAATAAACCCTAAAAAAATTCTTAGAACGACTATATAACGAACCGCAAGAACAAATCCAACAAAAACCCCACCGTAACCCAAATCGGCTAGCACAAATGTAGGGTGACTAAATCGGCTAAAAAAACACGGCATAATCTAAAACGACTAACACAAATCTGTAGTTGACAGCATCACGTAAACCCTAACCAAACCCTAAGAAGAAGTATCCTAGCTCAAACACGTAATCCAGATTAGCCACCGTTAGGCAAAACGCAAAAACAACAAGAAGCAAACAAATGCATACGGCAACAGAAGAGCACCCGGCCGCCATTGTACAAATATAGGAAGAAAAACAAGAAGGAAGAAATACCTTGAACAAAAACGTAGACCAAAAATCCGAAGACACAAACAAACCGCAGAGCATGTAAGCGCCGCGCGGAAAGCGAGCAGCACAGACGAAACAAGCACACGAAGAAATGCCTGAGCCAGCGGCGCAAGAACAACCGAGAAGACGAAGCGAACGGACGTGTTGTGGTGGACAAAAGGTAAATGAATCCCGTGGGAAAGTCCGCACTGGCCTCGAAAATCCCGACAGGGCGCGTCACCCTTCTTCTCGAAGCTTTCCACAAAGCGGGCAAAGACAAACGGCCTCAACGCGTGCAAGCCGCGACGTGCTAACCAGCGAACGAAACCCGTGAAACGACTCGAACGCAAAGCAGCGCCCGAACGAGCAAGCCTGCTCACGAACACGCGTCGAACCAGCAGCGCACAGGCACCACGTGGCAGGGGCGAGCGACGGAGAACTCCCCCAACTTTGATTTACGAAGTATATGTTAGAAACATGTGCACTTATACGACTGATTCAATTCCATGAATACGTAAATTAGTTCACAGAAATCAATTCACGTAAACAACAATAGAAACAATTGAGACAATAATTAGTATAGCATGCGCCCCGCTCGGTTGGGCTGAAAAGCTGTGGCTTATGGCTAAAATTGCACTGTAACGACTGAAATTTCACTGTAGCTGAAGGTGGCTTATTTGGCATAATTAAATATAAAAAATTTAAAAATAGAAAAAATATGCTAGCTCATCACGGACAACGCAAATGAATACGGAAAAAAGAACCGGCAAAAAAACTAAAAGTTCAAAAAAAAGACAAAATTTATAAATAGTAAAAAATAAACCAGAAATCACGGACTGAAACTGAAAGAAGCGGGGCCTATATAGTGTAAAAGAGTGATAGCAACGACAATGCCTCGTGTAGGCCAATATAATAACTTGGACAACTTAAGAGAAAGTGCTTCGATCACGTAATCTGCTGAGATGGTGTAGGTGACGTTGCGAAGTCAGGAAGAAGACGGCAAGTAATCACACGAACGCTTCCCAAAAAAGTGATTCGCCGCAACCCATGTAGGATCAAGAGCGGCATGCTTTTCCTAGGAACTGTGCACGCTAGACACACGAACGAAGTAACCAAAATTAAGCAGCACAGTAGAAAAGGAACACAGAAAGGTGGTGGTTCTATTCTCGTATATTCTGCGAGACAAGTAGCTCCTCTTATATGATTCAGCCATCCCACAATTTCAAAACCTCGTTAACGTGCAGCGCAAAGAATGGAAACAAATTAATGTGTACCATAACAGTCACACACTATTACAAAATAAGTTATACTAGATACTTCATCACAGACGGTTCATGGGGAACTGTTTATGCTATTATTATCACACACGTTTTTAAAGGAGTGACTATTTGCCATCTGTGATGAGCTACTATTAAACACAGTTCGTATTAATAACCGTCTGTGACAGTTCACAGATGGTCGTTAACACGAACCATCTGTGATAGATAAAGACATCACAGATGGCTTGTAGTAAAACCATCTGTGATACTTAATAGACTGTTATTAATACAAATCGTCTGTGATATTTGCACACATTGTAGACATTTATTAATACGAACCATCTGTGTAGTTCACAGACAGTTATTAACACAAACCGTCTGTGATAATTACGAATTATAGACGGTTTTTGGTTGGACGTGTTAGGGATACGCCGTGTTATTAATTAATGTTAAGCCAGACCGGTCCTAACAGATCTATCTTCATTGCGCTGTATTGAAGGAGGCGACCGGCTTTGGGGAAGCATTCCGATTGTAAATCTAGTTGTTTATGGATCAATTTGTTCAAGCTTGGTGATTAGAGATTAGTATTTGTTTCTAATTTATATGCCTTGTAATAAAAAGAGATGATAGCTAAATTTAAATCTAACTTAATTGGTAGTTTTCTGCAATTTAAGAATGGGTCAGTACTCTTAGTTTACTTTAACATATTAATTCTTGCTTGATATATATTGCTTCATGAATAGTATGTAGCTGGCTAGCTATATATAGTAGCATTAATAATCTAATTTGTCACTAATCTATTACATGAGTAGTGTAGATGGACTGAAACTAGATGTACGTTTAGAACCGTGTTAGTGAAGAGTACATTAATGACGTGTCTGCTTTTAGAAGAGTGGCTGAGCTGGATATATTGAAGAAAGGGATAGAATATATGTACTGTCCGTGCATTGATTACGATAATCTGAAGATGTTTACCAACTCAGCGCAGATCGAAGTTCACCTGATTCGAAGGGTTTCAAAAAGGGGTATACATGTTGGACCAGTCATGATGAAGAGAAGATTATATATGAAGTTGTTGAGGGAGATAACAATATGCCAGTTGTAGACTATGCTTTCGATGAAGATAGATCGTATGATGACAATCTGGATCAAATGCTACACGATGCAGAAGGGAACTATAGTGAGAGAGATTTTAGTAAATTCGAGAGCTTGATGGAGAACATGGAGAAACCTTTGTTCCTGGGCGGTAAGCCGCAATGCACAAGTTTGTCATCTGTTCTTGAACTATTAAAATTGAAGGCAAGCAATGATTGGTCCAATAAGAGTTTTACGACGTTGTTAGGTCTCTTAGCGAACATCCTTCCAGAGGGAAATATATTGCCGAGAATCACCTACCAAGGCAAGAAGGTTCAATGTCCATTGGGAATGGAAGTACAAAGAATATATGCATGTTCGAATGATTGTATTCTCTACCGTAAATAGTATGCAAAATTACACATTTGTCCGGTGTGCAAAGTATCCCGATACAAGCATAAGAATGACTCCGATGACGGCGAAGGCATCGAGGTGAAGTAAGGACCTCCTGCTAAGATGTTGTGGTACCTGCCTATAATGCTCTGTTTGAATCGTTTATTTGCGAACCGAAAGGATATGATTACAGTGTTGGCACTCGGAGGAGCGTAAGAAAGATGGAATGATAAGACACATTGTCTATTTTGCCTAGTGGAGCAACATCGATAGGATGTTTGTAGACTTCATTGCAGACCGAGAAATGTAAGGCTTGGGTTGAGTATAGATAGAATGAATCCTTTCGGTAACATGAGCAGCCGACATAGCACTTGGCCCATGAATGTATATATGTATAACCTTCCTCCTTGGCTGTGTATGAAGCGGAAGTATATTTTGATGTCACTACTTATCCAAGGGCTAAGGCAACCTAAGAACGATATTGATGTGTATCTAGCACCATTGGTGAAAGATCTTGTGACACTATGGAACGATGGGGTACAGGTGTGGGATGCGAACAAATGAAAGAACTTCACTCTATGCGGCATGTTGTTCTGCATCATCAATAATTTTTCTACCTTTGGTAATCTGTCGGGATTGAGCACGAAAGAGTAACATCCTAAATTTTGGATGTTTAAAAATATTGAATTCTTAAAACTTTTTCTTGCATTTTGCTGGCATTCAAATTTTTTCTGAAAATTTATTTGAAATCTTTTGATTTTCGAGACATGCAAATTAATATATTGAGAAATAATATCCAAGTAAAAACAATAATGGTGCTAATAAAAGAAATGGACAAATTAAAATTCAAGTATTAGATAATGGAAACAAAAATTTGAAATTCAATTTAACTAGGTAAAGAAAAGAAATGGCTAAAGGAATATTTAAAACTCACATCTAAATAATTAAACTAAGAATTCAGAATTTTGAATATCATGCAAAACTCAAATCAGTAAATCCTAAATTAAAATTTAAATTAAAAAATCGAAATTTCAAATTTCCTATTTTTCCTCTCCTCTCACTCTCTCTTTCTCTCTTACATGTTAGCCCGCCTACCTTTTCTCTCTCCTTCCTCCTCCCTCCCGTTTCATTCTCTGTTGCCGCCCCCCTTCTCTTTCTGTAGGACCGAAATGGCAATAGAGAGGGGTGAATGGTGCCTTCAAAACCCCCCAAGTATTCTCACAATTTTCTTCTCCGATAGCTATTGTAGCTATGAAGAAAGAGAATGAACGCTCACTGGAAATTGAAGAACAGAACAAAGCAAGGTAATGAAAAGCAAAACATTCCAAGGATCAAAACTTGAGACCGGTCTGACCACTATAGCATTAGCGGTCTAACCGCCTAAGCCTGGTCGGTCTGACTGCCCAAACCCTAGCGGTCTGACCGCAATTGCTTCCACGGTCTGACCACCAAAGGAAGTGCGGTCTGACCGCCCTGTTGTTTCCGGTCTGACCGGGGGCAGAGAAACTCAGCGGTCACAAAGCAGAGCGGAGAAACTGAAGAGGCACCAAAAAATGAAGACACAGTAACTACTGCAAGACTGAAGCATAGAGCAGAAAATGATCATAGGAGAGCTGGCTTCTCAGGTCAGTGAAACTGAGGCTCAAAGTAAATAGCATACTGACCTCAGGAAATAAGAATACAAATTGAAAGAACACCTCTGCAGAAAATACAGATAAAGCAGAGAAATCAATCTGCAAGAGCTGAAAACAAAATATGAGGCTTAGATTGCAACCAGATTTTGATTTTCTTATCCTTTGGCCATGAGATTGCAAACCTAATAAAGAAAAAGGCTCTAATTCAAGAAGAGATCAAAAGCACAAGACTCCTCTGCTAACAAGACCCTAGAAATGGGAGAAGCAGAGGAATTCTGTTAGCCAAATTGCTCATGACCAGGATGTCTGATTTCTGCATAACTTGAGGTTCTAGTATCTTTTGATCATGGAACCCTAAGCACATTCAGAATTCATCCTCTGATTAACAAGAACCAAAAAACACAGATCCTCTATCTACGGAAATAGTAAACCCTTAGACCCAAAAAAAACAGAGGTAGTTTGAGCAGATGAAATCTTGAAAATAAAACTGTGGACGAAGAGTTTGCTCTCAGGTATAAGCTGGCCAAAGAACCTTGAGGAAATTCCTTGTTCAGAGCAACATCTCAGCCAAACCAAAAGAACTAAAAAATCAGAAAGCAAACATCAACCAGAAACTAAAGAAACCGAGACAGAACAAGAAAAAGGGAGGCATCATATCACTGGAAGAACAACTCAAAGATTGATGAGAAGACATGAATGATTGCATTGATAAGGAATTCTACAGCCAATTCATACATGACTTCACATTCTGGGCACCCACTCAAAGAAAATCAAGAACTCACACCAACTCACAGACTCTTCCACAGACAAAGGACCAAAGCAAACTGCTCTGCCCAACAACTCACGCAGACTTGGGAGAAAAGCAAAAACTCCACCCACTCCAAGTGCACACCGCCTCTATTTATAGCTTTCAATTACCGGGTTTACAACTCGCTTTACCCGCTAATTCCAACAATCTCAGCACTTTATCCATTAGCTTCAACCGAACCCGCTTCCTCAAGCCCGAGTCAATTTTACCAAATTGCCCCTCACGCTTCTTCCTGGAAGCTTCCTATTTTCTTACTGTCCAAGCCTTGCGACCACCTTGAATCCTCACCGTCTTCGGCATCTCCTGACCGCTTCGACCTTAGCACCGCCTGTGCCTAGTCCGGCCATCCCATGCCTCGCCATGACTTAGCTTCAAGGTCCTGCAGCCATCACAGACAAGAAAACATCACATAGCACCGCTCGAAATGCTGTAATTATACATTTGTATCAGTAGAAAGTACTCAAGCAGAAATAGCCCAACGACTGGTTGAAAAGAAGAACAAGCAACCCAAGCTCGTTCGACCGCAGCCGACTGTACTACTCTACGACTTGGCACGAGACACACAAATCAAACTCAAACTTTCCAGAACAAGTGTCAATTACTCATCACACTCATGGGGTCACCTCTACATGGTCTCTCAATCTCCCCCTTGATGAGTATATTGACAAACACAGAAAAAGCATAAAGTTGAGTTTGTTTGAGAGTCACACATGGTCTAAAAGAAAAATAAAGACTCAAGACCATGTTGACAAAAGAGAACACTGGAGCAGAAACAAAAAGAGCAAATTTTTCTCCAAAGCTCCAGAAAGTTCCCTTGATATGGCTTTTTCTCCATTATTCTCCCCCTTTTGGCAATAAAATCATCATGATATAAGGAGGAAAATAGAGCATGACGTAGATGAAATGACTGAAGATTATTAATTTTAAGCATTCGAAGCCATGAAGATTATCCAAAATGACCTTTTGAGTATTACACCAAGACATAACACATAAGAATGCTATCAAAATCATGACAATTCATGTATAAACAAGCTAAACCAAATAAGTCATAATCTGAGAATTAGATGAATTCCGTAGCATGTCAAGTCATTCAAGATTATAGTCTAGCTAAAGGCATCCAAAGATGATGCAAGCCATGTCAATAATCTAAGTCGAACCAAGAAGCTAGTATTGAATCATTTTAGAGTGCTACAAATTAAAGAATGAGACATTTGTTCAAGTACATGGCCTTCTTGTAATTTTAGCAAATTTAGCACAATTGACATGTTTTTCCTTTTAGAAACTCATGGTTGTTTCCAACCAAAATTTTGTTTGGTCATGTGTTAGATCTCAAGCCTTATGCGATCACTCGAACCTAAAAGTTAAAGAAGATGATCTTGGTCAACCAAAACTCCCCCTGAGTTCATGCCTAGTGCAATGACAAGCAGTCTCATGAGAAAGAGCTGGTGAGATCAGTTTTTCGCACAAAAGAGATCTTTTTACTTTTGCTGAATTTAGTTGAAGAACAAGGAGTTAATAATAATTCATGCTTCATAAAGGAACTAGCATAGCTCAATCTAAAGCTCAATAAAGATTCAAGACTCAACTCAGCCTATTTGACATGGCATGAACCATAAAAAGATAACTAAAGACAGACTAGTCTCAAGAGCTAACATGACATGATTTAGTTCAAGTTGAGCATATTTAGTAGACTTATCATGGCAAGAGCGAAACTACACATAGAAAGTCATGATAAATCAAGCAATTTAGCACAGATAATAGCAAGATGTAATGCATTTTAAACATTTCATAAAAGAATAATAATCAAGGCTCCATGTAGTGATACTATAATGCTGAAAGCTAAAAAGGCATGAAAATAAGAAAATCCAGCTCCCCCTCAACAAGTGATGCACTTTTAGTTCAAGTTGAGTTATGTCAACATTAAGATCCAGAAAATCCCAAATGAACTCCCCAAAGCGATAAAAACAAGAAGCTGGCAACGAAATCTGAAACGGTTGTCCTTAAAGCATAGATAAGATATAGAGGATACTATAGCTCAGACTAACTCTCATCTACCCCATATGACGCTAGGATTATCAGCTGATCTTCTAACACACTAGGGAGTAAACATGTTCCCTGTTTACCCAAGGATGGCCCAACCCTCGCTAGACCTATAAGAAGTGAGTGAACTCAACCTAGTGAGAAGAGAGACAACTAATAAGTAGCATCCTAGAATCACAAGATGAGAGGAAGAAATCTAAGCAACTCGGCGAGAGAACCACTCTAATCTATGCTAGAAGGACTAACCCAAATGCACCCTTATGGAATGCAGCAGAATGAAACAGGAGCATGTAAACAGGATAAAACATAAAGCACAAAGCTCCCCCTCACAACAATCAATACGGACAGACCACCCCAAGCTACCCCCGCAAGGTCGAGAACCTCGAGCTATCTAAAGGCTTGGTAAAGATATCAGCCAACTGGTGGTCACTCTCCACAAACTGGAGCACTATGTCACCCTTCTCCACATGGTCTTTAAGGAAGTGATATCTGATATCAATGTGCTTGGTCCGGGAATGTTGCACTGGCTTCTTGGCAATATTAATGGTAGAAGTATTATCACAAAAGAGTGGAACTTTGTCTACAGCTAACCCAAAGTCCCGCAAGGTCGAGACCATCCAAAGCACCTAACTGCAGCAACTAGCGGCAGCAACGTGCTCGGCCTTTGCAGTGGACTGTGCAACACCGGACTGCTTCCTAGAAGACCAAGAAACAAGAGAAGTGCCAATGAATTGGCAGGTGCCAGAAGTGCTCTTCCTATCTATTCTACAGCCAGCAGAGTCTGCGTCAGAGTAGGCTCTGAGGGAAAGACAAGATGATGAAGAGTACCAGATACCATAGTCTATGGTAGCTCGAAGGTACCGAAAGATGCGCTTCACCGCCTGGCGGTGAGATACACGAGGAGATGCCTGAAATCGAGCACACAGACACACAGAGAAGTGTATATCCGGCCTTGAGGTAGTGAGGTACAAGAGAGAACCAATCATGCTTCTGTACTCCTTTTGATCAACTGGCTCGCCATCCTCATCTGGGTCAAGTGAAGCTGATGATGCCATTGGAGTTGATATCGGCTTGCCATCACTCATATCAAAGCATTTCAAGAGATCACGAGTGTACTTGCTCTGATGCAAGAAAGTACCCTCTCGAGTCTGCTTGATCTGGAATCCAAGAAAGAAGCTCAACTCGCCCATCATGCTCATCTCAAACTCTGTGCTCATGAAATATGAGAATTGGGAAACAAGAGCATGAGAGGAGCCACCAAAGATAATGTCATCCACATAAATCTGGACGAGTAGAAGGTTATTGCCATGCCTGCGAATGAACAAGGTCTTATCTACCTTACCCATCTCAAACCTATGACTCAACAAATAGGACTTAAGCCTCTCACACCATGCTCTAGGGGCTTGCTTAAATCCACACAGGGCTTTGGAAAGCTTGTAGACATGGTTTGGGTATTTGGGGTTCTCGAAACCTAGAGGCTGCCTAACATAGACCTCTTCCTCAATATACCCATTGAGGAAGGCACTCTTGATATCCATCTGGTAAAGCTTGAAGCTCTAAATGCTGCGAAAGCAAGCAAGATCCTCATGGCCTCTAGCCTAACTACAGGGGCAAAGGTCTCCTCAAAATCTAGACCCTCAACCTAGAAGAAACCCTGAGCTACCAATCTAACCTTGTTTCGAATGATTACCCCATCCTCACTCTGCTTGTTTTTGAATACCCACTTGGTACCTATGACATTATGACCTCTAGGGGGCTCACCAAGCGACCAGACCTTGTTCCTCTCAAAGTTCTCTAACTCCTCATGCATGGCATTGACCCAAGGCTCGTCAGAAAGAGCATGACTAACATCCTTGGGCTCGAAAGAGGCAACGAAGGCAGAGTGGAGACAAAAGTGAGACATGCCAGACTTCGAGCGTGTGACGCGCTCAAAGAGATCTCCTATCATCTGCTCTGAAGGATGATGTTTTTGGATATGACGGGGAGGTGCTGGATGAGAAGAAGAAGTGGCATCTACCTCATGAGCTGACGAGGTAGAAACAGAGCCACTAGCTCCAGAAGAAGCGGAAGGAATGGGCTGATCTCCTTGAGGTACGGTGGAAGAAGCAGGTACCTCAAGGGGAGGAGGAACTGGATCAGGTAAGCAACCTTCATCTCCATCCTCCTCATCATCCACAAAGATGGTCTCGGACTGCTCAACTGAACCTGAGATATCGGGCCTAGTCCCTGGACTGGCCTCATCGAAAATCACCTCACAGGTTTCTACCAATTTACTAGACTCGCAGTTCCAGACTCTATAAGCCCGCGAAGAAGTCGAGTAACCTAGAAAGATACCATCACAAGATTGTGACTTGAACTTATCTAGGTTTCCAGACTTAAGAATAAAGCACTTGCAACCAAACACATGAAAATACGACACGCTGGGCTTTCGCCCATATCTCAACTCATAAGAAGTGCGATGCAAGTGTGCCCTCAGAAAAACTCTGTTTGAAACATGGCATGCGGTGGCTATAGCCTTAGCCCAAAACTTCCTAGGTGTAGAGTACTCATCAAGCATCGTCCTGGCCATCTCGACCAAGGTACGGTTCTTTCTCTCCACGACGCCATTTTGCTGGGGGACGTGCGGAGAAGAGAACTGGTGCTCTACACCTGTCTCATCACAAAACCTCTCAAAGTAGGAATTCTTGAACTCCGTGCCATTGTTACTGCAGATCGCTCGTAAGGCACCTGGAAGCTCAACAAAAAGCCTACTAAAAAGACCTCGAAAATGGGTAAATATCTCATCCTTCGAGGCTAAGAAAAATACCCAAGAGTACCTCGAGAAGTCATCGACCACAACAAGAACGTACCACTTCCCTCCTGCTGACTACACTCTAGCTGGACCAACTGTGTCCATGTGTAGTAGCTGTCCTGGTGCATCGGTCATAGTCACTGTGACTGGACGATGTGAAGCGGCAACCATCTTGCCATGCCGGCAAGGAGCGCAAACTAGATCAATATGTGCCATTTTGTTTACTCTCTCAAACCCTTGAACTAATTTCTAGGTTCATGTAGTGTAGCGCTAGATCTATGCCTTCCTCTTTATGTCAAGCCGTTACCGTTGCCATCGAGTAGCTTCATCTCCGATGAGCCTCAGACCATGCCATGGTCATTTTCATCATCTCCGTGCCCCACTGAATCCTTTCCAATGCTCCTTTGCAGCCCATTCCTTCCATGGAGCTCCACCGTCGTGAAGCTCACCACCGCCACTATCACCATTGTCATTCTCCCTTCTTTGGTAAGCCCCGATCATGAGCTAGGTCATCTAGAGCATCTTTATGAACCTCACTACATGCTTGTTTGCAGCTCTCTCCTTTCGTACTTGGCTACAGTCGTGACCTCGCCGCCATCATCCCTACTAACCGTTGTCTCATCACTGCAATGCTACTTCGCCATCACGGACCACACCATCGTGTTCGTGATGAGCTCCTATTCCTAATGTGATCATTAGTTAGTCTCCAAGTAGTAGTTTACTTGGTCGTCACCGCTGCCCTGTTTTGCGCCATTGCGAAGCTCGCCATGGTTGCTATTCTGATGACTATAAGTTCCCGTGGTGAGCCCTTTTGCGTTGCAAGAAATCACTAAAGTTATCCCAGCTCCTAAGCTCACCCCATTTGAATGTTCACACCGACGCTGTTGTTGGCCAAAGCTTCACAGCACCACCCCATCCATCCATCCCTCTGGCCACCATTAGATTCGTCGTGGTCCCCTTTTTCCATCCCTAGGCTTGCTCGTGCCCCTCTGCCATTACCTCACCAATGGCTAACTCAGAAGTGAGCTCAGCCATAGTGCCCAGTTCCCTTCTCTATTCTATCTCTCTAACTTGTGGGCCCTCATCTATAGGGAGTAGAATAGTACTAATGACGATGTTAGGATTACATTGACTTAATTAATATCGTTTAAGTTTTGTTGAGTCTATGACATGTGGGTCCGAGTAGGTTAATTAATTAGATTTATATTTAAGTTTCACTAATATATGGACCCCACCTGTTAGTCCTATTGGCAAAATAATAATATCCTAAGCAGCTAGCCCCACCTATCAGTCTCACCAAAAGAAAAACCGAGTTTTCTCAATAGAAAGAAAATAGAAACTAAAATTAAAAAGTACAGTGCTTTCCTATCTTTTTATAAGATTTTCTCTCCTAGCAAAATTTTGAATACTCATAACTTTTGCATATGAACTCCAAATGAGTGAAACTTGTTTTTATTTTTTTTTCTAAAATCATGAAATTTCTCATTCCACAAAAATATTTGAATTTTCTCTTTATTTGAATTTATTTGTTGTTAATTATTTTGCACTTTTCTCATTTGCTACCAACATGCTAGAAAATTTTGAAGTTAGTCTAGAAAAAGAAATAATTGTTCAATAGCAAGGCAAGAAAATCTCCTTGATTAGGTTGCTTCTATGTTTTTAAATGATATATTTTTTCATTACAAGTATTTTTACATGTTTAGTTTGAGGAAATTAGTTGTGTCCTATATTGTAAAGAAATATTTCTTGCACTTGAATGTTACTTGCCATTGTCATTTTAGGAATATTTACCCACCGGCTTAGGACATATTTTAGTGATATTTAATGGTTTTGTTAGCAAATGTTTAGCCATGATCATTGAAAATGTTATAAAATAATAATAAAATGTCTAGAATAACTATGTAAACTCTTGGAAAATTTTATGTCACATTCTGGACAGAGGAGTACCTATGAATTAATTTGATAGAAAAATAAAAATAAAAAATGATTTAGACTTCAGCAAGTGTTTTGTAGAAACTGAGAACTGTGTTTGTGGTAGTCTCGTATGAGTCAATTAAGAAACGAACTTAAGTGCCATTGACCCAAACATTTTAGTACAACTGCATGTTCCAAAATGGAATAGACTTGGCTAAATAATTTGCAATGTCTGAACTTTGGTTTCGCCATTTAGATGAATGTTGGTGTTGATGATGACAATTTATTCCCACATAGCACAAGAGGGGATTTCCAACTGGGTGGTAATGTCCTTTAGCAGTGAAACCTTACAAGCGGAATCGGATTGGGGTAACGCATTGTAAAAGCCTTGAAGCACACGCCATGGTAGCGTGTAATGACCAACATTATAAGTTAATTATCTCTTGTGTGTAAAGTTGTACATCGTCTGTAGAGTGAGATCTTAATCTATTCGAATAATCGTGTCCCTTGTCATGGACATCGCTTGGTGATACCCCACATTTGGCTATATTTCTGGTTTTCTAAAATAGTTTGCGAAAGGTATGGATGGTGGGTATCTATGCTAGAGAAAGTTGGAAAAATAAAAGCTATTTATGCTAGTACTCGATGTTATGATGAAAATTTGGTGGCATGTGTTGTTTTTGTTGGTATAGGTAATGGAGACCAACACTATGCAATTTTAGATGTGATTAATTATGATTACTTTCAGCTATTACAACCCCACATTACTTATTACATTACAATATCTTTTGCAATATACTATTTATATTGTAAAAGCAAAATTTGCTTTGAGCAATAAAATAAGATAGAATAGTCTCCTTTGACAAAGCCAAATATGTAACTAATAGCATTTGATGTAAGTCATGCAGAGTACATTTTTTACTCACGGTTGCTTGTTAAACACTATCAGATCAAGAGGAAGATGACCCCCGGTTAGCTACTTTTACGCTGCATGATTTGGTGACGATGATGACTTTTACGCCCCTAGGGATGTTCTTTATGTGAACTCTAAGGGCAATTAATCCATGTTTTCGCTAAAAATGGCACATTTTTCAGTGTTTTGTTTTTACACATTAATTTCAATCAATGATGACTGCCACATAAGAAATATGGTTCATCACTCAAATATAGAAACATAATCATGATATATATCGCCAAGTTGGCACATCGTGCTAAACTAAGCTCATACATATGTTCAACATACTATTTATATACATTGTTAAGACAATACAGATTCTATTCTCCAACTACACATGTAAAACAAAAATGGTCACATATTGGATTGGTTATAGTGCATAAAAGCATTCAACATATGTTCCACACACTACACACGGCATTCTATTTCTCACCACTTCCCACGTATCTCAATTTCTCACAATTTTTCTGGTTTCTCCCATCAAGAAGTGCTTGGTTGGATTTGTGTGAATCAGCCAGAAATCCCCTTGGTACTACAGTAGCTACCTCAATTTCTCAATTGTTATACCCAGGGCTGTAGGAAAACGCGTACGCTACACTAGCGCAGAATAAAATTTTCTACCGCGTAAACCAGGAAGCCATGCAAGTAAGAGATCATAGATTGTTACCACTAGACGCGCAGTGCAGCGGAAATATCGTTGATGCAGCCGATTCAACGAAGCGCGCGTCGATGCAGCAGTAGTAGTCGAACGTTCTCCGTCCAACCGTCTCCTCCTCGTGATCGTCCCGCTTAGCGCCGCAGTCACAGCAGCGCCTCTACCGAAGTCCACACGTCTAGGGATGAAACGCCGTGCGCTGGTGTGCTAGCACCGCGCGCCCGGCTAGGGTTTCGGGATACGGCCAAGGGGAGGTGGCGGCCAGGGTTTTGGGAATAGTATTTTGTATACCCTGCAGCCCCGCCTCCACATATTTATAGAGTATGCTAATGGGCTTCCACGTTGTAGGCCCATTAGAACCCTAATCCCATATAGATCAATATCCCTTTTAGCCTATAAAACCGAATTGTTTATGATTACCTCTTGGGCACATCACTAACAATCTCCCACTTGCACTAGAGACAATCATATAGGCAAGCTTTCCAATTCCAACCCCTTAAGTGTGTGACCCGTTAGGTTCATGTGTAAACAGCCATGACCCGAAAACCCTTTTCAAGCCATAAGTCAATAGTGGCACCTAGCAGGGCATATTGACTCCCGAATACACATAAAGATCATATCGGCTAAACCTTGATATACACATACTTGGATCCCTTTGCCACACGATACCAGTCGAACTTAAGGCGAGATTCGTGCCACCCTTGTGATAGCTCAACCATTCACTCGATCTTGTGGTGGATTACAACTCATGACTAACCCTTTAGTCACATTGTGATTAACTCTTTAATCACCTTGGCATGGCCATGCACTTCCCTAATCCAACCACATCGAGGGGCCCAGAGATATCTCTCCTGTTATGTAGGAGGGGCAAATTCTATCTTAATCCGCTCACATCCCATTCCATGTTTCATGATACACCTGAAGACCACTTTTATAGCTACCCAGTTACGGAGTAGTGTTTGGCAGCCCCAAAGCGCACCACTACACATAGTGAGAAACAATGGCGATTTCAGGTCGAAGGATCCAGTAGGTATACCACTCGAGATCGCTTGATGGCACATATTAACATAACAATTCCAGCAACGTCTCGGAGTGGGTCAATCCAACACCATGTTCTCTAACATGTGTCCACATTATTGATTTGATATTCCTATATCCATGATCCGTGAAACATGATCATCAATCAATACATGTGCTAGTCCATAAATCAGTGTTGTCCCACGTAATGACATAAGACTAGGGATCTTTAGAATAACAATAAATAAAACAAAGAGTTTCACGAACAAGTTACATACTTGCCAATCAATGCATACAATCATTATTCAAGGAACCAAATAACACCTTATTCAAAATTTCATAAACATAGACTTGATGCAATTATCTCCCACTCACACTAGAGTCAATTATGTAAGTATCTAATACCCATTGCACTCGTGTGTGCCTCATGCTTTGGTTGTGGGAGAGGCTTCGTCAACGGATTAGCAACATTCAAATCCGTGTGCATGTCGGAACCCGGAGCAACAACTCCTGGATCCTCTGTGTAAATCGCACTAGTCCAGGATCAGCTAGTGCACACAGTGAACAACAAAGATAAATATCAACCATAATGACCTTTATTAACTAAATATGGGCAGAATTGCCAAAGTTTACATCCACGGCACATAAGCCAAAATTAAACATAAGCAGTGAAAGAAAAACCGAAGCGGAAGAAGCCCACTGAGCCTGCCCACAGGCAAACGACAGTAAGACGTGACCTACTCGTCCAAGTCTTCACCGTAGTCGAAGTCGTCTTCCTCTGTGTGGAGATAGCAAGGTGAGTACAAACTTGTACTCCGCAAGTCACACGGGAAAATGCAATATAATGATTAAGGCCACAAGGGAAGGCATATAGGGTTAGTTTGCATAAAATAGCATTTAATGAAATACAGTAAATAGATTGAAGTTGCTGAATTTAATACAGTAAGTAAAACAATACTTGTATTTGAAAATAATACCGTCAGTGCAGGCTCCGACCAAACACCAACCTATCCACGGGCATCCCACCCGGACCATCTTTTCCAAAAGTTCACGTATGGATTCCATCCATCCACACGCTTTCACTGCGCAACTCTGATGGATTCCATCCATCCACCAGGTTTCAATCTCTCAGGGATTCCATCCATTCGCAAGGTTTTCATCTCTCGTGGATTCCATCCATCCACAAGGTTTTCAAAAACATTTTTGGAAAACAAAGTCTAATCCATGAAAAACTTTTACTCAGCATGCCCATGACCGTGGGCACGGCTATCCAGGATAGATTATACACTCTGCAGAGGTTGTACAGCTTTACCCACAAGACATGATCATCCCGTTTTGCCACGTGAGTTACACACTTCCTTAGGTGTGCGGCAGGGAGATCACGACAAGGCCTTTACAGTGCAAAGCCTTCAACCTGGTCAAGCCAACACTAAGGTTTCACCCCAGTAAGGAATCCACCAGACCGGGGCCCCCTCTTGAGCCTGAGTGAGACTTCTCATGGCTACATCCACGCTCACCCAAGTGGGACTTCACATGGCACCAACCACGTCCACCTTCAACCTACGACTTGACTCAGGTTGGGACTTCGCAAATTATTCAGCCAGGGCTGTCCCATACCAGTCATGTGGCAGTACGATAGGGCTTTGCAACAGTAGCTCACAGACCGGTCCTTAACTTGACTTAGGCTCAACCACATACCCCCTGTGCACGACAATCAACCACTGCGGCTCCGACCAACAGGGCATGCCTGCACCCACCACTCTAACCAATTGCCTAAGTCTAAACCAAGTTTGATATTTTGTTTTCAAAATATTTCATAACACTCCTTGACTCACCAAAGTCAAGAGTACATATCAAAAGCGTATCATTTTATGTAAACAGGGTTATCATTTTATATGAAAGATATCCCAAAACCAAGATTATTTCTAAGCAAGTCTAAGCATTTTGATATAATATTCTCTAGCCAATACTAGTATACTAACTAGAGTTTTAATCTAGGGTGACAAGGTATGAGGAATTCAATATCAATGGAGGAATTTAACAAGTAGGTATTAACTATATTTAAAACTGAATTGAAATACGTTGAATAAAAATATGCATGCAGAATAATTTAAAACAACATAATTTTATTTTGAAAACTGGGATCAACATGATCAAGGAGTGTGACTTGCCTTGCTCTTCAACATGGCTTGAATCTTCGCCGAAGAAATTTCCTGAATCGTTGAAGTCTACACGTGAAAATAACCCACCAAATTCAAATAAATTCAAAATAAATTCAAATTGACTTAAAATATTTGAATTGAGGGTAGAAATAGATAGAGGGGAATTTTTGATGAATTTAGAAATTTGAATGGGCTAAATCGGAGTTAAGACGAAGAACAACGGGCTTCGGGAAGTTTGAAAGGAGGGAAAAAGGGAATTTCCTGAATTATTTTTCTAAAGAAAATTCCGAATTATTGCATCAGCAGGGAATTTGTTTTCGGCCGAATTATTTTTGAACTGAAAAATGGGTTTGTTGCGCCAGCATTGCGTCAGCCAGGGAGAAGGCCGACTGACAGTGGGCTCCGGGTCTATGGACCGGGCCCATGGTCCACACGGGGCGCTGAGGTGGCACGGGAGGGAGTGAGGCGCTGACGGGGTAGGAAGGCGCCAAGCTGGCCAAGCCGTGGCGCTGACGCGGCACCAGGTGGCAGCCACATGGGCGCCCGGGGCAACGCCGGCCGGGGCGACGCTCGGACACGGCGGCGACGGAGCTCCGGCGACCGGCGGCCGACGGTGAGGGGTGGGGGAGCGAGAGGGCGCGGAGGGGAATGCGGGGGAGGGGTGCGGGCTCACCGGAGATGGCCGAAAATGGGCCGGCGACGAGGGAAAAGCGGCGGTGGCTCGGGTGCTCCGGCGGGCGGGGAGCACGCCGGAGGGGTGAGGGACATCGGGGGCGACGAGGTGAAGCCGAGGGAGGTGTCGGTCGGGCAAAAGGAGGCACGGGTGGCCGAGGGAGGTGGCGGCAGGGCACGAGGACGCCGGAGGCGGCCGCAATTCCTCGCCGGAGGAGCTCCTGCGCTCGGAAGCTTGGGCGCACGGCGCGAGGGCGCTACGGTGCTCGGGAGAGGGAGAAGGGAGCGGAGGGAGGTGGTGCGGGGAGAGGGGAGGCCGGGGAGGGGCTTTTATAGGGGTTGGGGAGGGGGAGCTGGCGGGGATTCCTCGCCGGAGATGGCGGGCGGCGGAAAGGAAATAGAGGGGAAGAAGGAAAGGGGGCGCAGAAGGAAAGGAGGGGCGCAGGGATTGGGGGAGGAGGCGGGTGCGCGACTTGCGGGGGAAGAAAGGAAGGGAATCGGCGTTGCGCGGGAGAAGGAAAGGGGCGGGAGAAGCGGCGTTGATGGCGGAGGCAGCCGAGCGGGAGGAGGAGGAAGGGGGCGGGGAGGAAGAAGGGGCGGGCTGACAAGCGGGGCCCGAGCGACAGCGGAAGAGGGAGGAGAGGCGGCTGACGTGCAGGGTCCGCGGGCAGAGAGACGGAGGCGGAGGGGAGGCGTGCCGACAGGTGGGCCAAGGTGAGGAGAGAAAGGAGTGGGGGCGCGGGTGGCGGGGATTTGGCCGCGTGGCCAAGGGCGGCATCGGGCGGCCCGGGGAGAGCAGGGCGGGTGGATGGCTCGGATGAGGGCGAGTGGGGCGACGTGGCGGGCATCGGAAGGGAGTAGGCGGGTTGAGGTGGGTGGTGGGGATGGGCCGGGCGTGGTGACGTGGGCGGTTATCGGCCGTCCACGTTGCGGCCAGAGGGGAGGGGAGGGGATTTAATTTTAAATTTTAATTTCCGATTTTCAGAAAACCCCAGAAAATCCATTAAGCCTCAGAAAAATACCAAATGACCTCCAAAAATTCTAGAATCTCCTGGAGACATTTTGGACTAAATAAAAATATTTTCAACTAATGTTGGTATTTAATTTTTCATACTTTAAAATACCTTTTAATTTCAAAAATACATTTTTTGAACTCCAGAAAATCTAGGAAACCAAATAAAAGCCAAATAACTTCAAATAATTAATTTCACATAAGATTTTTATGGAAAATCAAAATATCATTTTTTTTAATAATAATTTTAGGATTTTCTGAAAATGCTTTTCAAATCCAGCTTTTTCAAAAACAGAAATTCAAGGCAAATCCAAATTTAAACTTTAGGCACAAATATACTTATTTTAATTTAGGATTTTATTTTAAATGATTTTTAATTAATTAATTATTTTTATTTTAATAAAAACCTGGGCTGTTACAGTGCACCTTGCAAATCTTCACTTCACCTCTATCAATGATCTCACGGATATGGTGATAGCGTCGAAGTATATGTTTGGACTTTTTGCTGTGACCTAGGCTCATTTGCTTGCGCAATGGCTCCACTATTATCACAATGGAGATCCACTGGACTGGACACACTAGGGACCACACCTACCTCAAAAACAAATTTCTGATCCAAACAACTTCCTTTGCAGCTTCAGAATCTGCAATATACTCGGCCTCAGTTGTCGAATCAGCTACCGTCTCTTGCTTGGAACTTTTCCAGCTCACTGCCCCTCCATTGAGGCAGAACACAAAACCAGACTGCGATCTGCTATCAGCTTTATCAGTCTGGAAACTAGCATCGGTGTAACCTTTTACGACGAGCTCTTCTTCACCTCCAAAAATAAGGAACATATCCTTAGTCCTTCTAAAGTAGTTAAAAATATTCTTCACAGTCACCCAGTGAGCTAGACCGGGGCTAGATTGATACATGCTCGTAGCACTTAGAGCATATGAAACATCTGGGCGCGTACAAAGCATAGCATACATGATGGTTCCGATGGCTGAGACATACGGAATCGCACTCATCATCTTTTGCTCATCAAGTGTTGAAGCACACTGAGTCTTGTTAAGACTAATGCCATGTGACATAGGCAAGAAACCTTTCTTAGAATCTTGCATATTGAACTGTTTCAATACCTTGTCAATGTATGTACTTTGGCTTAATCTAATTAGCCTCTTCGATCTATCTCTATAGATTTTTATGCCCAAAATGTAAGCTGCCTCTCCGAGATCTTTCATTGAGAAACTTTTTCTCAAAGAAGACTTCACAGCTTCTAGCATTGGAATATCATTTCCGATCAATAATATGTCATCTACATACAAGACCAGAAAAACAAGTGCGCTCCCGCTAGCCTTCTTGTAAACACAAGACTCTTCTTCATTCTTGATGAAGCCAAACCCTTTGACTACTTCATCAAAACGAAGATTCCAACTCCGAGATGCTTGCTTCAATCCATAAATGGACTTCTGAAGCTTGCATATTCTCTCAGCATTTTTTGGATCAACAAAACCCTCAGGCTGTGTCATGTACACATCCTCGCTTAGGTTTCCATTTAGGAAAGTCGTTTTGACATCCATCTGCCAAATCTCGTAGTCAAAATAGGCAGCAATCGCTAGGAGGATCCGAATAGACTTTAGCATAGCGACGGACAAAAACGTTTCATCATAATCAACACATTGAATTTGCTTGAAACCTTTCGCCACCAATCGTGCCTTATAGATGTGAACATTTCCAACCATGTCTATATTTTTCTTAAAAACCCATTTACACTCAATAGTTTTTACACCATCAGGTGGATCCACCAAGTTCCAAACTTGATTATCATGCATTGATTCTATTTCGGACCTCATGGCTCCAAGCCATTTTTCAGAGTCTGGTCCCATCATTGCTTCCGTGTAGCTCTTGGGCTCATCATTGTCCAACAACAATATGTCACGTTGTCCTGTGGTTAGGAACGTGAACTTTTCAGTTGCGCGACGTGCCCTTGTAGATCTACGTGGGGGCGGTGCCTCCATAACCGGTTGTACAACATCTTGTACATCCTGTTGAGGTTCAATAGGAGCTGAAACATTTTCAGGTGTTTCCCGAATTTCTTCAAGCTGCACCTTGCTCCCACTAACACCCTTTGAAAGAAACTCTTTTTCTAAAAAGACACCGTTCCAAGCGACAAACACTTTGCCTTCTTCCCGATTGTAAAAATAATATCCTTTGGTTTCCCTAGGATACACAACAAAGAAGCATTTATAAGATTTAGGATGGAGCTTATCAGACCTCAAACGTTTCACATAAGTCTCACAACCCCATATCATAAGGAAAGACAATCCAAGACGTTTCCCGGTCCATTTATCGTATGGTGTCTTTTCCACTGATTTAGATGGAACTCTGTTCAGTGTAAACGCAGCAGTTTCTAGAGCATATCCCCAGAAGGATAATGGAAGATCAGATTGGCTCATCATAGACCGAACCATGTCTAACAAGGTCTGGTTCCTCCGTTCAGATACCCCCGTTCCACTGAGGCGTGCCAGGCGGAGTTAGCTGTGGAACAATTCCACACTGTTTTAGATGTTCACCAAATTCATGGCTCAAATACTCACCTCCACGATCAGATCGCAGAATTTTAATTGTCTTGCCTAGCTGATTTTGTACTTTATTCTGAAATTCTTTGAACTTTTCAAACGATTCAGACTTGTGCCTCATTAAGTAGATGTATCCATATCTACTAAAGTCATCGATAAAAGTAATGAAATACTGAAAACCACCTCTAGCTACTGAGCTCATCGGTCCACATACATCGGTATGTACAAGTCCCAACAAGTCACTTGCCCTCTCACTATGACCAGTGAAAGGCGCCTTTGTCATCTTGCCAAGTAAACAAGACTCGCATGTCTCAAATGATTCAAAATCAAATGAGTTGAGTAGACCATCTTTATGGAGCTTCTCTATGCGTTTCTCATTTATATGACCTAAGCGACAATGCCAAATAAAAGCGGGATTCAAATCATTAGGCCGCAGCCTCTTTGCATTAATATTATAGACATGTTTTGATGCGGATCTACTAGCAAGCTAGCTGAACCCCGTTGCTTTGGTCTTGATCTTTCACGATACGCCTTGTTGGATGCCCTCTCCAAGATAAGCCTTCTCCCACGCACACCGCAGCACGTGAACAAAGGGTAGAGAAACCGAAGTTTCAGCGAGTAGAATCCAACACCATAATTGGATTCAACACACCAAGAGCAATTCCTCGATGGAAATCTCAAGAACACGCCAACAATGGCCACCAAACCATGGTGATTTTCTGGTTTCTATTCCTCAAATCAAAGTCTAACTTACAATGGGGCTAAGGCCCTGGCCTTATATTGGTGCACAATGCACGGCCTTGATTACAACTCACGCACTACTTGGCCTAAGGCCGAAACAAACTCCAATACGAACTAAAAAGGAAATACCTAAACTCCTACCTCTGGATTCTCTCTTAATTTGCGATCTGACTATGAGAATTTCGTGGCTGGCACCTTGTCCATTATGTGGGGCATCAAAATAGCTTTCCAACGAGTCCAAGAACGCCCAAATCGGACTCCGTTTGTGAAAGTTATGGACGTTTTAGTATCGGTCTTGCCAGCTGTCCCAATCCGAGTCCGAATCGGTTTCAAATCTTTATATGTTTTGTTTTCTGGTTCAAGGGGTTTGGAACCTGAAAAGGAATCCTTCTCAATCTTTAGAAAGTCATGGTGTGGTCGGATTTTACCCTTACTTGCATTGCAATACTCGAACTCTTTATGTTTTGCAAGTCTCGCGCGTCTCTCCGGACAGCTCGTGCAGCATCCAATGAAATTGCCACAACTTTGTGTAGGAAGCTCCAAATCAAGTGCCGTTTGATTCGTTGGAAAATAGACTTCATTAGCTTTCCAAATATGTCTTTTGTGCACATTAGAAACCTCAGAATTGGTATTCAAAGCTTCTTGAACATTGTGCACAGAACTGCAAGCACTAACCAAAGTTGTAGTGCTACTTGGTGCCACATCATCCTCCCCTCCTTGAAGCAAAGCCGTCCTCGGCTTTGGGGTAATCTTGGGAGTTTGCTTCTTCTTGGCTGTAATTTCTTCATCAACATGAATAGCACTCTCCAATTTTGGTTTCAACACATGCTTCTTTCCCTCATGTACAAATGTATATGTGTTGGACCGGCCCTCGTGCGTAGCATTGCGATCATATTACCATGGTCTTCCCAACAATAACCCACATGCATCCATTGGAACTACGTCGCAATCCACCTTGTCAACATAGTCACCAACAACAAACGGAACACGCACCTTGTGAGTTATCTTTAGCCTTCCGGAGTTGTGTAGCCACTCCACATGATGTGGTTGAGGATGCCTCCACGTGGACAGCCCTAAAGCGTACACCAAATCTTTGCTAATCACATTGGTATAACTTCCACCATCTATGATCAACTTGCATGCTTTATCTTTGATTTTGCACTCCGCTTGAAAAACACTCCACCGCTGTCCTTTTGTTTCAGTTTCTTTACTTTGCACCTTTCGGACCAAAAGATTAACACCATTCAACTCTGGATAACAATAGGCAACATCTTCCTTAGAATCATCGGATTTTTCACTTTCAGAATCACTACTAGAACTTGTTGAAGCATAGCCGTCTTTATTGAGAAGCACTCTTCGTTGATTTGGACAATCACGCATCATATGACATCTTCCCTTGCACTTGAAACACTCAATTTCTCTAGCACGAGCATTAGAAGGCAAACTAGAATCACTTTTAGTTGCTTCTTTACCTCTATTGCTTGCCTCCCTTGAAAGAGCCCCATTTGAACGGCTTGATGTCGCCACCTTGGAGTGTGAACCAACATCATCGCCTTGCTGTGATGGACGCTTCCATGGGTTTGTTTGAGTGTTGGCATGTCTACCCTTAGTTTGTTTGCGCTTCAATTGTTGTTCAGCACGTTCGGCTTGATGCACCAAGTCTTGAATGTTGTAGTAATGGACCATCTCCACCCTATCTTGCACATCCTCATTCAACCCATTAAAGAAACGTGCCATAGTAGCCTCATCATGCTCCTCTGTCCCTGTACGGATCATCAACAACTCCATCTCTTTATAATATTCATCAACACTAGAATTACCTTGACGTAGTTGTTGTAACCGGTTGTACAAGGTCCTCGTGTAGTGTGCTGGGACAAAACGTCGCCTCAAAATATTCTTCAGTTGTGCCCAAGTATCTGGACGAGCTCCTACGCGACACAATTGGTTCCACCAAACAAGAGCATATCCGGTGAACTCAATTGTCGCCAAACGGATCTTCTTATCCTCAGTATAGTGATGGGTGTCAAAAATTTGTTCGACACGCATCTCCCAATCTAAGTAGTCCTCCGGTTCAGCTTTACCATTAAATGATGGGATAGAAATTTTTATCCGCCCAATTCCATCATCCACGGCAACACGCTGAGCAAACCCAACACCATCATGCATACCTCCACCATGGGCAGCACCTCTGCCACGCATGTCCCTACCACGGTAGTCCCGAGCATGGCGCGGTTGTGGAGCAAAGCCCGCTGCACCATCAAAGACCTCCTCATGTTCGTCGCCTTCATATGGTGCACGCCGTTCGGGATATTGAGGTCCCCGTTCAGCATGCTGAAATTGTGGTGGCTGGTTGCGTAGCGCCTCCGTCAAAGCATCAATTCGCGCCCCCAAATCATCAACCTTGCCTTCAAGCTTCCGGTGACAACTTAAGAAGTAGTCACGTGTCGCTTCAAATCCAATTCGTACCTCGGGCGGCAAAGACGCTGCATATTGGGGCACCTCCCCGATTGGATCGGCATGATTATGTCGCGCCTTGCCATCTTCAATCTTCATAGAACCCACCATCAAGAAAAAATTCAGCAATCTCGTACCGTGATCAACCACGCTTTGATACCAAGATGATGCGGATCTACTAGCAAGCTAGCTGAACCCCGTTGCTTTGGTCCTGATCTTTCACGATACGCCTTGTTGGATGCCCTCTCCAAGATAAGCCTTCTCCCACGCACACCGCAGCACGTGAACAAAGGGTAGAGAAACCGAAGTTTCAATGAGTAGAATCCAACACCATAATTGGATTCAACACACCAAGAGCAATTCCTCGATGGAAATCTCAAGAACACGCCAACAATGGCCACTAAACCATGGTGATTTTCTGGTTTCTATTCCTCAAATCAAAGTCTAACTTACAATGGGGCTAAGGCCCTGGCCTTATATTGGTGCACAATGCACGGCCTTGATTACAACTCACGCACTACTTGGCCTAAGGCCGAAACAAACTCCAATACGAACTAAAAAGGAAATACCTAAACTCCTACCTCTGGATTCTCTCTTAATTTGCGATCTGACTATGAGGATTTCGTGGCTGGCACCTTGTCCATTATGTGGGGCTTCAAAATAGCTTTCCAACGAGTCCAAGAACGCCCAAATCGGACTCCGAATCGGTTTCAAATCTTTATATGTTTTGTTTTCTGGTTCAAGGGGCTTCCAAATCCGTTTGGAACCTGAAAAGGAATCCTTCTCAATCTTTAGAAAGTCATGGTGTGGTCGGATTTTACCTTTACTTGCATTGCAATACTCGAACTCTTTATGTTTTGCAAGTCTCGCGCGTCTCTCCGGACAGCTCGTGCAGCATCCAATGAAATTACCACAACTTTGTGTAGGAAGCTCCAAATCAAGTGCCGTTTGATTCGTTGGAAAATAGACTTCATTAGCTTTCCAAATATGTCTTTTGTGCACATTAGAAACCTCAGAATTGGTATTCAAACCTTCTTGAACATTGTGCACAGAACTGCAAGCACTAACCAAAGTTGTAGTGCTACTTGGTGCCACATCATGTTTATCCTCAAGATCAAGAACATATAACCCATTCATCAATGGACAATGTGCATAGAGTATATCATTCAAATAAATGGAACAACGTTTGTTCTTTATTACGAACTCATAACCACCATCTTCCTCCAAACATGAAGAAGAGATGATATTCTTACTCAATGCTGGAATGTAATAACAATTATTTAATTCCAAAACTAATCCTGAAGGTAATGGCAAGTGATAAGTGCCAACAGCCAGTACAACAACCTTTGCTCCATTGCCGACACGCACGTCCAACTTGTCTCTCGCAAAACTTCTAGTCCTTCTTAGACCCTGCAACGATTTGCAAGTATGAATCATCGATCCGGTATCAAATACCCAAGATTCACCAGAAAAAATTACAAGATTAATTTCTATAACATTTATACCTGAAGCAGAAGTCTCGCTTCCCTTCTTCTTTTTCAGATCCTCCAAGTATTTCTTACAATTCCTAGACCAATGCCCCTTGACATGGCAGTGGTAGCATTCATCATCAGGAGAAGGGCCAGATTTGACCTTCCCATTTGGCTTTGGCTTAGAGCTAGGGTGCTCATTATGAACCTTTCCTTTGCCTTTGCCTTTGGGCGTCCAACGTTTCCTCTTCTTATTCTCCTTCTGAACCATCATCACATGATTGGTGTTTTTCTTAATGCTTTCCTCTGCTGTCTTAAGCATCCCATGCAATTCAATCAATGATTTCTCTATGCTATTCATATGAAAGTTCATAATGAACTACTCATAGCTCGGAGGGAGAGATTGGAGAACAACATCCATAGCCAGATCAGGATTAAGGGGAGAACCAAGCTTCTCCAAGCTCTCAATGTAACCAATCATCTTTATCACATGAGGACTGACTGGACTACCTTCCGCCAGCTTGCACGCAAACAAGGACTTTGAAATGTTAAACCTCTCGGTCCTAGCTTGGTTCTCAAACATGTTACGCAGTCCTTCAATCATAGTGTGAGCATCTGCATTTTCATAATGGTTCTAAAGCTCAGAGGACATGGTAGCAAGCATGAGACAGTTAACGTCGAGTGAATCATTGCAGTGCTTCTCATAAGCTTTGCGGGTGGCAACATTTGCACCCTCAGGGAGTTCATCGGGGTAGGTGTAACATCCCGAAAAATATAAATAATAAACTATGGAGTTTTTGGATTATTTTATTTGCTTTTAATTTGATTTGGAGTTTATTGACTTTTTGTAAATATAAAGGAATTCCAAAGATGAAAAGAGCACATAAAATAATAAAACACGAATATCAAGTATAGAATCTGAAAAGATAATCCAAAAGAATTAAAAAGTAAAATGAAAGTAAAAGTAATAGACATCTACAAAAATATGTACATATGTATGTATATGTAGGTATATGTATGCATACAATTAAATATAACAGGAAAATAATTTTTATAAATATCAATAAACTGGAAGATGTAGAATTACAGGGAGCAAGGAAGTGAAAATAGATATATACATATATATATAGACACACACATAAATAACCAAAAAGGAAAATCAAAGGAATACAAAAGAAATGAGAAAAGAAAAAGGAAAAGAAAATCGGCCGGGCCGGCCATCACCCCGGCCCAGCCCCCTCTCCACGCGCGGTCGCTCAGCGCAGCCAGCGCGCACGCCCGGCCCAGCACCGCGCTCCCGCAGCCCAACTCCGCACGCGCCTTCACCGCGCCCCGCCTCTGCCATGCGGGCCCGCATTCCCGCCCCCGCGCCGCTCTCTCTGCGCGGTGGACCGCTCCTGCCCGCGGGCCCGGTGCCTCGCCCGCTCGTTCCCACTGACCGGTGGACCCGCCCGCGCGCATCTCCTTCTTCCTCCTCTTCTTCTCCACGCGCCAACACTGCCCCCTCGCTTGCGTTGCTTCTCCGCCGCAGCAAATCCCCGCGCCCCCTCTCTCACCTCGCGGGTAATTTAAAAACGCCGGCTACAGGAGGGGGGACTCACCTCTCCCGCCACCTCTCTCCTACGAAATCCGGGCGGGATTTGGTTCGCCTCCCCTCGTCGGCGTGAGCAGGGCGGAGGCCGGCGCTGCTTCGCCACGTACCCCCTCTCTCCGGCTATAAAAGCCTTACCTGGAGATCGCAAACGCGTCGCCCCGCTTCACTCTCCCTTCCCCTGCACGCATTTGGTCTGAAGTGCCCCAATCTCTCGCCGGCGCCCTCATCCTCCCGAACTCCGGCGAGCTCCCATCCACCACACCGAGCCACCCGAGCTCGATTCCTTGCTCATGAGCCATCTCCGGAGCCAGGCGAAGCTAGCCCCCTCCTCCACTGGGTCTCTCGTCGCCTGAGCTTCGCCGGCGACGACAGCCCTCCCGAACCTCCGCCGTCGTACGCCGCCGGCCCGCCACCGTACTCCTCCACTCCGGCCGTCTACACCAGAAGACTCCCCGTCGTTCGGGGATTATATTCTACGCTCGACCCAGCCCTCTCCGGCCGCCGCTCGCCGCCGGCCACCGTCGCCCCCGACTTCCTCTGTCCGGCCCCCTCGGCGAGCTACCTCAAAGGGTTTTATTACCCTTATAGGGTAAGCATCGCTCGGCTCGGCCGAGTGGCTTCCACCGCTAATCTATTCTCCCCCTCGCTCCCGCGGCGCGCGTTCGAGCCCCGCTCCGCGCCTGCGGTCGAGCGATTTCTGTTATTTTTCTTACTGACAGGTGGGCCCCACCTGTCGGCCTGTTCAGCTGGGACAGCCGACTGACCGCTGGGTCCCACCGGTCAGTGACACGTCTGCAATGAGACCCGGCTGACAGATGGACCCCAGTGAACAGTACCTGGACCCACTTGTCAGCGACACAGCAATAAAAGAATTAAAATAAAAAGAAACTGACATGTGGGACCCACTGTCAGAAATTTGATAATATTTGGAATTAACTGAACTGAGAACTTTAAAGGATCATAACTTTTTCATTTTAACTCCAAATTGAATGAGACAAGTTTCTAAATTCATATAAAATCAAGATCTATCCAATGAAACTGAAATCACAATTTTTAGAGTTCATTTGAATTTCTGATGTTATTTGGTTTGAATTGCTGCTTTTCTTTTTGTATAAATTTTGGCGCACGCTAAAAACAGCATACGAGGCACAAGAGGAAGAGATCGAGGCCGCAACACTAGAAGCATCAGAAAATCCAGATCCCGACCACTGTGACCAAGGCGAGTCAATACTTTGATCATGTTGAACCCACATTTATGCAAATTACTTTGTGTTAAATTAACAAAATGCATGCTGTTATTTTTATGCAAATACATGCTAAACTTGATATTCTAGTTATATGCCAATGTTTACTTTGAGTAGTATTACCCCTCCTTTGGAATGATTGAATGTGAAAACCTTGTCGCCCTAGCAAAAGTATAATACAAATATTTCGAAAATAAGTCCCTAGTGATATGCTATGCTTAGTGTTGCATTAATACTCAGGGGGCGCTGAAAGGCCCCATACCTCATGATCGCTTTCAATAATGAGAAAATGGTTTGGGCAGTCATGGTGGGAATGACTGGTATATTTGACATGACTATTTTATACCCTCCAAAAATCTCAACATGCTTAAATATTTGGGCGGACTAGTTCGAGTGTGTGAATATGTGGTGCAGTGGAAGCACAAAGTGAGTTATGGAATGTGAATATGTGGTGCAGTGGAAGCACAAAGTGAGTTATGGAATGTGAATATGTGGTGCAGTGGAAGCACAAAGTGAGTTATTGATAGACCGCCCAGATAACCCTAAGGACCGAATCTTGTCATGTCACCCGTGTAAAACAGTACAACCACAAGTCTGTAAAGTACAACTTGGCTAAGTAGATTTATCGAAAACTCTGGACTCATCTCACTAATAGGGGGAGAGAAGTAATTATGCAGGGGCAAGGGAAGGCCTAAAGGGACACCGAGTGGAGGGTGAAGTTTCCCAGTCGTGCTAGCGCAGAGGGGAGTGGAGCCCGTACGCTAGTAGCTGTGGGAAACATCCCGTGCAACATGTGGGACCCACCGCAAGTGGGCAGTCTCCCATGGGGTGAGATGACAAAAGGGTCTAGATACTTTGAAAAGTCACTGTGATGGTCTGCTCAACCACATGACTAAGGAATCGTGTGGGGCAATGAGTTGATTGTCTCTTGTGGTGAAAGTGTACAAACTCTGCAGAGTCTAAAACTATTCGAATAGCCGTGCCCACGGTCAAGGGCGGACATGGAAACTTAACCAGATATAGTTCTATTTCAAAATGCTTTATGATGGGTTGGAAAAGTGAAAGGGCAGTGTAAGGCCCTAGTTTGGAATTGTCCTGGGTGTCGTCCCAGTGGTAATGTAAGCGGCTATAACGCTGAAGAATGGCTATATGGTGCAGATGCCATGTAATGGTGGATGGAATCTGAATCACTATTATTACTGCATTCGACATATACGTGTGTTCAAAATGCTAGGTCTTAAGGATTTTTATATAATTGTATTCAAAAGCACTCTTCGCAAAAATAAAATAAACCAAAACCATCCTTTGAATAGCCACACATGTTATATATACTGCATTCTGTGTGTTGATTCGCTGAGCACGGGGTCGGAATGCTCACGCTCGCTTTGCGGCAAAAATCCAGAAGCAGGAGCGCAAGACCACTACACCTACGAGGAAGCTCCCGCTACGGAGGAGAAGAACGACGAAGGAAACTAAGGCGTAGGCTTCGTTGATTAGACATGGACAAGTGGACATCCGGCGTTGTGTGCACGTATGTTACTAGTTAGCTGGTGACATATAATGCACACAGTACCTCCCAGTCGCTTGCCTGTGGATTTGGGTTTACTTTTGCTATGATTCCGCTGTGCGTGTTTGTAATAATGACATTTGGCCTAGTCGGCCCCTTTGTAACTCTATCACCCGACATGGTATATTTCAGTTTATGTAATATAATGGTTGATTATGCGATGTATGAAATGATTCAGCAATGTACCTGTGTGCACTAACTACTGATCCAGGGATTAGTGCAGTGAAACACAGTAAGATTCGGATTGAAAAATCCGGGTCTGACAGTAGGGTTGCTCAAGAACGTATTCCTTTTTTTCTTGTCTGAGAACAATTCTCAGGTTGCGGTACCAATCAATAAAATTCGTTCCATTAAGTTTTTCTTTCTCAAGAACAGATCGCAAATTAAAACCAGAATTATTACTAGAAGCAGCCATGATCTACAACAGAAAATAAACAAGCAAAGTTCAGCACTATGTTCATGTTCGATCTTCCATTAAACAATTTAACAAAAGACACTCCCACTATATGTTTTGTAATCGTCTTCCCTCTAACGACATATAGTGGTCAAGATCCATGTTCATCTAAGTTCTAGTGAGCTTTGGTATCACCGCTAGAAACCTAGTGACGTAGGTAAGCAACGCTTGCTAATCACATTTTATGTGACTCCTGTTTGTTGGGTGACATCCAATGCCCTGGCTCCCAACACCATGCCCCAAGGCCCAAATCCAATTTGATAGCCTTGTTAAGTAAACCAACACTATGCATGTGGATGTCCGACATCCATCCTATTAAATCAAGATAGTTGATGGTACTCTGCTTTGGCAGACCTACCAAACAATGATCGTAATTCTTATAGGCGCAGCAATTGGAAGGGCATCAAATAAATTCTTAATTTTTCTGAGGGAAGCTATTCTGTCATGAAAAATATATCCTCTACAGGTATGGCATGAAAGAATAGTATGACAGGAAATAAACATCACATGCATATAATCACATTATACTGTGAATGGTATGGCCTTTTGAATCGTAGTGGTCGCCATCACCATGGTTCCACGGTGATGTCTTCGCCACACTTCCTATCCTCTTTATCATCATGCTTGAAGCCTCCATGGTAAAGAACTAAACTATTACAACTAATAGCTGGCAAATGAATTACATAAGGAGCGCAAGCATCACAAGTCGACACGCAGATCGTTATACAATTAAAGAACAGCCTCACGGAATTATATAGATCGCATCTATGAAATCGCTATGAAAATCTCATCGGCCCGATCAAATCAACCCAAATCCGAGCCATTCAAAATGCCTCAATTTTCATTAGATCAATCACATTGATCATCGCGATCAGTATACTTGAGGAGACCGCAACACGAGACCTCGATCTGTTGGCTCGATCTACTGATTGTGCGCGCAGTTAGCCCCGATGGTGATTCCAGCCGGTAGGGGCAAGTCGCGCGTACATCAAAGAAGGAGCACGAATAATCTTTTTGGCCATATGATGATATCAACTCATACCTATTTCAACCCCTTATGACCGATTGATCTAATCATCCTGTGCACCGAAAGATCCATCACATGAACCTAGCATAAGAACAGTAATAGATCGCATCTACTACAAACAACATATCATCTACAAGCGCATGATCCAGACCACATACTACGCAGCTTTGCTCTGATACCACTGCAGGAGAACGGGCAGGCTACGCTAGCTACAATATTTGATTTTCTAACGCGTTCAACCAGAAAACATGCGTGTAAGGGAGTCATAGATAGTTACCACTAGATGCGCTGCGCAGCGGAAGAAGAGTTGGAGCAGCCCGGTCCAACGTAGATGTGCGTTGATGAAGAAGAAGCAGTCGATCGTCTCACAAACTGAATGTCTCCTCCTCGCGTCCTAGCAATAGCCTTGCGCTTCTCGCCGATCAGCACAGCAGCAACAGCAGCGGCGCCTCCACGGAGTCCACACGTTCGGGATGGAACGCCGTGCGCTGGTGTGCTAGCACCGCGCGCCCGGCTAGGGTTTCGGGATACGGCCGAGGGGAGGTGGCGGCCAGGGTTTTCAGGGCAGTACTATATGTTACCTGCAGCCCTGCCTCCACATATGTATAGAGCATACTAATGGGCTTCCACGTTGTAGGCCCATTAGAACCCTAATCTCATATAGATCAATATCCCTTTTGGCCTATAAAACCGAATTGTTTATGATTGCCTCTTAGGCACATCACTAACAAGCGATACGAGAGAAAGAGAGAGATGGCTTCGGCTGTGTCTTTCAGCTGCAGCTACAATGTGAGGTGGCTGTGTCTTTTAACTGACAACTACATCCTATTTTGGTTTAATTCTCCTTAGAGTTTGATTTCTTCACCGTAGGTACAGTTTGCCACCATGGCTGTGAGTTACCTATCTACACCCTAGGGAGACTTAATATCCCACAATACCCATTCTAGCACTAGCGAACCTTCAAGACCCTAGGTAGCTTTGCAGATTCTAGTGGTGAGTTATACCTCGTAACACTTATATATAGGTTGTTTAACACATATCAATTAACAAAAAAAGCCTCTAGATAGTTAAAAGTGTCTCAAAAATATCTTAACACAACAAAAAACTTTAAGCGAATTAGAAAGTGTCCCAAGAATGTCTACGATATAAAATTTTGCAGATATTGTTTTGATACTTCTCAAAATGATCTCAAAACAGTCTATAATATAAAATTTTGGAATGATTTTTAAAGTGTCTTTAGATCATATAATTTTAATTTTAGAGATAAGTTAAAAAAACACCTCTAAAAAATGTCTCTGTATGGTATTTTTCTTGTAATGGACAAGTCTTATCCCGTTTATAAATACGCATCTTGTGCTAGCTCGAAGCCTCACGCACAACCCACACTGCGCACGGGAGCGCGCATACGCACACACTGTGCACGGCCATCACTTAGCGTAGCTAGCTAGCTCGCAAGTAGCCAACATGGTAGCGATCGCCGTAACAATGAAATCCCAGTCGTTCGTCGCGCCGTCAGCGCCAACGACGGCCGAGACGCTGGAGCTATCTGCCATCGACCGCGTGCCCGGACTGCGCCACACCGTACGGTCTCTGCATGTATTCCGGCACAACGGCGGCGACTCCCACCCTCACGGGGACGCCAGGCCGGCCGAGGTGATCCGCGCCGCGCTATCCCGCGCGCTGGTGGAATACCACCCATTCGCAGGCCGCTTCGTCGGTTCGTTGGCGGGCGGTGAGGCCTGCGTCGCGTGTACCGGTGACGGCGCGTGGTTCGTTGAGGCCGCCGCCGACTGCAGCCTCGACGACGTGAACGGTCTCGACTACCCTCTCATGGTATGCGAGGAGGAGCTGCTGCCCGCCCCGGAGGGAGGTGTCGACCCTACCAGTATTCCGATCATGATGCAGGTATACTTATCATATCTGCAAGAATTCTAGGCTTCTAGCTTTTTGATTAATACTTTCACTTTCTAGGTTTCTAGCTTTTTAACTTTCAGCCCTCTCTTTTCTATTGCAACTAATGTGGGCATGCTCCAAGTCCATTGCACTTGCACTATATATGATGATTTTCATGTAAATAATACTTTCACTTTCTAGGCTTCTAGCTTTTTAACTTTCAGCCCTCTCTTTTCTATTGCAACTAATGTGGGCATGCTCCAAGTCCATTGCACTTGCACTATATATGATGATTTTCATGTAAATAATACTTTCACTTTTCGAAATAAAGATCGATGGCCAACTTTGTTGGCTTATGTAAAGAATTCTTATGACTATTAAACTACAGTACCTCCTAAAGATGTCATTTTACGTTCAGTCATTTTTCCAAACTTGACAACTAATATGCACAAAGACATTAAGATTGGTTACGTGAAAATAAAATTAACTGGGATAATTTAACCAAAATAATATCACAGTATTACATTTTTTTATAAAATTTACTAACATATACTACCTCCAGTTTAAACTAATTGTTGTTTTAGCTCTATGCATAAAAAACAAAGAAGCAGTTAATTTGTCCCTAATATTATTGTATAAACGTCTCTCTAGCACAGCTACGATGAAGTACAGAGATAGCTAAGGTAGATACATCTTTCAATTACGCCCAAAAGTTTTTTTATACCTTTTCCTCTGCCAATATTTTCTCCACTTCCCGTACTCTCGTACTTGTAAAACGATTAGTAGGCGGTGGGAAAAGTTAAGTAAATTGTGTAAATTATATATGCATGTGGTTAATTACTCACAAGTAATTAGGAGTATTTGGTGAAAATGTGGCCTCGAAAAACTAAAACGATAAGCATTTGCAAACCAAAATCAAATTGCTAGCACGACTTCTATTTTGGTCTGGGACAACTATGTTGTCAATTTTGAGTCGAAATTTGTGAAAACAAGCAAATGAGGTCCTGCAAATTCCTTTTCTCAAATCTCGCACCGAACCATATTCAACAAACGCCCTCAACCATTTTTTTTGGGACGCAAATAAAGTAAATCAGTAATAACTTTTCGCTAACTCTTTGTTAATATCAGACTGTCCAAACGCCCTCTCAGCTCCTCAATTAAACTTCGAAGAAATGTACCCTAGTTGCTCCACATCCCAAACCCGAACAATCACAACGATAATTTTATTTCCACTGGGCACCCTCTTGAGCACAAACTTCTAAGTAGAATAACAGGAGCCCAAGTACATTATATATGTACATATTTTTTGAGAGGTAAGTGCCCAACTACATATTATTTAGTTTCGTACGCAGCTACTTACTGGATAAAATAGTTGGGCAAGACAGTGCGTATCTTTGTTTAACATTTGCTAATGTGCAATCAAGGTCAGTAAGCAAAATCAAATTTGTCATGTCACCAACTTAACCTAACATTTCAGGCAGACATGTCGTGGTCCAGGTAGCATATCCGTCCGTGTCTGTGTGTGTTTTATCTTCGAAAAGGTCATAATTATAAACACTAATTCATAGTCCACATTTCCAGTTCTCAACCTCTCAACTATGGCATATAGGCGAAAAAGAGCTAAGCAAAAGCAGAGAGAAAGCAGACAGCATGCTGCAAGTTACATCAAGTTAAACATAGCAATTAATTCAGAAACCAAAAGGCAAATTCATATACCACATCATTAGTGGCCGTACATGCAATTTGCTATATTTTATATTATTGTTAATGCGATGTGCACAGCAACTAATTCATACTTGTATGCACATAATACTAATCTCAGCGTATGATTGGTGTAGTATTGTACACAGGACCACCCTGCTTTTGATGTCATGGAATGTTTATTTAATCTCTGTTCGGTATATATTTCTAGGGCTATGACATGACATGTTGTAAGTTGGAGGGAGCTTGTCATAGCATCTACTATCCTTAGAAATATAGTATTTACTTACACTATATATATATATATATATATATATATATATATATATATATATATATATATATATATATATATATATATATATATATATATATATATATATATATATATATATATATATATAACAGGGACGCCATGGTGCTAAGGCTTCATGATTGAGAATTTCTATCTATGATTAAGATTTTTCATCCATAATTGATTCAGCATACTAAATCAATGAATTCCTTTCCAAATCAATGCTATCTCCTCTGAGTACATCTCACAAGCTAATTAATCAAAATAATACCTAATCTCAGCGTATGTTTAGTTTAGTATTGTACACAGGACCACCCTGCTTTTGATGTCATGGAATGTTTATTTAATCTCTGTTCGGTATATATTTCTAGGGCTATGACATGACATGTTGTAAGTTGGGGGAAGCTTGTCATAGCATCTACTGTCCTTAGAAATATAGGATTTACGACAAAGCGGCTAATTAATCAAAATATAATACCTAATCTCAGCGCATGTTTAGTTTAGTATTGTACACAGGACCACCCTGCTTTTGATGTCATGGACTGTTTATTTAATCTCTGCTCAGTATATATTTCTAAGGCTATCACATGGCATGTTGTTAGCTGGGGGGAGCATGTCATAGCATCTACTGTCCTTAGAAATATACGATTTACAACAAAACGGCTTACAGCATATATAGTGGTATGCTATCTCCTGTGCGTACATCTCACAAACTAATCAAAATAATACCTATTAAAAAAATCACACTGATATGTACACTTTGGACGGTTAGAGCGTGCACCAACACGAAGGTGTTAGGTTGCTTATTTTGTAAAGAAAAAAATTATCCCTTATTATTCAGGTGTGAAGCTAGATCGACCATGCATATGGAATAGAGATGTAAACCACGATAGGAATGTTCATGACAATTGCCGGACGTTGTTTTGCCAATGTCTACTCTGAAATCAGGAATCAGCTGTTACATTCATCGAGAAGACTTTGGTTGGCATCCCTAGTCTTGTAGTACACACCTAGATGCCATACTTTGAGGCCTGAATCGAAGATAGGTGGCTAGTCGGTTCTTTTCCGAAAGCAACGGATGGTAGTGTGCACTTAGATTAGTGTTGATTAACCTTTTTTGAAGATACAAGGCAGATACACACAATTCACACTGCGCGCACAACCATATGTGTACATATGTGTATATCCTCTAATATATATTTAAAAATTTTGTGGAGATGTTAAAACCGTATGAAAAACGAACACGTGCTTTTTACTGAACATGTATATATACTATATTATAATTATTTGGATAATATGTGTGAGTGCCATCCGAGATCGGAGATCAAATCCAAATGGATTGGACAACAACGTCGAACCAAACTAGCCAACTGACCTACGCTCGGTCCTCTCTCCGGTTCGTGCCAGAGAAAAACTGGTCACTGCCTCACTGCTAGTCTGAGATGTTCGACGCTGACGCACCTATTATATATAGGTGTGTCTAGCTATCACCGGGATATTTTCTTCTTAACAAACATCCAAATTTAGGATCCAACGGCCTCTTTTTTTTAGAGAGGGGAGATTTTTTTAGAGGAGGGGAGAATTCATGACCGTTGGATCTCTAATCCAATGGTCATAAATCTGGATGATAGTTAGGAAGAAAACATCCGGATGATGTTTATCAATACCCATTATATATTCCCTACCTGGTGATTAGGAAGACAGGTCACGCACGTACTGGCGAAAAGTTTTTTGCACCCTCACGTGCAGAATAGTTAATAAACATTTTTGTCCCTACCGTGTGATGTACGTACAATACTGGAGTGAGATTGTTGTTTCGAAGAGCTATTATATATGTTAACTAGACCTCTCAATTTCCTGTTTTCTTTCTGCTTTCAGAAGAAATAAAAATCGTCTAAAGAAAAGAGAAACTGTTTCTAGTTTTCCACTCACATACTCACGTACAGAATAGGCAAGAGAACCTCGAGTCATGTTTCTGACATTTGAAAATAAATAAACAACGGGTGGTTATTGTAATTTTTTAACCAAGTGGAAAAGTGCAGGCAAGAAATTCGCGGTATACCTTTTGAAGTTTGCAGCTGTTCCATCGTTCTTTAATAGTAATGGGAATTGCTAAGGAGTACTCAGGTGTTTTGTTGGGTTGGGAGTACTCAATTTTTCTAGCCTTTAGATCTTTGTCAAGATTCGTGCTCAAATTTTTTAAAAATACTTTTGCTTCGAAAAACACTCAACTGTTTCAAGAATGATTTGAAAAACTTTCAACTGATTAAAAAAACTTCGCTTTGAATACTTTCAAAAGATTCAAAAAATTTTGATTAAAGACATTATGGAATAAAAATTTAAATGATTCAAAATTTGCTCTTTTCAGTTAGATTTTTTAAGAAATAATTTAGGGGAGGGATGAGTCCATTGTATGCAAATTTGATGGCTCAAAATTTGAATACTTTGTAACAAAAGAGTACTCATGTGCTCCCTAGACACCTGTGTAATTAACTTCTGATGTATGATACCCGGAATACACAAAATTAGTTGTCTGAGTCCGATAAAATAAAATTGGTGTCTGCAGGAATCTTAACTAACCCAAAACAAATCGCAGGGAAAAAAACCTAACCCAAAACAAGACACACGCATCAAGGTGGTTGAACTAAACTACGTACATTTTTCCGCCTGGCCTCTTCTTCCTGCATTGTAACCAAATCATCAACGACCTAAATCAAATATGACAAATTTTAGTACATATGAGGTACCAGACTTAGTGCTTCAGTTGTTGAAAATGTGTGGTGTTGGCTCGTACCTTATAGCTTCCACTATAGAACATGCACTAGTTTTGTTGTACCAAAAGGTTTGTCTGGTTACACTAACACAAGACATTGCTTTAGGTGTGGTCTACTGTCGACTCCTCCTGGAGTCAAATTCCATACAACCGCTACATCTAAAAAATGATGAATCCCACGTTTTGAGGCTTGATGTTGCATATAAACATTTCCCACCTTTTCCATTCATAAGTCCTGATGTTGCAATATATCTCCCTGTTTGTACTTTCATATATAAACAGGTGACCGAGTTCACTTGTGGAGGGTTTGTTGTGGGCCTGGTAGCAGTCCACACCCTTGCTGATGGGCTCGGTGCGGCTCAATTCATCAACGCAATGGCTGAGTTAGCCCGTGGGCTGGATAAGCCCACGGTGAAGCCCGTATGGGCACGGGCGCTCATCCCAAACCCACCGAAGTTACCTCCCGGGCCACCACCATCGTTCGAGTCCTTTGGTTTCCAGCATTTCGCCACAGATGTCACCTCGGACCGCATCGCCCATGTCAAGGCTGAATACATGCAGACCATGGGCCAGCACTGCTCCACCTTCGATGTCGCCATTGCCAAGGTTTGGCAGGCTCGAACTCGGGCTATCAAGTACAAGCCGGAGGCGCAGGTCCAAGTCTGCTTCTTCGCAAACACTCGTCATCTTCTCACGAAGGTTCTTCCAAAGGATGGGGGCTTCTACGGCAACTGCTTCTACCCGGTGACCGTGACGGCTACAGCTGAGGACGTTGCCACTGTGGGGTTGCTTGATGTGATCAAGATGATTCGGGACGGGAAGGCAAGGCTACCTTTGGAGTTTGCCAAGTGGGCATCAGGGGATGTGAAGGTTGACCCGTACCAACTGACATTCAAGCACCATGTGCTCTTCGTGTCGGATTGGACAAGGCTAGGGTTCTCTGAGGTAGACTACGGGTGGGGCGCGCCTAGCCATATCATACCCTTCACTTATGCAGACTACATGGCGGTCGCTGTGCTTGGGGCTCCCCCGATGCGGAAGAAGGGGACCCGGATTATGGCACAGTGTGTGCAGGAGAAGCATCTCAAAGAGTTCCAGGATGAGATGAAATCCTTCTCCTAGATGTGTCTTGTTATTATCATGTCTATGCTATGTGGGTGTGGTGGGTCGTTGGAATAAATATGCTGTGGACTAGTAAATTAATTAAGCACTTCAATGATTATCTCTCTGCATGATGTAAACTAATTAAGTGTGAAGAAGTTTGTTTGAAATGGATATTAATTTGCTTGACGTTCCGTGGTAAGCAATTGGTTGAATACTTGTCTATTGATCATCAGTTTTGTCTATTGATCATCTCTTTTGTTTATTGATTATCTCTTTGCGTGATGTATACATCTTTCTAACGTAGTTGCACTAACATTCCCAAGTTTGTAATCAAACTCTTGAGCATGAAAATGTGTAAATATTAAAACTTTTGATGCATTTCGAGGTTACTCGAATTTTCTGAATTTTATCTGTATCCTTGCCGAATTCTTAATTTCTATAGAGCAGTTAAACAGGATAAAAAATAATTCAAATCTGTGCAAATCAAAAATAAATTTGAATTCAAATCACTAACAAATTTCGATTGAAATTTGAACTAGAAACTCAAAAGAAAAAAAATGAAAATCAGAATTCCCTCGGGCAAAAAACTTAAAGCTGAGCCAGCGCTCCTCTCCTTTCCTTTTGTTTTCTTCTATTTTCTGCTCCAACCAGTGCCCGGCCCACCTTCCTTTCGTAATTGCTGCGGCCTGCGCTCGTGCCACCCACGCGTCGGAGGCAACCGCTACCGAGCCATGCCGCGGCCTGCAGCCGTGCCGTCCTCGCGCACAGGCACAGCTGCTCACGACGACCTCGCTCTCTCTGCGTCTCATCGCCACTCCGCGCCCACACCCGCCACAGCGAAGCCGTCGCCTCGCACACTTTCGTCTCGCGTGCGCCGCTCGCTTCGTCCTGCCACCGTGGCATCGCTGCCTTCTCATGCCTCTCCTCCCTACTGAAGCAGTAGCCGGGAACAATACCAGAATCGCCTCACCATCCTCTCCATTTCTCCGCTTTCCCCTTCTCCATCGAGCAACACATAGAGAGAGACGGGGAAGTTCTATCTCACGATAACAGTGATCACATGACGAACGAGAATAACTCAAGAGTAGCAATAGTACAATACGATACGAAATTACGGTAGTCTGGCATCAAGCACACGATCACAATAGTAACAATGACACCACAGCTCTCGTTGAATTACAATGCATACAAATAGCACAGAGGCAAGCCCACGGATAGGTTGACCACAACCGATCAATCCAAGCAATTACTGAAGAAACTTACAAGGACAAAGGAAGATAGTAACACAAAAGTACTTCTCAAGAACAAACACAACATGGTTCTAATAAATTTAATCTAAACAAATAACCGTAGTTCAAGGTGATTGGAAAGTCACGTGCAAGATATATAGGATGCAACCCTGTTTTGGTTCGGCCAGAGGGGCTCGCCTCCTAGTAGAACTCGACACCTAGCTTAGTTCTCCAAATAATAAAGCAAGTGAATAGGGATTGGACATACGATGAGAGATGGAAGACGCTCCTCTCCACTATTTGATTTGATAATCTCACTTATTTGATCTGACCTAACAAAAATAAGTAAGATGTAACAAAAATAGGGCAAGACACACTAATTATTTAGCAAACTTGTAACAAATCCCTACCCGATGTAACAAATATACTGTAATACAATACTACAGTTGGTACAACATGTGTGTAGCTAGTGCAATAGTTGGTTTTGTGCGAACAAAAAAGGCTCGTCTTATTGCATTAAACCCAAGGCAACAGAAGAACGTAACAAATTGAAAGGCCACTACTACAAAAAGCCTAATACTAGACGGCCAATCACAGACGATTTTGTCAAACCGTCTGTGATTGACACTAACACAGACGGTTTTAATTTGGACACCGTTTGTGTTAGTGGCGTCGGATAAAACGAGTATCACAGACGGTGCTTACCAATGAACCGTCTGTGATACTAAAGTATCACAGATGGTTTTTATTAAAAACCGTCTGTGTTGTGTAGACTATCACAGATGGTTGTTGTTAAGAACCGTCTGTTAATGTTCACAGACGGTTTTTAACAAGAACCGGCTGCGATGTCCCTTTGTCTGTCATATTCTGTTCATGAGCAGAGGTTAATATATAAGTACACATTGCTTCTAATAACTTAACTACAGAACTACTGAGACAAAAGATCACAAATTAAAGGCAAATTTATTAGTTTCAATTAGAGGCAAATTTACTACAAAACTCGCACAGGTAAAAAGTTTCCCAAATTGTAATCTTTTGGGCTTCGTACACTTCTTCTTCGACTTTGGGACTTGGAGGATCAGCCGCTGAATTCTCGAACGCCGTTAAGATTGCCTTTGTCCTCAGCACTTCCTCCTCCAGCCTGGGCAAATGATCAGCAGGATCCATAATATCGTAGAGGATAGCATGAAAAGATTCCTCAGAATCTGTCGTTTTTGCTTGATCGGCAAGGCTATCCATCAGTCTCTCCAATGCGTGTAGAGCTTCTTCCGCTTTGCGCACATTGTGGAGAAGAACCAGGGTGAGGGATGTTTCCCTTTCTTGAGCGGCAGCGAGACGCCTCCGTCGACGGCGGATGATGAGGTCGAGCTGACGAATGCAAGAAAGTCGGGGAAGGAGAGCAGGGCGTGTGCGGAGAAGCTGCTCCAGATGCAAATTGCTGGCCGCCTGTGTAAGGTTCCGGCCGAACAATTCGTGATGAACAGATGAGAGGAAGGAGATGATCACAAGAATAGTAGAATCCATATTGTACGTACGTAGAAGAGACCTGGATTAGGCGCGCATATTTAACCTTTAGCATCGTATACCCAAACATTAATGATATAGACGCTTCGTATAACGATCGAGAGACGTTAATTAGACTATCGAAACACGAAGCGTTCTGGCAATCGAAACACACGCGAAGCATTAATGATATAGACGCTTCGTATAACGATCGAGAGACGTTAATTAGACGATCGAAACACGAAGCGTTCTGGCAATGGAAACACGCGCGAAGCGTTCTGGCATGAAGCTTATGACAGACGGTTTTTTATAAAAAATGTCTGTGATAATATTTATCACAGACGGTTTTAATAAAAAACCGTCTGTGATAAGCTGGTTATCACAGACGGTTTTTAGTTAAAACCGTCTGTGATAATGACTAAGGCATTTATTGCGCTGCTCAGACTGCATCTGTCTTCATTTCGATCCAGATTTAGCCACTGTTGCGCACTTTTTCACTCGGGAGGAAGCTAGGCGATTTCAGGCCAGTTAATTTGGTGGGAAGAGGCAGAGATTGAGCTTTGAATTAAGATTCAGACTTTCCTGGTTGCTGTAGATATGGTTAGTAATGAAATTTATTTTTTCTTTAATTGCATTACAATTTAGGTCTAAGTAATCCATGAGTGGTTATTGAAGATGGTTAATTTGCAAAATTGTTGGTTATATAATAGCTGTTGTGTTTGCAATATGAATTGAGCTAGCAAATTAAGTCTCAATATAATAAATGTGGCCGGTATATATGTAGTTATAGTTAGTTAATCTAGATTTTAATACTAAGTTGTTATATATGTACGTAACATAGGACCGAAGTTGGATGTATGCCGCGAGCCGTGTGAGTGAAGAGTACATTAATGACGTTTCTGCTTTTATGAGAGCCGCCGAGGAGGATATGTTGAATAAGGGGGTGGAATATATGTGCTGTCCATGCACTGACTGCGAGAATTTGAAGATGTTTAAGAACCGAGGGCAAATTGAAGCGCACTTGATTCGGAGGGGTTTCAAAAAGGATTATACGTGTTGGACCAGTCATGGCGAAATGAATGATCATATGCCGCCGGATGACATCGCTGGTGAAGTGAATGATATGCCCCCGGATGACATCGCCGGTGAAGTGAATGACATGCCGCCGGCTGATGTCGATTGTGGCTCGGATTCGGATAGGTTGCACGATGATAATCTGGATCAGATGCTTCGCGATGTAGAAGAGAACTATGATGAGAGAGAGTATGTTAAATTCCGTGGCTTGATGGAGGACTCAGAGAAAACGTTGTACACGGGCTGCAAGTACACGAGGTTGTCGCCCGTGCTTGAACTGTTGAAATTGAAGGCAAGCAACGGTTGGTCCGACAAGAGTTTCACGGCGCTGCTAGGTCTTTTAGCGGACACGCTTCCGGAGGGAAATGAGTTGCCTAAAACCACGTATAAAGCCAAGAAGGTTCTTTGTCCGTTGGGAATGGAAGTAGAAAGAATACATGCATGCCCGAACGACTGTATCCTCTACCGTAAAGAGTATGCAAACATGCATGTATGTCCGGTGTGCAACGCATCCCGATACAAACGTAACAATCAATCAGATGATGGCGAGGGAACAGAGGCGAAGAAAGGACCTCCTGCTAAGGTGTCATGGTATTTTCCTATAATTCCCCGTTTGAAAAGGTTTTTTGCAAATCCAAAGGAGGTAAAACTGCTGCGTTGGCACTCGGAGGAGCGCAAGAAGGATGGAATGATAAGACACCTTGCTGATTCCGCGCAGTGGAGAAACATCGATAGGAGTTTTCCAGAGTTCGGTGCAGAACCAAGGAATATAAGGTTTGGACTGAGTACAGATGGAATGAATCCTTTCAGTATCATGAGCAGCCGACATAGCACATGGCCCGTGACTCTCTGCATCTATAACCTTCCTCCTTGGTTGTGTATGAAGCGAAAGTACATTTTGCTGTCGATACTTATCCAAGGGCCAAAACAACCTGGGAATGATATCGATGTGTTCCTAGCAACGTTGGTGGAAGATCTAAAAGTACTGTGGAACGAAGGGGTACAGGTATGGGATGCATACAACCGAGAGAACTTCACTCTGCGCTCCTTATTATTCTGCACCATAAATGATTATCCTGCCCTTGGTAACCTATCGGGACATAGTACAAAAGGTGCCAAAGCTTGTACTCACTGTTTAGATGGTACCGAGAGTGTGTGGCTGAGACACTCACGCAAAACCGTCTACATGCGTCACCGTCGGTTCCTTCGGAGGGCTCACCCATACCGCAAGATGAAGAAACAATTTGACGGAGAGAAGGAAGACGGTTCTGCTCCAAGGCATTTAAGGGGACATGAGGTTTATGATATGGTTAAGGATTTAGATGTTATCCTCGGAAAGGGACGTAAATTGAGGGCTCATGAGAAGAACACCTGGAAGAAGAGATCAATATTTTGGGACTTACCTTATTGGGAGTACCTAGATGTTCGGCACTGCATCGACGTCATGCACGTAGAAAAGAATGTGTGCGACAGCTTGATTAGTCTCTTACTGAACATCCGTGATAAAACAAAGGACGGTGTCAACGCACGGCTTGACTTGGCTGACATGGACATCAGGCCTGAGTTAGCACCGACAAGCACTGATAATGGACGAATGTACCTTCCCCCTGCGTGTTACACTCTGTCCAAGGCTGAGAAAACAGAACTGTGCCAGTGCTTGCATGGTGTCAAAGTTCCGTCTGGTTACTCCGGCAACGTGAAGAAACTTGTTTCGATGCAAGATTTGAAGTTAAATGGCATGAAGTCTCATGATTGTCATGTGCTGATGGCACAGATGCTCCTTATTGCAATTAGAAATATTTTGCCGATCAAAGTCCGAGAGACAATCATGAGGCTGTGTTATTTCTTTAACACAATTGCTCAGAAGGTCATCGATCCCGAAGGACTAGATGCTCTGCAGGACGAGGTGGTGATGACTCTATGTCACCTTGAAATGTATTTCCCTCCTTCATTTTTCGATATCATGGTCCATCTCATTGTTCACGTTGTGTGGGAGATAAAAATGTGCGGACCCGTATTCCTACGTAGCATGTACCCATTTGAGAGGTTCATGGGGAATTCTCAAGTCCTACGTACGGAATCGTTCTCGGCCAGAGGGCAGCATCGTCGAAGGTTATGCAAGCGAAGAGGTCATTGAGTTTTGTGTCGATTATATGGCTCAGATTCAACCGATAGGTGTCCCTCAATCTCGTCATGAGGGGAGGCTGAAGGGTCTCGGAACTATCGGAAGGAAAGCAATCACTCCAGATATGGACACGTACACTCAAGCCCATTTCACGGTGTTGCAACACATGACTGAAGTGGCGCCTTATGTGGACCAGCACAAGGATGTGCTTCGGCAACAGAATCCAGAGCGGCCGGATGTTTGGATCATGAGACAACACAACCGTTGGTTCAACCAATGGTTGAAGGAGCAAATCGCTAGGAGCTCACCGAGTGAGACGCTGACATGGTTGGCAAAAGGGCCGACATTTACAGTTGTGACATGGCAAGGATATGACATAAATGGGTACACATTCTATACGCAGTCTCAGGATGTCAAGAGCACTAACCAGAACAGTGGTGTCCGCATAGATGCATTCAGTACCGATGGGTCGAGAAACTCGTACTATGGCTTCATAGAAGAGATTTGGGAGCTCGACTATGTGGTTTTCAAGATCCCCTTATTTCGCTGCCGTTGGGTGCATCTCCCACAGGTGAAGGTTGACAAGTACGGTGTCACGACTGTGGACCTCCAACGTGTCGGGTACAAAGACGAACCATTCGTACTCGCCAATCAAGTTGTTCAAGTTTTCTATGTAACCGACCCGGCAAATAAGAAACGCCATGTAGTTCTTCTTGGAAAAAGGAGAATTGTCGGAGTGGAGATTGTAGTGGACGAGGAGGAATACAATCAATTTGACGAGTTACCTCCTTTTGGAAATGGCATAAGGGTCGACGATGAACAACGTGACGAAACTAGTTACGTACGCATTGATCATGATGAAGGGCTAATTTTTAAAGAAAATAATTAAGCAAGTACAATAAGAATGTATATGTGAAAATGTGTGACAATTGTGAGATGTATATGTGAAAATGTGTGACAATTTTGAGATGTATATGTGAAAATGTGTGATGTAGTCAATTTTGAGATGTATATGTGAAAATGTGTGACAAAATGTATATGTGAAAATGTAAATGTGTATTGACATTTATGTATATGTGATGTATATGTGTGATGTACATGTGATGGTTGATATGAATGCAGCTGGTTGGTGTTGTATATGAATGCAGCTGTTTGGTGGTGGATATGAATGCAACTGTGGTTATTGGTGTTGTCTTAATAACTACAGTCGCAAAGGCTTATCACAGACGGTTCTGAACGTAGAACCGTCTGTGATATCAATATCACAGACGGTTATAAGTTTAAAACCGTCTGTGATAGTATAACTATCACAGACGGTTATAAATGTAGAACCGTCTGTGATATTTATCACAGACGGTTCTAAGTTTAGAACCGTCTGTGATAACCTCCCTATATATACCCTTTGGCTAGGGTTTTCCCTGTGCGCTGCGCAGTTATTCGATCTAGATCTAATTAAATCCCGAGCCCGTCGTCACCTCCGCCTCCCCGAACCCTCGTCGGCCGCCTCCCCGAGCCCCTCGCCGGCCGCCTCCGTCGAGCCCGTCGGCGGCCGCCTCCTCCGAGCCCGTCGCCGGCCGCCTCCCCCGAGCCCCTCGTCGAGCCCGTCACCGATCGCCTCCCCCGAGCCCCTCGTCGAGCCCGTCGCCGGTCGCCTCCCCCGAGCCCCTCGTCGAGCCCGTCGCCGGCCGCCTCCCCTCGATTACCGTCTGCATTGTGAGCACTTTCTGTGATGGATTAGGGTTTTGAGTATTGTGAGCAGTTTCTGTGATGGACTATGGTTTTGAGCATTGTGAGCATTGTTTACTGCAGTAGCTTAATTAGTTTGCTATTTGGTACATATTACATTGGTACATTGTTTACTGCAGTAGCTTAATTAGTTTGCTATTTGGTACATTGTTTACTGCAGTAGCTTAATTAGTTTGCTATTTGGTACATACTATATTGGTACATTGTTTACTGCAGTAGCTTAATTAGTTTGCTATTTGGTACATATTACATTGGTACATTGTTTACTGCAGTAGCTTAGTTTAATTTGCTATTTGGTACATACTACATTGGTACATTGTTTACTGCAGTTGCTTAATTAGTTTGCTATTTGGTACATATTACATTGGTACATTGTTTACTCCAGTAGCTTAGTTTAATTTGCTATTTGGTACATACTACATTGGTACATTGTTTACTGCAGTTGCTTAGTTTACATTGGTACATATTACATTGCTTGTTGTGTTAGTATATAGTATATAGTATAGGCACATAATCCCTCTCTCTGTCCACATCACCCCCTCCCTTCTCCCCCTTCCCTCTACTCCTCTCCTCTCTTCCTAACATTGAGCATCATGTTTCACTTTTCTTGCTTCCTCATCTTATCATGTTTCACTTTTCTTGCTTGCTCATTTAGTAGCGGGACGGCCAAGATTAATCTTGTGCAACCCTACAATTTGAGAGCACAAATTAACCAATCAAGGACCACTCTAGTGTATATGCCACATAGACCTTCAAGGGGCATGAAGTAAGTGACACACTCGAGTGTTCCCGTTCAATGAACCGGATACACTAGTTTAGGGACTTTGCTATTTGGTTTATAGTATTAGCAACTAAAGTAGGTGCTAAGATAGGCACATCGTCCCCTCTACTCCTCTCCTCTCTTCCAATTCAATATGATCATTTTCTCATCTTATCTTAATAGACCCACAAAATGAGCAACATGTCACCTGCGCATTCTTCAACATCATCGCCGGAGGCGTCCGCTCCAACATCAAGACGCCAAGGAAGAGGGCTATCGAAGAAGCCTGAGGGCCGACAGACCATCACAGCGGTAAACGCATCTGGGGTCCCTATCCTTCCTCAAAAAGCGGTAAACGCATTCCGAACCATGGTCGGAATAGTTGCACGAGAACGAATTGAGATCACATATAATTCGTGGAAGAACGTGCCTGACACTCGGAAACGTGAGCTGTGGATCGAAATTTTGGCATCGTTCGAGTTCCTAGAAGAACACCTACACGCTGTGCAACGACAAACCTACCAAGCGGCATGCAAAGCATGGAAGAATTTCAAGAGCACGCTTGTCAGGAAATACGTGGAGACGGACGAAACGCCTGTTCATAAATACCCATTCCTGGAACCACAATGGGAAGAGTTCAAGGCGATGAAAACGACCGAAGATTTCAAAAGTACAAGTACGGCGCACAAGACCCTACAGGCAAAAAACACACACCCCCACAGACTTGGCACATCTGGGTTGCGGGTAAAATCCCGCAGTGGAGGAAGGAGGATGACCTGGCAGCTGCACAGGACATCGCCCCGCCGTTTTCCAATATCCCGGATGACCGCGCTCGAAATTGGATTAGAGCAAGGTCATCTACAACGACATCGGGGGACGTCTCCTTTCGAAACCCTGCAGACCAGGAAGTGTCCCAGCGCCTGGTAAGATATCGATCGAACTACGTAGCATGTAATTACTCCACAACTTCGTACGAATTGAAATGACATGTTGTGCTCGTGCAGGAAGAGCTGATTTTTGAATCTACCCTGGGATTATTCCAGGGAACAAGGGAGAATGATATGCTCTCTGTGGCCCTGGGAAACAAGGAGCACCCGGGTCGTACGAGAGGCCTTGGGCTTTACGTTCCTTGGAAACATGGTTTCCAAGATGACTCCGGAATGTATCGGCGTAGGAAGAGAAACAAAGCCGAGCGTGACGCACAGCTACGAGAAGAGATCAAGGAATCTCTTAGAGAGGAGCTATTAGCTCAGATGGCTGATGTAATCAGAGATGAGGTGCGGAAATAGACAGAAAGTCAGCAGGCCGCTACTGCCGCTCCTGTGCTAGCTAGCCCGCACAACCATCCAAGTAGCTGCGTGTCCAATCCGACGCAAACCCAGGCCATATTTTCTGTGGACGACATCCTGGTAATAATTATTATCTCTTGAATGCTTGCTCCATTGATAGGCCTATTCGAGTAGCTAATTTTGTATTGTTATGTAGGAGCCTACGAAGTGCAGGCTCCAAGTGAGATATGGCTCCATTCTTTTGTACGCTGCTTGGGGCCAGGCATATTCGTCTGGTATCGGGGCCATAGTGCACGGTCAAGCTTTAGCGCCAGGCTTCGCAAAAGTTAATGTGGATGGTGTGTATGTCAATTTTGAGGTGGTCCCACTACCGAAGCCCCCCAACGACGAGATCGTGACTCTAGGACAGGCCATTGGAACATTCATCCAGTGGCCCAAAAGCGACATCTCCCTGGAGGCTTCTTCACCGGTGGCAGGACCAGAAGTGCAGTGCGAACCACAGCAACATGCACTGGTGCCATCTCCACACGGGCAGTGCGAAGCAGAGCTACCTGCACCGGTGCTATCTCCACGGGTGCTATTCTCGCCAAAGCAACTTGCACCGTCTGTACCATTACAGTCGACTACCATGAAGTCGACCTGCAGTCGAGGCAGTGGCCATGGCAAATCAAAGACGAAGGATGATGACGATATCTCGTACCTGCCATTGGCCCGCAAATTCGTGCTAGGCGAGCCGATGATATTCCCGAAAGAGCACCTTGCAAAGCTAGGACTTGGTTGCCAAAGATTCCACACTTGGTATATGGAACAGTCCAATAGACTAGAGGCAGAACGGCGCTCAGGTATCATGGTCAAATTCAAGCCGGAACATTTCTTGCACGAAGTTCAGGAATGTGTCTTCCCGGTTACCTTTGATGATATATTTGCTGTTTTCACGCTCAACGCTCTCGACGCCTCACTCGTTCGATGCTGGACGCTGTAAGTCTGTACAATCACAGTCTCTGTTCACGTAATACTGATATATGTCACAATTTGTTGCTTTTCTGTGTATATATATAGATTCATGCTGACCGAAGCTAGATCATCGAAATCACCAATTGGTTTCCTGGACCCACGCTTGGTCGCCATTGATACCATCAATGAGAATGCATCCTTCGTCGAGGACTATATTACAAAAGCACTGCTGGCTCACCAAGATAAGGAATTTGTTCTTATGCCATACAATGAGAACTTCCATTGGATTTTAATTGTAATTATACCAAAATGGAACAAGGCTATATACCTTGATTCTTTAAGTAAGAACAAATCCAAGTACACAGCTATCGCCGAAATACTCGATAGGTAAGTACATTGTACATTGTACTCTTTCTTTCCTTCCGAATGACTAATCTAACTTTTTTGAATAACGAAGGTCGTTCGTCACATACGTTCAACAAACAAGTGGCTCGACGACAGCTGCCAAGCCCTTGAAACATGATCGCAATTTTCGGGTATTGGCTAGCTACACATTAATTAATCATATACAACACTTAGTAGTAATGCCACTTAACACATTCTATTTTTTGTAGTGCCACCAGCAGCAGCCGGGCAACACGTGTGGATACTACGTGTGCCACCATATGAGACTACTCCTCGATTCCAGCAGGATCTCCACTCCTAAGGTTTGTCAATCTTTCCACATTTATTTCATACATGTCAAATTTTATATGTGCACGTGTTGATATTCCTATCGACGGGCTGCGCCCATCTCTACATCTGCATTGAAACAGCTGGATTTTGCAAAAATTCGAGGAGAGTTCATTTGGTTTTTGTGGAGTAAAGTCGTAAGATCAGATGGAGAGTTCCACAACCCAGAATGATTTTTTTATTGTAATTCTAAGTGCAAATGCAGTGTAGATCTTTTACAATTGTGTATTTGTTAATGGATATTTTATTTCAATTCAATGAATTGATTTGCGAAATGGATGCTTTATGTTTGTGAAATGAAGTGCGTTGTCAATTGGATGTTTTATGTCTGTGAAATGAATTGAGATGTGAAATGTATCTGAAATGAAATGAGATGTGTGAATTGTATATGTTTTATGTCTATGATTATCTGCTTGTTTCAGAGGGCATGGCTAGCATTTCCTGAGGCTAGCCAATAAACAGAAATATATTTAGGGGTTGAAGGGATCATCACAGACGGTTTTTTGAGTAAAAACCGTCTATGATAGCTGATAATCACAGACGATTTTTACTTAAAAACCATCTGTGATGATCAGTATCACAGACGGTTTTTAACTAAAAACCATCTGTGATGATCAGCTATCACACACGGTTTTTACTCAAAACCCGTCTGTGATAATAAGTATCACAGACGGGTTTTACTTGAAAACCGTCTGTGATAGCTGATAATCACAGACGGTCCGAAAACCGTCTGTGATGACCTTCGATTATCACTGACCCATAAATACAGACGGTTCACAAAACCGTCTGTGATGACGTTTTCGAACCGTTTTCGAACCGGCACTCTTTGCAAGAAAATATGCTTAATGCAACAAATCAACACGCACCACAACAAGCAATACTTGCTATAAGATTTGGTAAAGATGCACTGCAGCAAACAAAAACACTTCTTACAATAGTAGAGGAAAGGACTCGCAACAATTCAAGAAAGGTCCTGCAACACGCCTACCTAATAGAGTAGGTGCATGCCTAACTGTGGTGAGGCAGAGCTTGTTGGGGTAGGTCACAACGACATTGGCCAGAGTTGCTATGGCATGCTATACCATTTGGAACATTTCCAACAGTATAGCATAGTTTTAGTTGGGTTTCACAAGTTTTACAAGTATCATACATGTTTCATTTTGTTTTAACAAGCTTTGAAAGTTTCAAGCAAGTTTTGTTCATGATTCATCGAATTTTAATAAAGTTTTAACAAATTTCATACGTAGTTTAGCAAGTTCTGTAGAAATTTTGCAAGTTCCATAGAAATTTCAAAGGATTCAAAGGAAAAAAAAGGAAAAGTCAATATTTTGTCCCTCTACTTTCCAGTTTGTCAACTTTAGACCCTCTACAATAAAACCAGTTATTTTACACCCTCTGCTTTGAAAACCAATACAAATATCATCCCAAGATGGTTTTGATGATGACATGGCATCCTATGGGGCACAAATGTCCACTACTACAAAAAGAGGCTTACTGGACTAGGGGTGGAAAACGGTAACGGATAATTCGTTTTATCCGATATTCGTATCCGAGAAAACACGAATGTGGTAAGCAAAATCCGTATTCGTATTCGAGAATATTCGTATCCGTATTTGAGAATAGCCGTATTCGCATTCGTATTCAAGAATATTCGTATCCATATTCGTATTCGAGATTATTCGATTCGTATTCGATCCATTTCTAGACCATATGAAAAATCCGTACGAATTTGTTGATTCAAAATTTGAATTTAGGCGGTTTAAAACCGGTAACGGGTCAAAAACCGGAGAAAAATCGGCAAAACCGCTAGAAAACCGTTTTATCCGATATTCGTATCCGAGAAAATCCATATTTGAAAATATCCGTATTCGTATTCGAGAATATTCGTATCCGTATTTGAGAATATTTGAATTCGTATCCGTATTCGTTTTAAAAATATGGATTCGTATTCGTATTTGAGACTATTCGACCGTATCCGATCCGTTTCCACCCCTATACTGGACGGCTATATCATAGATGGTTCATACGAAACCGTATGTGCTTAAACTATCACAGACGGTTTATAGTAGCAACCGTCTGTGATATTTTTACAGACGGTTACTAACACGAACCATCTGTGATAATTGAGACATCACAGATGGTTCGTGATAAGAACCGTCTGTATCCATATTTTGTCCCTCTACTTTCCAGTTTGTCAACTTTAGACCCTCAACAATAAAACCAGTTATTTTACACCCTTTGCTTTGAAAACCAATACAAATCTCATCCCAAGATGGTTTTGATGATGACATGGCATCCTATGGGGCACAAATGTCCACTACTACAAAAGAGGCTATACTGGACGGCTACATCATAGATGGTTCATACGGAATCATCTGTGCTTAAACTATCACAGACGGTTAATAGTAGCAACCGTCTGTGATATTTTTACAGACGGTTATTAACACGAACCGTCTGTGATAATTGAGACATCACAGATGGTTGGTGTTAATAACCGTCTGTGAACTTTCACAGACGATTCTTATCACGGACCATTTGTGATAAGTGAGATATCACAGACAGTTTGTGTTAAGAACCATCTGTGAAAGTTATGAACATCACAGATGGTTCATATAAAAAACCGTCTCTGATATTCTGGACATGACAGACGGTTCTTATAACAAACCGTCTGTGATATTGTGGACATCACAGACGGTTCGTAATAATAACCATTGTGAATTATCACAGATGGCTATTAATACGAACCGTCTATGATATATTGGTATTACAGACCGTTTGTGGTTGGAACCATCTGTGATAATCTACGCTATTAAATACTGGGCATACGTGGTCGATCTCGACACAGATCTGTCTTTATTGCGCTGCGCTGCATTGGTGGAGCAAGGCGGCCGTCTTTAGGGAGTTCGGTGAAAATATATCGCCGTCTTCTTAGTGATCAGAGGTTAGTACTCAATTGCTTTTAATAACCTATATGCATGCTTTTGTAATTGAAAGAGATGGTAGATATGTTTTGTATAGATCTAGCTAGCTAGGTTTATAAAGATACTGTTAGTTTGCTCAATTTCAGAATG